>OZ022324.1:25583843-26821343 GCA_963989225.1 Dromius quadrimaculatus
GTCAGTTTCAAAGATTTCTTTAATGATATCTACTAGTTCTCATGACAATAACAATATCCAAATATTCTTGAAGATACTTAAAATTGAAAACTGAATGATGGTCAACACATTTCCGTAAGTTATTATATCCAATTGATTGCCACATTTTTTTTTTGTTTCGCTTCAAAAATCTTTTTATTATCAATAAATCAAAGCATCTTCCTTTTGAATAATTTTATTCTTAATGCCTATCGCATATATGTAAAATACAGAAGTAATGCTTAATAAGTTTGACTTGCTAGGTACCTCATAGATGCAGGGTGGTTTGGTTAAAACCAGGGTGGTTAAAACCACTGGTTTAAACCGGTTTTAACCGTCCTGGACTTTATCCGATTTTGACCGGTGGTTATTATTGAAATATTGAATATTATAATTTGATTCATATTTTCATACTTATACATTCATATATCTATATAAGGTTTCAGAGAATAAACAAAATATGCTTTTTCCTAACATCTAAACAAAAAGTACCCGATTTGCGCAATATAATGAACGAAAGTGGGTCTTTTCTATCTACATATGAGTTTCTTGTATTACTTATTTATTAGTTACCACTGATACCTTCTTGACAATTTCATAAAATTTAATAAGGTGTATTCATGAATTTATTTTATATTTTTAATTCACTGCTCACATCGTTATAACATAGTTGAAAATATAAATTATGTTTGAAAGTGCTGTGATCAAATTTAAAAAAATATTTAAAATTGAGAATAATTTTGAGCTGTTAAACGCCGCCATTTTTGCGTGCTCTATTGATGACGTCAAATACTATGCCTAGTGACATTACAGACCTGTTTACTACAGGTGTTTTCGTTCTCAACTTATTTCAGTATTAAAAAAGCTCAAAAGTCAGTTTATACGTATTGCATTGTGCCTGAATGCAAAATACTATCAGAAATGTACCTGATAAAGTCTTTTTTCCAATCCAGACAGGTTTTAAGATACGTAGGAAATGATGTAAGGTTATCAGAAGAGATGAAGTATCATAATAAACTTGACAGATCATGAATAACATTATATGTGATTAGTTTTATGCAGGGGCCACACTTACGTCTAATGCCATTAATTAAGGCATTCTGTGACAATTGATATATTGTCATTAACAATGTGTTTATTGTTAAACAACGCCTCAATTAATGGCATTAGGCATAAATGTGGCCCCAGCATTAGCAATAAAATACAGTGTATGTATGCGACTTTGTTTAACACTTGCTCGTTTTGAAATAAACAAAAATTATAGGTTATGTTTACTGCTCATCATATTTCGGATTGTATTTATTAAAATTGCGTACATAATGTGTTATTATTGAATAATTACTTTGCAGTGTTCACTCTTTTAAAATTTGGATCTGAAAGAAAATAAGACGACATCATGAATGAATCTATTCTTGGCAGATTATTCGATTGTGCTTTTACAAAACCACTTTGTGTTAAATGATTCATAATCTCACTAGGATGCTAGAATTACACTTAAACAATAAATAAATTTACAACACACACGTTATTACTATGTTTTCTAATCAAAAGCCCGCAATGGCATACAAATGTAATAGACCGTCAGATAGTCGAAGATTTGAGTGCCCCATTTTGTTTTCTCTGCCTTAAAGAGTTTTGATAAGTATGTATATTTCGAGTATAATAATGCCAAAATTAAAGCTGGATCGTGTGGCCAACATAATAATAATTAATTTTAAATTTTCATGAAAAATCCTGTTTTGATCCAATTTTCTCGTTTCTGCCATGCTTACGAAATGAAATTTGAGGAAAAAAGAGTCAGCGAAAAACGATAGGCAGAAGTGATCCACTTGGCCAAGGGTTTGGAATGAGGGCTCGATTATGCAAAAAAATATATCAATTTTTCACGTTTTTCTCGTTTCTGCCGTTTGACCATATGAAAGTTGATATCATAAGTATCTCGTAAAAACGAATGGCATAAGTTTTTCGAATGGCCAAGTCAAGATATGCACGAAAACATTCAGACTTTCGCAAGATGTTTTCGTGCATATCTTGACTTAGCCATTCGAAAAATTTATGTCATTCGTTTTTACGAGATACTTATGACATCAACTTTCATATGGCCAAACGGCAGAAACGAGGAAAACGTGAAAAATTGATATATTTTTTTGCATAATCGAGCCCTCATTCCAAACCCTTGACCAAGTGGATCACTTCTGCCTACCGTTTTTCACTGACTCTTTTTACCTTAAATTTCATTTCGTGAGCATGGCAGAAACGAGAAAATTGGATCAAAACAGGATTTTTCATGAAAATTTAAAATTACTTATTATTATGTTGGCCACACGGTCCAGCTTTAATTTTGGCATTATTATACTCTAAATATACATACTTATCAAAACACTTGAAGGCAGAGAAAACAAAATGGGGCACTCAAATCTACGACTATCTGACGGATTGGCATAGTATTTGACGTCACGTTTCGTTTTAACCAATGGTGTTGCGCTTTGGGCTTTGAATTTCCCTCGCTTAATTTGCACTTTTATTTATTGATTTTAAGCAATTGAAAAGATATCATTTACCAAAATGATGGTTTAATATAAATGTCAGGCCAATAGAAATTCGGAATAAAAATATTTGAACCAAAATAAAATTTCATGCATATTCCCTATTAAGCTTTAAAAAATGAATTTATTTAGTTTCATGTTTATGTGTTTGTAAATTAGAAAATTTATTATTTATAACTACACTCGAATACCCGATGGGATAAATCTATTTCTTTTTATCGTTTCATACATACATAATTATTATTATTCTATATTATATGATTGAATAAAAGAATAAAATGAGAGGAAGATATAAATAACATATGAAAATATATAATAAAAAACAGTAAAAGAATTTGTAAAAAAAAATTGTGGTTAAAACCAGTTCTGGACGATTTTAACCATTTTTGACCAGTGCCCTGGTCAAAATCTGAAAAAGTGGTTTTTTTAACAACCCTGCATAGATGTAAAGTTCAACGGATGAAACAGAGCCTTCCGGGTTACGCAATAAAGTCCCTAAATAAAATAAAGTACCGCAATACATTAAGCTCGACACTAAACCTTCCAAAATAATACCTACAAATGAAGTCAGCTCAAATATCACTGAAATGTCACTTTTGATTTCATTCCCACATTAAAAGAGTGTTATAAATATGAAATATATTAATAATTAGTTCACACTAATGTGTATTTGAGCTGATTATTTATTCAATAATTTATTGTAATTATTATCCAAGTTAGCATTCGTCAACAATCTACAAAATGTTCAATTGTCAGACATTTGAATGTTAGTTAAATGTTGCAAAATGTCATTATTAAAATTGGTCCGTTAGCTCAGTGGTTCTTGACCATTTTAAGTGAAGAAATATATTCATGCGACGACTCAAAAAAATCCGGATATCTTCAAAATCATTTTTTAGATCATATATACAAAAATATATCTTTCTAGTCACTATAGATTGATACCCATTAGCACGCTCAGAAGCTTCTAAGAAAGCCGCGTGGCGTCGCGAAAAAATCGTTTCATTGCTGTTATAGTTTTATTTCTAATTGATTTTCTCATCATTCCTCTTCAAAATGGAATCAGTATGAGTCATTTTATCAATGTTTGATTAATTGAAACAAAGATCAACGAAGCAAATTCTTACTCTATGAAAACGGTATATTTTGGTTATAGATATTTCCGCGGAAAAAATAACATCCGTCACTCGTGCGGATCAATCATTCCGCATTTCAATTGGAATATACTAATTCATTCTCGAGCATAAGGAAAATACCTCAAGCTCTAGTGTTTATTGATATCAGTTTCAAAAATAAAATGTGTGTAGTACTCATTATTAAGTGTGTCACCAACTTCTTTGATTCGAGTCTACGCGATCCAAGAAATATGCTCCATGACCCACTTTAGGATCGCGACCAATATATCTATGAATCAGCTAACGGTTAGCTGATTGATAGCATTCTGATTGATTAGAATATTGGACATTTCAGGAAATGGGTATATGTATAAAAATAATTTCGATACACAACGTTTCTACAGCAAAGTGCTGCCTTTTCCAAGTAAATGACATGAACTGCCTTTAAATACTGTTTTTGGATATTACTGTATTTGTTGGTTCGGTTCTCACAATATTCTCGTCGATTTTGTCTTCAATTGCACCAAACTGATACATTTTGACGATTTTTGACAAATACTTGAAGAAAATTGGAGTTGTTACTGACTTTGATGTTTCTTATTTACAACACAAACAAAGCAGATCAATTTGTTTGTGTTATTAATACGGTTGGTAGATGAATATACTTACCAAGTTGTCTATGCAACGTGGAATTTCCGCTTTAATTTTGGAGTTAGACACGAATTATTTTTTTCTTCCCCAAGACAAGACAAAACAGGAAAGTATCATCAAGACTCAAGATTTCTTATCAAGAAATCTTAATATCTTGACAATTAATTTTTCAAATCCGCATTCATTGATCTATTATGGAAATTGTTAAAATGACAGAGGGCAGTTATATTTTGGTCCTTATACATAATAAGTATTTATGGGATCTTTAACTCATTAGAATGATCAATTTTGATATTTGATCCTCGGAAGTGCAATTTAAAGATGGTAATGTGGATTCCACTGATTATTTATTCCATATTTTTACTGAGGATATCTCGCTGAGAGCTTCTATTGATATCAAACTAGACATTAAGATAAATTGTGAAACAATAACAATTGACAATCGTTTAAATATTCTCTTTGACAATTATACTACAATTATTCTCGCAAAAGCTTCAATTTGATACCAAACACGATAGAACCAAAATACCTATTTTGAAAAAACAATCGACGAATGTTTGCATATGATGTCTAAAAACATAAGAGTAAAATTCAATAACTCTCATTCTCTCAGAAAAATATAACTTATTTTATAATAATTCAAATATTAATAATGAAAAATGAACCGCTAATAATTTTGGAAGATTATTCGGGTAAATGTTGTGCCACATTATTCAACGATCAATTTTAGATATTTTATATCTTATGATAAATACTATCGTTTATTGAATGAACCCAAAATACTAAAATGTTCCATCAATAAAGTATTTGATACCACTGGTAAATTTCAGTCAAAAATTCTTATACGCGTTCTTAAATTATGGTGTTTTCAAACAGGCAGACCGACAGACCGACCGACTTTTTTTCAAAATCATGTTTTTTGGATTCAGTAGGATTTAAGGTTGTTGAGAAGGGAATCAAAGTATATGAGAATTTCCTTAAATTTTAACAGTATATTATTTGTTCAATGAAGAATATTCTGGCAAAGTTTGAACTCAATTTTGTTTTCAGTTATCGAGATCAAAAATGTCAAAGCTGCTGTTCAGTGACATGTTATTACATTGCGTTAAATGCACGCGACGTGTTTTACATTGATTCATACGTCATTATCTCGACTATCTGAAATGACAGCATTACAAAAAATCGCCAAAATATCTACAAAAGTCTTATAAACATGTGTATCAAATTTCAAGAAAGTCTTGTTTCTAGTTTCAGAGAAAATTGAATTATTTTTCAAAAAAATTGTACAAAAGCATCTAAAATTTAACAAATTATCATAAGCTTGGCAACGTCGCCGCATAAGTTAAAATGGGAAGAGAGTGTGCGATTGGAATAAACAATGTTTTTTATTACTTCCCTAACTAGACGGTACACTGATTCAGTAACCCAGTTATTCTTCCATCGATATTCTCTTTTTGATGTAGATTTATCATCAATAAGTTTGTTTGGTTATGAAACGCAGTTCCATTACTAAATGTCAAATGTCAAAAATACTTCCAAGAATCTACAGCGTTGCGTACTATACCCATCATATTTTGGCTTCATTGAAAAATGAAAAAAAAATACTTCAACCGATGGAAGCTCTTTAAGAGAATAGAATAAGGAACCAAATTATTCAAAATCATGTATTTTCAACTAAATACAAACATTTTCATTAGTTTTATTTATTAAAATTTTGTTTATTTGAAGTTGGCAATGAATGTTTCATCCTATGTATTTAGCATAGAGCAGGGTTCCCACCACAGCTTGAACTCACTCCTCTTCTTAACAACCTTAAAACGTGAAGATCCATTAGAATCTCGAGCTGTCAAAAAATCACGATCACAATTATTATATTATATATTATACGAAGGTCGAAAAGTGAACATTTGTATCTGTGACTATGATTATCAAAACAAATGTTTTATACATATCGAAAGCATGAGTCTACATTTTGCGGTGAATAAATTGATCATGTGAAGTAGAAATATGTAGGTAGATCCCTCAATGCTGTAAGAAAGTTGCTAACCCTTAATAACGCAAATGCTAAACTTGACTGTTTGGATTGGATAGAGTGATAATAAAAAGGGATTCCCCTAGTATGCTAAAAAATATTTGGAATTCTTGAAACAAGACAAGAAATATGTCGCCAAGAAATGAGCTAAACAAGAAATTTTTATTTCCTTGTCTTGAAAATCAAGACGAGACAAAAAATAGTTATTGAGACAAGAAACCTTGTCTTGATGAGACACTACTATACACGGCTGACAACCACGCAAGCACAGTCATTATACTTAATTCAAGTCTCGATTTACTATCAAGAAATCCTATTTTGTAATACAGGAAATCTACTATTGACAATATAAACACTAACATTAACATAAGGCAAAACCGATCGCATCTAAAGTTTAAGGTGATCATTTATAAATTCATTAAAATGCTGTAGCTTTCTCAAATACTAAATTTTATTATTTTAGGGTCAATAGATTCGAATTTGAGCAAAAAACTGGAAAAGATTGTCAAATAAAGTTTACTTCCGGCTCAGAAGATTGCTATGAAAATATAAAGTTATCATTAGAAATCTAAAATTGCTTTAAATACTGAATATCATGATTCTACAGCAGATCGTTCTGGATTTATGCGAAAAATTCGAAAAACTATTCTGCAAACTGTATTTCTGGTTCAGCCTATCGCAATCATAATGCGAGGTGTACAACTAGATGTTATAGAAGTGCTTCATATGAAATTTCAATATTCTATGATTGATTGATTTGAGTTGACTCGGAAAATTCGAAAAGACTATTATCTAAAGGGCTCTTTCGATTCAGCTGATTAATACAAAAATTTGAGATAATAATTAGGATGCTACAGCAATTTCAGTTACTGAATTTCAACAACTTACGGTTAATTATTTTGGATATATGCGCAAAATTCAAAAAAGTTTCAAGTGATGTACTCCCGATACAAACGTTTGCTACCATAAAGCGAAGTGCATAGACCTTAGACCAGTCTTAAATACAAAATTTCAACATTATACGTTCGACGGGTTTTGAGATTTTTGAGTCATGAACGCACATATGTACATACATACGTATCGACATCAAATCAAAAATAGTTATAATGGATTCAAAGATGCTTAAAACGAATATTTTCATCAAAATCTTGAAATGTGAATTTTCTCGGTTTCACAATATTTAGTTTTTCTTTGTACAAGTATGTAATGCCCGTACTTATAGTCGATACTCCGCTGATCTCAGACTCAATAATTGCTCAAGTATGCGTATATTACTT
The DNA here is from genome assembly GCA_963989225.1 of Dromius quadrimaculatus. NCBI lineage: Eukaryota > Metazoa > Arthropoda > Insecta > Coleoptera > Carabidae > Dromius > Dromius quadrimaculatus. Next base: position 25,591,483 of record OZ022324.1, read on the forward strand.
GGCTACGGAGTGATACTGCGCGTTTGCTTGACTCCGGTCTACTACGAGGCTATCTTGAGTCGTGCTCAAGTATTCGTGTCAGTTATTTTTGACATTTGTATCTCCAACATGGATATATGCCATAGAGGTATACATACTTACTGAAACTTACTTTTCCAATCAAATTGTTCAAAAATAGATCAAATTCAGTAGACAAACTAGGAATATTTCGCAAATACTGTCATGAACGTCAAAAATATCAATCAAATATATGTCAAAAACAAGAAATCTCAAAGTTTGCCAAGAATTCACGAAGTATCGACTATTGGATAGATTTTCAAGTGAGTATCTATGGTGACTACGCCTCGTCTTGGCCAAGTAATACTCAAGAACGAGATTGAGGTGCGGCTATAAGTGCGGGCATAAATAATTAGTTTAAGTAGTATTGTTGCACTCAGGGAGTCAATCATTGTGCTCAGGAAATTAATTACTAGAAGTCATTCTCATAAAATTAGATTTACTAAAAGTACCGGTGGTTTTATTGATAACCACATACCGTGGCTGTGGAAATATCAATCAATCTACTAAGTGCACTATAAGAATCTGCCACACCCGTACCGGGTGAAATATGTGACTGATATTTAGTAGTCATTCATTGAAAAGGTAAGCCAGATAAGAAATATACCGAAATATACTATTTGAGCATTATTACAGATATCATTTTGAACACTTCTGGGATATATCAAAGAGTCTATTTTTTTAGTACTTATTCTGTTATATTCTATGTTTCTTTGGATTATTATACAAATTCAGTCAAGTAGTATCTATATTATTTGCTCATATAACTTCGCAAATTTATGAGAATAGTGGTCGCTCAGTGTTCGAAGTTCAACCGTTATTGAATATGGAATACATTGCACATAATTTTAGCTTTTTGCACTCCTTCTTCTTATTAATTTCAAGTATACCAAATCTCACATTCCTCCGTGCACGCGTTACAAACTTTTCTTTTCACATGAAATCAAAATGGAATAGCCTGTATATAATTTTAGCTCCCTCATGTAAACTTAAAGTACCTATTCTAAATGTCACATTTCTCCGTCAGCGCGCTATAAAAGTTTTCTCTTCACGTAAAATTGAAATGAAACCACTTGTACATAGTTTTAGCTTTCTGCACTTTTTCTCCATATTAACTTCAAGTATACCAAATCTCACATCCCTCCGTGCAAACATTACAAATTTTTCTCTTTACGCAAAATTGGAATGGGACAGCCTGTATTTAATTTCAGCTTTCTGCACCTCTTCTCCATTTAAACTTGAGATATGCAAAATGTAACATTCTTTTGTGCGCGCGGCACAAAATTTTCTCTCCACCCAAAATCCAAATGAGACACCTGTATATAATTCTAGCTTTCTGCACCCCTCTTCCATATAAACCTTTGATATGCAAAATCTCACATTCTTTTGTGCGCTTGTTACAAAGTTTTCTCGTCACGTGAACCTAAAATGGAGCAACCTGTATATGAATTCAGATTTCTGCACACCTCTTCCATATAAACTTCAAGTATGCCAAATCTCACATTCCTCCGTGCACGCATTACAAATTTTTCTTTTCACATGAAATCAAATTGGAATAGCCTGTATATAATTTTAGTTTTCTGCACTACTCCCTTATATAAACTTGAGGTACCTATTCTAAATATCACATTTCTCCGTGAGCGCGCTGTGAAAGTTTTCTCTTCACGTAAAATTGAAATAGCAACCTTGTACATAGTTTTAGCTTTCTGCACTTTTTCTCCATATTAACTTCAAGTATACCAAATCTCACATCCCTCCGTGCAAGCATTACAAATTTTTCTCTTTACGCAAAATTGGAATGGGACAGCCTGTATTTAATTTCAGCTTTCTGCACCTCTTCTCCATTTAAACTTGAAATATGCAAAATGTAACATTCTTTTGTGCGCGCGGCACAAAATTTTCTCTCCACCCAAAATCCAAATGAGACACCTGTATATAATTCTAGCTTTCTGCACTCCTCTTCCATATAAACCTTAGGTATGCAAAATCTCACATTCTTTTGTGCGCTTGTTACAAAGTTTTCTCGTCACGTGAACCTAAAATGGAGCAACCTGTATATGAATTCAGATTTCTGCACACCTCCTCCATATAAACTTCAAGTATGCCAAATCTCACATATCTTCGTGCATCCAATATGCTTAAAAATAGGTACAAAGATTTCTCTTCACGTATTGATATACAATTAAAATGGGACAGCCTGTAAATAATTTTCGCTTTTTGAACATCTTCTCTATCTAAACTTCAAGTAGGTATACCTGATATCACATTTTTTGAGCATGCAATATGCTTAAAAAGGGACTGGAAAGTTCTCTCTTCACGTATTAATATATAGAAGATTTTAACCAATATGCTTACCAATGTAATTTCATGTAGATAATGATAAGGAGTTGAGTTGTGAAGTTCAAAGTGTGAAGACGTGTGAGTTTTTCGATCCGATTTTGTTACCTAAACCAGGGCTAATCGATCAGATTTTTCTCACTCAAAATAAAATAAGTATAAATAATCAAGCTAATCTAAAAGAAAGTGAAAACAAGTGAAACTCTGCCCCTATCTTAGGGATTAGTGTGGTGGAATAGTGAATTAATTGTATAAATAATAACAAAAAAATACTTGCGAAGAACGTGCAATAAAATTTATAGGTATCGGCATATTATTCACCTGTGATTTGGAAAAATTTTAGTGTGAGTATTGGTCCAAAGAACACATTATCTAACATCTGACGTGACCTCTACCTACGTCACGAAGTCCACGCGAAGTGAGTGACCGGGTATCAAATATCAGCGGCTGCTGCTGACGTAGCATAAGGTGAGTAAGCAAACAACAACTGAAAGAGGGTCAAGCAACACCAGGCGATGCAGAAACAAGAAAATGAGTCGGACGGATCTTCAACAGATGGAAGTCGGAAAAGACAAAATACGAGTGAATTATTTGGAAGGTGCAAGAAAACACCGAGATCCCCCACTAAAGCCACCCAACAAACTGCAGTAACGGAAGATTTAAAAAATATGATGGTGGAAATGATGAGGGAAATAAAAGAAATGAGATCGGAACAAGCAAAACATTTTACAGTTATAGAGAAAGTAAATGAAGAAATTGAAGAGCTTAGGAAAGAGAATAAAGAACTAAAAGAAAGAATTGCGCTAGTTGAAGGGAAGGTAGATAGAGGAGAAAAACAGCAGAAGAAAAATAATATTGTCATGAGAGGGAAAGACTTTAATAGTAATAGACAAGAAATAGAAAAGTTCTGCAAGGAGTTAGTCGGAGTACAAGTAAGGATAGAGTCGGCTCAAGGAGGGAATGTAGGAGCAACAAGCAATTTCATGACAGTAGTAAAATTAAGCAGTTGGAAGGAAAAAGAACTGATTATGAAGAATAAAAACAAACTTAAAGGCAGCAAGATATACATAGACAATGACCTGACTAAAGAGGAAATAGCAATTCAAAAAATTCTTAGGGAAAGAGCTGGAAAAGAGAGAAAGGAAGGAAAAACAGCTAAAGTAGGCTATAAGAAAATATACATCGAAGGGCAATGCTGGATATGGAACAGCGAAAGCAGGGCAATTGAAAGAGCAAAAAACTAAGGCATGACAACAAAGAAACGGATGTAATAGGAAATGACCAAGCAATGACCAAGGATAAAAGAATTTTAGAATTATTTAAGAAACATAAAAATGAAACGCTAATATTAGGAACATGGAACGTGAGAGGAACAAATGAATCGGGAACACTCAAAAACCTATCAATGTGCTTAACACAATATAAGATTGACATACTGGCACTTCAAGAAACAAAGCAAAAATCAAACGACATAATAGCAGTAGATAATTATATATTTTTCAGTAGTGGAAACGACACCAAATATTTTGGCACAGGTGTTATGATAAAAAAGAGTTGAAGCAGAAAGTTATAAAATTCGAACCAGTGTCCGAACGAATATGTACAATACGATTAAGAGGAATGTACCGAAAAATCAGTATTATAAATGTACATGCACCAACGAACGAGAAGGATGAGGAAGAAAAAGATAAATTTTATGAAGAGCTTGAGAGAACAATAAATTCGATACCAAAATATGACCTAAAAATAGTTATTGGAGATCTCAATGCAAAACTAGGCAAAGAGGAAATGTATAAGACTACAATAGGTGCACATAGCAAACATGATGAAACAAATGAGAACGGACAAAAGCTGATTGATTTTGCAGTAACTAACAATATGAAAGTCATGAGCACACATTTCGAAAGGAAAGATATATATAAAGGAACATGGATATCACCTGATGGGCGTACATGTAATCAAATAGACCATGTATTAATAGAGAGTAAGCATGCGAAACAAATTAAAAATATCACAAGCAAAAAAGGTGCAGTACTAGACACAGATCATTTTCTTGTAAAAATAGTAATGAAACAGGAGTTGCCAAAAGTAACACAGGATAAACACAACCGTTTGAAACGATATGACACCTCGCCCACTAACTAATGAGAAAAACAGAGAGCAATTTCAAAGTCTACTGTCGAAGGAGCTAGAGCTAGCAGAGCAAGTTTCAGAGGAAAGGGTGGATATAAAATGGAATAAATTGGAAGAAGCAATACTTAAAGTCTCAGAACAGATGCTGCGCAAAAATGTGAGGGACAAAAATAAGGAATGGTTCGACGAAGAATGCAAAAGTGCAATTAGGAAGAGGGATATGGCTAAAAGAAACCTACTACAAAATAACTCAAATGAAAATAAATCGAAATACAACATGCATAAAAGACGAACGAAACAATTGTGTAGACAAAAGAAAAGGCAAATGATGGAAGAAAAAATGATAATATTAGAAGAAGATTTTAAAAACAAGGAGTTGAGAAACTTTTATCAGGAGGCCAAGAAACAAAGAACAGAGTATCAACCGCCACTAGTGTACTGTAAAAATAAAGAGGGAGAACTAGTGACAGCAAAGGACAAACTACATGTATGGGAAGAATATTTCAAGGAAGTGCTAAATGAGGGGAATCTGACTTTGGAAACTACAAATGAAACCGGAACAACTCAACAAGAAGGGAATAGTATAGAGCAAAACCCACCAGACATAAATGAAATTCGAGAAATACTGAACCACTTGAAAAATAATAAAAGCCCGGGAATAAACGGAATAACATCAGAGATATACAAAAATGCAGGAGACGAAGTAATTCAGTATATTATGGAAATAATAGAGGATATATGGCGGACTGAACGTATGCCTGAGAGATGGAAGGAAGCACTAATATGCCCAATTTATAAAAAGGGGGACAGACTGAAATGCGAGAATTACAGAGGTATAGCACTATTAGACGTGGCGTACAAAATTTTAGCAGGATGTTTAAAAAATAGAGTACAAAAACAAGCGGACAATATCCTAGGAGAATATCAAGCTGGTTTTAGACCGAACAGATCAACTACGGATCAAATATTTGCACTGAAACAAACTATAGCAAATAGTTATGAACACAATCTAAGCCTGCAAATGTTGTTTATAGATTTCAAACAAGCATATGACACAATAAATAAACAGAAGCTGTATGAAGCACTCGCAGAACTAGGAATGCCCAAAAAAATGATAAGATTAATTAAGATGACCCATGAAGAGACAAAATGCAAAATCCTGGTGGATGGAGAAACATCAGAGAGTTTCGATGTAAACAGAGGACTGAGGCAAGGAGATCCAATATCACCCGTCCTGTTCAACTTGGCACTAGAGTGGGTTATAAGGAAAAGCAGAATCTACCCAAAAGGAACCATTTGTCAACTAAAACACCAATGTTTAGCGTTTGCAGACGACATAACGTTAATAACCAGAACAAAAACAGAACTGAAGGAGGTATGCAAACGTTTAGTCCAAACGGCGGAGGAAATGGGATTGAAAATAAACGAGGACAAAACCAAATACATGGAGATAGAGTCGGAACATCAAGAAACACAAGAAGAGTCTCTTAAAATACAGGTTGGAGGAGGTAAAACCTACGCATTCGAGAAAGTTAAAAATTTTGTTTACTTAGGTGTTACGGTAACAAACAACAATAGCGAAGAGCGGGATATAATAACACGGATAACGAAAGGAAACAGAAGTGCGGGAGCTATGGGGAAACTATTAAAATCGAAAAGTGTGTCAAGAAGTGCAAAAAAGCGGTTATATAAAACCATTATAAGACCAGTGGTACTGTACGGTAGTGAAATGTGGGTACTAAACAAGACTATGCAAAATAAACTAGAAGTGTGGGAGAGACAAATTCTGAGGAAGATTTATGGTGGTAAAAAAGAGGGTGATGTGTGGTTAAGACGAACTAATACCGAGCTAATGGAACTCTATGGTGAGCCTGGAATAGTGGAAGTGGCTAAAGCACAAAGGTTGCGGTGGCTAGGGCATGTGCTGAGACTACCAGAGGACAGAGTAGTAAGAAAGATGTTAGACGGAGGTGTTGTGAAAAAAAAAGAAGGGGAAGAGAGGTGGTATGACGCGGTGAAAAAGGACTTAGAGACACTAGGGATTACGAACTTTAAGCGATTAGCACAGGACCGTAAAAAATGGCGAAAAATTGTAACAGAAGCCATGGGCCTACTTGGCCTGCAGCGCTAAATTATTATATATATAATGTTTATATACTCTCTTATATGCATTCAAATTATTTATATAAATCTCATTTTGAATCAGTCAGTATGAATTAAATCCATTTCAAATATCAATCAAATGATATCTATATGTGCAAATATTCAGTGACGGAACTGCAATGAATTGACATTGATATTGACTTGATAATTATAGTCAATTTATCATGGAAGCTGGACATATCAGCTATTAGAATTTTTTATACGAGCTTGACTAAATCAGGCTACTTTTCTGTAGAAATAAGATTTGGATCAGACAGAAAGAATTGGAAGTTCAAGACGACATGGAATTATCAATGTCGATTCGATGTGATATCACCACAGTACTGACATCTCAAAAACGATTTTCGTAAATGACTCTTTCATTTGCTTTATTGAACAAAGAATTGAAGAAGAAGTGAATGTTGGCTCAGCTCACACTCAAGTTGGTAAGAAATAAGTTTAGGTTGAGTTAGGAGAGAGGTCAGTGTGAGGAACATCTGTGAATTTGGCTCATAATTTTGTTTTATCTCAATAATTTCTTATAAAAACATCATTGCCAGTGGATTCCGAGATAATTTGAATTGGCATTCTCTCATTTTAGTTTGTGAATGGTTTTATTAGGTATCTATATCTATATTATTTTGAAAATTGATCTGAATAAATAACTATACTTTATTAATATTTCCGTATATTCCATATTCTAATCACGAAAAGAACGATTCACGACTGAAATAGGGCTACGATTTTAGTCTTCTGATTGGCTGAAATGCAAAGACGATTCACACACATTAAATGCATGATTAAAAACACACAGTTTTCTCGACGACATTGTTTAACTCACTGTGAATTTTTCTTACTCACTTTGGTGCTATATTTAGTGGAAGTATATTTTTGATAAAACCGAATTTAATGCATTCGGCTGCAGGGCATTAATCAATTCATAAATATGTGATGTTGATTAATTCAAGCAATTACTCAATTTACTGTACCAACCTGCCCATAGACATTTCTCTTCTTTACCTATTGAATGCGGTTGAATGGTAGAGTTTTGAATGCTTGTTTTGTCTAGTTTTGAGAATAATATAGATATCTCAAGGATCAGACGAACAAAGTATGAGAAAATATCAATCAAATAATTTTAGAAAAGTCATATCCAGTAAAAATTATATATTTCAAAAGATCATCAGATGATGGATAAAAATGAAGGATAAAGAATTATTGAATCATCTCTTCACGTTGCAAACGTTTCGGTTTTTATTGAACCTTCATCAGTGCCTTAGAGAAAAGTAGAACATGACCAAAAATTTACAAGATTGTGCAAAAATATCTTTACACTTCTACAATACACAAGCAACCCAAGTTGCTTCTGTATTGTAGAAGTGTAAAGATATATGTAGACGTTCTACTTTTCTCTAAGGCACTGATGAAGGTTTAATAAAAACCGAAACGTTTGCAACGTGAAGAGATGATTCAATAATTCTTTATCCTTCATTTTTATCCATCATCCGATGATCCTTTGAAATATATAATTAAATAATGGTCTTAGTCGAAGTTATAGTTCATTTATATTCATTTGAGATATCATTTCAAAATCTACTTGAAATGAATTTTTAAACATAATAATTGAGATAGAACAGAATTTTATTTCCGCGATTGTACAACATATCTAAATCAACCAGCATATGCTGTGTCCCAGCTTCATTTTTTTCTTACACGTATGAATTGCCCGAATTTCCTCAATATTTGTTTCATATAATTTTTCCCAAAGAATGCTACATTTCATTCATACCTGACAACTTAGAGACTATCAAGAAAACGTAATTGTCAAAATCTAGACCAGACGATTGGATTAATCCGCACTCATTCCTAAAAGTCGCAGGTAATTGTATCCAGCTAGCACATTTAATAACATTAGCAGAACTTTGAAGCGAACCACTGGACATATCTTTTTTTTACAATGATATGAGTGCGGGTGCGTACATAATAATATATGAATGAATATATTTATCAAGTCGCAAAAAAGATTCGCTCTAATTTTTGGCTATGTTCGTCTAACAGTTGCTCATCTATATACATACATAGGTTTCTAAGACTTTAATCACGTAATCTGCAATGCAATTTTACTATAACTAGCAATCACCTTATAAAACTGATCCTCGCATCGAATTCTATAAATAATTTTCATTTCTGCTAAGTCTTATACTTCCTCGATTATCGCAGAATTCATTCATCTTTCGAACAATTATCTGCCCACTAGTCTATAAATAACAAATTTTATAGTAAACAAGTTAGTTTTTTCCCTGTGTAGAACTGGCGCGATTCCCACCTGACTTGAAAAACGAAAGGTCACTTTTTATAGACAATCTCCACTACGCATTTCATCGATGGTGAAACAATCAAGAAGAACGCAGAAACGCAGACGAAACGAGGATTCTTTACTCAGAATTCAGTACTTTATTTATTCCCTCCTGATAATTCATTTTGTCGATTACTTATTGTAATGAAGTCATATCAGAATATAATTTCCAATTGAGGTTTTGAAATTATTAATTTCCACGAGAATATTTTACAAGGAAGATGGAATGGATGGATGAATATTAATTACTTCATACCACAGCTATTTTTCAATCATAATAATTGCATGAATATTGAAATTAATAAATGGTGGAAGAAATCATAATCATAATTTTTTTCAGTATCCATGATTTAAGTGAAATAATTACTTTCCTATTCACATGAATATATAATGATAAAGATCAATTAGTTTTGTGACGTACTTGACACCTGGAAGCCAATGCGATTATGGGCAAGATATAAAAATATCATAAAAATAGTGCTAACTCGTTCTTTCAAGAAGCTAAAGATTCAAAAGTACTATGCATTAATTACAGCTAGTTTTGTGATTATTGTTAGAATAAAAAATGATCTTTGGATACTAGTGTTTAGTGTTCATTTGGTCAGCGTGATGTGAAAAACAACATGAAATTTGAAAATAAGTTGGATGATATTTGAAAATACCTTTAATAATAAAGGAAATAAATTTAAAGTACAACATAATCAAGAAGAAACTAATTTGACGTTTATTTATTGTCTTGAGGAATTTATGCTTTTCCATACACTGTTCTAGCCAGTGACTGGAAAAAATCCTATTAGGGATGATAATACATTATAGTGAATTTTGTCAAGTTTCCGCCGTTTATCAATATTTTGTATCCTTTGATTTGAATTGTAATAAATAATAAATTATATTTAAGAAATATGTATGTGTCAATAAAAGATTTAAGTAGGTTATTGTGGAGTAAATTTTTTGGGAGAGGTCACTGAACATGCAAACTTGTACGGTGGATATGAATAAATTTAGAAAATAATTGCAAAAACCCGACAAAAACCTATAGCTTCATTCCTCATGTTTCAGAAAATACAAAGTTCAACTTATCTCTTACGAAATACCATTAAACAAACATAAGAATGTTTTCGAAACTTTTGGTAGAAGTATATAATGTTTAACGATGTTTAATTAAGACTAATAGAAATTTGATCAATTCATAGTAGGTTATTGTACTAATGTGAAATATGATATGAGGGTACTAGTCACGAAAGGAAAAGTGTAGCTACGTCGCCTGGAATAATAACCATATTTCACACAGCTTAAATCGTTTCCATAAGTTAGTTTATTTTTTGTCACTGAAAAGACATTTTAATGCTATAAGAAAAATATATAAATTATAAAATAGCCAAGATACGTTTGTAATGATACTTACTGTTGTCCGTGATTTGTCTACTTTTCTTTCTCTAAGTAAGCAAGTTGTATATTATTAATTCTAAAGGATCATGGTAGCAACATTATTATGGAGCGGTGTTGAATAATAGTAACTTATTGTACTAGTGTAGAATATAATACATTAATTAAGAGAAAAAAAGTTTAGCCACGACACCTGGAAGAACAGTGACTACTTTTCTTGAGCGACTAACCACATTTCACAAGAGTAAAAGAGCAAGTTTTAGTCAACACCTCTCTTAAAACGACTTGCATCGTTTCTTATATATTGATTTATTTTTTGACATGGACAAGATATTTGATTGCTATTACTAAAGCATGAAAATCACAAAGAAGCCATAATGCGTTTGTTCTGGTATATAGTGCTACCCGTAATCTGGTTATTTCTTTCTTACTAAAGTGACAAATGCGGACCAATGTTAGATATTATTTAGTTGAAAAAAGTTATAGTAACAAGTTTATCATGAATCGGTGATTGATAAATTATATTATGTGCAAACAACAAGATTTATATGTAGTTACAGAAAGCGTTTCGGCCCAAACCCTAGGCTCCGCAAGAGGATAGATTGATCGCAGAATATTTTTTGACATGTTCAATCTCAATAACAAATTGGAGTATTGGTCTCTGAATTCACAATCCTTTCGTTTAATTTAAATCAATCTATAGATCTTTCTAACATATATTCATTGGGAAAAAATTATTTTGGTCACTCTTTTATTCCCTTCTTGAGATTAATCTTAGTAGCTTAGTTTCAATCTATTCACATCGGTTTATAGAAAAATATATTCATCGAATAAGGGTTAATAACGAGTTGGAGAAGATAGCTTCGCAAATAATCTATCGTTTTTCACAAATATATATATTTTATATACAAATAGTTATTGTGGGTGTACCCTACGAGATAAACACAAGCTATCGCGGAATTTTCTGTATGCCTTTTTAAGATCTAAAATTATATAGTACATTGTTTTGATGTTTTCCTTGAAGTTTGGCTAACGTTAGCCATAAAAACGTACGAAAACAGTTTTTTGACAAAACACCATCATAGTCTACCCATTTTGTAGAAGATATTTACAAATTATATATACAACCGTACACAATCTTCCTCGTTTATCGCTCTTTCTACTATTAGTAAAAACCGTATCAAAATCCGTTGTGAGGTCAAGAAAACAGAGACAGACAGCAACTTTGTTTAATACTATTTAGAGGAGAGATTAGAGATATGTATTCATTCGACGTACTAAGCGCAATACCAAAATATAGCTCATATAGCTTCAAAAATTTGATGCAGTTGCAGTCTTCTAACGGATTTGAAAAAAATAATGTTAACTGCAGACACCTCGGCAGACACTGTTATTTTATGCACAGAAAATTTCAAAATAAAGATTGAATATGAATTATAAATACATGTATACCCATAAATCACGCCATCTCCTTAAATGAAGTTGACATGAGCTCCATTTAACTTTCTATCAATAGTCTTCGCTAGACATCACTATCAGACCCTACCTCTTTCATACCATTCTCTCAATTCAAACCCATGATTATATCAAGAAAACCTCATTTATTCTTACTACTTAAAATTTCGCGCTCAAACAACAAATCAATAGTCTTATTCATATTCACAATCTTTCACTCTCAATTTCTCATACATATATTTTTTTCAAAATTATTATCCAAAATAATTTGTGAATCGAAGCAGCCAAATATCGAAAGCTATTTAATAACAAGACATTTGTTGATTTGAAACTGTTCAAATGATAGTCATTTCCACAAGCTTGCTAATAAAATCTCTTCATTCGAATTATTGATAATTATTTCATGTAACAAAAGTAATTCAATAATCGATATTTCTACCTAAAGCCAAAATATTGCTAGTTGTAACATTTTAACATCATTCTAATTTACAGTCCTGTCACCAGCTGTCAACTTCCATGCATGAGCTATGCACAATTAAACAAATGAAAATCTAGTATCAATCAAAATCTTCTGTATCATACCTGCATGACTAGCCAGCATCATAATGAATAATCCTTAGGTAATCCAAAAAATGACAAAATATTCACTACCACTAAACTAAAAACATTACTGAGAAAATTACTTCACACCGATCACAATCACATCACAAGTGCGTCACAGTTACGTCACACAAGAACATCGACTAGTTAGATCGTCACTTGTTAACTGCGTAGTGTTCATATACATAAGAGAAGTGAATGACCATTGTTAACTTACTAGTGCTACAATTTATAATAACTGCGTAGAATCACTCTCTGCAATATACGCAAAGGTCTTTACCTTGTTAAAAGCTCTAGAACAGTACGCGATCAGCGACCGGCATGAGATCGACGGATGCCGACGGAAATATTCGAATATAACCGAGGATCAAAACATCTTTGGCGCCGGCGCGAAAGGATAATTCTTATAGCGCCAAAATATTAGATGAGCGCAGCTTTTGGCGTCCTATTAATAATGTTCAAGACGAAAGCTTTGAGAAGTTGGAATAATAATTTACACACCAACGAACATATCCAGGTTTAAAATCTATAAGATGGAAACCATATGTTATAAATTGATAATATTAAACAGATTTTTAATGTTTTCTTGTTGCATCAAGATGACAGTTTGTTGACTTAGACAGCAATTTATCGTAGCTTTGTTTTCATGAAAAAGAAAACATATGTTAAATAACACTAATCAAACACTCCAATTGTAACTATAGTAATAATTCATACTCTATATACCTATCCTAATAAAACATCCTCTAATACATCCCATAATACATATATTGTACACAAAATTGCATTATCTGAACACATTTTCCAAATTATATGCTTTACTTGTTGGAACAAAACAAGATACTTCTATAGCTAAGTAAGTACAACACAGTGCCAAATCTTCTGAATTAGTTTCTCCCCATGCAGTGTAAATTAGGCTTCTCACAACAGTGTGTCATTATTGGTGTTCGCGTGATCACTAAATTCATTCAACTGTTCTAGAATAAACAACATGAATGTGGTTTTACGTGGCTTCTGCATAAATAATTACAGCTAGATTTACTTATGTTTAACGCCTCTTAATCTGCTTTAGGGATTCGTGATGAAGACATCCCTCATCACTAATTAGCTCTCTGATTAGTCACGTCATAATTTGGATTGGTTTTCAGATATTTCCAGGCACAAATATATTACGACTTATCCAAGGTTCAATTCGCTTCAAATAACATTAACACATTCGCAGAGCTTGTACAGTGTAGTGTAGTTAATTAATATATCCGTTCACAACAGGTGTTCTACTGTTATCTCGGTTACAATTTAGTCAGGTAGATATTGCTGCCTTCGTTTGTTTTAAACGGATGAGAAATATGCGCTCGTGTATAAACAATGCCAAGACTATACGCATATTGCGTTACTTTAGTAGAATCGCTCTTTCGATTATATTTTACAAAATCAAAGTAGTACAAAAAAAAAAAAAATGATGCAGAAAATAAGTTTAAAAAATATGTGTTTTCTTCATTGAAACTAAATTTCTTTCTTGATCGGAGTGCAACTTCATCGGCACCAAATTGACAAATCTTGACAAGAGTTTTCCCAATCGTCGCAGCTTCTTGATTTGGCTGAAGTAATATCCATTACGACTACAATGTAGCATCGGTCTTAGTAAACGGTCCGGCCACGTCAGTAAAAATCCTTACAAATGGATTTTCCACTTTCTATTGATGCATCGAAGTTCTTGCGTCGGCGTTTGTATGGTTCATTGCTAGATGCACAAACCTCACATTTCTTGTAACTTTTCTTGAAATCTTTTTCACAATTTATCCAGTAAAATTATTCCCGGATCTTCTGTACTTTTTTTGTCTTTACCAGTTCCATCATGAATTTCTTTCAGTACCATCGTTTTCCTCTCTGTACTATCGGAGCTTTTTATGATACGCTTCAGGAGACTAGACTTTATAAAAATTGAGTTTCACTGTGCCAAGTACAATTTTACATTTTGTGAATTTTCTAAACTTTTTTCCCAGCTAGATTTTGTTCCATCTTATCAAGTGTTTTGAATACTTTCTTGGTCTCTGCACACCTTCTCAAATCACTAGTGATTGTCAACTACGGTTATATGCGATATCTGGCTAAGTGGGCTGAATATCTTTTCTGCTCTAGAACAATGTTCTAGACATGGTCGTCTAGACAAGGCATAAGCATATTGATATTTTGGTCACACAATAATTTCTTTCTGGCTGCGATAAAGTGTTACTCGAATATTCAATAACGTTCTTGTGGCTGTTTTGGATCTGTGATAAGACGGCACCAATTTCAACATTACTAGTGTCCGTATCTAGGAAGAATTTCTCCTCCAGTAATGGCTAATTAGGAACCGATGTTGATGCTTTCAGTTGTGGAAAGCAGCTTCATAATCTTGCTTCCAGAGTAATTTTCAACTTTCATTTGTAAGGCATATCAACGGTTCGGCAGTATTAGCTTATTCTAGCATGAGGCTTGGCTGGATTGAAACCAGTGTGATTAAAAACCGGCATTGATTTAGAGGAATTTTTGTTATTTCTTGTATGTTTTTTCAATTAAATATTATATTTTCTCTTAGAATGAAACTACGATTCGAAACTAGTGATTTTGGGATATGAATTACTCTGATTATTCCATTCGTAGTTTTTATAGCAAGGTTAACAATGCTAAACCGCCATAGAAACGGTGCATACGAGTGGGTATTTGGAAGCGTAGATATACCATTATTGCACTAGTGGTCTAAGTGAGTATTTTACTCAAAATTATGGATGCCTTCAATCTAGAATCTCGTGCTTTTTTCGTATTTAATGGAATATTTTTCTGAATATTTTTATCAATTTCATCTTCTGATATATCACCGCACCTTTTCGAACTTTCCATATCAGAATGCAATTTATTTCTCTATTATTCGTCAAAGAAAATGCAACAAATTCTAATTTATCAATTAGACAGATGTTTGTCCATTCGTTCCTATGAAAGTCACATAACTTGTTACTTGATTCATAGGAAACTAATTTGAAAAAATGATTTAACTCCTGGAATAGTCCTCCATATACCATTTGTAGTTGAAGTATTATAGACTATTTTTGTGGTGCAATGTACAATGTTTATAGTGCTTGTGAATACCACTCGTTGTATTCAAACGCAAGCACAATAAACATTCGTGATGGCACCTCAAAAATAATCATTTATTATACCATAAGTAGTAGAAGTATTATCGATTATTTTTGTGGTGCTATCACGAATGTTTATTGTGCTTGCGTTAACCACGAGTGTGCAGCACGAGGAACGAGTAAACAAACTTCTGTCAAACTGAAAAATTAGAGTTTCTTACATTTTATTTGACGAATAATAGAGAAATATATTGCGTCTTGATATGGGAACTAGTTCAGAAAGGTTTGGTGATAGATCAGAAGATAAAATTGATGAAGATATTCAGAAAAATATTCCATTAAATACGAAGAAAGCACAAATTGGAGGTATCCACATCTTTCAGTAAAATACTCACTTGGACCACTAGTGTAATACCCGATGGTATTTCTACACGTCCAAATACTGACTGATATGCACCATTTCTATGGCGATTTAGCATTGTTAACCTTGTTATAAATACTACGAATGGAATAGTCGTATATAATATCACAAGGGACTGTGATTTTAACAATAAATTTTTCTTGAGAATATTGATTACCTAGCAACATCGTGAGAGTCATCTCGAGGGATTTCATCTGACCAGATGTTCTACTAACGCATGGTCGATGTGGCTGGTGCTCCAAGTGGAGCGATGCGAATGTCTGTTAAATGTCAAATAAACCGTCAATTTGCAGTTAGGAACGAATAGTGGATGATTAATAAGATCAAACTAGCTTGCAGCAAAAAGGATATACAAATGGAACGAATCTAGTATGCCTGTGTAAATTGATCACTCTTAAATAATAAATAAGGATAATGAGAGACCATAAAATCATCTGTCATATTGACAAATGGAAAATCTTGAATCAATTGACATAATTTTAAATCCAAAGCACAAATTGGAAAGGCATCCTCTCATTTAATTTGAACTTCTTGGCAATTTTAGCAAAAATTAACGCAACGACCGCTTCGACCCATTTTTCAATCGCGGGCGTTGTGAGCTTGAAGTGGTGGAGATCGATGACGTTATCTATGATGTATTTATCATGAACGTCAAGACCGCAATCGTCTTATGGAACGATTATTGAGGCGACATGAGCGTTGAGGTCGTCTAGTGGAACGTACCCTAAATGTCTTACGAAACGTGTATCTTATATAAATTTTTCCATTTGGGTTCATATATGTCAAAAAATGATAAATTTGATATTTTGAAAAGGTCGATAAAGAATATTTAATTTTTTATTTGACTCTTTTGGTAACACTGAGACTTGACAGATGAGTAATTAGTATAAATAAAAAAATACCTACTTTTGAAAATGTGTCAATTTGAATGGTGTTACTTTTTAGAAATAAATAGAACGGAACAATTTGACAAGTATCTTCATGATATATTGTATTTTGACATATCAAAATGACAGTTAGGTTATCTAACAACGTAGCTACCAACCTAATAAAAATTGGGTTTGAGTTCTATAAAGAGGCACTTTACGATACCCAGACGAATTTCATAAAGTACACTTCATGACACCCAAATAGGAAAAAATATATCATAGCACTGAACATGCACTAACAATTGAACTGACAAAATCATGGAGGTAAGAATATAAAGGAGAGAGCTAGTGGATACACAAGTGAAGCCACTTCCCGCACTCCAACCAGAACCTAAATCATCGCTTATCTGTCAAGGACAAGTGTACTTTTGTTTGAAAACTGACGTCTATCCCCTCCCTAATCGGTGCCAAAAGTGGTGCTCGTCCGTTCCCACAGGGCTTCACTCCTCTCGCTTAAACTATAACCTCATGCTCCCTCCTTTCTATTCTAACCTCCTCGGACAAAATTTATTTAGACCACAATATCAATTTCACACCATATTTATAGTCACTTGTTGCACCACTGCTCTCTGGTAACCTAACCTCGTGATTTCCCGCTCAGTAACCTCTAAATATCATAGAATCATTTAGAGGTCATTGTTTCCACTGATCTGGATTCTAAGGTTTTTCGGAAATTACTATGGAGCCTAATGTAGGAAATTTATCACAATACTATACGTAATGTCCCTAGAACTGAACCAGCTCTCAATGGACAACACAAAAAAATTATACCAATATTTCTTACACATTATTTACAATAAATTTGAAACCAGAAATAAGTTTTTTACAGTTGCCGTTTTTCTGAAATTGAGCAGTGGCTCAACTTTGGTCTGAAGCTACACCACCCCTGTTAAGATCTTATCCGAATAAACTCCAAGTGGACTCAAAAATTATTACAAACTAATGAAGGAAAGAACTTTTCAGAACAAATTTTTTAATAAATATGTTTTATTTGGATAAGTTCTGTACATAAAAATGATTAGAAACACAACGTTTCGACAGCAAAGTGCTGCCTTTTTCAAGTGTAAAGAAATATTTATCTATTGTCAAGATAATTTTGTTTATTTGTTTTCATATTTCTTTATACTTGAAGAAGGCAGCACTTTGCTGTCGAAACGTTGTGTTTCTAGTCATTTTTATGTACAGAACTTATCTAAATAAAACATATTTATTATTACAAACTAGAGCTCAGATAGATTGGTAGATTTTTAAAAAACAAACTTTCAGGTATAAATCCTTCTGGAAGAATAAAAATGCTCAAAAATGAGATATAACCCATGGAAATGAAATTTCAAATAGAAATATTATACTAAAAAACTATTGGAACTTTCATGAAAAAATATGCAAATCTCGTGAGTTACTAAATGATTATTTAAATATAATATAAGAAAAACTAGAGTACAGGATAGTGTCACAGAAATTTTCGGAGCCTCAAAGCAATGAGGGGTACTCCAATGATAAATTGTAACGGCTCACATAACTTTTCCAATATTTTCAATACGTTGTAAGCTGGTTTAGAGAAATAAAAGCAAGCTAGCCAAAAAAAAAAAAAAAACTCAAAAGGGATGCAATAGTTATTGAGCTTCAAGAAATACTTGATTAATTTATTACAACGTCGCACATGACTTTCGAAAATTTTAATACATCATAAAATAGTTCATCCAATAATCGATGAGGAACGAGTGTATGAGATAGTGTAAAAAATGATTCCAATGCTTTGAAATGGTTTAATTGTTGTTGGCCATCAAAGAGTTGTAAAATGTATTGAAATTGTCAAACAAGTACTTAAATGACAAGCAATTATTGAATGTTTTCGGAGCACTGGTAACATTTTTCACACTATCTCACACAATCATTTCTTTTCGATTATTGTATTAAAATTAACAAAAAAGTCATGTGGGCTGTGGTAATTAATTAACAAACAAAATCCTCCATTCCCAACAGCTATTTAACTGATTCAAAGTACTGGAAACATTCTCAAACCGTCACACACACTCGTTGCAAATCGATTATTGGATAAACTATTTCATGATGTATCAAAATTGTCAAATAAAGTTATGTGAGCCGTTGTAATTATATAATTGATAACTGTCATACTACTTTTGAACAAAATTTATTTTTACAGGATACCGCACACTTGCTTTTTTTTCATAATTCTCTAAACCAGTTCACAATGTAGGGAGAATAATGGAAAAGCTATGTGAGTCATTGCTATTTATCGTTGAAGTATCCAAAATCAGCTTTGAAGCATTAAAAATATCTATGTCACTATCCTGTACATCTGTTTTTCAAAATAATTTGAATGACCATTTGATAATTTAGGAATTATTTATACTTTTCAGGGAATGTGTCTATTCAGCATCGCCGATTTGTCGCCACCGGCTCGACGCGGCCGTTTCGTCGCTGACCAGATCAGCGCCAGTTGAAAACAAAACCAATGTTTCAAGTTACGCAAGATTCCACACGTCGGGCAAATTCATAGTTCAATTATTATTCAATGATGTATTTATACGCGGCTCTGAACTGGCTGGTTACGAACAGACCAGTGTTGAACTGGCTCTGTGACGAAACAGCCGCGCCGAACCGGCGGCTATAAACCGCCGGCACTGAAACGTCTTAGATTCATTTTTTTAAACAAGTTGCTATACTGTCACTATTTGACCTTGAAATTTTATTCCTATTCGTTATGTCTAACTTTTGAGCGCTTATGCACTTTTAAAGAGGGATTTATCCCTTAAGATTTGATTTTCAAGAATTCTTACTAATTTCTCCTAACAGTAAATCGCAATAAATAGTTTGTAAGAATTATTGTTGAGCCTTCTCCAATTAGAGCTTATTTGGATAAGATCTTATTAGGTGTAGTGTAGCGTTAGATAGAAGTTGAGTCATTTCTCGATTTCCGGAGAACGGCAGCTGTGAAAAATTTATTCCCGGTTGCAATTATCTAATGTGTAAGACATATTGTTTTTTTTTTGTGGGCCATAATTGTTGGTGCTGCTTCAGGGATTTTTTTAAGTAACCAATTCCATGGAATTGAAAAAAAAATGTTCAAAAGAACAATTGATACATATGAGGTCTGTCCAAAGGCTATTCAACTTTGAACCATGACGTCGAATTTCGTGCATGCTACATTTTACAATAAGCGAATGCATTAAACAAAGAGTGCATGGCTATAAATCCATGAATCTAAGACAAAAGCCCAGGCCCTCTCAATAGAAGACACCCGGAAAGCAACGAATCGAGGAAGCGCATCACAGTCAGAGCAACTTTAAAAGTTCCGGGAGTGAAAAACTAATTTAGTCCCTAATTTCAGGAACTCAAGTTTAGGTTCAGTCCTACAGGAATCTAAAATGATGGAAACTCCCAAAAGACTTGAGTAAAATTAACTAATTTTTCCTTGACAACCTCGAGGACAATCAAACAATCAAAGTACATGAATGCCAAATTGAGTTTTTCTATTAGAATTCACACCTTTATTATGATTCATTAGGGTTGGAAAAAACGTTTCTTTTATTTAAATGACAATTTTTCACATCTAAACAAAAAATTCCCAATTATAAAAACTGATAATCAATATTTGATCACTTGTGTACAAATAATTCTCCACGTTTGGAAATCAGTTAGGGACAGAGAGAGGAATTAGGTTATAACTTGATGATAATTATATTTATTCAATTTTATTTTATTT
Organism: Dromius quadrimaculatus; assembly: GCA_963989225.1. NCBI lineage: Eukaryota > Metazoa > Arthropoda > Insecta > Coleoptera > Carabidae > Dromius > Dromius quadrimaculatus. Next base: position 25,612,139 of record OZ022324.1, read on the forward strand.
GAATCTGATTGATATTTCAAGAAGAAATTTTAATTGATTTGAATCGTAAATTTTTTATTCGATTCAAATCATAATTTAAATCAATTAATTTAAAGCATTATTGCAATTTACACAATTTTACAAATGCATCGTATTGTTGCTTGTAAACTTTCTAGATTTTTGGTCCAAATAAGAAGAAAATATTTGTTACGTTGCCTTACGTAGCTAATATAACTGATAAAATTGGAAGACTTTTACATAAATATGATATAAAAACATCTTACACTTCCAATTTGAAAATTCGAAATCTTATTGGTAATGTTAAAGACAGATTTCCTCTACAGTATCCAGGAATATATAAGATTCCCTGCCAATGTGGAAAAATATATATTGGACAAACCAAGAGGACTGTGGAAACAAGACTGAAAGAGCATTCTCGTCATATAAGATTGAACCACCCAGAAAAGTCTGCGATTGCTGAGCATGCCATTCAAGAATTACATGGCATTGACTTTGAGAATACAAAGCTTCTGGTTAAAGAGAACAATTGGTTCAAAAGGCTAATAAGAGAAGCAATAGAAATAAAAAAATCACCTAATAATTTGAATTTGAATACTGCTTATGCACTCAATCGATTGTGGTTACCAGTCTTTTGTTCATAATTTCAATTTATTTTTATCTATGAATCTACTTGCAAGAGTTACTTCAACACCACCTCCTGATGATCTGTGGATGGTTCAGTTATGTGCCAAACCAAAAAGAGTATAGCCAGATTGACCTAGAACCACAAGAAGTTGACTATTTCCCTATTTAGACCTTCATTTTTATCTCCTGAAGACCCGTTAACATTGAATTATATGCTAAACCACAGGCAGAGCTCTACGATCCTAGGAATTAAAATTTTATCTAGTCACCTTTTGTATTCTTGTTGTCTTGACAATTTTTGTTTATTTATTTATTATATTTTTACACTTGAGAACGGCAGCACTTTGCTGTTGAAACGTTGTGTTTCTAATCATTTTTATATACAAAACCGTACAGAGCTTCACCAAATAAAACATATTTATTAAAAATGAGTTCTGGAAAGTTTTTTTCCTTCATTAATCTACTTTCTGATTATTGTGATTCAATATAATACGGTAGTGCAAAAAATAGCGTAGATAATAGCTTCGTTCAAGCACAAGATCACGGATTAGTTTGTAACTTTTCAAGAGCGCATTCCGGCGCATTCGTAATCTCTGATTAGTTTGTTACTAGTTTCAAACTTTTTGATACACGAACTGGTCGACTATTACAGATGGAGTTTCAAAATAACCAATAATTAAATAACTAAATTATCCCTCTAAGTCGCTTGTTAAATCAGATTACACTAGCAAATCATTATCCAAAATATCGGACATCTAGAGATATTGAAATTAACATATTAATTATTGTTCATACTCAAAAATCAGTGCCTACATTAAATAATTATATTTATCTTAGTGAATACGCAACTACAATTAAAAAGTTTTAGGAATAGGCTCTCAATTGATCCGAGTCACAAACTCTTCTGGCAATTGGCAATTAGTTCCTAACTACTTATTTTCCTGCACGAACATCTGACTATTAGTCAACAGTCACGGATTTTGCTCAGCTCGAAGCGTCTGCGCAGCAAATTTCAAACTGCCCCGGACTTACTACACGAACGAAGCTGATACAGGACTGAAGTGCATTTAATCCCTCAACTTCGTTTCGTGCAATAAACTTCACCTTCAGGAATATATCACGCATTTAAGTTTCTCGTTGTATAATATACTATTTTAAGTCTGGAGGATGTTTTTTTACTACAAAAATGCTTCAAAAGATCAGATAATGGAATCCAGAGTATTTGAACTACATCGGCTGTCATACGGTGCAAAGAATACTTTGAATAGAAATAAATTTGAAGATCAAAAGAAAAAAAAAAGCAACTGATAGCAACTACGCAAGATGAATATAAAAAGTGCTTCCTACTTCAAAGAGATAACGTCGACATTATATCAATTATCACATATTCATTTTCCATTCTGAGCCTCAATTAAGCTCTAATTTGAATTTTGTAAATGAATTTCCAACCAAAAATTCTCAATTAAATTGCTTCTTTTCAAAATTGATTGTTAGGTATGTGGACTAAAGTAAGAGATGATGTAGCTCATCATTTTAGCTATTCGAAGTCCTAAATTGGAAAGGGTGGTAATCACATGGAATAATGATAAAAATTAATAGAGTTGCCGTTAGGTTCGATAAGGGCAACCTACATATTTCAATAGTCCATGCGGTTAGTACTTAATCAAGATTTGTACCGAAAGTAGAATTCACCCTACCGTCAAATCTGGTTTACAAAGTATCAAAGGCGAATGACTTTATTCTTATTTGATAATATGTATTTCTCTCTTCTCAAAGTTTCATCAATAAGCCATAAGCCATATTTTGATTTCTTTATTGACATTAACGTTAAAAGTACTTTATTAAATTGGGATTAACGGAAGATGATGTACCTGAAGTGAAATTAAAATATGCAAAAGAACAAGACCATTTTATCCGGGACTCAAAACCATGGCTTGCATGTCGTGGTTTCCATGTTTCAGGTTATAAAAATGTGCTAGATGAAAGGTTGGTTTTCACTGATATTCTTATATGTCATAATGTTGTAAAAAATTTGGATATTTTATGTAAATTGAGTTAATAATATTATTTTATTTTCTTTATTCAGGAATTGAGGAATGTATTGCGAATTGCGAATGGTAGATAATGATAATTTTTTTGTATCGAAATCGATGGTGGTAATCGTTTAGAGCAGGGGTCGGCAACCTGCGGCCCTTTGCAACTTTTTGCGCGGTCCGCCAAAGCACCAATATTTATTTTTAATAATATTTATAATCATATATGATTTAAAAGCACTATTCAAGTTACATTTTACATTTCAATGTGCGGCCCGCAGAAAAAAAATTATTGTGAAAATGGCCCGCCGTCCGAAAAAGGTTGCCGACCCCTGATTTAGAGGATAAACAGCAATGCATGAAATTACTCAATCCAATTCTATTAAGGATGTATGAACGTGAAAACAATTTTTGATTTCATGCCTCAAAATTTATTGATTATTAGTTTTCTATCCAAAGAATTTACTGCTAAAATTTCAGGGTAGGTCACCGTTCATATTTTGAAGTAATAAATTGTTGAAAATTGACACAAAACACATTGCTCTTATTGAGAAACAGGTGATTGAGCTCATAAATGAATAGATATCAGTATGTTCAAATTTGCGTAGAATAAAAAAAAACTATACATAAGAAAGATGAATATTGCAGTGTCACGTCAATATTTTAAAAACGACATGTATCCGTTCATCCTGAAAAGAAAAATTAAAATGAAACTCAAATTACTTCATTTATTAAATTTTTATTCCCAATGAATTGACACGGCAACGTTGTGCTGCTATAGCAAGGTGGTGAGCACGTGGCTTTTTGCTGCATTGCCAAGTTAATACAGATCACGTGAATAATTTCTCCATTTCATCCCGCAAACGTTCAAGCCTATTCCTAACCATCAAAATTCACTATTCCCCCAAGCCCTCGCTCATACATCCTTAAATCAAATTTTATATTTCATAGTTGCTCTGAAAGACGATTTTACAATTGCTCGTATGTAGTATGACAAATCATCAGCATTATCTTCCATATTTAACACAAAATCACTCAAACAATATTGTCTTCGTATGGAAGGTAGGTATTGAGTAAATGATGTACACTTTGTTGAAATGTTTTTTATTTCAAGTTACGTGGTGCGATTGATTTCGGCTATATAGCCGAAATCGATCACACCACGTAACTTGAAATAAAAAACATTTCAACAAAGTGTACATCATTTACTCAATACCTACCTTCCATATATAAAGATGTATACTTAACTGGAGAACTTCATACAGAATATTGTATTCCTTCTTGCAATGCTTTCGAATTTGCACAGTTAGGAAACCGTTCATTATCATCAGAAAACGGATCATTCAAATCTTAACTATCAATAGGACCAGTAGTAATATAATAATTATAATTATTATACATTGTAGCATAATGAAAAATTATGAGAAATAGTCCGGAAAGGGTAAATTGACTATTTTGAAGAAGGAAAGCTGCAGGATGTTGGATTTGGTAGAAATGATAGAAAATTTTATCATCACCATTCGCAATATAATCCTTAATTCTTGAATATAGAAGAGAAAAATATCGATAACACTAAAAATATTCAAATTTTTTATCACATAATGACTACATTTTTATTACCTGAAACAGGTAAAACATGACATGCAAGCCATTGTTTTAAATCCCGGACAAGATGATCTTGTACTTCTATAAATTTTAATTTCGCTCCAGGTACATCATCTTCCGTGAACTTCATTTTAATTACGTACTTTTATGTCAATAGGGCAATCAAAACATGAGTATACTCCCGACTAGTGCTGCCTCTGGTGAATATTTTTTGAATCTTAAAATGGCTAATTAATTCCAATAGCTGCGCTTTTTCACGATCGACTCTCTGTCTAGATTGTAATAGACTTTGTGAACATGTAGAATTTTTCGATGAATCGATCAGAATATACATAAATTAATACCACAAAAAAAGGATTTAACTTTTGCTCACCATGTAAATATTGCGTCGGTGGCGGAGGCTGCTCCACAGCATGCGGTGGTTGAGGTGGATGATGATGATGCGCTGGTGCAGGGGGCGGACCGTACGCCGGAGGTGCAGAGAACGCACTAGGGCAACCAATACGCCGGCCACCAGGTGACACAGGCCCGTGATGCGTATGCCCATGTGGGTGGGAGCCCGGTGGCTGCATAGACGAAAGAGCTCCCAGAGGAGTGTAAGATTTACAGGGTTGTTCCGGAGGTGCCTGAATGGAAATAAGTTCTAATGAAAGAGAATGATTTTGCAACGATGATTATGAGCTCCAAACTAATATTGCAATTCTGTGTAAATCTATAAATCTGTGAATTACGATCAAATTCGCAATAAACTTGTTATTTTTATGAAGAAATTGACAAATTTGATGCCTTTTTATTAGTTTATTATAGATTATAGATCTGTAAGACATGGATTTGCACAGAAATGCAACATAAAACTTGTAAAGAATGTTTCATTAGATTTTTCTTTGCAAGATAATACAAAGTTTATGCCGAATTTCGAACGAAACCGGGATGGATGACATTTTTGTTTAATTAGAATTCTTACATTATTACAATATGTATATTATTCAAACAAAACTATATTTCACAAATTTATTATCATCATTAACAATCATGTTGTTTAATAGATTTTTCTTTGTAGAATATTTTAATTTTGAATTATATTCATTATTGCTCTAAAATATACAGGAGATTCTCGCACATATTTCGAATCCTATGTTAAACCTCTATGTTCTATATTTCTGTAAGCACCTGTTATAACTAGAGCTCCAAAAATCACCTAACTATAGAGTCTATTGACTCGATTTGTAACCTAAAAAACACTCATCTAATACGACTACTTTCGAAGTTCTTGTTCTAATTAATTATTTTTGTTCTCAAAATTCTTAATTTTCTTTAATAGTTCAATTCCCATTCTATTATGCAGGGACCACACTAATGTCTAATGCCGTTAAGTAAGGCGTTATGTGACAATTGACATATTGTCTTTGACAATGTGTTCATTATTGAATAACGCCTTAATTAATGACATTATACGTAAGTATGGCCCCAGCATAAGTTAAGTGTGAAATTATAATTCATGAGATAAAAGAAAAAAAAAACCACTTACATGTTCACCTGTAGAATGTAGCAGCGTTTCAGTAGCAACAGCAGTAGCAGCAGTTTGCGTATGACTTGTAGCTGAAATTCTGTACTGCATTCCAGCAATACTGCAGTATTCATGATGGGTGCTTCTTGTAGTACTGTTCACATACACTCCTGTAATCGTAACATCAGTGTCCTGGTTTAATATCACTGCGACTTTTTTGTTAGGAGATGCACGAACTTCTATAATTTTCCTATCTTGACTATCTTCTTTTTTGACATCAACATCCGAATCGTAACATTGTCGCTTCTTATCCACTTCGGACATGACAGAAGCGTCTGAATCATCAGTATCACTTGTTTCATCTGATTTAGGAGATCTAAATGGCCTCTTTTCAACAGAATAACTAGCTGCTAGAATAGCAGAAGCGTTTAGACTTGCCATTCTTTTACGAACAACCATATCTTTAAGATCCATTACGAGTTCGGTCCGGTTTCGGCGTTTACGGACTGGCTTTTTCTTCTCCTTTTCTTTGATTTCTCTGTTTTCTTCTTTTTCTTTTTCTTCTAATTTTTGCTTTTGTTTATAACTAGGAGGAGGAGTCAGCAATTTTTTTGGTTTTGGAGATTCGACTGAACTATCATTGCTCACTTCCTCACAGCTTGAACTGGTTGATGTTTCACCGTGCATTTCCCAATGTTTGCCCACTCCTCGCAGACCAGGCACTGAACGGAGGGTCCGAGTACTTGCTTCAATTATAGTGTCCATTTTTGGTTCATGATGTTCAGGATCAGAATTTGATTCTTTCGAGGCTGGCGACCGTTTGATAACATCATTTAATGCCCCACGACTTTCATTCTCGTAAAGGCAATGCACTTTGGCTAAAGCATTCAACGATGCAACCCTATGTCTCTTTGGTCCTGCCCACCAACTATACAGTTTCAGTTTTCTTCCCTTCTGTTCCGTATCTGAACTAACACTTTTTCTACGATCTTTGGTAATTTTACACATCTTCTTTTTCAGCAATATTATCTTCTTTTTCTGTTGAAGGTTTCGAGATGATTTAGGCTTGAGTTTTTTGACGGTCTTGACCGGTTTTTTCTCGGTTTCTGATTGTGAACTGGATTCGTTTTTAGTTTTAACTGCCTTTTTAGACTTAAGTCTTGGTGATTCGTCCGATTTTTTGTCTTCAGCTTTTATAGGGACTGTTGATTGATTATCACGAATTTGATTCAAAGTTAATTCATCAGATGTTGTTGAGTCATCAGTATTAACAATCTGCTCTCCTTCACTTGATTTTTGTTTCTCCTCATCGTTTATTTCATTTACGACAGGTGGCTCACAGATTTCTTCTAACGTAGTTTTTTCTTCTTTTTCAATTATTACTATTGTTTTAGGACTTATTGGTTGTTTTACAACGTTTTTAAAATATTTTCTGACGCCTTTTTTTGAAGACGAAAGTTCATCCTTTTTAGGAGTTTCATCTTTTTCACTTTTTACATCATCAGGTTCTGTTTTAACAGTATTACTATCAGTTTTCTTTGGCTTAGGTTTTTTTACTTTTGATTTTTTAACAATTGCACTGTTGGTACTTTTGATTTTCATTAAATCGCGTTTGTTTTTCTGCGTTCCTTTTAAAAGTGATTTATTAGCTTGTTTTAAGAGTTTCGCGATTGTTTCTTTACTGTCGATATCATCAATATGTTTCACTTGTTTCTTGCTATCTTTATCAACTTTTTTATCTGTTTCTGATTTTTCCTGGTCTTTTTTAATTTGTTTTTCATCAGACTCAGTTTCGGATTTTTCTTTGGATGAATTTTCGGATTTAATAATTTGTTCGATTACATCTATGTTGACTGGTTCATTTTTTATTGTAGACGCGGCGCATTTGACTTTTTTCTCTGATGGTTTCTTTCTAGTTTGAGTTGATTTTGGAGTTTTGTTCACAACTTTTTTCTTCGGCTTTGGTTTTTGTTCGATTTGCTCAGTAATATCTTTATTTTTATCATCTTTAACTTTCTCATCTTTAATTTTATCGTCCGTAAGTTTTTCATCTTTAATTTTGTCTGCTACTGATCTCTTCTTCGGAGAAAGTGGAACATTTTTAATAAATTCATTTGTTGGCAGTGTTCGTTTCACAGCCGTTTCTGAATCACCTGATTTTTTACTTAATTTAGAATTTATCTTCTTGGCAGTAAGTTTAGTGGATTCATTTTGATTACTCTGATCTTCGGGCACAGACTTTTTATTTTTTTTTGGTTTAGTTGAAGTGACATCACCTCCTTCTTTCTCCGAATTCTTTGCATTAGATTTCACATTAGTATTTGTCTTCACTAAGGCCGCTACTTTTGGTTTAATCACTTTCTTAGCAGGTTTTTTCATCACTCTGACACTCTTAGCAGGGGTCTTGGAAGGAGTTATTTTCTTTTTGACAATTTTAAGATCTTTCTTTCCGATATTGCCTTTCTTGGCAACGACCGTAATCTTCTTAGGTGGACTTTTAGTTTTCTTCTCATCGTTCTTCTCAAAAGTTTTCTTCTTCTTTGGAGAAGATATGTTCATTTTCCTGTTGGTTTTTCTGGCGACTTTACCGGCGCCAGCTGATGCGCGAGAGCTGTTTCTTTGCATAGCTAAGTTTATTCCGACATTTTAACTTACACTAATTGTTGCGTTTGACTGCAGATATATTAGAATTCGAACACTTATCGGCTTTTATCAAGCTACCTATTTTTATGTTTATTGAACACATTAAAATTATCACTACGCACACTCTACGGCGTTATTATGACTTAGATTCTAAGATTTTTAAGAAAATTTGAATAGTTACTACATAATGTCTTCTTTTTCTACTACTGCGATGGAATCTGCAACAAACAAAAATATAGGCATTAAAAGTAATTCATTTGAGGTAATTATATCGTCACGCAGAGCCATATGCCATATTAAAAGACATCCTGGAAATCAACAGCAAACTTGTACGCTTATTATTCCAGAAATTTTATGATCATTATTTAGATGCTTTCATATATACTATGGCCCTGTATGAAAAATTGCAACAATGACTGTCAGTTGCATTTAAAACCTGAAGCATATTTTACATAATTCTTTTGGATTTGAAATAATAATAACACCCGCAAAGAATGCAGAAAAAAATAAGGACAATTTGCGTTTTTAAAGCAGACTCACAAAAAGCTATAAGTATGAAAGTAAAAACATTGCATTTCATTCTCTTCAGGTAAAGTAAACATAGATAAAGGGAAGATATTGATAAATTGCAGACATTGGTATTGAAGTCACAAATAGGAGAATCTACTTACAAATTTTTAATATATTCCTTCCTTTTTAGAGACAAATAATATTTTCACAGAGATTAATATATAGGTACATACTGAATATTATTTTGTTCTCAAATTATAAACTTATGTGTTACGTATTTCTAATGATAAATCAACAGCTTACAGGATAAAATTTCAATCAGTGCTTCGATCATTGCTGTAAAGAACGTTTCCATATGGAATGAATCATTATGTCCTGCATCCAAAATTTTGATCCTCTCTAAGAAACAACTACCACTAGTCGGAGAGCTCGTGACCCATATTTCATGAAGTGTTTGATTCGGATAGAAATTTTGTACAATGGTATCTTAATATAAGATGTATAGGTGAATGAGTGTTTGCCTGACCTACCTGGGTACGCCAGATACTACGGATATGAGAAAAGTGTTGAAAATTAATTTTATTGGTTAAATCCCAGAAAAAGTGTCTGGTTTTTTGCAAATATTTCCAAATATATCTAATTAAGATGCTATAAAAATTTCAGCGTGAGTCAATCACTTCTTTCCAATTTTTGAAAATACAATATTGAATCAAAATATACAAAAGTATATTTGTTGAAATTATTATCACTCATATTTGGACATTACTTAAAAGCGTTCGTCAATTGTTTTTTTAAAATAAGCAATTTGGCTCTATCGTGTTTGGTATCAAATTAAAGCTCTTGCTGAGACATTTCTAGTAGAAGTGGCAGAGGATATTTGAACGATTGTCAATTGTTTCTTTTAAAAATTATTCAAATGATATCTAATTTGGAATCAATTTACTCGGGGAGATAAGCTTGGTTGGTAGATATCAAAAATAAATAATCAGTGGAATCCACATTACCATCTTTAAATAACACTTTCGGTGATCAAATGTCGAAACTATATGTTCCAATGAATTGAAGATCCCGAAAATCTAGAAAAGGACTCTTTATTTTCAAAAGTACTTATTTTATGTAAGGACTGGAATATAACCGCCACCTGCCACTTAAACAAAGACAGCTGTCACTTTGACGATGACAGCTGTCACTTTGACAATGACAGCTGTCTCTTTGACAATGACCGCTGTCACTTTGACAATGACAGCTGTCACTTTGAAATATGCAATTATTTGATGCGGTACTCTAAATTTCTGAAACAGCGATGAGGCTGGCCATGAAATTTATGGTCGTAGAAGTACTATATGCCCACAGCAGATTTTTTTCTCCTTTATTAATCTATGGATCAGAATTTATACTAATAAAATTCATGTGTACGATATCTGCTGTGTACGTGATTCAATGAATTCGAATTTTTTAATATCAAAATAGTAATTTATGCAACAAGAGTGTAAAGTTGAATATTATGACGTGAAGCGTGCCGAGTCACTAAAATTGTTGACCGAATATCATAATGCTTATTTAACATACATTTGCATACAAATATTTTGCTACCAGCTTAACTGCCACAAATTGTTACAAAAATTTCGTCTGGCGTCTTTTTTTTGTACAATTGTTTTCCCATTGCATACCCATGTCGCCATCTATGTAACAGATTCGCACTAATTTTGTAAAATAGTACGTGCGTATGACACTTGATTGAAGCGCTAACTTAGGGAGTATGCGCGTCTGGTTCTTCCTCTTTCGTCCGAGCCGTTGTTGCAGACGGGTTGTTTTTGAGCAGTTTTGTGATTTTTCTTGTTGTTCTAAATTTGGTGATTATTACTTTATTTAATTAGAATCAGTGTTATGATTTTGTAAGTATTTCGTTTATTATTTTTATTCACGTTATTCCAAATTTAGTATTATTTTTGCTAGTGATTTCGTTTGAAGCGACCCGCGTGGTTAACCTTTTATTTTCCAAATTTATCTCTTTCATCCTTAGTTATTTGTTAGTTTTTTGTGCTCAAAATCTTTTTACTATCTTGAAACTTTTTTACAAAATTAATATTTTTGTTCTAAATTAATTTTTTTTTTAATTTTATATGTACACTCGAAGTAATAAAACCTACGAGATTTGTGGCTATCTTCGTTTATCCCTTTACCTTTCCTCACCTAAGTATGTGTGATGTATGAATGATTAGTGAAAGTGGTTGATAATACATAATTCAACTATATTTTGGATCCAACGCGTTGCGGATTTGTCATTCAACAACTCGTAGTTTAGTTTCTTACGTTGTTTGTGTAGTTTTTTTTGTTTCCAGAGCTTAAAATATTTTGTTGTGGGCTTTAGTTCCCGTTTTTAAGCTGGAAAATCCTACGAGTTTGTGAAGATTGATCCAATTTTTTTAGTAACGAACCCCGTTCGTAAATTTATCGACTCGTCGCTAATAAATCCTTTTTCTTGTCCTGCTAGACTTTGTATTTTCTTTGTTTTTCTTCTCTTTAATGCTCAGCGTAGTTTTTTTTTACTTTGTAAATTTTTAGTGCACTATTTAAAATCAGACAAATAAATAACTGACTGATTGTTTTATTTAACTTTTATTAAATTTACAGTTTATTCGTTTTTTAATTGAATCTAAATTTATTCATTCAAGTTTAACGCTTCACGTTTGAAGAGAGCTCTCCAATTTTTTTATAGAAACCTCCTGTTTCAGTGGAATTGGATACTGGTTGGGTTGTTTGTTTTCAGTGTAAACTGCTAGGGATCTTAGGGACCAGTGGCCACTTGAGACTAGTTTTTGGCTAACTTCAAGTTAAGAAAAACATCAACACGTCTACGAAATTAAGAAGAACATTAATATCTCCCGAAGTTGACGACCAAGCGCAAGGCCAACCTTAACACCTTCAAGGACCGTTGGGTATTTATCAAAGCCCTATAAGACGCAAGATCAACTTTACTTAATTCAGGGAACGTTCTTGTCTGACGTTGTTTTTGTGGCTACCAATTCGACATCTATCTTCTCTGCCGATACTAGTCTTGAGTTCCGCCTGAAGAGGATATTTAGCTAGTTTTGTAACGTAATTTTGAACGTCTGTGACGTGCTCTCCAGTTCCCTTTTGGCTGTTGCAGTGAGATTTTTTTTGTATAATAGCTTCAATCATTTTCGTAAGTTACAAATTTTTAGAATTATAATTTTTGGAATTCTTTGCTTTAAATTAATAATAATTTTATTTATAACTGATTTCGACGTCTATGCTTTATTTCTTTTTTGCTGTCGCTATTGTCTCCCAGAATAGTACCTTTTTCTCCTTTGATCATTTCCTGGGAATGGCGCCCATTTCCTATTTTTCAGATAAAATATTTCTGGTGCCCTTATTTAATAGCTAGCCTGGGTCTTCACTTCCAAGGTAGGATATTCCATTACTTAAATTTAGTGTCAATCAGCAGTACATTAAGTTTTTGCCACCAAATAGTGAAGAAACATTATCTTTTTTAATTTCCTACTGCCACCTTGGAAATAGGAAAAGGTACAAAATGTCATTCGTCAGAAATTTTTCAAAATATAGGCCAGAGATATACAAAAACTTTCGCGAGTTATATTTCTTTTTCGTGCACTTATTTTACGGATTTTTCTGTTTATCATATTTTTCATTGCAATTGAATCGATGCATGGGCAATGCAAAAAACAGTCAATTGATATGGGTTACCCTAGAATACAACAAAAAAATATCGGCAGCACAAGACTTCCATGGGCCTGGCCGTGTGTCGCTTGGGTGCTGCAGTTAATTACAATATTTCTAAGAGTAAATTGAAGTACTTAACCCTAGATTAAATTAGAAGAAAATATTGATACTACAGATCTACTGCGAGTTTTCTAAATGATGCAGCTAATTAATATAATAATGTCTTTCATTGATATCAAAAAAGGCATCTATATGTGAGCGAAGCCGCGGGTATCACTAGTTTAACTATAAATCCAGAAGTAAAATTATTTTCTAGTCTATTGGCCACATTGAACTGTAAGTTTTAGTGTACGGAAGTATTATGACGTCATTGTTAAAAATTGTTAATAATATCATTTTGATAAAATCTATGAGATCTCCACTTACGGATTCTAGTAAGCTTACGGATCTGTAACGTTATAGGAATTTGTGATAATGCTCAGAATCCCACCATTACTTTTATATACGAATATAATACGCGGACTAAAATGTGGAGAAAAGTGCATATTATCTCGCAAATTATACTCAAGATTTTACGGTTCTCACTTGATGCATATTATTATAGAATAAACCAAAACTATAAATCATATTTTGTCGTCTTCAAATCTCTCAGAACGTAAAGTGTATGTAAATTGAAATTCAATGAACACTTCGATTTTATAGAAGCAATTAATATTATATGTTTCTTCTTTCCTCACAGATAATGCTACCTTCTTGATATCAAAGTTGATTGATTGAGAAAAATCTGCTGTGACCAGTACTTCTCCCAGGGAGTACCGGGAGAGAGCACTCAATGTTAAAAATTTTGCGCATGAAAATAGTTGCGCTCCTTGCCACATGAGGTCTCTGATAGCTATGTTACCATGGTTTCCAGTCTAAATTAGTATTTTGAGGTTAGATCTATTAATAGAAAGGAATCACAAAACTTTTTCAAAACAAATACATGTATTATAAAAGACTGTACATGTAAATCAATCTGAACGACAAAATATATGTACAAATATCAGGTTTTGAGATAAAATATGAAGTTACTTTATCCATGAAGTATGATCCAATTGTAGTCAATAAATCCGCAGTTGTAAAGTATAAAATTTGTATTAAAAACGTTATGAATCAATGACTTTGAATATTTTTTTTTGTATAATGCCTTCTCTAACTGCGGATCATACCTTAGAATAAAATTACTTTCCACAGTATAGCAATACATTAACTAGCTTACAAACTCAAAATTTAATAAAGTCATTTCATGCATTAATTTTGATTCAATTTTGTAGTTATTGAATAAATTAGTGATTTGAGCTAAAACGTCATAATAGGTCAATTACTTTAAAGTGTCTATCCTCAAGAAATGTTTTTTCAATTGTGGGTCATACTTTTTGTTGAAATTACTTTTCACAGTATTCCAAGTTCATTGTGAACAAGACTAGAGAAACATTGAATACAAACGGTCGAAACAATTCGAAATTATTCTATTAAAGTATGAAATTTTATAGCCATATTCTCAAAAGAGCTCATACTAAACTAACCCACAATTTTGGATTAGTGAATTCTCTTCTAATTTAGGTTTTTCAAATACAATCTTAAATCACTCATGGTGATATGAACTAGAATGAGTTTTAATAACAAAACTGAAAGAAATAGGACAGGAAAATCACTAATCCAAGACTGTAGACTAGTTCAAATTATTTTGAGACGTGTAATTAATTGAGAAAATGAATAAAAGAAAAATATCATTATTTCGAAGTATTTTATAACATAATTACTGAATTTTTCCAATTTACTTTGAGCTAAAGTGACGTTCTGCATTGTTTTCACTTTATCTGAACATAAATTAAACTGATTCAATTTTACTGAATTTAAGACTTTCTTCCCTCAAATATTACTTTTCTTCTTGATTCTACTTCCTTTATATTGACTGGCAAGTCTCAGCATTTTCGTGAAGCATGAACTTATTGCGAGTATGAATTTATTGATATTTCTTCGGCTGCCTGAATTCCAAAGTAACATCAAGACTGAAGAGTATTACTCTTTCTTGGTTCTATATTATATAGACAATAATAGGAGCATCTTCCGTTACAAATAATTTTCAGTTCTAGCACCGTTTAAATATTGCAGCTGGAAAATTCTCATCCATCCCCAATGCTTCTTATATGTTCACTGTTCGAAATTCCAGGTATTTGTGAGGTCCAAAAAATGATTTAGTTCAATATTTGTCATTGTGGTAGATCTAAATCTTGTGTGTAATAATGCTATAGCACTTATAGAAAACTGCAGGCCGCAGATTGGAACTAGTGGATGTACGCCTAGAATGATTATGATTTATAATAAATGAACAAAAAAATATTGAGCAGACTTACAATTTACTTGTTGTATTCACTTTTTTATAACTTCTTGTAGCATTTAACTATTAAAATCAGTAGAAAATCTCAACTAAAAAATAATATTTGCATTGACAAACATTTTTTCATCTAAATCAACATTTGTTCAAATTTTTTTCAACGGTAACTAAGATTCAAGATTCAAATAGAATTGAAAAATAGTTGCGTCCCTTCCCGCTAGGTGGTAGTAGCTAAGCGCCAAATTCTCTAATTTGAGTGATCTCTCCCGGTACTCCCTGACTTCTCCGATCATAAATTTCATGACCAGTTTTATCGCTGTTTCATAAATTTTGAATGTCGCATCAATTAACTGCATATTTAAAAGTGACAGATTTCTTTGTCAAAGTGACAGCTGTCATTGTCAAAGTGACAGCTATCATTGTCAAAGTTACAGCTGTCATTGTTATAGTGACATATGGCGGTTATATTTTATTATATTTATTTTATATTTCTACCAAGCTTATCTCTCCGAGAACTTCAAAATGATGTCAAACTAGACATCATTCAAGTTACTCAAGTTTTGGTAACACTGTTTGAAAAAAGCTAAGCTACGAACTCAACTTAGCTTTTTAATAAAAAACTTCAATATAAAATTTCAGTCGAAAATTCGAACGCGTTTTCAAGTTATCCTGCCTTCAGAAAGATTGATAGACTGAACGACTTTTTTGAAAACTATATTTTTTGGGTTCAGTAAAACGTGCAGATTTGCAAAAATATTGAACTCTCAAAAAATAACATTTACTTTTTCTGTTATACAGAATAATAAAACTAAATTGAAACACCCGAAAATGGCAGTTAGAACTCATGGTAATAAGTAATAACTTTTCTAAGTTTAAATTCTCGATTTGGAGCCTTATTAGTTCATAGTTATTGGATTTTTTTTTTTGAAAAATCATCATTACTCTCTTATTTCAAGAAATATTTAAGAAATACCAAGACTTTCAGCATTTGCTCTCGGTTCTTCAAAACATTCTTATTTACAGCTATTTTCCATTTCATCAAAAACCAAAATGGCAGCCGATCAGGAATTTTAAAACAAAATATTTTGAAAAGCACTATATCGATTCTTAAAAATATAATAATTACAAGATCCCTGAACTATTCACTAATAACATTTATCTGAAACAATTTTTTTCGATCTGTCCAAAAAAAGTTCCTTTTCAAATTAAATAAGAAGATAAATTTTAACACACTGCAACAATTATTTAAAGCAAGATAGGCTTGCTGCCATTAAACAATGAAACAGAAGCCGAATAAAAAACGCGTACTCCAAACTAGATTCTACATTCATATTTAAATTCCTTTTTCTATTTGGATGTCATGAAGTGTACTCAATGAAACTTGTTTGGATATCATAACCAAATTTTTATTAGGTTGGTAGCTAAGTTGCTAGATAACCTAACTGTTATTTTGATATGTCAAAATACAATATATTTTGAAGAAAATTCACAAATTGTTCAGGTTTATATTTATTTTTTTCTAAAAAGTAACATCATTCAAATGAACAAAATTTGAAAAGTATTCTTGATTTACATGAACTATTTATCTGTCAAGATTCAGTGTTATCAAGAGCCAAATAAAAATTTATTATTCTCTATCGATACTTTCAAAATTAAAAATGTATTATTTTTTGACATATATGAATCCAAATAGAAAAAATTGTATGAGATACACGTTTCATAAGACATTTTAGGTCACTTGTTTATTAGAAAATTCGCCGCGAGTTTTCCAACAAGAACGCGACGCATGCCCTAAAGTCATGTCATTATCACTTTGACAATGACAGCAGTCACTTCGACAATGACAGCTGTCACTTTGACAATGATAGCTGTCACTTGAAATATGCAATTGATTGATGCGACACTCTAAATTTCTGAAACAGCGATGAAATTGGCCATGAGATTTTGGTAGGAGAAAAACTGTGTGGTCGCACCGAATTTTTTTGAATAGTTTTTCTTTCAAAAACAGTGTACAAATCACATTCTACTTGCTTTGTTTTAAATTCCATTTTTTTCTCAGTGGATCCATTTCACCATATCTTTCGGAATGACAATGGAATATTCAATGTTACACAATAATAATGTCTGATTTGGAATGACATCTGTTTTCGGCACGCACGTATTTGATTCGACTTGACATCAAATCCGCGCTGACCGTGATAAACTGCCAGGATACTGTTCAGAAAATACAACAGTCCAATTCGAATTAAATGTTGGTAGAATAGTCACATAAAGTATACTTAATTGCAAACCACAATTATAAAAAAACATTTTAATGAAAATTCGATAAACCCTATGTAATGTACTACCGGATAATTTAGGATATTGAATATATATGATCGGAGCCCCGGTTGAGCTGATTCGTACATCTCGCCTGTCATATTTCCTTAACTCAGAAATTGAAGAAGGAATCCACTTATTTGTCCGCACATAATTCAGGGATTGGTATTTTAGACATTTTGATGTCATAAAAACATGCAAATATTGAAACGCATATTGCACGGTAGCTAGAAGAGAAATGTCAATGAATTATTTACTGTTGGAGACAGGATACATATTGCTTCCTGACAATATTTCAACAAAATAAACCAGATGCATGAAAGACGAATATCGTACTACAATACAGAAACAAGCAGCACTTTTTCTGTAACCGAAAGATAACGCTTCAAGTGTATAAGAAATCATCTATCTAAGAGTTGACAATCGAACATAGCGTTAGAAATTTTTTGTGTCCAAATTTGTCATTGCCATAGTTAACTCTAATAACAGATTTCGAAAAGGTATAGTTATATAGTTGGAGCATTTCTATCTTTGTTGCATCATTTCTGATTGGTGTATTATTTTCCGATTGGATAATGGTCGTCATAAAAAAAAGATGCAGATTTGTCACAGATATTGCACCTTTTTCTCAATATGTGGTCGGGCTCTTCACGTTATTGAAGATTGTTTTCTGTGCTGACCGTTATGAGCGTACGCAAGGTATCTACGAGATACATATACATTGATTCTGGCTTACAGGTTTGTCGTCGTTAAACGATCTCTTCGTGAGTCTCTCAACATCATGGTATTACTGTACTATCGCTAAAAAGATTAGTAAGCGACCCAATCACTATGGATTTGTAGAAGTGTGACTGTTAGTCGTGAAATACTTCTAACATCTTTATCTTATCATCGATTACATAAGCAAGGACTTAATCGAAAATATTGAATGGCCTGTCAATGCAAAAAAATGCACACATTTCATCATTGGAGGAGAAATAATGTCTCGGAAGAATACAAATCGCTCAAGATTAGAGAGCTTCGGGAAAAAAGGATATGAGCATCTAGACGGTACTATCGTCTTGAATACTGAATTCTAATAATCGATTTATGCGGAACACTCAAGAAAATTTTCGAGTAAACTGCATTTCCGGTTCAGCCGATCGCAATCATAATGCGAGGTGTACAACTAGATGTCACAGAAGTGCTTGATACGAAATTTTAATATTCTACGACTGATTGTTATGAATTTATGAGGAAAATTCGGAATGTCTGTTATATAAAGTGCACTTCTAACTTAGCCGATTGGTACGAAAATAGAGGATGACTATTTGGATGCTACAGCAATTTCAAATACTAAATACTAGTATCCTACGGCTAATAAATCTGGATTTATGCGGAAAATTCGAAAAAAGTTTTAAGTAAAGTGCACTGCCGGTACAGATGATTGCAACCATAATGCGAGGTGCACATCAAGACCCTATACCAGTCTTAAATATAAAATTTCAGCATAATACGTTTGACAGGCTTTGAGATCTGCGAGTTACGCACATACCTACGTACGACGTACCGACATCAATCCAAAAGTAGTCAAAATGAATACAGAGATGGTCAAAACAGATATATTCATCAAAATTCTGATATGTGAATTTTGTTGGTTTCATAATACTTACTTTTACTTTGTACAAGTAAGTAAAGAATGGAAATATGCTGACTGCTAACTCAGCTCGACTCAAAATGTTTCACGTACAGATATTAGCTGAAAAAGTTACTGTTCTCATTTATTATTCTTATTCACTATTAAAAACGACGATGAAAAATTTCTGAAGTAGAGGGGTATTATTTCTGAAATGCATCTGCTCACAATTCGTTGTAATGTCTGCAAGAAATTAGGAAATTTAACTTTGAACTGGTTGTTCTTCTTCCATACCCCCTCGATATAGCACCAACACCTATTCCAAAAACTTGGAAAAGAGAAATAATATATGTGTTCCAAAGAATGATTTGCAGACCAAGATATTTTTTCTATACCTAGTACAACTTATAAACGCTGTACTAAGAGAATAATGTTCAATACACAATATTTGATCACTTTGCATAAGTTTCCAAAAGCAATTTTAAACTGGTGTCATCTCAATTTGCATGCACAAAAAGTATGGAGTTACGAAAATTGATGTTTATCCTAGACTGTTTCTGGCAAACTATCAGTAATAAATTTGATTTTCCGAGATTGTAGATCAATTAAAGCCTTAGTTGAACATAGAAACGATGGTATAATCACTTTTTGCAGAGACTCCATACTTAGACGCGGGTCCATTACACATCGAAGTTCCTTAACGGGTGAACGCGACAGTTACACAAACTAATAAATTCAAGTGACATAATAATAAATACAAGTATAGTTTGAGATTGAATGATCATAAACGTTTCTTTTATGATTTGTTATCATTGAATATTACATTTTAAAAAGTAAACTATTCGATGTGCACTACAATGTATTCCGTTGCTATTAAGACCATTACCAGGCTAGCAAAAGCAGGGGCGGAATAGTACTTATCCCCATTCATGAATCCTTTATTGTACAAGAATGCAACGGTATAGATTTTAATAAATGGTATTGATTTTTTGTGTCGAATTATTATCAACTAATTATGTTCTCATAACATATATTATTGCTGTGTATATTCCGCCTGATGTCAACACTTTCGATTGTCCACGTGTCTTTCTACTCCTTGTAGATCCATCCAAAATTTCAATATGGCACAATCAACTTATTTCTACTCAACAAAAATTGGCTTCAATATGACCTGTAATGTTACAAAATGCGATAGTAATCTTTTGCAGCTTTCATTACTTATTGAATTCGATCAATTTCCCTCGATCAATCCAAACTCAGTGTTGGAGTATAATTTCAAACTTGATAATTTTTTTTTTATACCAATTATGAACTTGATGATTGCGATTGGCAGTTTTTGAAAAACTGTAATGATGTAAATAAGGATGTTGATGAGTTTTATTCTCTACTAGACAGTGCCCGCGATTTCGTCCGCGTGGATCATCATAGTCAGAATAAATAATCGTGAAGAATGGGTGAATCTTGGAGTGAATGTAGATATCGTTGCTTACAATAATTTTTTATGATTAGTTCACTCTTGTCAATTATACTGACAAATTCTGCATAGTTACAATGACATTTATAGTAACAAATTGTTTACCAACGGGAATTTACTGCGGTAAAATCCCATTGTAGTCCAAGATCCCAGACCCGCCAGACGTTACTTATTTTCTGAGAAACAAAACTTGTGGATTGGAGTACCGATTAACACCACACTAATTCACAAATTTTGTTTCTCAAAAAATGAGTAAAGTCTGGCGGGTCTGGGATCTTGCTCTATTGGCAAGCGATTTATCGCGATGAATTGGGCTGCGTGAAGTAAGCAGGCTAACATTGAGCAGAAATGTTAATCATTTCATATACGTTAGTGCTCTTTACTGCTTCCAAAATTTTTGAAAAAAACTCAATAGTTTTTGAGGAAATTCACAAATAAAAATTACCTGCTCACCTCACACCAGCAGGCCAAACATAGATTTTTGACAAAAATACAAATATAATTTGTTAGTGCTATGTTAGTGCCCTTTCCTGCTTCTTATTGTTTTTCAATTTGTGTACTCTAACTGATATTAAAAAATGTTTTGTCTTGGTCTGCTAACTTCACGCCAGCAGATCACAAGCGCGCTTTTCAAGAGAAAATTATCATGGTTCGTTAGTGCTCTTTGCTGCTGTTGGTAGTTCTCATATTTAGCTGTGCTAGTTAACAATAAAAGAATATTTTACTTGGCCTACCAACTTCACGCTATCCGGCCAAGAAAATACTCAAATTTAAAAATATAAATTATATAGTTCGTTAATACTTCGTTAGTGCCGTTTACACCTGCATATAACTTTCAAATGTGACTACGCATTTTGCAGAAATAAAATAAAAATTACCTCTTATACTGACTTGATACAGATTAGTTCAAGATTGGTTGCTTGACTTACATAAACAATGTGAAATCTATATGGAATATCAATAAAATTCTCACACATTTTTGATACATTTTTTATTGAAAATTCTATATTCAAGTGCAGATAATTCATAACTCAAAGTATAGCGATATGCTTATTCTTATTCAAAATTAAATAAAATAATATTTCTTATTTGATCAGACGTAGTTTGTCCCTTAGCGGCCTAAGACTTCAAAAACTACAATTATTACTCGTAGATCTTTGAAGCTCTAATTTTTTGGCTATAGGTACAGGGATGGCCATTGAAATCTAAGGAGTAGAACCTTTTTCTACGCAGCTCTATAAGATATGAGCAAACTCGAATCCATAATATTCATTTATTATACCATAAGTAGTTGAAGTATTATCGATTATTTTTGGGGTGCTATCACGAATGTTTATTGTGCTTGCGTTTGAATACCACGAGTGTGCAGCATGAGTGGTATTCACAAGCACAATAAACATGAGTGATTGTACCACAAAAATAGTCTATAATACTTTAACTACAAATGGTATATGGAGGACTATTCCAGGAGTCAAACCATTTTTTCAAATTAGTTTTCTACGAATCTAGTAACAACTCACGTAATTTTCATAGGAACGAGTAAACAAACTTCTGTCAAACTGAAAAATTAGAATTTCTTGCATTTTCTTTGACGAATAATAGAGAAAAATATTGCGTCTTGATATGGAATCTAGTTCATAAAGGTTTGGTGATAGATCAGAAGATAAAATTGATGAAGATATTCAGAAAAATATTTCATTAAATACGAAGAAAGCATAAATTGGAGGTATCCTCATCTTTGAGTGAAATACTCACTCTGACCACTAGTGTAATACCCGATTGTATTTCTACACGTCCAAATACCCACTGATATGCACCGTTTCTATGGCGATTTAGCATTGTTAACCTTGTTATAAATACTACGAATGGAATAGTCAATAATATACCTATGTCTCACGGAATGCGAAACCATATTATTCAAATCTAGAAAATTCAAATCTATAGAATACAGAAACGATAGAATTGTGCACCAAAGAATCCAAAATATATGAAGTTAATTTCAATATATTATTCAAAGTTGGATAATAATTAATCTCTACATCTACATGTTGTCATCTATTTATCGGACAC
This sequence comes from Dromius quadrimaculatus, assembly GCA_963989225.1. Classification (NCBI taxonomy): domain Eukaryota; kingdom Metazoa; phylum Arthropoda; class Insecta; order Coleoptera; family Carabidae; genus Dromius; species Dromius quadrimaculatus. The sequence goes on from OZ022324.1 coordinate 25,634,621, forward strand.
AATATAACGTATTCATATATTTATAGATGGAACTAGTGTTAGTATTCATAATACAATGTAGATGGCGCTAATGAGAGTAGCAGTAAAGACATGATGGTTTTCAGGTTGGCGACATTGCTTAATTTTTAACTAAATTTAAGTTGGGAACATTTAACCATTCAATGGTACTGTCCGATCCATGGCAGCAAATTTGAAATTCTCGTACAAAATCAAAATAATTATTTAAGTATTTGGGTCTGTAAGTACAGTTTACCGATTGAGAATAATAGATTGGAGGCCAAGCCTTGGCGAGATTTCTAAATATTATACGAAATCGGTACTGTACTTATTGACCGTAATGCTTACAATTTTTTTTGCACGATTAGAAGATTTAAAATATGGATCCGAATTTTCTTTTTCAAATTAAATCACTACTGATGATTGCTCATTCGCTATCAGATGTCAAGTTTGACATTTTATTCTGAATATTCAATTACAAATAAAGATAAATGATTGAAATTTTTCTTGTAAAAATTCACAATTTTTTACTCACCGCTTTTGCCCATGGGCGGTAAGTCAGTATAACCATAGTAACCACAGTTTGCTGGTGAAATCAACATACCACCTCAAATAGAGGGCCAGTAAACACATGAAAAAGCCTAATCACGCAAAAAACAATAATTGAATGGATGACTGCTTACTAATCCAAAGAACTGGAATTGCCGCGTATTCTTATTGCTTTGTGCAGACACATAGTGTGTATAGTATGTATAGGATTATAAAAATGCACGACACAGAAGCAAACCAAAATTATGTATGGGCTTTTGGACAGTAGATGGTGCACTGAGTAATGTTGTAAATAAACTGTCTAAAAATCTAAATAGAATAAGAACAATAAAAAACTAAATCCACCAAAACTCAACTTGAGTTCAGTGTACATGTTTTTGGAAAATATAAGATGTTTTCAACATGCAAGTGCACAGTATTCATTGACTACACAAGGTGTCAAATTTGAATATAAAAATAGTGCTTATAGTTTATATCTCGCTGAAAGTAATAAGTAACTGAATTTCGTACTTCACAATTACACCCCATAGACAAACTATCCATTGTTTCTTATATGATAGTTTTTTTATCTACTGACAACAAATTAAGACCATGACTTTGGTATCCGAATTGCGGTGTTGGTGAAAATTTGTTGTCTAATTAACCTGCAAGTATACTGGATTCAGATATAAAATAAAAAATATCTTATGATTCAAACCATGAAGCGTACTAAGATATATATAAAATTAAATATAATAACACAGTAATAATACGGAGCAATTCCAGTTCTTTGGATTATCAAACAGTCATCCATTTGATTGTTGTTTTTTGATTCTGTACGAGAGTTTCAAATTTGCTGCTCTGGATCTGACAGTACCATTGAATGGTTAAATGTTCCCAACTAAAATTTAGTTAAAAATTAAGCAATGTCGCCAACCTGAAAACCATCATGTTTTTACTGCTACTTTCATTAACGCCATCTACATTGTATTATGAATACTAACACTAGTTTCATCTATGAGTATATGAATACGTTATATTGTGTCCGATAAATAGATGACAACATGTAGATGTGGAGATTAATTATTATCCAACTTTGAATAATATGATGTTGAATTTTTTCAGCAGTGAATTTGTTGATACTTTAATTAAATTAAATCAACTTGATATATTTTGGATTATATGGTGCACAATTTTATCTTTTCTGTATTCTATAGATTTTAATTTTCTAGATTTGAATAATATGGTTCCGCATTTTGTGAGACATAGGTATATTATTGAATATTATGGATTCGAGTTTGCTCATATTTTATAGAGCTGCGTGGAAAAAGGTGCTACTCCTTAGATTTCAATGGCCAGCCTTGTACCTATAGCCAAAAAATTAGAGCTTTAAGGATCTACGAGTATTAATTGTAGTTAGGCCGCTAAAGGACAAGCTACATCTGATCAAATAAGAAATTAAATTTTATTTTATTTTGAATAAGAATAAGCATAACGCTATTCTTCGAGTTATAAATTACTTACACTTGAATATAGAATTGACAATAAAAAATGAAAAAAAGTTTAAGAATTTGATTGATATTTCAAATAGATTTCACATTGTTTATGTAAGTCAAACAACTAATCTTGAACCAGTCCGTATCAAGTCAGTATAAGGGGTAATTTTTATTTTATTTCTGCAAAATGCGTAGTCGAATTTGAAAGCTATATAAAGCAGTAAACGGCACTAACGGAGTATTAACGAACTATATGATTTATATTTTTAAATTTGGATATTTTCTTGGCCTGGTAGCGTGAAGTTGGCAGGCCAAGTAAAATATTATTTTATTGCCAACTTGTATAGCTAAATATTAGACTATTAACAGCAGCAAAGAGCACTAACGAAGCACTAACGAACCATGATAATTTTTTCTTAAAAAGCGCGTTTGTGACCTGCTGGCGTGAAGTTAGCAGGCCAAGTCAAAACATTTTTTAATGCCAGTACAGGAATTGAAAAACAATAAGAAGCAGAAAAGGGCACTTACAGAGCACTAACAGATTATATTTGTATTTTTGTCAAAAATCTATGTATGGCCTGCTGGCGTGAAGGGAGTAGGTAATTTTCATTTGTGAATTTTCTCAAAGACTATTGAGTATTTCTCAAAAATTTTGGAAGCAGTGAAGAGCACTAACGAAGCACTAACGTATATGAAATTATCATTATTTCTGCTCAATGTTGGTCTGCCTACTTCACGCAGCCGATGAATTACCTTTGCCATGGAGAAACAATACACAGTTTTAATATAAACAAACAATCGGTTTTCCAAAATGTCAAAATTTAATCGTTTCGGAAATGAATTTTACGCGGAAAGTAATAAAAATGAAAACAAGCAGTCATAAAATACAAAAAAAAAAAACAGGCATTTTGCAATAAAAAAGATTAGTAGTTGCAACCAACATCATTTAATAGGCACTTATAATAGCTGTCCAGTACTTGGGCATCAGGTAGGGGGTGAACCTCCCACCACTGCAAGAAGGGTAATTTCTCGCCCTGGTTGCCGGGGAGTAAAGACAGTCAGTTAAGAAACCACACTCAAGGCATAAAGACCTAATATTCTCAAATGTACCAATTAATCTCATTCAAAGTTAAATTGTAAATTCTGTATATATTTTAGTAAGTGTAATAAAATCAAAATCGAATAACACTGTTTCATTCCGTTTAAATACGGTGGTCCTTCGAACGCTTTTGAGTCCCGCCAGCGACTCAACCACGAACTCACAACATAATTTTGGTCCAAACGAGCCAGATTTTGATCCAGCAATCAATCATCAACTCATCAAATCATCATTCAGCAACAAGAGATTCAACAGCATCATCGCATTAAGGTAGGCTCATACATCGCTAATTGTTTGTGCTTTCTTCAATTGTGAGAATCTCAATATTTGCAAATAATAATAAATGGAACAAAACGCAATTAAACAGTTAACTGATAGACGTAGATTAATCAAAGCAGCACTTACTAGAAACAAAAATGCAGTAGATAGATTTAACATAGATGAAGACAATATTAACAATTTAAAAACTCGATTATCACATTTAAAAACAATTTTTTCTGATTTTGATAAACTTCAACTGAATTAGAATTAAATGATACAGCAAATTACGCAAAATACTCGGAAGATCGGGAAGAATTTGAGGATAAATACTTTGAAGTAGAAGCAGCTATCTTATCATTTATTGACGAACATAATGAAAAATCTAGAAGCAATACAAGATTATTGTCAACGCAGTCAGACGAAATTAATCACTCACAATCAAAAGGCAATGTTCGTTTACCTCAACTAAATCTTCCAAGCTTTGAAGGCAGTTATAAAAATTGGGTGTCATTTTATGATACATTCAAGGTGCTAATACATGATAGCAATTTATATTCAAATGTGGAAAAATTTCATTATCTACGTTCTTGTTTGAAGGGTGACGCCTCAAAAACAGTAGAATCAATCACAACATCTGATAGTAACTACGTTATTGCATGGGATGTTCTTAAAAAACGCTATGAAAATAAACGACTTATTGTACAAGAACATGTTTTTGCTATTATAAATTCACCAAATATTCAGAAAACCTCACATGTAGTTATACGACAGTTATTGGACGATATAGTTATAAACACATCTGCATTAAAAGCATTAGGACAGCCCGTAGACAATTGGGACTCATTAATTATACCAATAATAGTGCAAAAATTAGATTTTCTCACAAAAAAGGATTGGGAGAGTACATTGAATGCTGAACTACCACGTTTAGAAGATATAATCAAATTTTTAGAAAAGAAATGTTCACTTTTAGAATCTCTTAACGCATCAAACAACCAAATTCAAAATAAAACAAACCAGTCAAGCTCATTCAAAAACAATCAATATCAAAATACTAAATTCAAAACAAACAACTTTCTTGCAATACCAATAAGAAATAAATGTCCATTATGTAGTCATTATCATCCATTGTTCAGGTGTGCACAATTTTTACAATTAGCAGTGAATGATAGAATTAAAAAAGTAGACGAGCTTAAACTTTGCACTAACTGTTATCGAACTAATCATAAGGCAGAAAATTGCCGAGCGAACACATGTAGAATATGTCAACAGAAACACAGTAGCTTGCTACATGTACCAGAAACAGTTAGAAATACCTCAATTACTGCACATATTCATGATAATCGTAATAGTTCCAGTGAAGTTTTATTATGCACAGCTCAATTATTAATAAAAAATATAGTAGGTAATTGGATTAAATGTAGAGCTCTTTTAGACGTAGGTTCTCAATCGAATTTTATTTCACAAAATACATTTAACTTATTGAAACTACCATCAGCCAGTGTTAATATTCCTATATGTGGCGTAAATGACTCATCTGCTGTTGCTAAGCAGATAGTTGACATTGAGTTTAAATCTATTTACAATGAAAGTAAACATAATTTAAAATGCTTAGTCCTTCCCAAAATTACCGACGACTTACCAGCCTTGTCATTCGCGAAATTAGGGTTACAGGTCCTAACAAATTTACCGTTAGCAGACCCAAATTTCAACGAAAGCAATAAAATAGACATTTTGCTAGGTGCTGGAATTTTCTGATCTTTGTTGCGAGCAGGTCAAATCCCCGAAACACAGAAAAACCCGCATCTGCAAGAAACATCTCTAGGGTGGATTATTCGGGGCAATATCATAAACTCTAATAGCTCACAAGCACGGTCCTCTTGCATGTTGAATACAATAGAACGGCAATTGGAAAAATTTTGGTAAATTGAGGAATGTCCAAGCAATAAAACAATTCAGTATTCCCAAGAAGAACAAGATTGTTTAAACCATTTTGAACAAACTCATAAACGAAACAATGAAGGTAGATTCATTGTTCATCTTCCTTTCAAAAACAATATCTCAAATTTAGGAGACTCAAAACATGTTGCAATTAAACGTTTGAATTACTTAGAAAGAAAACTGGATCGCGATTCTCAGTTAAAACATTATTATGACAGTTTTATGCATGAATATGAAGAATTGAAACATATGGAAATGATTCAATCCGATTCCGCTACATTAAATTCAATGCATTATCTGCCGCATCATGCGGTAATCAAAGAATCAAGTACAACATCAAAAATACGGGTTGTTTTTGATGCCTCCGCAAAAACTACAACAGGGTTAAGTATGAATGATGCACTAATGACCGGTCCAAAATTACAAGATGATTAATTTGCCATTCTAGTTAGATTTCTCCTTTACCAATATGTCCTTTCGGCCGATATAAGCAAAAGGTTTAGACAAATTTTACTAATATCAAAAAATAGTCTGGAGATTTAATCAGTTTGATCAAATAGCTACTTACCAATTAAACACAGTAACATATGGTACAACATGCGCACCATTTTTAGCAGTGCAATGTTTAAAACAGTTGGCCAATGACGAGAAGAAAGACTTTCCTACTGCATCTTATGTTCTGTCATCAGACTTTTACAGGGACAAATACATTCGATGACGCATTGAAATTACGAACTGAGCTTCAATTATTATTAGCTCGCGGTGGGTTTGAACTTAGGAAATGGTCATCAAATGATCCAGCCTTACTACCAGCAGTGAATGAGCACTGTATACCACATATGGTTAATTTAGAAAAGGATGGAACTACAAAATTGTTAGGACTATGGTGGAATTACAATAATGATCAATTTAATTACGTTACACAAAATAGTATTAATCAGTTAGATGTTACTTATACAAAACGTATGATCTTGTCCATAATATCACAAATATTTGACCCTTTAGGCTTATTGTGTCCTATCATCACAAAAGCAAAATTAATTATGCAAAAATTATGGCAAATCAATCACAAATGGGACGAACCAATACCGGAAAATATCAATAACGAATGGTTAGAAATGATATGTCAAATTAGGGATATTAATAAAATACAAATCCCTCGAAAAATAATAGACTTCTTTCCATTTGATTCACTCGAATTGCACGGATTTTCCGATTCGTCCGAAAAAGCATACGGTGCATGCATCTACCTACGCGCAATCAGTACTATTGGAGAGGTATCAGTTCATTTACTTTGCGCTAAATCACGTGTAGCGCCCTTAAAGGTGCAAACAATACCGAGGTTAGAACTCTGTGCAGCTTTACTCTTATCAAAATTAATGTCTTCAACAAAAGAATATTTGAAAATTCATATAAATAAAATAATCTATTGGACGGATTCAACCATTGTTCTAGCCTGGTTAGGTACTTCACCCAATACTTTAAAAACATTTGTCGCAAACAGAGTCTCTCAAATTCAATCATTGTCTGACGTAAATGATTGGTATCATGTTAAAACAATGGACAACCCTGCAGATGTTTACCAAATCAATTAATAAATAATAGTCTGTGGTTTCACGGGCCTGTTTGGCTAATGAACATTCACTATGTATGTGAGGGTTATTCTAAAGAAATTTTAGCTGCAGAGTTACCGGAACAACGCATAAATGTTCATATCTCGGTAAAGAATGATTTCAATTTAATGTTTAAATATTCTAGTTTTTTAAAATTACAACAAGTAACAGCATATTGTTTAAGATTTGTGCATAATATTAGAAATAAAAATGAACGTTTAAAAGGTGAATTAAATACAAGCGAAATTGAAATCGCAACAAAAACAATAATTAAATTAGTTCAGCAATCAACCTTCCAATCCGAATTGAAAAACTTAAGATCTAATCAAGAAGTAGACAACAAAAGTTGTTTGAAAACATTAAATCCATTTCTTGACGAGGATTCACTAATTAGAGTAGGGGGGCGTTTGCGTAATGCAGTAATACCGTATGATAAAAAACACCCCTTAGTATTACCAAAGCATCATGTGACTGATTTAATAATAGATCAGACACACAAAATTCATCTGCACGCAGGTAATTCAGCCACATTATTCGCAATTCGCGAAAACTATTGGCCGCTATGCGGACGTAGCCAAGTGCGAAAAGTATTACATAAATGTATGCCTTGTTTCCGAGTAAAACCTCGGGAAGAAAACCCAACAATGGGCGATCTACCCGCTTCAAGACTCAACTATTCTTATCCATTTGTTAATTGTGGTGTGGATTATGCCGGCCCAATTTTAATAAAAGAAGGTCGCGGTAGAAGTAAACGTAATATAAAAGCCTATATATGCGTCTTTATATGTTTCGCTACAAGAGCATTTCATTTAGAGTTAGTCAATAATTTAACATCAGATAGCTTCTTGAATGCTTTAAAGCGATGTATTTCACGGCGCGGTTTAATCAAAAACATCTATTCAGACAATGCTACAAATTTTGTAGGTGCTGCAAAAGAATTAAAAGAAAAACTTGGAACAATTTCAACACAATGTAATAAATCATTTATCAACCGAGAATATTTCTTGGCACTTCATTCCATCTCGTTCTCCTCATTTTGGTGGACTTTGGGAAGCGGGAGTTAAAAAGGTTAAATACCATCTTAGACGAGTAATAGGTAATACATCTCTCACATTTGAAGAAATGCACACTCTTTTGGCATGTATAGAATCATGCTTGAATTCGCGCCCGCTGTCACCATTATCAAATGATCCGAACGACCTATCGACCTTAACACCTGGCCATTTTTTGATTGGCCGTCCACTGAAATCGACTCCTGAGCCGTCGATAATCCATTTACCGCAGAATCGTCTGTCGCGATGGCAGTATGTAGAGCAAATCCGCCAACATTTTTGGAAGCGTTGGGTATCAGAGTACCTAACACAGTTGCAGACCAGGCCCAGGAAAAACAGCAAGAGCACGGCCAACATTCAACCGGGCACTCTCGTCATCCTCAAGGAAGTCAACCTTCCTCCCCTAGCCTGGAAGCTCGCCCGCGTGGTTGAACTACATCCAGGCACCGACGGTGTTACCCGTGTAGTGAGTGTTCGCACCGAAAACGGTGTTTTTAAACGAGCAGTGCGTAATATATGTGTATTGCCAGTGGACGATTAGTAGGGATAAAACACTTTATTTTAGAATTACCCTATATGTAATTTGTATGTTAGTTAAGTTTAATTTAATTGTTGAACTGAAAGCTTCAACGGCGGCCGGGATGTCCAGTACTTGGGCATCAGGTAGGGGGTGAACCTCCCACCACTGCAAGAAGGGTAATTTCTCGCCCTGGTTGCCGGGGAGTAAAGACAGTCAGTTAAGAAACCACACTCAAGGCATAAAGACCTAATATTCTCAAATGTACCAATTAATCTCATTCAAAGTTAAATTGTAAATTCTGTATATATTTTAGTAAGTGTAATAAAATCAAAATCGAATAACACTGTTTCATTCCGTTTGAATACGGTGGTCCTTCGAACGCTTTTGAGTCCCGCCAGCGACTCAACAACGAACTCACAACAATAGCAATTTCATTCGAGAAATATTCTCCACAAATACCACTCGCGACTTCAAGTTTATCATAATTTTTACTTTCAAACATCGTTTACCTTTAAGCAACATCCTTTGAATCATCTGCTCAAATGAAATCCCTCGAGCTACGCTCTCGTGATTTAATCAGACAGATGACTCTCACGATGTTGCTAGGTAAAAGATGTATAGAAGAAAAATTTATTGATAAAATTACAGTCCCTTGTGATATTACATACGAAAATTATAATAGAGGAAAAAATAATTAGAAACACAACGTTTCAGCAGCAAAAGAGTAGAGCCAGATTGACTTAGAACCACAAGAAGTTGACAATTTTCCTATTCAGACCTTCATTTTATCTCCTGAAGACCTGTGGACATTGTTTTATAGCTAAATCACAGGCAGAGCTCTACGTTGTAGTTGATATTTTATCACTTTTTGTATTTTTGTTATCTTGACAATTTTTGTTTATTCATTTATTATACAATCATACACTTAAAAAAGGCAGCACATTGCTGTTGAAACGTTATGTTTCTAGTTATTTTATACAGAAACCCAAATAAAAACATATTTATTGAAAATTATAATTATTAAAGAGAGCAATTAGATTCTGTAACAAAACTGTACATCACCAGGTCGCTCGCGTAGATGATACACAGATTTCGCTTACTTCACAATGAGGCAGAAAGTATTTCCTCTCTCCCCACCTTATGCATGCGCACACTCTTCATTATTTCCACAGTTACGCTGACACTGAAGATCTATGGCTGACGCAGACACGAACCATACAAATATTTGTAGATACCAATGACGTATTAACAGTAGACCCAGCACGCGGCATTTGTTTTGATGCAGGAATAAACAGTGGGGTGAGGAAGGTAAACATCGTTGTATCGCAGGTTGCGTTTTTCATTTGAAAAAATATCGATTGTGAGATGTAGGAAAAATCTCGTATTTTTTTATTTCGAAGCAATTAATATATTATTACTTCTATTTCAACAAATATATACATACAGTACAGAATAAAGGCGCGCACTTCTCAAACATAAATAAAAGCAGGCAAACCGCATAACAAGCATGTTTACTCCCTTCGCTTCTCAGAACCCCTCACCTTGTAAGTGCTAACATCACAACAAACTGTGGTCTGCCATAGGACGCGCTGGGTCTACTTTAATAATACGTCATTGGTAGATACTCATATCTTCTGAGTCCTGTAAGATAACGGAATGGAACATACACGAAGATTTGAATTAATATTTCTGTTTCAATTCCTGTAATTTTTATTAATCTGTTGAGACGTTTTGCAGCCCATTCGAGACAAACTTTCAGTCAGACTGACAGATAAAAATTCTAAAAACGGTGATTTATGATTGAGCATCATTTAAATAACCTTATATTCTTCCAATAATTTTGAAATCACAGACAGACACTTCAATTTAATTTATCTGCATAGATTATTATATACATAGTATCATAGATGCTTACAAATTTGTAATTCGCTCACAAAAATTTTCTGCCTATAGTTTAAACGCAAACTAATAGCTGATATTGAATAAGAATAAGAATTGAGGGAGAAAAACTGAATATTTGGCTTTACTGATGGTATAATCCATATCCAATTATTATCAAAATACACACATCATGATAAATTACATACATCAAAAATTAAAAAGACAATATTGCACTTGATGGAAGAAACAATTCATTTTATCAATTAAAAAGTCAGTAAGCAAACTGCCTACTACTCCTCACCATGATAATAATCAATCATATTCAAATGGCTCTTATATTGCCGAAACTGCATCATTCTTCAAAAATATATCATGTGCTTAATCAGGGTTGTCAAAAACCCGGATTTTTTTCAAAATATGCCCAGCCCACTGGGATTTTTTGGAAAAATCCAGCCCATCTCTGGGTTTTTTCAAAATAAAATCTATTACATTTTCCATCCATGTGATACAAGTTGGAAATAATTACAAGAAACATTAGTTTATTACATTTCTTATTAGAATATGATGTAATATAATTTTTACTGAACTGTACAAGTTTATTCGTGATATTTTCATGCGAATACTCTTCTAGTGAACTTAATTAGCTCGTGTTTCGATTTCTGGATGAACATACTATCAAGTTCGTAGCTGAGTTTCAAATATGACAGTCATCATTCTGAAAGTAGAGGGATTTGGAAGAAATTCTTCAATTAATCTTTTAACATGCCTAAATTTTAATGATAACTGGGTTTTTTCACGGGTTTTTACAAGTAGGTTTTTTCGAGTTGGGTTTTTTTTATGACAACCCTGTTAATAATAGTATATTATGAAATAAGTTTATAATTCACAGTATTATGGCATGAATTAAATTTACTTCGTTCATGCGGTAATTTTATGAATGCCACTGAAACTTTTTCTGATAGAATCTATACTTTAAGGCATATTTTGGCGTTCCACAAGGTTTTGTGCTTGGTCCTTCGCTATTCATTTTGTTTGTCAGTGATTAATATTATTAATGCGGTGAAGCAGATGAAATGCCTTATGTACATCTAATATCACAGTCTACTATCTTCTTCAAGAAGATTTGAATGCTATAAATTAGTGGTACGTATTAAATAGTCTACATATTTGTTTGAGTACACAATGAAAAATACACCCATAAAACATCTATTATACTGAATACAATTCCACAAAATTCGTAAATTTAGTCAAAGTAAAACTCAATTTGCTAAAACTACTTGAAGTGAACTTTTTTTTACATAGGAAAATAAGTAATTTATTCAAGAAGAAAGGGATAAAGATAATATTCTCAAACAATTGCAAATTGAGGAAAGCTATTTCAAATAACTTGAACAGAATTGATAAATATTGAATTTTTGCATGACTCAAGTTCGAAGAAACAAGAATAATCGCAAGATGCTCATCGATAGGTGGTCAATTGGTCAAAGAAGCAATTGAGATAATTAAAGATCTAAATAATTTTAACCATACTGATGGTTTAGAATTAGCTTATTTTTGGCTTTCTATAATAATACATATACATAATGTCTGTGTCTTATTTGGCGTAGTTTTGTCTATATTTTGGATGCTGTACCAAATGAGACATATTCTTCTGTTCGAGGTTCTTTCTCGTGAGTTTTCCTCAAACCTTGGGTGAATGCAAAAAGATTTTTATTATGTGTGAATGTGATATCCACGTTATCACATCTAGTATTCTGTATATTTTTAGTATCTAGTGACTAACCTCGTTTATTTTTATATCATTGTTTTCTGAAGAAGATCCTTAGGCAATCGAAACGTCAGAAGTTTTAAAATAAATATACAGAATTTATAACTAAAACCAATTTATTATTTATATAATTCTGGAAAAATGTATAGATTATTGTACCTACAAAATTAATAAATATGACAAATCAGGAATCATTTCTATAAAATATTCTAACTGTGGTAAACAATACATGGGCTGTTACAAAAATTTCGTCTTACGTCTTTTTTGTACAATTTTTTTCTCATTCCATACCTATGTCGCTATCTGTCTAACAAATTTGCACTAATTTTGTAAATTGTTCGCCCTCTTTGTTTCCTGAGCGATGGTTGCAGACGTACTTGTTTTGAGCAGTCTTGTAATTTTTCTAGTTTTTCTAAATTTTGTGATTATTTTATTTTTCTAAAATCAGTGTTATGATTTTGTAAGTATTTTGTTTATTATTTTTGTTCACGTTATTCCAAATTTAGTATTATTTTTGCTAGTGATTTCGTTTGAGGCGACCCGCGTGGTTACCCTTTTGATTTCCAAATTTATCTCTTTCATCCTTAATTCTTAGTTAGTTTTTTGTGTTCAGAACCTTTTTACAAACTTGAAACTTTTATACTAAATTAATATGTTTGTTCTTAATTTATTTTTTTTCTAAATTTTACAATAGCGTAGGCAGTAGCCGTTCCGGTCGAAGGAACTTGCCTTTTCCTCTTTGGGAGGTTATTATTATTTGTCCTTCCTCGGGAAGATACGTTTAATTATTTCTGATGTTTTATATTCAGATTAGTTTTGATAATCATTACTATTGATAGTGTTTCGTACACATGTTTTAGTTGCTACTTGCCCTAGTTTATCATACTATTCCGTCTACAAGAATAGACATTCCTTTTTTGTAATTTACCGGCTTTTTGTATTTCTGTTTCAAATTTTTTTCTACTACCAAACGCGATCAAGCGGATATCGATTCGGTGATACGCGATTTTTTTTATATACACTCGAAGTGAAAAACCTACGAGATTTGTGGCCATCTTCGTTCCTCCCTTTACCTTTCCTAACCCAAGTATGTTTGATGTATGAATGATTAGTGAAAGTAGTTGATAATACATAATTGAACTATATTTTGGATCCAACGCGTTGCGGATTTGTCATTCAACAACTCGTAGTTTAGTTTCTCACGTTGTTTGTGTAGTTTTTGGTTTCCAAAGCTTAAAATATTTTGTTGTGGGCTTTAGTTCCCGTTCTCAAGCTGGAAAATCCTACGAGTTTGTGAAGATTGATCCAATTTTTTTAGTAACGAACCACGTTCTTAAATTTATCAACTCGTCGCTAATAATCCTTTTTCTTGTCCTGCTCGACTTTGTATTTTCTTTGTCTTTCTTCTCTTTAATGCTCAGCGTAGTTTTTTCTACTCTCTAAATTTCTAGTGCATAATTTTAAATTAGGCAAATAAATAACTTTACTGATTATTTAATTTAATATTTACTAAGCTTACAGTTTATTCGTTTTTCAATTTAAATCTAAATTTATTTATTCAAGTTTAACGCTTCACGTTTAAAGAGAGCTCTCCAATTTTTTTATAGGAGCCTCCTGTTTCAGTTGAATTGGATACTGGTTGGGTTGTTTGTTTTCAGTGTAAACTGCTAGGGATCTTAGGAACCCGTGGCCACTTGAGACTAGTTTTTAGCCAACTTTACGTTAAGAAAAACATTAACACGTCTACGAAATTAAGAAGAACATTAATACCTCCCGAAGTTGACTACCAGGCGCACGGCCAATTAACACCTTCAAGGACCGTTGGGTATTTATCAAAGCCCTATAAGATGCAAGATCAACTTTACTTAATTCAGATAACGTTCTTGTCTGACGCTGTTTTTGTGGCTACCAATTAGTCAACTATCTTCTCTGCCGATACTAGTCTTGAGTTCCGCCTGAAGAGAATATTTAGCTAGTTTTTGTAACGTAATTTTGAACGTCTGTGACGTGCTCTCCAGTTCCGTTTTGGCTGTTGCAGTGAGATTTTTTTTGTATAATAGCCTTAACCATTTTCGTAAGTTACCAAATTTTTTTGATTATAATTTTTGGAATTATTTGCTTTAAATTAATAATAATTTTGATTATAATTGATCTCGACGTCTATGCTTTATTTCTTTTTTATTTGCTGTCGCTATTGTCTCTCAGAATAGTGCCTTTCTCTTCTTTGATCATTTCCTGGGAGTGGCGCCCATTTCCTATTTTTCAGGTAAAATATTTCTAGTGCCCTTATTAATAGCTAGCCTGGGTCTTCACTTTCAAGGTAGGATATTCCAATACTTGAATTTAGTGTCAATCAGAAGTACATTAAGTTTTTGCTACCAAATAGTGAAGAAACATGACCTTTTTTAATTTCCTACTGCCACCTTGGAAATAGGAAAAGGTACAGGGCCAAACAAACAGAAATATTGGTAAACGCTTTGAACACATGTACTAAGCTAAATGTAAAAATATATTCAAGTCTGCGTTAGCGTATTATTATCAAGAAACAGGACACAATTTGAAATTAATAATCTAAATCTTCTACAAAATTGTAATAAGAAAAATAATTTTAATACTTTAGAAGCAATTCACATGGAGGAACCTGAAGAACACCTATTGAATTTTTATCTTTCTCCGTTGAATAACCCTCTTCTGAAATTTGTCCATTAGCTTATTACTGTAACATGAGTCATTGACTACAGAAAAATACTGAGACGTGAATAGGATGACGTATAAAAATACGTTGCGCGGTTCTACATTGAAAACCGAGTGAATGGTTGAACATGATGAATTTTATGGTTAAAAAAATACATTAAAATAATATAAAAAACTCATAGTTCAACAAGTTTGTAAAATTGTATCTTCTCGTAGCTTCCTTCTCATTGTGTCGTTAGCAACGAAAAATCGTTGCCGTTTATAAATTTTTCATCTGCTGCAACAGTGTAATTTCTCGTGTGATCGTGTGTTATTCACTCTCAAGTTTATCACGTATTATTAGTTTTTATTTATTAACTTTCTTGTTGTCTTGTCTTCAGTTCTTCGTTTGACTGAGTGAATAAATAATTAATGAACGTATGCGAACAAGTTTAAGTTGGACAGCGTTACCAAATAAAAAAATCTTCCATCGCAAATAATTCTTAAAATATTCGTCTTGGAGAAAATTAAATTTGAAACTTCTAGCTTCTGGTGTAATTATGTGCAAATTCATGAGTCACACAGCTCTGAATCCATTAAAAATTGATAAAAAACGCATCGAATTTTGTTGATTAATGTCAATTCGTTCATGACAAATTCATTATTTTGTCCATAATTTACAGATTTATGGATTTATAAAACTTATAGATTTACACAGAATTGCAACATTAGTTCCTTGAGTTTATGCGCTATTGTTAATACAACCTGCTAATTGAAATAAAAAATATTTGGAAGTCATTATTCTCCTTACATTTTTCTCCTTAATAATGGGACATAATCTAACCTACAATTTATTAACGGGGCTGAAATTAATAAGCCGATAAAGAAAGGCCGAGGAATTATGTCTCCCAACAATCAAAAATATGTATATATTAGAAGAAAAATTCAACTGGTGTGAACATCATACACGCACAAATCAAGTTAGGTTCTGTTTTGTCAATAATTTACAGATTTATAGGTTTACACAGAACTGTAACATAAATCATTTGCAGTTCTGTAGATGACACGGCTTACCACACTTTTCTGAGTATTTTTAGATAAATTAGGATTTTAGTGTATGAAAATATTCAGTTAATATATACTCTGTGTGGGCTTCCATATTTCTAGATGCTTTTGAGGAAATAAATATGTAATTGAAAATAGCACAATGGAGTTAATAATCCCTGAGATGATTCCTCTCTAATACAAAACTGATTTTATTCCAACAACTCCATCAACTCATTTGACACCTATAATATCATCAGTGACATCAACAATATGGTGTGGCATGTGGCATAGGATAGCGAGAAACACGACACAAGGCTAAATGACCTAGTTTTCCACAGGAGCGAATATAAACAAACACAAGCCTCATAGCATCCATATGCGATGCTGTGTGACTGTATGACTGCAAATGTATTACATAGATGATGTACGGGTGTTGGTATTACTAGTAATGTGAATAGTAATGCATGCTTAACATGGAATATGAATAACACGATGTGATTATTCCATATGAAAAGACAACTCTAATTTAATATGAATAAATTGATTAGTTTCTGATTTATTTCAATTTCGAGAAGAGCTAAAGAAGCTGAAGCTTAGCCGCTTTTAATTGCAATTTATCATGATTTCGGATGGCGTAAGATGTCTTTGTAGATTCAATATAAAAACTATTCATGTTATTTTGAATCACCTACTCTTATTTAGCTAAATCTAAATGTGATAGTTCTTCAACTCGCGATTTTTATCAGTTAGGGCCGTTTGATACAATGCATTGAATACTGAATTTCAATTTGCATTCTAATGCTGCATTTTGATGCAAAAAAGAATGCACTCTGTCATATACAAAATTTTGTGCATTGAGCTCTGATTTTATGTATGACATAGTGCATCTTTTCTGTTTTAAAATATAGCTTTGAAATATAGAGAAAAATCTGATATGAATACCCCATGACTCTGGAAGACAGCGTTGTTATTTTGCAAGTGATTTTAGAAAATATAATTTCTATATAAAATGATTGTTCAAGCATAATTAATATTGAAAACAAGCCTCAGTCGTTAGCGTCTTGGTGGAGTTGACTGTAGGAACTGAGGTAGGAACATTCGGAACATGTAGAAAAAAAAAACGCGGAGAAAAGTCATTCTATAAAACTTCAAAATTTGTAGGATTAATGTTTGAATAGCGGACATCACAAAAATAACCGTCAGCTGCATTGAAATTGGTGGAAGACTCGTAAGCCACCCTTATCAACCGGTAATAAAAAGTGAGGTTATATAGAGTTATTTGATCAATTATGAAACTAATACAGCGTACTTATAACAATATAACATCATAAAAATGATAAAATAATAGTCAAGTGGGCTTCTAATAGGAATTAGACCGTCAGCTAGGGGATTATAGGTGTCAAGCGCATGGATAACCAACTGATGATCTTGATAGCTAACTGATGATCTATCTTCTATGAATGATATAATCGAGATATAATATTGTTAATAGTGCGTGAATATTTAGATCATTTCTAAGTTGAACCTTTGCCTGTTTGTATATTTTGTAAGCGTTCAAAATGTCAAAAGAAAGAGAACCATTTTGTGTATACCGTTTTAAGCAAAGTAGTAGCGTCCCACTGGTGGATTTTTTTGGAACTGTTCAGAATACTCCTCATTTCAATGCAGCTGACGGTTATTCTTGTAATTTCCGCTATTCAAACATTAATCCTACAAATTTTGGAGTTTCATGAAATGACTTTTCTTCGCGTTTTTTTAACATGTTCCGAATGCTCCTACACTTAACTCCACTACTACTGCTGCAGCTGACGCTCAGATTATCAAATGACTGTTCACAATCATTTAAAATTTTTAAGTATTGTTCGGTCTCATCGTGTATATTTTCATTTTATTGTTTATATTTATATTTTTGTCAAGGGTTCTAAGAACTCTGGCGGTCATGGTTCCTTACGAACTTGTACCGACTTGTTGGCGCCACCCCTACTTAGAGGGGTGGAGGAAAATGTGTTTGTACTTATATGGAGTCATTGGTAAGAGACCAGTGAGTGAAAACCATTGGTCAGAACCAGACGGAAAAATACTTAGTTTCAGAGTTTTATAATCACTCTTTTGTAAGGCAGAAGCTGTATATATTGTATGATATTTTTTGTAAATACATGGAATAAAAACCAAACCAAGAGCAGTGTTTGATTCCGTGAAGATCACACGGTGGTCCTTCGATTTATGAATCATCATAAAATTTGGTCCTACGAGCCGAATTTGATCCAGTGAGGCAGAATCAGCCAGTGGAAGCATCATCTGAGGGAACCGACCTGGTGCAGATAAAGAGTCGACCCAGGGCAAGCAGAAACAGCGTCACCAAAGCGGTATCAACGTGGAGCAGCCAGTTGCAGCAGCGTCAGGTCATTACAACGGAGAAAGGTAGGCTTTTTACATTTTGGTGGTGTGCGTGTCCCTATTTGTGAGCAAAATTACCTACACAAAATGACTGAAGCACTCAGAGCGTTAGTAGATCAACGAAAGTTAATAAAAGCATCATTAACACGTATTAGAACCGCAGTAGATAAGTTCGATATACAGGTTGATAATATTAATCAATTAAAAGCTCGTTTACCGAAACTGCAGGTAATATTTAAAGACTTTAATAGTGTGCAAGATCAAATAGAATTAAAAGATAATTCAGATAGACAAATTATTGAGCGGGATGAATTTGAAGAGAAATATTTTAATTTGGAGTCAGATATTTTAACATTTGTTGATAGCTACACTGATGAAAAGCAGCGTGCAAATCTAAACTATACTAAAAGGCCAAGTGTAAGGATTACTAATTCGACTTTGCCCGAGGCTACAGCTTGAATGGTTCAGTCGATTTTTGTAATTTTTTTTCTATAAATTGCGTATTCACGAGGAGGAGTGCCTTTTATATGTTAGAAAATTATTACATGTATAGTATTTACAGGAAAAATCCAAAACCAACAGTGAGAACTGTCAAAAGTGACAGTTCGAGAAAATATCAAGCTATCAATGCTAGAAAATTGATGAACATCGGATCGCTTCTGTCAAGTTTGACATACAGGTATTTGAAATAATATTCAAAATATCACAAAATTTACTATTGAATCAAGTTATTAAGTATTGTTATATGGATAAAACATTTAAATGAATAATTTGTAATGTATTTAAAGCTTTCATAAAGCTTATTTCAATTAAAATGAATTTTTTGACATTCAATAGAATGTCAGTGTTGCCAACTTAATTCCCAAACAGAAACTGCACATGCGTACTCGCTTTGACGCAAAATGTCAATGCCAGTTCACAACAATGTACACTTCTTATAAATAATAAGTAAGTAGTTCAATTGAATAATATTAACAAAATGACGATTTTATGTTATATTTTTTAGGCTATGCTCAAACATTTTTTGGAATAAAGTATAATGTAACAATGCCCATGCATTTTCAGCACAAAATAGAAAACAGGCATATTTTGTACAACATAAATCCTCTCAAACAAGCGATCGCATAAGTTTCAAGATGATTTCAACATGTAATTGTAAAAAACAAGGAAATCGATTCTTATAATCAAGAAATTCTTAAAGTGTAACTCTATGTAATATTTTTAAGGTTATGCTCAAGGATTTATTGGAAGCTGCCATAGCAGAATGCTTGATGAATACGATTCCAAAGTGATATTGTTGAAGAAA
The DNA here is from genome assembly GCA_963989225.1 of Dromius quadrimaculatus. Classification (NCBI taxonomy): domain Eukaryota; kingdom Metazoa; phylum Arthropoda; class Insecta; order Coleoptera; family Carabidae; genus Dromius; species Dromius quadrimaculatus. Next base: position 25,654,200 of record OZ022324.1, read on the forward strand.
ATTCAATTATTTGTAGGCACTGAAGAAGAATTAATAAGATTTCAAATTTTTGCTCAAGTGATATGAATTTAATTCACTAATACTGATTCATCCATCTTCCGACGATCCATCATTTGATTATACTATTTTCAAGATACGATTTATACTCTAATTTACAATATTTTTTCCCTATAAAATAAGTATTGAAGATTAAATGCCACTTGGAATATGTCGAGTAACTATAGTTGGGTACATGTGGTAAATATTCTGCGATGAAAAAATAAATATTCTGATCAACTTTGTATTTGAGGTTATGTAAAGATAATCCTCCTAAAACCTGCATTGCGCTGATGAAACACGATAAGTTTGGGTGTAAACGATTTAAATAATAAAATAATACTCAGATAAACTGTACGTATATACCTATTCTGTATATCCACTGCAATCATTTAACAATATTGAAAATTTCTCAAAAAGTGTAGGAGACACATGATATAAATATATTAAAAGTAGTTATTCTAGAAAGAGTTTTCGCGGAAAATGTTGGTAGATTATACCGGTTACTGTTGTAATCAGCTGATTTCAAACAATCAACACAGACATCTGTTCCAACAGTTGGTAACATTGTAAGGTGTGACGTAGACGCTTGGGTGCGCATGCGTAATATAGAGTGGATAGAGATGTTTTGCAAGAGTCAGATATTATTGTTCTTTTATTGTTTGTTTATAATATCTGTTATTGAAATATATTGTAATTGTGAAGAACAAGAATATTTTGTTGAATATAAAAGAATCGGATGAAGAGTAGTCAGATGATAGAACAGCTGTCAGCATATTCATTGCTATATTCATTCAAATTTCTTTCAAACTAGTACTGTTATTGTAGTGAGTATTATGATCATATTATCAACAATAATTCCTGAGTAGAAATCATCGATTGTAGATTATTACGGGCAACAATCATTTGTTGTGATCAACTCAATTTTGATTTTAATTGTAAAGTTATTGCTGATTCATTAGATAAACGATGAAAACTTGATAAAAATTATTGTTGTTATTTACTCAATTCCAATTGCGATCAATGGTTGATTGTTGCAATCGGTAGAATGACTATTCAATGGATATTGTATTATCAACCACATACTATGATGGAAAAGTTATTAGTATAATCTACAAAAAATGCTACCTACTAGTCACTATCAACAATTGATAATTAGGATTACCTTCTCTATCATTGCTATCAACAAAATATTGTTTCAATCAGCCCATCTATTGTTGTGATCAACCAATAATAATTTATTGTTAGCAGCGAACAACAATAATCCCTAAATCTTGTTCTCATCCACTCAATCATTATAGGGATGAACAAAATATTGTTGCAATCGATTGCAAACTGATAGCTTTGATCATTCAATGATCACTGAAGAGAAAAAATTCTAAAATACAAAGCGTAGATGATTTTATTCAACAATTCAGGGTTGTTTTCTGATTTATTTCTATTGTAGTCAAAAAACAACCGATTGGTTCTCTATTCAAGCAATTTATTCTTTATCTTTTAATGTTGTTTCAGATGTGAAATATGAGTCAGCATAACAACTGAGACGTTGATTATATTTACCAGTTTAGCTGAATGAATACATTCAGGCTACTGAGTTAAGTCTCAACTTTCAATTGATTTGGACAAATTCGCTTCGGATTTAAAATATCCTTGGAGATATATTTGGAGCCAATTTGCTTTTTGTAATAAAATTTCGCACAAATATTTGAAAGTGTGGTTCATAGCGTTTTAGCTTGTGTGGAAATAAGCATCCTGAGAAAGGTTTGAACTCTCAAAATTACATTGAAAATAAAAACGCCCTTATTCTTTGTTCAGACCTGGAAGAAAAGTTTCTCATTGAACTCGATCATTGTGTCACATCGTATATCCTGATTTTGTTACAAGGGTCGAAATTGATAGGAAAATATACTTATTGAATGGCTTATAAATCAGGTGTAGAAGACAATGGAGAAGAAATGTGTATTATTGTAATTACTCTCAATTTTTTTTCCGCTATTGGTATGCAACTTCATTCAAAATTGAAATCAAAATCAACCACTGAGATGCATTAACAAAAAAGTATGAGGACAGTTAACGCTTTCAATAAATCTCTACGTTTTAGACCCTACTGAACCCAAAAAAAACATAATTCAAGAGAAAGTCAGTCGTTGTGTTTGTTTATTCATAAAAGCACTATAACTTGAGAACGGCTAGAAATTTTCGACTACCACGAGAGCAAAGTGGGCTATTGACAACACTGCACGAGTTGGAGATACTATTTTTTTCTACGAATGCAGGATTGGTACTATTTTGCACTTATTTTTCCGAGCGATAAATGGTTTGCATGCGACAAGTTTACTTGTCGCACATAAATTATACCTGGCGCACTCAAAAGCCAAAGAGCTATTTACGTGCGCAAAGTAGTACGCATTCTGCATGGGTGATGAAAAATAACTCAAATTGATTCCTTCATGAATTGGCACAACATTCACCTGGAACATTTCCCAAAATAATTTGCGGTTTTATTTCATTCATTATGAAATTCGATAAATTCTTTTAAAGTAGGGAAATAATTATTATCAATGTGAAATAAGAGTTATTTATACTCATATTTGGACGTCGCAAGCCAAGGTTTGACGATGGTAGCGTTGACGATGAGTTCGACAGAACATGTTGCAAATTAGAAGGAACAACATGAATGTACAAGAAATAAATGATGTTCGCCAACTCTTACATTGTTGCAAATTTGATACATCAATGGCCGGTTTTATAAAAGACTCACGTAAATTTACTCCTGTAGTAAATTTATTTTATTTAACAGATTCTAATCAGTTTGAGCTTCTTTATGACAACAAAATCATTGCTGTCAAATAATCGACTGTCATCTAACAGAGTAAATTTTATTTACTCTGGAAGTAAAATACTCTGCCCTATATAAAACCGGGCATTAGTAAAGTATTTTTACAGGGGTATTACCAATTTGAGAAACTTTTGCAGTTTTCGATGCAAGAATAGAGCATGTTAATTCACGCATCATAGTCTTATATATAGGACTTGACACTAGCATCTCACTACCATTGGCAAGGGATTGACTCTTATTGAGGTATTTAGTTATTATTAGTTCCTCAAGATGTGAGAAGCTGTGATATATTGTAGTTGATGATTATAAATCTACTTATAATAATAGTTTAAGGGAGATTGAGGGAAACATTCATTTGTCACAAGTTCAAATATCCATTTTTGTGAATACAAAGGAATTAAATGTAATTATTATGAAATATTAGGAATTCTATTGCTATTCGATGGCGATATTTTGAATATTATTGATATTGAGTGCTATATATCAATAAATTTTAGGATGTAAAATTAAATATTCAATCCAGACTTGAATTATTCGAATCGCTGTTTCTTGTCTTTCTGATGCACACTTTCTGTTTTCCTCGCACACTTATTTTGTCGATCGTAAGACCGTCTGTAGTAGTTTGAATAACTATTAGGCTGTTTTGATAATGAATATCCCAACTGGTGAGTATCAAGACCAATGTATAATATTGGAAATTGTGCGGCAAGAGTGGTTCTTCTGAAAAGATAGTTCTACTAGAGAAACAATCTCGCCATCTCGTCGCTAATCCTAAAAGGGAATAAAATCGATGATTTTCTTAAGGATTTATTTCTAAATATGATTGGAAACTGTCAATTAATGTCATCACGGGCAGAGAGAAGTGTAGTAATATAATATGAATCAGGGGAATTACGTGAGCTCAATTAACATCCGAGATTGATCTTGTCAAGGAAGAATTCTTGTCAGAGTGGCGGTACATATTTGGAGCTGCGACGCCTAGAGTCTCTGTAATTCGTGAAGAAGTTGAAATCAATAATTTTTCTCCAGATAAATACATGAAATAACATGGAGTATTGTCTAAAAAAAGAGTGAAATCACGAATAGGGAAAAATTCAGAAATATAATATGGAGCAGGAGAATTCTGTACGCTGAAATTATGATTGGGACTAATCTTATTAAGAAATTATTTTTGCCGGAGGCGGTTCACATATGGAGCTGCGAAGCCTAGCGCTTAGACCTGCGAAGCAGGTCGAAACGCTAGTCCTATATACTAATTTGCTTAAATTTTTTGAATTACAACTGTCAGTTGTATGTTCCCAAAAAAATTTTTATCCATCGCTACAGCTTAAACGGTATATTTAATTATGTTCATTTCTTCTCTATTCAATACATCTTAATGAGGACTAGTGCCTTTTATATATTTGAATACCATCACATATATAGTAATCACAGGAGAAGGCCAAAACCATCGATTACAATTGTCAAAAATGACAGTTCACCGGCCGTCAGAATATTCTCAAGTTATCCCTGACAAAAAATTAATGAACATCGGGTCGCTTCTGTCAAGTTTGACATACAGGTATTTGAAATATTTCTCAAAATATCACAAAATTCACTATTTAATATACATATTATGTATTGTTATATAAATAAAATATTCAAATGGATAATTTGTAATGTATTTGAAGCTTCCATCAAGCTTATTTTAATAGAAATAAATTTTTTGACATTCAATAAAACGTCAGTGTTGCCAACTTAATCCTCAAGCAGAAACTGCACATGCGTACTCGCATTTGCAGTCAATGACAGTTCACATCAATGTTCACTTCTCATAAATAGAAAGTGAGTAGTTTAATTGAATAATATTAACAAAATGACAATCTTATGTAATATTTTTTAGGCTATACTCAAACTTCTTTTGGAATAAAGTTTAATATCACAATACTATGCAATTCCAACACAAAATAGAAAACAGGCATATCTCGTACAATATAAATCCTTCCGAGCAAGCGATCGCATAAGTTCCAAGATGATTTCAACATGTAATTGTTATAAGGAAACCGATTCTAGTAATTATGAAACTCATTTTTGTAATTCAAGTGTAACTTTATGTGATATTTTCTAGGTTATGCTCAAGGATTTATTGGAAGCTGCTATAGCAGAATGCTCGATGATAATGATTCCAATTGTTATCAGGAAATCAATTCTTTCAATCAAGAGACTTACTTTTGTATAAGATGCCAACAATAGCTCTTCTCATGATTGGAACTTTTTTGTGCGCATGCCTGGACATCCGCCATGTTTCTTGGGCACTTGATATGTAGACAAGCCGTTAATACTATGTTTTCAATGTGAGATTTTAAGAAACTAATATTTATTACAATTTTGATATATATTGACAGTAAAATGATAATACAAGCTTTTTAATAAAAATATATATTGTTATCAGTTCACAAAGAGGCAAAATAGCACTGTTGTTATGGAATATGTCACAGCGATATGCGTAGTAAGTGATTTTTGGACCATTTATATTATTTGATTTGCTTCCCAAAGCCTTGTCTTGAATTTCGTCGAAAATTTATCAAATCAACGAAGCAAAAGTATCTGAAATTAGGTCCAGAATGTGTTAAATGTGATCTTGATTATTACCTTCTGTATTCAGAATTAATATTGTATTGAATAATTTGAACCTAATATGAAAATAATTGTCATCCTAGCGTATCAATAAGTTCTGCTTTATTACCACCATGAGGACGAGCATAACATTTCAATCATCGTCGTTATTGTATGAACACACCATAAATTACTCTTTCATATTATTGAACTGGTAATAGTGGTAATGATCGTTGTTGCCAAGCCTTATTTATAAGAAGTATTCTGGCTTTTGCGACAATTTTTTTTAGATATTTCTCAAATCAAATATATCCATTCAGGATCATCAACGGAATGAGGTTATTCATTGGTATGTATTCATAATTATCCAACTAACTCCGTATTTTATATCGTAGAGTCGAATAAATCATCAAGAAAAGTATTCGAGATGAATGGACCATAAGCATGTATTCATGAATACACTAGACAATTTATCTTATATTTAAGAATATTTAAGAAACATGCATACAATAAATTCATAATTAGCGCTGCAGGTTGAAGAGAAGTTCAGTCAGTCTACTTGGTACCTATCTAAATCACAAAATTATAGTTTTGTGGTGATATCATTGAAGCAAATTTAATTATTTGTAGGTACTGGAGAAGAATTAATAAGATTTGAAACGTCTGCTTGAGTGATATGAATTCAATTCACTAATACTAATTCATCCATTTTCTGACGATCCATCATTTGAATATACTTTTTTCTAGATACGATTTATATCCTGATTTACAATATTGATTTCTTGTAGAATAAGTACTGAAGATTAAATGCCACTTAGAATATCTCAAGTAACTATAGTTTGGTACATGTGATGAATATTCTGCAATAAAAAAATAAATATTCTCATCAACTTTTTATTTGAAGTTATGTGGAAAATAATTCTCCTGAAAACTGCATTGAGCTGATGAAACACGATAAGCTTGGGTGTGAACGATTCAAATAATAAAATAATACTCGAATAGATTAAACGTATATATTCTGTATACTATAAAAAGTGACCAATTTGATATTTATTATGGATGTTCCTATTCACTGGGTAATTGAAATGAAAAATGATGAGAGATAATTACTTGATGATTCTGCTTTCGACCCCAAAAATTCGATCGATGTACATATACTGCAAATATTCATTCAAAGTTTGATATAAAGACAATTATATCATACTGCTTTGGCTATATCAAGTTCATTGGAAAGAGTAGCAAATCCCAGTAGTTCTAAAATTTTGATCTGAAGCTTCCGACATCTAATAGCCTAGGCTCTGATGTTTATTCATGAGCTAATGATGCAATGCGTAGTAGACAAATCTGATGTATGCACCAGAGACTTAAATGGCATTGTTGAATTCAAGAGTTCATTGTTGTACACAGGTTATACACAACAAACGTAGCCTATATGGACTACAGAAGATATGTATCCAAAACATACTCAACTTGGAGGAGTTCTTAATGATAATTTTGTACATAATATTCCATTAAAATATTAGTGAGGTGCTCTTTCTACGTTTTGAATGTATGAATCAGACATTAACACATATATTGCAAGGACCAACCAGTCCAATCGTACATTTTGTTGAGGTACAACAATGAAACATGCAATCATCAGCAGATTATAAAATCCCTTTCAATCAATGAAGCCAATACATTGAAAATTCAATTGAATCAACGAATAGGAGTTTACATTGATCAGAATTGGTGAGAACCATCAGTCCATAACCTAACAATGGATCAAATAGAGTAATGACATTAGATTACGACAATGGGGCCATCAATCTGAATTTTTTATTTGTTCAAAAATATAAATCATATATTTCTCAAGGAACTAACTGTACCTAAATATTTTGTACAATAATAGGCGTGTTTCTCCGACAATCATACTGAGAATCTCAGGATCATATTCGCTGTATATGAATCATGATTATTTTTTGAAGCAAGAAAACAACTAGCTACGAATCATGGGTCATATTTTGATTTGAGAATATTTATATATTCATTTTTAAAAATATATTCTATAACTTCGATTTTTGGCGATTTTTTCTCTTGTAATTGGTTAAAATATCAGAATTTTTCAATATTGATTTTTATTATAATTCATTAAATAGTTTGTTTTTCAAGAACTATTTATTATTGCATGATTATTCGTATATTCACCCCTTCATATTAGATGCGGGATGTGCATTTATTGTTTTACCAACGATTTTCTTGTTGTGTTCTATCCGCCATATTTCAAATTTACACAGATTCTGTTATTGCAATCATCGTGAACATGCAAAAAGTCCGTTTCAGAAGGGTAAGGGGATTGTCACTTTGTGATCACAAAGTGAAGAAGTGGGGATGACGAATAACGACCAAAGAAACATGATTCACTTAATCATGAAGACTTAGATCACTTAGATTGCCCGAAGAAACACGCCTAATCTATGAATCATCGAATAAATCATTTCACAATATTATGACACAAATTCATATTATAGTATAAATAGTTATGTAGAAGATATTTCTCCTTAAAGCTGCATTGAGCTGATAAAACACGATAAGCTCCGGTGAAAACGATGATGAAAGTATCATTTGTCATTATTCATTCTCTCTCAAACTTTGAGATACAAACGTTCTAAACCGTCTGTGCGCCTGCGTCAGTTGTCAATTATTAATCTGTTGCTGCAAACTAATTTGAAATCTAGAAGTGATGTTATTGGAATGTAATTCTATTAAACTTTTCTATGCGAATAGAGTCTTCCATTAGACCATAAGTAATTTGGGCAGATTTTTACAATAGAAACCTAGTGGTAGTTATGAAAGTAAAGAGAGATGGCGCTACAGGGATTCAAAGAAATTTTCCAGTGGTACTAGAACGGTGAGAACTAGTATTTTACATTCAAAAAAACAAAAAAAGTAAAACATAACCTAAAATGAGCTTTTTAGGCCAATTAGTATTGGAAAACAGTGAATCAGTGTTTTTTTAGTTCAAAAAACACAAATTTAACCAAAACCGAGCTTTTTAGGTCAAATAGTATTGGAAAACAGTAAATAAGTGTTTTTTCAGTTGAAAAAAAAAACAGCTAGAATAGAACCTAAACCAAGCTTTATAGGCCAACTAATATAAAAAAAAATTCATTATTGTCAGCGCGGCACACACTTGTGCGTATTTAGGTGGACTGCTCTTTGTTTGAAAGCCACTGACTATAGCAATACATGTGCAAGGTACGCGCATGCGCATGTCACTAGGTTCCAAGCATGAAAGTGAGCCGTAATTTGTATTCGTATTTTTTTCTATCGCATATTCTACAGCTTTTACAATACTAATTGTTTTAGCGAAGTAAGAAAATGAAATTTTATATGTTCACGAAAAATTAGGATGTCGTGACAAGAAAATATTTTAAATTCATAATGAGACAGCAGATTCTAAAATATTGTATCAATCTGTATAATAGATAACAACATATGAAATAGTATATTGCAGGAAAAGTATCAAGTTCAATGAATAATTGTTGAAAGTGATCAAAAGTATTTTTGTCTATGGTTCATTTATGTCAAGAATGGTCCAAGGGCTCTTGCGGCATTACGATTCAAGTCTCTCAATAGACTGAAATGGGAATATGATCCACTCACAATGAATATAGGTTTCACAACAAGTTTGCTAGGAATAAAGTCAAGAAGTAAGAGCGATAAATACAGTCACATATTAACCGAATGGAAGCAAATTTGAATCTTCAAAATAATCTGTTTATGACAATTGATGAGCAACTGATGAATGATGCAACTGACACATAGCCAAGTGTTATTGTGCTTATGTGAGACTGGTTCGCATCATGGTCAATCGGAAGGCTAGAATCATAGTCCTATAAGAATCTTTGGACCATTCTTAACCGAAATGTATTATAGAATTATTGTTATTTTATCAAAATTATGATCTACTCCAGTTAAAAATGTGCTACTTCGATTTAAGTCTTCTGAACTAGTTTTACAATAGCACAAAATTGTACTTTGCTATCAGACAGTTCCATGTACTGTTAGTCGTACATCAGACATCAATAACATCATAACTGAATTCATGCAGCCAGAAGATTCAAATTGGATCTAGGTAGTTGATGTATATATTTGTTGCTCTGATAACTTGATATAATTTTTAGAAACAGTGTTTCAAATCATGTATATTTATTGAGAGTAAATCGACTCGGTATCCCGGTCAACCTGGAGGCTAAGATATTGGTCCCATAAAAGCTCTTGGACCGTTTTTAACTGGCATGTCAAATTAAAAGTGTATTATACAAAGTAATGAGGAGAGAATATATGCTATTTCTGATTAGTGAAAATCTCAGTTTAAATCAAGAAAAGATTGGTTGAAAACAACAATGGAGTTATCAATTAACATTATTCATTTGTTGAGAAATGTGAATTATGGAACTTCACTTAAATATACTGTAAGCATATGATAAATTCTGTTTAATTACTCAACTAAATTTGTATTTTGTACCGTAGAATTGAATAAATCCTCAAGAACAGTTTTAAAGGAAAATTGAACATGACTAAGTATTTATGAATGCACTAGACAATTTATACCACATTTACAAACATGCTCATAATAGATTCATTATTAGCGCTGCTGGTTGTGAAGAGGTTCAGTCAGTTTACTTGGTATCTAATTACTGCGTATGTCAGTGAAATTATAGTTCTGTAATGATATTGTTGCAGAAAATTTAATTGTTTGTAGACAATGAAGAAGAATTGATAAGATTCGAAACGTTGGCTTAAGAGATATGAATTTAATATACTAATCCTGCTGATTCATCCATCATCCGACGATCCATCATCCAATGATCTATCATTTGATTATACTATTTATGGCTACGCTTTTGCGCACATCTCCAATTTCAATTCACAACAATGTACACATCTCATAGAAGAGAATGTAGGTAGTTTAATCGAATATTAATAAAATGACAGATTTCTGTGATCTTCTTCAGGTTATGCTCAGAAATTTCTAGGATAAGAGTAATATGCGACAATATTATTGCATTTTGAATACAAAATAGGGAACATGCTTATTTCACACTATAAAACTCTTATCAAACAAGAGATCGTAGAATCATGTAGTTATTGAATGAACTTCAAGATAAAATTACCATATAACTGTTATAAAAGAATCATTCATGTAATTAAGAAATTTATTTTTGTTATCAAGAGATATAATATTATTGTTATCAAGATGAAGTAACCAATTGTTACAAACAAAGTATAGCATGAAATTTGAGTCCATCATCGTCAATTTACAATAATTTCAATCTCTTATTTCTAGCAACTTGAAGTGGAAGATGTCAGCAATCACATAAAATTTGTTGAACGCAATCAGGTACTCTTCAACTGAACTCTGCCAAAGATGTGCCTAATTGATCTTTATAAAATTTATTTTGTTCTCAAAAATTCATTTGGCTATTCAATAATTTGTAATCATCTAGGAAGATAGATCTGTTGCAGCAACGTGTTTTTTCAAGGGGCTGTGAAATAGTTGAGCTTGTGTTCTTCGGTTTATGTCTATCATCTTGCAAATTTTCAGTGATTGGAGCTAACGTATATTTGAAATTTGATTATGAATACAATAGGTAACATACTCGAATATTATTGAATGTAATATATTGAATACTTGCTCTGCATACCTTTCCTGAATATTTGGAATTTGAAGTTACAGATCTAAGTTTTCGATTATCAATTTTTCCGCTATTGGTATGCAACTCCATTCAAGATCAAAATTAAAATCAACCACTGAGACGCATTTACAAGAAAGTATAAGGACAGTTGTCGCTTCCAATGAATCTTCACTTTTCAGACCCTACTGAGCCCAAAAACATAATTCAAAAGAAAGTCAGTCGTTGTTTGTCTATGTCTCAAAACACGATTACTTGAGAACGCCTAGAAATGTTTGACTGGAATTTCATATCCAAGTTTTCTATCCAAAAAATAAGTTCATATTTATTAATAAGGTACTTTCAATCTGTAATACCAAAACTCCATTGATGGATTGTTTGAGTTTTTTGCCTTTATTTTATCAACGTTGGTATTTATCAAAAGATATAAAATAACTTAGATTGATCCCCAATTGGATTGGCACAACATTCACCTGGAACATTTCCCAAAATTATTAGCGGTTTAATTTTATTTATTATAAAGTTCCATGAATCTTTTCAAAGTAGGGAAATAATTATTATCAATGCAGAATTAGAATTTTTTATACTTATATTTGGACGTGGCATGCCAAGGCTTGTCGATGGTAGCGCTGACGATGCGTTAGACGAAAAACGTTGCAAATAAGAAAGAACAACATGAATATATAAGTAAAAAATTATGTCCGCTAACTCTTAAATTGTAGCAAACTTAATACACAGAGTAAAGTATTTTCACAGTGGTATTGGCAATTTGTGAAACTTTTGCAGTTTTCCATGCAGAAATAGAGCATGTAAACTCACGCATCACGGTCTTATATACAGGTTCTGGCACTAGCATCTCACTACCATTGGTAAGAGGTTGACTCTTATTGAAGTATTCAGCTATTATTAGTTCTTCAAGATGTAATATATTGTATTTGATGATTAAATATCAATTTATAATAATAGTCTTAGGCCCGGTTGAAAAGATGTTTCTACTAGAGGAACAATTTCGCCATTCCGTCGCAAATCCTTAAAGGGAATGAAATCAATGATTTTCTCAAGGAATTTTACCTAGATATCATTGAAAACTGTCAATCAATTCAATCACGGGCAGAGAATAGTGTAGAAATATAATATGAATCAGAGGAATTATGTGAGCTCAATTCACATTCGAGATTGATTTTGTAAAAGAAGAATTCTTGTCAGAGAGGCGGTACATATATGGAGCTGCGACGCCTGGTGTTTCTGTAGTTTGTGAAGGAGTTGAAATCAATAATTTCTCTCCAGATGAATACTTCAAAAAACATTGGGATTTGTCTATAAAAAAACAGTGAAATCACGAATAAGAGAGAATGCAGAAATATAATATGGAGCAGAAGGATTCTGTAGGCTAAAATTATAATCGGAACGAATCTTATCAAGAAATTATTTTTGCCGGAGGCGGTTCACATATGGAGCTGCGAAGCCTAGCGCTTAGACCTGCGAAGCAGGTCGAAACGCTAGTCTTATATACTAAAAGGCATAAGATACACTTTCAGTTAGCCACGGCTACAGCCTAAACGAGAACTCTGATTAACATGATTTTTTTTTTATAAATTTGATATTTTTGACGAGCAGTGCCTTTTGGGGGTCTCAATTTTTTCAGTCTTATGGGTTTCGTGTAAAAAATCAAAAACCGTCAAAAATTCCTCCTGAACATAGTAGGCATGTACAAATAATTGTTGAACATCGACGACATCTGTCAGATTTGACGTTTAGGTTTCAATATTATTTCATTGAATATTGCAGAATGAGAAAGATTTTCACAAATTTATGTATTAATACATCTATAACAAACATGAGCAAATCACTTGTGATACATTTTGAGCTAATATTATGCTTAAATATTAAAATTACAATTTTTTTGACATTTCGATAAATTCAGTATTGCCAACTTATTTCCCGAGCGAAGAATGTACATGCGTACTCGCTTTTACGTAAAAATAGTAGCCATGTACAAATAATTGGTGAACATCGATGACAATGTATTGATCCATCTATAACAAACATAAGCAAATCACTTGTGATACATTTTGAGCTAATATTATGCTTGAATATTAAAATTATTATTTTCTTGACATTTCAATGAATTCAGTATTGCCAACTTATTTCCCAAGCGAAGAATGTACATGCGTACTCGCTTTTACGCAAAATTTCAATTCCAGTTTTCAACAATGTACACATCTAATAAATAGAAAGTAAGTAGTTTAATTGAATAATATTAACAAAATGACAATTTTATGTAATATTTTTCAGGCTATGCTCAAACATTTTTTGAAATAAAGTAATATGTCACGATATTCATGCATTTTTAAGGCAGAATATGCCTGATCGCAAAATGGATTAGTTGTTGGCTAAGTTATAGAATGATTTCAACATATAATTGTTATGAAGAAATCGATTCTTATAATCAAGGGATATTTTGATTCATGATGTTTCTCTGTTGTGGATGAAATCAGTACTGAAGATTGAATGAAGTTTGAAACATATCAAGTATAGTTTAGCTGGTACATGTGGTAAATATTCAACAATGCTCGAGTATTTATTTAGATATTCAATATTTTTTAGTAATAGTTTAGTTCATGCTATTGTCACATCTCTTTCAGTTGAATAAATTTGAGTTGAAGACTTGATAAACCCAGCCAATCGAACATTTTGCTTGAGTCAACAATGAAACAAGCAATAATCAACTGATTATAATATTACGATAATGGAGCCATCAATCAATATTTTGTACTTGTTGACAGATATAAATCATACATCACTCAATGAACTTAAATAACTTCGTATTTGAGGTTATGTAGAGAGTAATTCTACTGGAAGCGGCATTGAGCTGATGAAACACACTAAGCTTGGGTGAGAACGATGATGAAAATATCGATTGTCATCATTTATTTTGAAAAATGTAAATTATAACATATTACTGAAATAAACTGTACGTAAATATTCTGTATAATACATATCATTTTATTACAATATCAAGTCACTAATTTCTTATTTAGTGTGGATGTTCCTATTCAATTGGTATACAAAATTGGATATGAAATATTTTCTTGATGACAAGTGCATTGGGGAGAGTAACAAATCTCAGTGGTTCTAAAACTTTGGTCTGTAGTTTTTGACATCTAATAGTCTAGGCTCTAATGTTGATTCATTTCATGAGTTAATGTTTTAATACGTAGTATAGGCAATTCTGATGTATGCACTAGAGACTAGAGTATTATTGTTGGACTCATGAGTTCATTATTGTACACAGGTTGTACACAACAAACATAGCCTATATGGACTACAGAAGATAAGTACCTGAATAATGCTTTTTTCAAATGATTCTCTTCTTGAAGAAGTCTTCAATAATAGCGTTGTACGAATTATTCAATTCAAACATTTTTGCTCTCTTTACGTTTCAAATGAGTAAATCAGACATAGACATATATATTGCAAGTACCATGAGATCTTGAACTGAAAGTTGAAACGTGCATCACTGCTATTAGTGGTACATTTTAGGACTAAATTTCAATAACCCATAGATAAGACCCTTGTAAGAATAGACATATGCGAACAAGATTTTAGAACCAAATTAATTCATCTACTTACATACAGGCTTGTCAAATTGTTAAATAATAACGAGATTAATGGCTTTTTGGATATTCTTTGCCTCAAATTGTACAATTTTATTAAACGTCAACAAAATATATCTTTGTATTTAAAAACTACAAATACGATAAAATGGTAGATGACGTGAACGAAGATAAAACGAAATGAGAATTATTGGTTAGAACTTCCAATTTAATAATAATCGGTAATATCGATGAGAAAAATCATATATGGGATTGGAAAAAATCAATTTTTCAAGAAATGTAGGAGACACATGATATGGATAGATTCAGTGCTTTATTCTCAGATTATACGTATTCAAGAAAGGGTTTCCGCGGAAAATGTTGATAGATAATACGGGTTGCTGCAAGTGAAATTTTACTGTTGTAATCAGCTGATTTTAATGAATGTCATTGAAACAATCAACACAGACATCTTTTCCAACAGTTGGTAACATTGTAAGGTGTGACGTAGACTCTCGGGTGCGCGTGCGCAGGCGCGTGCGTAAGAAAGAGTGGATAGAGATATTTTGTGAGAATCAGATATTTTTTTTCTTTTAGTGTTTGTTCATAATATCAGTTATTGAAATATATTGTAATAGAGAGAGAGAGAAATCATATATGGGATTGAAAAAAATTAATTTCTCAAGAAGTGTAGGAGACACATGATATGGATAGATTCAATACTTTATTCTCAGATTAAACGTAGTTATTCAAGAAACGGTCTTCGCGGAAAATGTTGATAGATGATACGGGTTGCTGCAAGTAAAAATTTACTGTTGTAATCAGCTGATTTTAATGAATGTCATTGGAACAATCAACACAGACATCTATTCCAACAGTTGGTAACATTGTTAGGCGTGACGTTGACGCTCGCATGCGCGTGCGCAGGCGCGTGCGTAAGAGATATTTTGTAAGAGTCAGATATTATTTTTCTTTTAATGTTTTTCATAATATCTGTTATTGAAATATATTGTAATTGTGAAGAACATGAGTTTTTTGTTGGATATTAAGGAATCGGATGACGAGTAGTCAGATGATACAACAGCTGTCAACATTTTCATTGCTACATTCATCAATTTCATTATTTTGATCAATTCCTTGATATTGTATTCTATTGAATAGGCACTTTGAACAACTAATATTGATTTAATGAATAATGTTGAATTGATTTCAATACAAGTTGAATCACAATTCCAGAGAAAATTGAATATTGTGGCTCTATACAAGGAGTCAGAACATGTAGCGTGGACTTGTGAGTAGTGCCTGAATGAATAAGAAACATGTTTTTGGAAAGCAAAAGTATAGCAGAGTGCATGAGCTCCAAAATTATTACTATAGGAACGTGGAACATGCATGTTTCTCCGAATGTACCATTGGAGCTAAGTGATTAAGACTCAAAGCAGTGATTTAGAAGGAAATCTATGAGGATCAATGTTACTACGGAGAAAATAGTCGGTCTTTCAATCTCGCAATTGAGCTCAGAAATCAGATACGCTAAATCATGGAAGGAATCTACTGAATGATTCTCCTGAGAGAAATATTTAGGATGATGGGTGTAAGTGATGAAAACACAAAATTTCAACTGAAATTCTATTTCACTTTTTCACTCGATATTCTCGGTTCCACCTGGAGTAACCATCTTTTTGTATATTCGATGTACATGCATCATTTCAGTCAGCATTATCAACCATATCTATTCAAAATAATAGTGAGAGTTGTAAAGGAGACAGAAAGATTGTGATTACATACAAATTGACGAGCGAAGCAAATTGCAAGGATGTAAGTATGTCGTCAAAATAAAACAGAAGGATCACATGAGTTGTAATAACTAATACTCTAATTTGTATTCGAAAACAGTAAAGCAATGACTGAGAATATGCGAAACATGGCACAGACATGTTATCTCGCTGTGAAGTTTTGAATTTAGACTTTGTAATTCGTGGAAGAGTTGGAATCAATTTATCCGATTGATAAAAACATGGAATAATATTGAGAATTGTCAATAAAAAACAGTGAAATCACGAGTAGAGAAAAATGCACAAATATAATACGGAGCACGAAGGTTTTGTGGGCTAAAAATGTACTTGGAATTTATCTTATAGAGACAGAATATTTGCCGGAGGCGGTTCACATATCGAGCTGCGAAGCCTAGGGCTTAGGCCTGCGAAGCAGGCCAAGCGCTAGTAGCGTAACTATTAGTGAATCGAACAGCACACAAATACAATCTTCCGGTGCAAGTAATGTTAGGTTACCCATCTTAAATTTGCCAACCTTCGAAGGTTCGTATACTGAGTGGATGTCTTTTCACGACACTTTTCATGCATTAATACACGAGAGCAAGCTGTATACAAACATTGAAAAGTTTCATTATTTGCGCTCCTGCTTGCGCGGCGATGCTTTGAAAACTATAGACTCAGTATCAATATCAGATATAAATTATTCTACCGCTTGGGAACTGTTGAAAAAACGGTATGAAAATATAAGATTGATTGTACAGGATCATGTTTTTGCTTTAATAAATGCTCCCCAAATACAAAAAGATTCCTATTTATCGGTGCGTCAGTTAACAGACAATATAAACATAAATTTGGAAGCATTAAAAGCACTCGAACAGCCCGTAGATCAATGGGATGCCATAGTGATTCCATTAATTGTTTTAAAATTTGATTTTTATACTAGAAAAGAATGGGAGAGCTCATTAAATTCAGAAATACCTAAAATTAAAAGTATGCTAGGATTTTTAGAAAAGAAATGTTTGTTATTAGAATCATTAAATGTATCATATAAGCAACAAAAACAAACGAAGATTAATAATACCAATGTTCAAAAACCTGCAAGTAATACAAACAATAAAATCAAATCTGTAAATTGTTTTACATCAAATACAAAATTTCAATGTTTTAATTGTAAGGGGAATCATGCATTGTACAAATGCTACAAATTCTTGAAATTATCTGTAGCAGATAGAACAAAAAAGATTGAAGAACTCAAATTATGCTCAAATTGCCTTCGAAACAATCATAGTATTGATGAGTGTTTAGCTTCGAATGCATGCAAAACGTGCAATCAAAAACATAATTCACTTTTACATGTAGAGGAGTCAAATCCATCTACAGTGGTAGCTCATAGCCAAAATAATTCTCGAACATTCAATCAAGTATTGTTGAGTACAGCACAAATATTAATTAAAAATCATGAAGGTAATTGGGTTAAATTTCGGGCATTATTCGATGTGGGATCTCAATCTAATTTTATTACGATCGAGGCATGCAGGTTACTTAAACACACTTTGGATAAGATAAATATACCAATTAATGGTATTAATGATTCAGTCAGCAATGCAAATTATAAGATTAATATAGAATTTAAATCCATTTATTCGCCACACGTGTTTGCCGCTTCGTGTTTAGTTTTGCCAAAGATCACGGAAAACTTACCTACGGTAGATTTTACAACACAAGAATTACAGTTACCTTCAAATCTGCCTTTAGCCGATCCAAAATTTAATGAAAGTAACAAAATTGATATGCTTTTTGGAGCCGGTATATTTTGGAGATTAATTAGAAATGGGCGGATACCAGAAACTCTTAAGAATCCGCACTTACAAGAAACAGAATTAGGGTGGATTCTGGGAGGCAATGTACAGCTAAATCATAAAGCTGCAGGTACTCGTTGTCATTTAAGCACACTTGAAAAACAGATGTCCAAATTCTGGGAAATTGAAGAAATTCCAGGTCATAAAAGTTGTCAATTCTCAGTCGAAGAATTGAATTGTATAGAACATTTCAAGGCAACGCATAAAAGAGAAAGTGATGGTCGATTTACAGTACGATTACCATTTAAAAATGATCCTTTAAATTTAGGAATGTCTAAAAGTATCGCTATAAAACGTTTTTATAGTATAGAAAATAAACTCAAACGTAATTCTGGATTAAAAACTGAATATTTTAAATTCATGGATGAATATGAAAAGTTGAATCATATGCACATGTTACCTAATGATAATAAAGAACCCACACCTCATTATTATTTACCGCATCACGCGGTTGTGAAAGAAAGTAGTAGTACTACAAAGGTACGTGTAGTATTTGATGCTTCGGCTACTACATCATCAGGAATTAGCTTAAATGATATATTAATGGTAGGTCCCAAGTTACAAGATGATCTGTTTTTAATATTGTTAAGATTTCGCACGTATCAGTTCGTTTTGTCAGCGGATATCAGCAAAATGTACCGCCAGATATTAGTAGCCGAAGCAGACAGGCAATTTCAGAGAATAGTATGGAGAGCAAATGAATCGGATTCAGTAGCCAGCTATGAATTGAACACGGTTACATATGGTACAGCGAGTGCACCATATTTAGCTGTGCAGTGTCTACATCAATTAGCGGTTGAAGAAAAAGAACATTTCCCGCAGGCAGCCGATGTCCTCCTCAAGGATTTCTATATGGATGATCTACTTACGGGTACAAATTCAGTAGAAGACGCAATACAATTACGTATAGAATTACAATCTTTATTGTCATGCGGTGGATTTGAGTTAAGAAAATGGTCATCCAATCATCCTGCATGTTTACCACTAACAGGAGAATCAGATGCGATTCCCCACTTAGTTAATTTAGAGAAAAATAACACAAAATTATTAGGCCTATGGTGGGACTTTCAAAAAGATTGTTTAAAATATTCAATTAAATTTAATTCTTGTGATCAACAGGAAATTCATTATACAAAACGATTGGTGCTATCAAAAATATCCCAAATCTTTGACCCATTAGGTTTATTGAGTCCTATAATTATAAAAGCGAAATTAATCATTCAAAGTTTATGGCAAATTAAACAAGGATGGGATGAACCGCTACCGAATAATGCAAATATAGAGTGGAATAATCTTTTAAATCAGTTTAATGAGATTGATCAAATCGAAATATACAGAAAAGTTATAGATGGTTATCCCACGAAATCCATACAATTACATGGATTCTCAGATGCTTCGGAAAGGGCTTACGGCGCTTGCATCTACGTCAGATCTATCAATGATAATGGTGAGGTGTCGGTTCGTTTATTATGTGCAAAATCGCGGGTTGCACCCCTAAAAGTGCTAACAATACCCCGTCTTGAATTATGCGGTGCGTTGTTGCTCAGTAAGTTGGTAAAAACTGTGTCGGAATCTATAAATATTGAAATTGAAAATATTTTTTATTGGACCGACTCTACAATAGTACTTGCGTGGATACATACAGCACCTAATATTTTGAAAACTTTCGTGGCAAATCGTGTTGTGAAAATACAATCGGTGACAAACATTGATAATTGGCATCACATCAAATCCGAACAGAATCCAGCTGATCTTATTACAAGAGGTGTTTCAGTTAAAGAATTAATAAATCATTCATTATGGTTCAAAGGTCCTGATTGGTTATTAAGCGTAGAATATAATTGGCCCATATTAAAGGATTTAAAGTTAGATGAAATACCGGAGCAACGTATAGTAGCGCACATAGTTTCAATTCCGGAATCTGACTGGATGTTAAAATATAGTTCATTCTCAAAATTGCAACGCATCACCGCATATATCTTGCGATTTATTAATAATGCTAAAAAGGATAAAAAAAGTATAACGGGTGAACTAAGTCAATTTGAAATAAAAGAAGCAAATAATGTCATAATTAAGATTTTACAAAAATCTGTTTTTCACGACGAAATAAACCACCTAGCTAAGGAACAAGCGGTATCTAATAAAAGTAGATTGAAAATGTTAAATCCATTCCTCGACAGTAATGGTATAGTTAGAGTTGGAGGGCGTTTACGGCACGCAAATATGCCTGTGGATAAAAAATATCCAATTGTCCTACCTAAACATTTCATAACTGAGTTGATAATAAAATACACACATCAAAAGCATTTACATGCAGGAAATTTGGGAACATTAGCAGCAATGCGCGAAAGTTATTGGCCGCTAGCAGGACGGAGTCAGGTTAGAAAAGTGTTGAATCAGTGTATTGCTTGTTTTCGTGTACGACCGAAAGGATTACACCCAATTATGGGTGACTTACCTGCCTCACGGGTAGCTTATTCAAGACCATTTGCCAATTGCGGCGTTGATTATGCCGGCCCAATATTTCTTAAGGAGGGCCCGGGACGTGGTAAACGTAAAATCAAGGGTTATATTTGTGTGTTTGTTTGTTTCGCCACTAAAGCGATGCACCTGGAGTTAGTGAGCGATCTAACTTCAGAATGTTTTTTAAATTCATTAAAAAGATTCATTTCAAGGCGGGGGCTAGTCCAAAATATCTATTCGGATAATGCTACAAATTTTGTCGGAGCGCAAAAAGAATTGAATGAGCTAGCAACTTTATTCAATTCAAATTCATTTAAAGATAAAGTTTTAAATACACTGGTCAGAGAAAAGATCACGTGGCATTTTATACCTGCTCGCTCCCCTCATTTTGGAGGTTTGTGGGAAGCTGGAGTGAAGAGGGTTAAAGGTCATATAAATAGAGTATTAGGTAATTCTTTGCTTACATTTGAGGAGATGTACACACTGCTAACGTGTATTGAGGCCTGCATTAATTCTCGACCCATATCCCCATTATCAAATGACCCCAATGATTTGGACCCATTAACCCCTGGTCATTTTTTAATCGGCGCTCCATTAACCACGATGCCTGAGCCGTCGCTGATAGAAATCAAACAAAATAGATTGTCTCGTTGGCAATACGTTGAACAGCTTAGGCAACATTTTTGGAAGCGCTGGGCTAAAGAATATTTGAGCCAGCTTCAGACCAGACCCAATTCACAAGCTACGCAATCCAAATTAGAACCAGGGATGTTAGTACTGCTAAAGGAGAATAATCTACCCCCCCTAGTATGGAAATGTGGAAGAATCGAGCAGATACATCCAGGAGCAGACAATATAGTTCGTGTAGTGAGTGTGAAAACGGGTTTTGGTATCACCAAACGTGCAGTGCGCAATATATGTGTCCTACCTATAAGTGAATATGAACAAGATATATAGTAGATTAAGATCAATTATTCTAACGTTAAGTCATTTTTACTTTTTATCTAAAATATTTAGTATGATCCTAATATGTTTCAATTTATTTTTTTATTTTTTTTTTTGGTTGAACCATAGCTTCAACGGTGGCCGGGATGTTCGGTCTCATCGTGTATATTTTCATTTTATTGTTTATATTTATATTTTTGTCAAGGGTTCTAAGAACTCTGGCGGTCATGGTTCCTTACGAACTTGTACCGACTTGTTGGCGCCACCCCTACTTAGAGGGGTGGAGGAAAATGTGTTTGTACTTATATGGAGTCATTGGTAAGAGACCAGTGAGTGAAAACCATTGGTCAGAACCAGACGGAAAAATACTTAGTTTCAGAGTTTTATAATCACTCTTTTGTAAGGCAGAAGCTGTATATATTGTATGATATTTTTTGTAAATACATGGAATAAAAACCAAACCAAGAGCAGTGTTTGATTCCGTGAAGATCACACGGTGGTCCTTCGATTTATGAATCATCAAGTATAAATCGGATTTTCTGAAATGACTTTTCCATTTGCAATGCTGTCTCCCGCACAATTACTTTTACACTTTTTAAATCAATAATTGACAGTGGTCACTGACATTGACATTAAGGAAAATTGATTGTAACCAAGATTTGAGGTGATCTTAAGATGCTACAATAGTCCTGAATACAAAATTGCAACATTCTACTGCGAACCAATTTTTATTTATGCGGAAAATTCTCCAAAAAAGTGCTCTCGGCGCAATCGACTTTCAAAAAAAATCCATTCAAGAGAAGAACCTCTTTTGACTCAATTGATTACTATCAGAATATAATTAAATCATTGGAATTCTATAATGGCCCCAAATATGAAATTTCATCACTCTACAGCTGATTATTTTGGATCTATGCAAAAAATAACAAAAAACTGTCAAATCTAGTGTACTGCTAGCTCGGTCGATTGCGTTGGAAATAGATGATTATTATTAAAGCGATATAGCGAATTTCATCAATCTACGGCCAATAGCTTCGAATTTATGCGAAAACACAAAAAAAAATTGTAAAATAAAGTTTACTTCTAGTCTAGTAGATTGCTATGAGAATAAAAAGTTATCATCTGAATACTACAATTGCTTTAAATACTAAATTTCAAGATTCCACAGCTGATGGTTCTGCATTTATGCGGAAAATTTGAAGAACTATTTGGTAAACTGCACTTTCGATTTAGTCGATAGAAACCATAATGCAAGGTGTAGGTGTACAATTAGATACTATAGAAGTGCTTAATACAAAAATTCAATATTCTTACGGCTGATTGTTTTGAATTTATGTGAAAAATTCGAAAAGACTGCTATATAAAGTGTGCTTCCGGCCCACTCGATTGGTACAAAAATAGAAGATAACTATTTATATACCACAGCAATTTCACATACTGAATTTCAAAGTTCTTCTGGATTTATGCCAAGAATTAAAAAAAAAGTTTCAAGTAAAGTGCACTTCTGGTACAGGCGATTGCAATAATAATGCGAGTTGCAGAACTAGACCTTAGACCAGTCTTAAATACAAAATTTCAACATTATAGATTATACATTTGACGGATTTTGAGATTTGCGAGTTACGTACATAGGTACATACACATACGTACTAGTGATGTGCCGAATCGTAAAAAATGTATATCCGCGGATATGAATACGGATATTAGTGTCAAGATCCGCGAATACGGATGCTGATATGGACATCAACTTTCGTTATCAGTCGATGTCAGTGCGTGGGACCTTTTGGACCGAGCAGTTTTTCATTACAGTAGGAATTATCTATTATTTACATCGTAATAAGCTGTCAAGTAACTTTTCTTGAAGTACAATTTACAATAACATAATTTAAATTATGACATTGAATTGCTTTTAAATTCTCTGAAAAAGCAATTACTTCATATGTTGTAAGTTGTAAGCTCATTCGATAGTTATTTCTATTAGCATATCATGAGGATAATTATAATTATATAAAATAATAAAAAATCACCATAATAAATATTTAAATAATTGATTTTTGCAAATATGAATGTGACCAATCTATGATTTCAGGAGATAAAAAATAATTTGAATTGAGGCTAAATTTCATGTATTTAGTTAAATTCATTAATGCAAAAGATCCGTTAAGGATCCGCTAAAAAGTCCCGGATATGGATACGGATACATATCTTTTTTTCTATTTGGATATCCACGAATACGAATACGGATATGGATATTCGACATATCACTTACACTATTTTTAAACTAGGAAGAGTGAACTGAAGTTGGCATGCTAGAACTAGATGTTTTTGATTGGCTGATTTCACACCAGTTTACACCGAACAAAAATTTGTTAGACCTTGGACAAATTTTGAACGTACTCCATCTTGTTTCATCAGCTGTCATTCATTGACTGTTTCGAAATTAATTTCACAGTGATTAGATATTTTGGTTTATTTCGTTTATTGTGATATTTCGCAAATATATAAAACAGTTCTTTCCATAACTAATTTCGTGTTGCCACGTTAATAGTTAATATTGTTTTATAAACATTTGTGATATTCCACAAGTTTTTTGTGTTTCATACATATTTTGTGATATTTCACAAGTTTTCTGTGTCTTATACTTTTTTGTGATATCTCACATCTCACAACTTTCGTGAATTTTTCTTAATAAACAATAATCCAAATATGGATCTAACACCAAGTACAAGTGAAATGTCTCCACCAAATAAACATAAACGTTTTGTTTCAGGCCATTTATTCGTTGCTAAAAAACAATGTGTCATAAATATGTACAAGAAATTCAGTACGGATGTGCCAAAAATGATTGCAGCAGCTATTGCAGAAAAAATGTCAGAAGGAAAGTCACCATTAGAATACGGACTTCTCATGAAGGTTGTAAAAACATACACAATCCTTTTCACTTGCAATATAGTACAATATGATGTCAAGCCGCAAAGAGTATGAAATGAAGAAGTGGAACGCAAGGTTGCCCATGAATACGATTAGTGAATATAAGAGATAGAAGTTTTTTTACATTTCTGTAATTTTAAATTTTAATGTTTCAAAATGTTCAACAAAATTTTTTATTTATTTTTTGTAATATTGTTTACTTCAACCAACTTTGAAACATTTCTTGATCAAAACACTGCTGGATTCTATGCTTAAATAACCAAGTTTGTCTTTCTGATTTACATTATTATTTATTAAATAAAATATCTTCGTTATTATTTAATGCATCAATTTGTATTACTGAAATATTATTTGTTGTTGATCAACAAAAAATAGCTGTAGAATAGAAGTGATGTCACGTGCTGATAATACTAAATTGAATTTTTCCGCAAAAGAATCTACACTGGCAAACGAAAAAACCATTGCCTATGTTTTTTGTGGACCAGGAACCCGATGAAAATAATAAAAACATCTACTAAATCTCAAATTTACTTGGCACAAAAATAACAGTAGAAGAATCCCGAAAAAGGAAAGAAATACCTGAATGTATGGTGTGTCAAGAATACGGGCTTACTAAATCGTACTGTATAAAACCCTACAGCTGTGTTAAATGTGCATGGAATCATCCCACAAATAACTGCAGTCAACAGAGATTAGACGTCCCGAAATGTATACTATGCGACGGACCCCATCCAGCCAACTATAAAGGATGCACTATATACAAAGACCTCCAAAAATCTAGAGAAAGAACTACTCCTTATTACCAGAGAAACAGACAAGTAATTGAGGGCACTAGAATGAATAGCAATGAATTTCCTAGATTAAATCAGTCACGACAAGACAATATGAGCTATTCACAAGTAACACAAAATGGAAATAATATTACTACACCTGCACAAAATAACTACAACAATAATGCTACCACACTAGAAAATATTCTCAACAAACTAGAAATCCTTTTTAACCAGTTATTAACACAAAATGAAATTATTATAAATCTTCTCTACACGCTAATTAATAGATCAAATGGCTAATTTCATAAAAATCGCACTATGGAACGCCAACGGCCTGACTCAACACAAACAAGAAATAGAATTCTTTTCAAATAAACAAAAGATTGATATCTTATTAATTAGTGAAACGCACTTCGCAGATAGAAATTATTTTAATATAAAAAAATACAAAACATACTGTACTAATCATCCAGATAATACTGCACATGGAGGCACGGCTATCATAATAAATGAAAGAATATCACACTACGAAACAGAAAAAGTAGAACAAACATACATGCAAGCAACCACCGTTAGTATAAAAGACACAAATGGTCCACTTACAATAGCCGCACTATACTGTCCACCAAGATATTCAATCAGCAAAGAAAAGTTCGAGGAAGTATTCGAAATCTTTGGAAATCGATTTTTAGCAGGCGGAGATTACAACGCAAAGCAGCCCAGATGGGGTTCGAGATTAATAAACCCAAAAGGAAGAGAACTACAAGCTGCTCTAATAAACAAAGGCTATGACCAAGCAAGTACAGGGAAACCCACCTACTGGCCTACTGATCCTGCAAAAATTCCCGACGCCCTACATTTCTTTGTAACAAACAGAATATCTACAAACTATATAAAAACAGATGAATGCTTTGATCTCCTGTCAGATCACTCAGCTGTTGTACTTACTCTAAGCTCAACTATAATAAACAAAGAACCTAAACCAACACTTGTCAACCGAAGAACAAACTGGGATATATTCCAACAATATCTCAACGAACACACAAATATCAATATACCACTAAGTACAGAAGATGATATAGATAATGCAATAAACGATCTAACAGAGAACATACAACAAGCAGCATGGATATCTACTCCTAGAAATGTCGCTAATGATAACACCATAATAAATTATCCAAAATACATCATAGATAAAATAGCTGAGAAAAGAAAGGCACAAAAACGCTGAAATCTATACAAATTACCAAGCGAAAAAATTGTTTTGAATAAACTAACAAAAGAAGTCAAAACATTAATTAGTGAATTTAAAAACGAGTCATTTCAGAATTACGTGTGTAATCTCTCATCATATACGCTAAAGATGATTACACACTGTGGAAAGCCACTAAATATATTAAAAAAACGAAGCAATCTGTACCTCCAATCAAAAGATCTGATATCAGTTGGGCTAGATCAGACAAAGAGAAAGCGGAGTTATTTGCAGCATACTTGGCTAATATATTTACTCCAAATACATCACAAATATCAATCGAAGAGGAAGACAGCATTATCTCATTCTTAAATAGGTCACTTCAACTGTCTCTGCCAATAAACAAAATTAGTTCTGAAGAAATAAGGAATGAAATAAAATATTTGAATACTAAAAAAGCACTCGGTCATAACTTAATAACTCCTTTGATACTGAAGAAACTACCAGATAAAACAATAATGAACATTAAATACATATTTAATGCTGTACTAAGACTGCAGTATTTTCCAATTTTGTGGAAATTCTCACAAATAATACTAGTCCCGAAACCAGGCAAACCAAATTACGAGCTAACATCATATCGACCCATTTCACTTCTACTTTGTCTCTCTAAAGCACTGATCTCTATGATAACACTGGATTGGATTTAGGCCGCTGAGATGCGTCCCCAATTGAGCGTCGCCATCTTGGCAAAAACTGAGGTTTTGTGACAGATCAATACCGCGTTGGGCTGCGATATTTGAAATTTAGCTGTTTGGTTTGACGGTATTTAACGTATTTTATTTATCAAACATGATGATCAAGTGCATGTTCTGCGGAAAGAAACCCGATTCATCGAGAAATTTAACACTGCACAAGTAAGTACAACGAAATAAACTGAAGTAACTGTCATTATGACTGAAATAAGTAAACATTACTTATTTTTATTGCTATGCTATGATGTGAATATTTTCAAGATTTCCACCCGATGAACAATCGTTCTAAAAATGGCTCGAACAAATGGGTTTGCCAAACTTAGAAATAGAAAAGATGCACGACTCTGGCAAATGATGTTGTTCCGACTATTTTCAACGAACTATACAAAAACTATAGCGTTAACTGCAAAACCAAAAAAAAATGTTCAAATAGTCACACAATTTTCAATATGATTTATTTATTGTTTAGATTTATAACAAAAATCGTAAAACTATTCAATGAATTTGATAATTCAGTGCTAAAATGTTCAAAAAATAGTGATACTAAAAAGTTAACAAATATTTTGAGCTATTAATGACTATTCCATTCGTAGTACTTATAAAAAGATTAACAATGCTAAATCGCCATAGAAACGGTGCATATCAGTGGGTATTTGGACGTGTGGAAATACCATCGGGTATTACACTAGTGGTCAGAGTGAGTATTTTACTCAAAGATGTGGATACCTCCAATTTGTGCTTTCTTCGTATTTAATGGAATATTTTTATGAATATCGTCATCTATCACTAAACCTTTCTGAACTAGATTCCATATCAAGATGCAATATATTTCTCTATTATTCGTCAAAGAGAATGCAAGAAATTCTAATTTTACAGTTTGACAGAAGTTTGTTTACTCGTTCCTATGAAAATTACGTGAGTTGTTACTAGATTCATAGAGAACTAATTTGAAAAAATGTTTTGACTTCTGGAATAGTCCTCCATATACCATTTGTAGTTAAAGTATTATAGACTATTTTTGTGGTGCAATCACTCATGTTTATTGTGCTTGTGAATACCACTCGTGCTGCACACTCGTGGTATTCAAACGCAAGCACAATAAACATTCGTGATAGCACCACAAAAATAATCGATAATACTTCCACTACTTATGGTATAATAAATGAATATTTTTAAATATTTTAACTATTAAGTATAACAATTTTTAAATACTTTTAACTATTATTGATTATTAATGTGTGCATATTGACTTATATTGAGAATAATTTCATCATCTAACTTGTATTATGCTTCGAATCTCATCGAGTATCTCCTTTAAGTATTTTGAATTTGCCGCTGAATCGTGTCACAAAACCTCAGTTTTACTGTCAAGGTCGCCGTTCAACCGGGGCCGCTTTCAGATGCCAGAATACGGCCTAAACCCAATCCAGTGTTATATAGAGATCAGTGCTCTAAAGTTTTTGAAAAATTGCTTCTAAAGAGACTAAAATCCGAACTCGAAGATAACGACATATTTCCAGAACATCAA
This sequence comes from Dromius quadrimaculatus, assembly GCA_963989225.1. NCBI lineage: Eukaryota > Metazoa > Arthropoda > Insecta > Coleoptera > Carabidae > Dromius > Dromius quadrimaculatus. Next base: position 25,683,165 of record OZ022324.1, read on the forward strand.
TTTGGCTTTAGAAGCGACCATTCTACCATTGAACAAGTTCATAGGGTTATAAATGAAATAGAAGTCCAATTAGAAGAACAAAAGTTTTGCTTCGCCGCATTTCTCGACATTAGCCAGGCATTTGATAAAGTCTGGCATCCAGGGCTCCTATACAAAATCAAACAAAAACTGTCCCACCCATACTACTTGTTACTTAAATCCTACCTTGCAGAACGGTCTTTTTAATATAACATATACATATGAGAACGAAGTGTCAAAAATTCACCCAATACAAGTTGGCGTACCACAAGGAAGCGTTCTTGGTCCTATACTCTATCTGTTGTTCACATTAGATCTCCCAAACGATAACAGAGTAACAACTGGTACCTATGCAGACGACACCACAATACTGGCAACACACGAAGACCCTGCAGAGGCTTCTAGACTCTACAGTTAGATGAGATTCAGAAGTGGGCTAACTCTTGGCGGATAAAAATAAGCGAGGAGAAGTCCTCACACATAACATTCACCATGAAAAGAACAACAGAAGTTGTACTCAACAACAAAGTCTTACCAGAGACCGACAGTGTATAGTACCTTGGTATGCATCTGGATAGGAGAAGAACTTGGTGCAAACACATAAATGCAAAAAAGAAACAAGTAGAAATTAAAACAAAAAAATTAAACTGACTGATAGGACGAAAATCAAAAATGTCATTACAGAACAAAATTTTACTGTACAAAACAATGATAATACCTATCCGGTCTTATGGTACACAGTTATGGGGCTGTGCCAAAAGATCTAATAACAATAAAATTCAACGGCTTCAGAATAAAACACTAAGGCCCAGTATTTCAGTTTCACGTTTAATCTACGGATTAATTAAACTACAGATTATATTTAATCGTCGCTTATGATTATACGTGTATTTCAGTATCATTTAAACTGCAGATTAACTAAACTTTAGATTATGTCACTTTTGCTTATGTTGGCAATACAGAAAAAACGTCATGTTGTATTTTAATAATTTTATTTGGTTATGTTCAGGTTATGTTCTTACTGGCCAGTGACATCTGCGCATATAATATTCTGATTTCGCACCGTATTTGACAAATAATGGATAAGGTAGGTAGAATAGAAGATTTATATTCTGGTATTCATATACAAAATTGTGATTTATGAAAAATTTCGATGAACGATGAAGGATAAGAAGCGAGCCAATAATTTCTCACAAGAAGAAATTGATCTTCTACAAATGTTGGTAAAAAAATATTGGAAAGTGGTAGAGAATAAAAAGTCAGACAGATGTACCTGGAAGCAGAAAAATGATTGTTGGATCCGAATTGCCGACGAATTCAACAGCTCTAGTTGCAGCCTGAAGCCTCGATCATTTGAAATTTTGCATAGGAAGTGGGATAACATCAAAAAGATTGTGAAACAGAAAGTGAGTAATGAAAAGAAACATGTAAAGGGTACAAGAGGAGGACCGCCAAAATCTACAAAATTAAATGAAAGTGAAAATGAGACTCTCTCACTGCTCAATGTTCAAGTGACGGGACATGACGCAGAGTTTGACTGCGATGCATCTGAAGAGACTGGATATATGAGTATGAATTCATGATATGGAAACAATATAATACTTAAATGAGTGTACTGTAAATCAAAAGGTATTTTTCATTACTTAGGTCAAATTGAAGAACCAATTGCTTTTTTTGAGGTGGGTAGCGATGGGCAACTTGAGCATATTGGGAAAAATGATAATGCACAATCTACATTTTCGTGGGATGATTATACGCCTCAAATGTTGAAAATGCCTCTATCGCAATCACTAGCAGTACCTTCGGCCACTCCATTAGAAGTGCGAAAAATACTTCATTTAAATTCGATACATTCACGTCATTAATATCTATTTTTTTTGTTTAAGACCTCTGAAAATGGTAGTAGAGCCGTTATAAATGAAACTATAACCCCAGAAATAAAAGATTGTGCACCAAGTAAGATTATTGTACCATAATATAAAAAATATACACTATCATTTCAATTCTAGCGACATGCAAAAGAAAACGTTCAATCAATAATAAAGTGACAGGCTCAATGACAAATAAAAAATGGTGCAATGTTGCAGATAAAAAGATGGAAATTTATTCATTACAAATTGAACAGATGAAAGAAGAACATGCGATGAAATTTACCTGGATGCAAAAAGAATATGAACAAAAACTCCAGTTCTTGGAATTAGAACATCAATTAAGAATAGAAATTTCAAGAAAAGAATTAAATTCAAAAAATTGAGATGTTTTGCTGTTATGTTCATCATATCTTGTACATTTTGTTCAACATAAATTTCGAATATCAATTAGGTTCCCAGTATGATTTCAATAGTAGTACACGAGGTTTTATCAATTGTTTATTTGTAAAAATGTACTATAAATTTTCAAAATATCTGATATACGGCGATCTGATGATATTACAGTGGTCTCTTGCCATTGATACTTGCGGAATATTATTTACAAAATCAATTGCTTCTTGTAGCTCATTGCTAAGTGGGGGAGGTTCGATTTCATTGTTTAATACGGCTATATTGTGCAGAACAGCAGCACTTATTATGAGTGCCTGTGTTTTCCTCATACTCAATCTAATTCCTGTTGATAAAATAGGAAAACGTCGTTTCCATACTCCGAAAGCTCTTTCAATTGGATTTCTAGTTCTGATTTGTGCTTCATTAAATAGATTCTCCCCTATACTACGCACTTCCTGCAGCGGTGTTATACAATATTTTTTTAAAGGATATACACTATCCGCTAGTAATATACAATTTGGAAAAGACTTCCTTTCAAAATCTAATTTAATGTTTGAATTTTGAAAAATTCGAGAATCATGTGCTGATCCTGGCCAACGGGCAACTATATTCAAAAAACGTAAGTCCGATGAACATATAGCTTGGACATTTATTGAAAAAAATTGTTTTCTGTTTCGATAAATTTCTCCATCATCTCCACCTGAAATTTCGGTTTTATATATTATTATTCAAATTATAGTAATTGTCATAGTCTATTACCAGGAGACTGAATCTTGACATGAGTGCAATCCAGTGCCCCCACAACTTTAGGAAATTTCGCTATAGAATAAAAGCTTTTTTTTATAGCTTCTAATTCATATGCGGTATTTGGAAAATAAAGGAATCTATTTTGTAAATTGGCTATTGCCTGTAGAACTTTCCATATGTGTTTTCCGGCTGTAGTCTTATGTATGCCAATAAAATCTCCAACAGTGATCAAAAAATTTCCAGTGGCCAAGAATCGTAATGTTAATAGTAACATTTCTCTTGAAGTAACAGCATGATTACTATTGAAATGTCAAGAAATTGAATGAGTACAATATACTTGAAATGATTAATGGAATATGCTCCTACTCACAAATTTGTTCGTAGTTGTATTATATTTGTAATTAAATCTAATAACATATTTGTTATTCTTTTTGAATTGCGGAATCTATGGTAGAATTCCATTTCATCCCATGAATTGAAATGATCATTCCTATTTCTATAATTTTTTTCTTTTCGCCGTCTACCTAGTCTTATGATAAAGTTCTCCATTTCTTCGTCTTCACTAGATGAATACACATTTAATTCCATTTTATCTCAAACTATTTAATGTGAAATGACAGACTCAATTGACGTTTAACCGACGTTTATCTCGTTAAACGATACTCTGTCTTCGGTTTAACTTAAACTGCAGATTTTCAGATAATCGGACATTGAAATACAGATTTTTCACTTTAAGCTACGCTTAACGTTAATCTGTGGTTTAAACTTGACTTGAAATACCGGGCCTAAGAACCATAACAGACGCCCTATGGTACGTAAGAAACGATACGCTCCATAACGACCTCAAGATCAAAACTGTTCAAGAACAAATAAAAATATTTTCAGAAAAATACGAAAAAAGACTGAATAATCGCCCAATCACTTAGCAATTAACTTGCTAGATAACTCCGAAGAAGTGAGAAGACTATCCCGAAAAGAACCACTAGATCTAGTACTGAACTAAATATACACAATAAATCACATAATGCCGTGTTCACACTATATGTATATTTGTTGTACGTGTTGTACGCAAAAGGAGAGAACAAATTTGTGAGATGAAAAATATACAAATGTGTTCACACTGGTACAACAAAAAATCATACGAAATTTTCTTCGTTTTCTTCTTCCGTGGTTTACAAACAGTTGACATAATCTGAATTGACTGTTTAAATTTTACAGAAATTTGTTTTTACATATTTATGTCTCATTTTGGACTACCAAAACTTTGAATAATTATAAAATTTTTGAAAATGAGTTCAAGCTCCGATTATATGATTATTGCAGCGACTTCTGCAAGAATTTTAAAAATTATAAAAAAGCGGAAAGTTAAAAAAAGAAGTATTTGGACCAAGAATTGGCTTCGTAGAAGAAATGAGCAAATGGGGCAGGGAGGGCTGGCACTACTTTATGATGAGTTGAGAATTGAGGATAAAGATGCGTACAGAAATAGAAAATAAAAGAAATGTATCAAATAAAACTAACGCTAACCTACAAACAACTGTCAGTTAAAATGAGCAGCATATAGTTCGTGACCTTGCTTTTGTGCGATCAAAATAGCGGCGAAGCCATTTTCATATGATTTTTTAGTTCCAGTTTTCTCCGTACAACACGTACAACAAATATACATACAGTGTGAACACGGCATAAGAGGTGCTGTCAATGGACAGTTACCTCACTCATGTTGTAATGAATGATATTCAAATTAATTTATTATCAAATTTGCTGGTTGTAGATAAAAGAATCAAAAAAAAAATAAAAATTAAAGGAACTCCGTATCTTTCTTTCTGCTGGTTCCTTTAAACGTAAACTTTCAATTTTTGTCGTTCTGCACTTTTGAATATTTCTTCAATAATCACTGGAAAGACATAAAAAGCATGAGTTTAATCAATGCTTTCAGCGTTTTAGCAAAGGTAGAGACATTACGATGAGAAAAATTTATGAGACTTAAATGCAAAATGAATATGTATAGTAAGTAGAAATTGCCATTGACAAGTACCTTAATCGGGCATGAATTCAATTTATAAAATACCACATACATGGGAACGAGTTGTTTTACTGAGATTCAGCCTCTAAAGTGGTTTCAATCGATTTAATTTTAGAAGATAATTCAAATATAGAGCAGCAAAAAATGTACGTACACTCAGAAGCTTGGGAATAGGCTGGCAAACAGAACCGTATTAAGTAATTTACAGTTTGATCTCGTTTGATAATAAGTAAATTATTTTATTAGAATTTTATGAATGGAAACAATCATACTGCAATTAAAAAAATTAAATAACTATCTTGATGATCAAAGCGTATTTTTGGCAGTTCATGAATAGTTGTTAGTTCAGAGATTTCACAAATTACAATCTCCTACAATCACTAAGCTTAAAATCAAGCAGTTTAGGCAAACCTACAAAGCAGCAGCTTCTATTTCGTATCTCAGTTACAAACTCAAAAGGATCTTTCAGTCTCTATTGTTTGGTTATTGACTGATGCGCTGTACCCGAAAATAATAATTTCATCTTTATCAAAGTTATATAAATAAAACCTGAAAAATTGGTGCAATTATCTTCAAAAATACAGATTCAAGAAAATAAGTAACGGGTGTTCATGTACTGACCTAAATTGATCTTGAAAACAAAGGTTCATTCAATCTGATACCAACATCGGAAACCGCATGTCAATAACTTGTACAAACCTACAAAACGGCAGTTTTCATTTGGTACTAGTTTCAAATCTGTAAGTACTGTAGTTGCTGAGAACCCAGCGTCACGCCAGCCAGCCAACCAGTCAGCCAGATAACCAAAGTGCATATAATAGCGAATTTTTTTGCAAAAATGCGCTGAAAATGGAAGGTTGTAATAGCATAAGATATGATCAAGAATTAATTTTTTTGACAGAATCTATTTTAAACTTCAAACATTAAAACACATTTAGCTTATTATCTAAATATCATTCGAAATGTATTTCATGATAAAATATACTTTATGATGAGAATGATTTGACCCTAGTGTGATGTAAATAATATTGAATATTAACAAAATATAATTTTGAACAGTGTGATTTTCCTCGAATTTTAAATATAGTTTAATTCAATAAAATTTCAATAGGTAAGTATCTTAATATCTATCATCTATATATCACAAATTAATTTCACTATTCGTGGACATGAATTTTAATACAGCCAAAGAAATAATTAATCAAGGCAAGAAATATTGAGATTTATCTAATAAGAGAGGAGAAAGCTGGGATTGAGGATTGGAAGAGATTAATTTAAATCACTTGGGGATTTAAGCTTTTTTTCCTTGTCTTCTTCTTATTGCAATTTCGATATTGACATATTTTCCTTATGAATTGGCAAAACTACTACGTAGAGGGATATAAGTGATATAACCATTATCAATTAGTTTCATTACTGTTATTAGAGTATCGTATCAATCAATTGCATATTACAAAGTGACAGCTGTCATAGTCAAAGTAACAGATGGTGGTTACATGAAACTACTATTTTATTTAAAAATGGCCATAGGTTTTATGTCCAATTGCTTTACTTGATCTCCGTTGATCCCAAACCTGGCATAATCTGATTATGTTGTAAAAAGACAATTAACAATCAAAAAAATTACTCATTTTAGATTTCTGCTAAGCTTATCTTCTCATCAGGAGCTTTAAATTGATACCAGAGCAGATATCATTTAGATAATTTGCAAAAAAACAATCGACAATCGTTTAAATATCATTTTTAACTCTTTTACTAGAATAATTTCCGCAGGAGCCTCATTTTAATATCAAACACGATAGAACCAAATTACTTAGTGTTGAAAAACAATCGACAAAAGTTTGCGTGTGACGTCCAAATATGAGTAATGATAATTCTAATTCCACATTATGATTTCTATAATTTCATTTCTTTCCGGAACAAAAATGAATTTTATAATAATTCAAATTTTAATAATGACAAATGAACCGCTGATAATTTCAGAAAATGTTTCGTATATAATATCACAAGGGACTGTAATTTTATCAATAAATTTTTCTTGAAAACATTGATTACCTAACAACATCGTGAGAGTCATCTGTCCGATTAAATCACGAGAGCGTAGCTCGAGGGATTTCATTTGAGCAGATGACTCGAAGGATGTTGCTTAAAAGTAATCAATGTTTGAAAGAAAAATTTATGATAAAATTAAAGTCGCGAGTGGTATTTGTGGAGAATATTTTTCGAATGAAATTGCTACTATAAGTATCTATTAAATAATGTTAGTTGCAACTACTAACCTTTTTTATTGAAAAATGCACTGAATTGCTCCCATATATTCTTGTATTTTTTAACCTTTTATTTTCAATTTCATTATTTTCGGCGAAAAATGCATTTCCAATACGATTAAATTTTGACATTTCCGAGAACTGATTGTTTGTTTATATTAGAACTGTGTATTGTTTCTCCATGACAAAGGCAATTTATCGCAATAAATCACTTGCCAACGGGAATTTACCGAGGTAACGGGAATTTTCAGAGATAAATTCCCGCTGGCAAGGAATTTATTATTATAATTGTCATTGTAACTATGCAAAATTTGTCAGTATAACTGACATGAGTGAAATAATCAGGTAAATATTGTGTCAAATTATTCAAGGATCAATTTTGATTACTTCTTATTTTCTGATAAATAGTACTCTGTTTATAAAATGAACGCAAAAAACTTTGCAAGTTGTATCAATAGTTTTGGTACCACTAGTTAAAAGAGGCTCATTTACGGAATTGAACCTAGCTTTTGAATATAAAATTTCAGTCGGAAATTCGTGCGCATTTTCATGTTATCGTGTTTCCAGACAGAGCGAGAAATTATGTATTTTGGCTTCAGTAGGGTCTAAAAAGTAAGGATTCATCAAAATCTTGAACTGTCGAAAAATCACGATTACAATACTTCCCCTATCATATATTGGTAGGTTGGAGAAGTAAGAATTGCTCAAAACTGCCCCGTCACATACATAATGCAATACGTTGAATTAGGGAAACACGGGGAAACAGCACATGCACGGAGAAAGTAATTATGTTGTTTTATTATCTTGCGCTATTTTCAACACGCTGTTGCAGTTCTTCGATAGTTAGCGGTACTCCTGGTTATCATATACTAATGCCTTCAATTCACCACAAAAATAGAGTACTCGAGGATTCGGATTTAGTGCACTGTCATGGAAAAACCTTGCTTCTCGCCTTGCCTGTTGCCGAGAATTCAGTGGAATGTCCGCTAAGATTTCTGTTAGTGTAATTTATAAAAACTGTAAATGATCGTAGCCATTCATACGAGCAGGTAAAATTTATGAACCAAGTAAGTAATGATAGGGATTCTAGAACCGAGCGTTAAGTCACGCCAGCGTTACTTAGCGTAAATAGTTTTTACGCCCTAACGTTAAGATGATGTATTCTGAAATGTCAACGTGAAAGTTTTTGAAATGAAATTCTATGAAATGCGTGAAATTCAGCCAATCAAATTACAAGAAATTGAACAATTTGTTGTCATATTTCATTTTGACATTTCATACTTGATAATCTTCTGGGTGGAAAATTTTCTGTGTGATCTGGTTATTATGAAGAAAATAGAGGAGAGAAAGGAGTGTTATTTAGTTTCGTGAATATTAAGGAAACTATTTGACATATTCATTTAACCAATAAATGCTTCAAAAAACTATTTCCAATTCATATAAATTGTTATACAAGCTTCTAAACTGTAAATCATTCATTTTGCAGCAAATAATCCAGCATCTTTTCATAAACGGAAATAGTAGAGAAAAAAAGGAAGTATATGCTGATTCTTCAGATGGTTCAAGTAGAAGCTCACCTAAATCTTGATTTAATGTTTGTACTAGAAAATTAGATCAACGAAAGTTGAGTTCATCGGTTAAAAAAATTAACTTGAAATAGACAAAACCTTCCATTCTGATGAAGCTGTTAATGAAAATAGTATTACCTATGTATGTATATGTGCAGAGAATTGATTTTAGTGAGACCATAACAGAGCGAAGAAAAATAAAAATTAGAAGATTTTGAGTTTTTATTTCAACAATCAATCTCTTGATTACAACAGTGAATATCCTAATTGAAAAGTAAAATTTCATTATGATAACAAAAAAACTGGAATCAACGGAGTGAGGAATATACGTTGAGATATCTACATTTGAAATTTTTATTTCAAAAATCAACCTCTTGATGACATCAATAAATATCTTGATTGAAAGAAAGATTTCATTCTTATTTTATTGAGACTTTAGTCATATCTGCACGTTGACAAATTTAGTTGTCTTCCTAGAATATATACTGTTCAATTTATAATATAGATTCATATAATTATCTGATCTTTGTTCACGATTCAAATAGAAGTGATAGATATTCAAAAACATCAAGCAAATTTGGTCTTGGAGTAATCATTCAAATCTTGAGTCTGAGGAAATGTTCAATTCTTGAAAGTTTGATCTTGTTATGTGAGACTTATGTCGAATTTGCTCATCTTTATCGCTGTTTTTTCTTTTACTTATTTTGTAAAAGTAGTTGGATATTTCTACTATTCTTATATAAATAACCTGAAAACGTAGCACTTAACGCTGTCAAATGACTAGCGTGACTTAACGTCGACTATCGGCGTGAACTTGAATCAACGTTCAGGTTCAGAATACGAAAATGATAAAACGGGAGTTAAGCTCACTTTAACGCTCGACGTGAATTAACGCTTGGTTACAGAATCCCTATGAATGTCTCATTCAAAATCCAGCCCAAACATTCAAAGAAAATCAAAGTTGAAAATTACTTCAATCAACATGTGGATTTTCTAACGACTAGTAATCTGAATCATGGAAAGGTCTTGAACATATTGAAGAAACCATAGAATAGTGACGTTGCATCAGATACTGGAGTAGTAAATGATGAAACATTTCGAAGACTTCTCCACATAGACATATGAGAAACTTCTAGTTCTATATCCACTGGAACATTTTCAAAATTTGATCGAGATTTTTGACATCTTTCACGTCTGTCAGGCCTTGGTCATAATTATTCCGTATCGTGAAGACGGACTACTCTGACAAATATTCATTGACTGGTATACCGCCTGTCGTAATATCGTTTAAGATTCATACGCTGCGCCTCGCGCTGCGCTATTCTCACGTTTTGCTATATTTCTTAATATACAGACATCATATCTGTTTATTCCGTATCAGAAAATTCAACATATTTTTTTTTATTAATGCCTAGTACCTAAAACAATAACAGCGAATAGTTCTTTTACGTAACTGGTAGATATTTGAGTGTAGTCATACCCGGTCACACCTTATATTAGAGCGCTTAGATTAACTCTGAAAGTAACAATGTTCGAACAATGTCAACAAAGTTTGGTAGAGTCTTGAATTTGAATTTGATTCAAACGAAGAAAGAAGAATTAGAAGCATTGAAGCTGCCAGTTCAATTTTGTCTTGACCTAGCTTGCGTTACATACGAATTTTATCACGAGATATAAGTCATTTAGCTTTTAAATGCGAATATAAGATTATACCCGAAATTTATCTAAGGACAAAAATCTCGGATCACTAATCAAACAATTAAAATTATTATTATAACATTTAGTAGAAACTTTGCATACCGGGAGTAAAATATTATTAAATGTCGTTGTTCATTACAAACAAGAGATAACAAAGCCATTGAAATAGAATTAACAGTACAACCTGCAATTTTACAAAAAAGGCAACTTTTTGGTACTTTATTTTGAAGAAACAAAAGTTTCAGATATGTTTCATAAATCATTTTCTCTGATATTGTTTCAGAATTTGCTATTTCATAACCAAAAATGATGTTGGAAGAAGTGGTATTCTAACACGTTCCGTCGTTTAGGATAATCCTGTATGCCGTTTAGAATCATTCAATCATCATTTTCAACGAATCATAAACTGTTAGTTTGATTATCACGGTTATTTCCTAACAATTCAGGTATTCATTTCTGGCTTTGCGTTTGACGTTTCATAATTTTTAAATTGTTTTCTGGAATATTGGTGGGTTTCCAAAATCTTGTTAGAGAAAGTATAATCTACAACATGTTTGGAATGGCTTATTCCACTCGCGAACCGTAATTCTTTTCGCTAATTTTGAATGAAGGCTATTCTCCCGGCTATTCCAATATTTGCTGTAGCATATACTATATTGTGATCACAAGAGCAAATTTAGAGTTTTCTAAATTTTAATAATTAAAATTTAATGGAAGTAATCTATATTTTATGAAGAGAAGTTCAGTTGCCTTATCGCTCTTGAGATGATTCCTCCTCTACCTCTTCTAGGCGCACTACGAAAACATGATCAATGTACATATGTTCATAATGTTGATGTATTTCCCATTCCTTATTCACTGCATCGATTATTCATGCATTAGCAGATATTGAGTATCAAAAATCACATAATTCTATTCAAAACCACATTATATGTATGAATCTGTCCTCAAATACACCAAATTTAGCTTTTCCAGCGTGCTATCGGCGTATTTTCTACGCTTTGTTAATCTCTTAAAAACAGAAAGTTAACGACAGACATACTAGTCCAAGATCCCAGACCCGCCAGACCTTACTTATTTTCTGAGAAACAAAACTTGTGGATTAGAGTAGTGTTAGTCGGTACTTTGATCATACCCATAACCGCTAGTTTGTGCCGACGGCCAATTTAAAGATATGAGGTGCTAGAAGTACGTTAAGACATTGCTCAGTTTTCTTAAAGTTATAGTGCTAATTTTTATGTATGTTCTAGAGAATATTGTTGATAATTGATAACCAACACTGCCAGACACTTTTCATCGGCAATAATTCCTGCTAAACGCTTCAAAGCTCGCAAAAAGATAACGTAATATCACTTATAATCTAAGTCCTGATTTTAATATATGATACTCAGGGAGCAATTTCAATACTTTTTGTAAACAGCCAGACCAAGAAAGAGTTGGATGCTCATAAAGACTTCGCTTGCCATCAAGCCTGCAAATAGTGACCTTGCGCTTTCACTCACAGCGATATTTAAATTGTGCCTGGAGGATGTTTAGCCCTACGATTGATCTGGCTTTCAACAAAAAGTATTAAAATTGTTCCCTGAATATCATATATATTAGCACTCAAACTATAAGCAAGACTACGTTGTTCTTTGCAAGCTTTAAAAAGTCTAGCAGAAATTACAACTGATGGAAAGTGTCTAGCAGTGTTGATTATCAATTTTGAACCATATTCCCTGAAACATACATGAAAATCTGCTCTTGACACTATAAGAAAAGTGAGTTATGTCTTAACGTATCTCTAACACCTCGTATCTGTAAATTGGCCGTCGGCACAAACTAGCAAGTATGCGTATGATCAAAGTACATACTAGCACTACTCTATTCCACACATTTTGTTTCTCAGAAAAAAAGTAAGGTCTGGCGGGCCTGGGATCTTGCTCTATACGTTATATGTGAGAATTTAACTTCAAATACATCATATCTCGCGATTTCAGAGTGCTGTCTGCAGTTATACAGAGTCTTAGTCGGAATTACTGCATTCTAAGCAGATTTTGACTATCATAATTCTTATATGATTCTATTCAGGACCACATTATATGTATGGCGAAGTATGGTTTGGGTGACAGTTAAAATTCAGGGAATAGTTTGTGTGCAATATGATTATTTGAGATCCATTAATAAAAAAGCTTTAAATGAAGGGTGCAGTAAGATTTGAAGCACATACAAAATATTTATATCTCGTAGTTGAGAATTAACTTTCGATAAAAATAGGTATTGAAGATTCAAAGGTAGAAAGTTATTCTTCAATGCACGAGCAACTTAGTTAACATTACGAGTAAAGCGAGTGTTTTTGAGAGCACCGTGAGTGCATATCATTGGAAATTCAAATTGAAATATCAAGTTTAAAACAGTCCAAAAGTGATTTTAGTGTTGTAGATTATCTTCAAAATATTTTCCCAGATGTTTAAAATACTGATGATTGGAACTGGTGGACTCTTTTATTGAAATCGTGCACTAACCATCATAAGGTCGAGTGATATATTTTGTATAACTCGACGGATTTTTTTTATCCTTGTTTGCGTTATTCTATCTTCAAATTATTGTTCTAACTACAATTACCAAAATAGTGTGTATTTTTCTTCTATTTTATTTCGAATTTACGACATGATTTCTGACATGGGGTTTATCTTCTACGTGTGCATAAATACTGTGAGTCAAAAGAGACCGAGTAGGGTACATGTATATGCCCGCCTCGGTGTCTGATCTTGATACTGTGTATTCGCTTATCTCAGTCACTATTAGCCTATTAGCATAAAATTAGTTGTTTGTTATTATTCGCAGAGAGTGTACAAGTTTTGTGGTAAGCAGTTCTTATTCTACGTGGGATATGAATGTCAATATATCCAAAAAAAATGCTGACTGATGCAGAATTGCTATGAATATTGGAATATAAAAAACAAGTCTCAAGTATGTTTGCATTTTTGAAAGATAAAGCTATGGCTATGGGAAGCCATACGTATACATAGCAACACTTTCCAGTCGTATATCGAGAAAAATATAGTGCTTGTAGTGCTAGAACTACTTACAAGAGAAACGGAAAATGCTGGTCCTGCTACGGTTTAAATTAGCAGATGTCATCATTGTGACAGGAAAAAAGATGAAAAAGTCGAAATATGTGCTTCAAATGCAATAATAATAGCTGTTACCACAAGCTTTGTTTTAGGCGAGTTTTAGGCTATACTAGCTGTGTTATGTCAAGTAGAGTTCTAAGGCAATATAAATATTTCAAGCTATTTTAATGGAAAATAATCAAATTAATTTTGTCGACATATGTGTTTTCTGTAATTTGTATCGGAATAATTTTTTTCTAAGTATTTGAGAAAATTCTAATTGCTTCAAAACACATCCGAAGACGACGCTCCTAGTACCGCCAAAAACAGAGCTCGTGATACCAGTCAAAGTGTGCAAATTGCTTTCGAGACTTCAATTTATTCGTACTGAATGCCAGTAACTAGGCTTTATTTGTAAAAAAAAAAAAAAAAAACAATATAATAGATGGGAACTCCAGTTTTTCACGCAACTTACTTTTTGGATCAATTCAATTGTCAATTCAAACAGACCTGACAAAAAAAACAAAGGGGTGCACGTGTATTCCACTTGTTCTTAAACATAAGTTTCTAAAAATCGGCCTTATGAAGGTTGTTGCACAGTTTTGTATAAAAGCCTGCTTTTTACATTGAAAATTATATAGAAAAACTGTCACTTTACGATCGTAGATAAAACAAGACTTTGAGTTTCAAATAAGAATCAAAATCACAAATTGATAAATTAATGGAAACTAGGTGCAATGAATCAGTGAATATGAAAACTTGACAATAATCTTATTTTTATTTTCTAACCTATTTACAATAGCACAGGCAGACCTAAAAATGAACAAGGAAAAGAAAACAATACAAAGAATCCCGTTTTGGAATCTGCACTCGGATTAACAAAAAAAAAACCAGCCGGCTCTGTATGTGGGTCCTGACCCGAAATTTGGAGAACATTGACCCTCAATATTAGTCATTCGAACATCTGACGGATTTAAATAACACGTTAACTTCTAACGCCAAAACAAGCAGTTTATTTCTTCACAGACGTAAATCTAAATGCAAATGTATGACATCTTTACTGGAATATAAAAGAAAGTTGTATAATAAAGGCGATATGAAGCATTTTTTCAAGTGTTCCACTTTATGAATGCAACAGCTGAATTTCCTCAAATAAAAAATGCATGGACAGATGAAATAGTAAATGCACACACGCAAAATGCATTCTTAATCTTTCAGTACTGGAATATCAAGGACTTGTCAAGTAGCATTTTAGAGAACAAATTCGTGAATAATTCCGAAGCCTTGGACTTCGTTTTGTTGATTATTTGTCTGCTTTTCTATTATACGTGTTTGAAATAAACCTGCGCGAGAAAGGAACAACACTCTCTTCTGTGATCGATCCCCTCCGAGGGGCAACCATCCCCTAGAACCCCACTTGTCAAACTTACTTGCGAATTCACTTACAGCCACTCTATCTTACTCAAAATCTACATACAGCCAGCTCAAAAATTCGCATCCTCAAACAAAGAAAATTGTTTATCACTAAGTCTACTATAATTGGGTATACCAGAAAATGCAATATTTACCTTTTATTAATCAAACATGTACAGTAAGCACCACACAGTACACTACTTATATATTCTCACGTCCACAAAATGACACACACGAACACAATATATCTCTCAACTTAACACATATCACTGCAGTTTATTTGAATTATTGACGACACATTAATTAATAGAAATTGTTATAATTAGAATGCTACTATACGAAAACATTCCCCGCCCTAAAATAAGACCGACCGTGAGTTACCCACCATTTTACAGCTGTGTTGAAAGAACGTGTCGCATGGATTGTGCTGGTCTCTCGCGGAGAAACACTGAACTGGGTTTTCTCTCGCACATCCAGTCGGTAAGGGAAATATCGTGTTTTTAGTTTTCAAATTATAAATTCTAAAAATCTTTTTACAATGAGGAAGTACTGCCTGCAGGGCCGTTTTAACATGCTAGAGCGCCCTTGGGCTGAAAAATTTTGGCGCCCTAATCCAATTATTTGAAAAATAGACAAATTAAATAGATGAAAAATCATTGCAAAAAATTTTATTTCAAAACATACATTGAACGTTCTCTGATTTATTTGTTTTTCGCGGCACTTGTCTTCTGAAAATCTTATAATAATTTCATCAACATCTGCATAGTCTATTATATCAGATTCTATAGATAAAAAACTTGAATAATTTAATTTTGTTTGTCCTAATGATGATCGAAGATAATTTTCTATTCTTTTTGTTGTTGAGAATGATCTTTTTCCACCACAATTGGTACACGCAATACTCAAAAATATTCTGAAAGTTGTAGCTTTTGAAAGTGTGTTATCATTTATTATTAATGTGTTTAAAATGAAAACATGCTTCAACTAATCCTAGTTCTAAATCAATTTCATATTTATCAGATAATATATTTGCATTTTCTCTTATTATCGCTTCGTCCCAATTTTCTAAATAGAGTAAAAATTCAAACTTGGAGGCTACACTATTGTATGCAGATTTTTTTTTCTTTATTTTCTAACTCCCGCAGACTCCCTCCAACAAACTCGCTGTAGTGCACGATGCACTTGTGGTGTTGTGGCCTGATAAAATTCAATAGTTATCATAAAAATATTTGTATAATTTTCATGACAATTTGAATAAAACAGTCTAAAAAATCTTATTCTCTGAATTCTGGAGCGCCCTTGGATCACTGGCGCCCTTGGGCTATAGCCCATTTAGCCCAATGGATAAGGCACCACTGACTGCCTGTAAGTAATAATCTATGTTATGATGGTTTTCCTAAAGATAATATTCATCCACATACATATTTTACTAGTTTCAAAACATAATTATTTTTTTACTCTATATCTACACAATTATAGTCTATTCTAGTCAAGAGCAGCACAAGACTCTTATGAAACTACGATTTGAGTAACCTAATTGGTCGAAATACGAATCATTTCTACATCGTATCTGGTTATCTATCGTTCATCAATCATCATGAATAAGTTTGTGCAATTTGAAGATTGAAATTTTCATCTATTCAATGTTAAAATCGTAATCTCATAACAATCATTCTCAAAGTGGTCTATATCAACCTTTATAGAGATTATCTCCGAATTGCATGGGATATATGTCACGAAAAATAAAAATTGAGGGTGCATGAGATTTAGGTAAATGGGGATTCCATGGTCGGAACGGAGCTTTGGCTTTCCATTAATGAAATAATGCACATAACACTGATAGTACCTATTGACTTAGGCATAGTTCCTTTCTACTGGCTGGCAAAAATACATGATTTAAATAAAAATATCAAAAATCATAGGTTTTTTCATAATTCCTGCATTGAAACAACGCGTTTCAACGCCTGTTTTGTCAGTCGAAACAAGACAATTTCAGACAAATGCGAGTGTAACTGGGCAGAAACAAGCCTGTTTCTGCCCTAGGGGAGAAACAAGCTTGTTTCTGCTTAATTTGCACTTGAAGTTCAAATTACGCATGGTTAAAATTTGTAGCATTCACAACCACTTTCAACATTGCTTGAAATTTTGTAATGCCATCCATGAAAACAAATACAAAATAATGCAAATAATAAATACTTCATTCTTCTTTTCGTTTGAAAGAATATATTTCCAAATTCAGTGGTCAATTCCTTGCGAGGCATGAAGAATGGTTGTTAGTTCCAGTTATCTATTTACTTGAATTTCAGTTCTTATTGAAAAATTTCATAGAGTAAATAAATATAATAAGTTAACAAACTTCATAAATCTTAATTCAATAATCTCTCGTACATATTAAAGAAAAGAAATGATCGATTAATGAAATATCAAACCAAGCTTTATCACCGTCAAAGCACTGTTTGCATATGGCTTCTATTATTCTATTTGATTTTAAATGTCAAAAACACTTATTGAATCATCGGAAGATGTAATGCACATGCCAATTCGCTAGCGACTTGAAGTGAAAGTTTGCACTTGGCAAACACTGCAATCCGAACGTAAAGTACGCAAGACTACAAATTTTAGATGTAAATGGTTATTACTGAGCTCATACGCTTAGCTTTGAATTTTAAGCTAGCATGAAATTGTGCCATGTTCAAATTCGGTTGTGAATGGACCTTTACTTTTATAAGTGCGAATGAGTTTAAGTTTTGCGCTCATGTTCGGAGACTGCTTTCCTATTTACATCACTTTTATTTTAACCTCTTTTGTGTTTTCCTATTTACTACCTATTAATTTCTTTATTCTCTCTCCATTTATTAAATTTTTTGAGTATAACAAGAGTTTTTTTTCGACAAGAGAGAATAATGTGAATTTAAATATTTAAAGACTATTTCCCAAGAACATGGTTATTTATCTACAAATAAATACAATTTGGAAGCACAAAATTGAAATAATAGCAATGGAATTTAATCCTCAAAATTACAAGTTTCTTAAGAGAAAGCACCATGAATAATATTATAATAACAAAATATGACTTCCTGGGAAACTGCGGTTTTAACATGTAAGCAAGTATGGCTAAAAATGATAGTACGACTTACATCCGACATTTTTGTTGATAACAGCGCCGCCATCGGTGAATTTACTCGTGAGACGCGAATCGACTAAAATGCGAGTTTATTTCAAAGCACGAAGAAGAATAATAGAGGAGCGGACACAGTTGGAAAACATGAAGCCTAAAATGTAATGAGGCAGACGTGAGAGAGATAGCGAGAGCGGGCCCAGCTTTGCATGCTTCATATACAGAAATGAGAATATATTTGAATTTTTTTCAATAATAAACAATTGCCAGATAAATTCAATATTTTAATTACTCTAAATACTTTATTATCTCTTCAATGAAAGGCAGAAGTAAAAGAAAATTTACATTTCTATTTATTGAAATCTACGATGAAAAAAAGTGCATTATTATTAATTATGTTTTTTAAACGTTTCTTTGGATAATAGTTTTCTAATTATGAATACCAGATACCTAAACAAGTTTATGAATATTTTATATTATAATGGGCGTAATAAAATTGAGAAAATACACACAAACAATTTCTTATATACCAGAAGAAAATATTAACAAAAAACTTGGCAAAAATCACCTAAACTCTCATTGATGAGAATTTGTTTTTCTTCGATGAATATAATTTTCAAATCGAAAAAATTCTCTCAAGTCCTCTGAATCCAAGCTTTGTTTTGGATTCAAATTTATTTCTAGCGTTTATGTGTCTTCTACTAAAAATTAAAAATTATTTTAATCGAATAAATGGAAGATGAATTCTATCTACATTTTAATATCTTTCTCTTTTTTGCACAGCTTGGGCTTTTTCAAAGATCCATCCTGTTTTATGAGAGATTTCCTTGTTTTTTAGAGACGCTTGAATATTTCGGGCAGTTTGGAAAAATACTCGGAAATATTTGAACGGTATCTGTAATAATATATTTATCACACAATTGAACCATTCCATACTATACTGTACGGTGAATAATCACATCTTTATTGATTCCAAAACATAAATAGAAATATTTATATTCTTTATAGATAAGAAGTTTTCTTGAAGTTGAATTTTTCACTAAAAGTTCAGATTAGATACGTTCAATAATTTGAAATATTGATATAATCTTTAATTTTAATACAATTTTAAAATAATTTCTTCCCATTTTTACATCTCCAGACGAGCATTCATTTATGATATCTTCGCCACTTATTTAATAAAATATCATCTTTGGGTGCAGAAAAAAGAGAAAATTTCTCTTTACATGTTCTGTACCCAGTATCACAATTTGTCACAAAGCATTTTCTTCCCATTTTACAATATATGTTTACATGAAAATAATAAATGAACCGATCCTCCTAGCCATTTAACTCCATACAAATATGGGCCCGCCTCAACCTATCTCTCAGTTACTTTCTCTCTCTAACAATATTACATTTTTAGCTTCACTTTTGCAACACAGTTGAGATAGGGAATTGCATAGGCGTGTTTCAAAGGAAAAGAGCCGCAATCTTTGCAGTGGTTGACAGTTTTTCAGTGACGTTGCAAAGGACTTACGACTTATAACCTCATGTCCACAAACAAACTATTTTCGTTTTTTTTTTTTCCTTAATACAAAGTTACTCAGATTTATAGCCACTCTCAAGAAGGTTAGTGTTGTTTGTATTATTTCTTGTTAATTTTCATTTAAAAGAGTAGTTCTTCTTATCGGTTGTAGTCCCTATAAAGCCCCACCACACGGATTTCCAAGATGGCCCGGGTTTTATTAGGACTATAGAATATCATAGTTACTGTGGAATCTATAGGGAAAATGAGTCATTTTGGCTATTCTTCAGATAAAATTACTAGTATTAGACCACTTGAACTTATTCTAAACTCAGGTAGATACCTATCTACTTTATTCTACTTTAGGTTTGAAATTAAAAGTTCTTACATATTTATTGTATTTATTCAGTCAAATTTGTGATCTTCTTTGATGAACTGCGCCACTTAACGTATATAGTGCTAAATAAAAAAAAAAATATTATCTTTTTTTTCATATCTTAAGAATAAAGTTTATTTTTTCATTAAGTTTAATAAATTTATCGTTGATTTTATTAATGTTCATACATGAAGTTCAATTTATTTTCGGATCGCATATATAAGACAATGCATTGGTTGTTTTTTATTGTACCACGAAGAATGTGTTGGACTGATTAACAACGACGTAGAGCAATTCTTACATCCAGAATGTAACTGAAAGCTTATTAAGCTTTGGGTTTATGTGAGCTATCATTTCACTGTTTTTTCTTCATACCCCCAATAAGGCCCAGGGAAATCGTGGAGAATATATATTTTTTTTCAATATATGAACAGTATTTAGTTTTTACTGAAATTGATTATTAAAATAACGGCACAAACGTGTTCTTCATTAATTTTATTTAGACATTTTTGTTCTGTAGTTAGATTGAGTTTTGCTTAGCCAAAGATGGCCTACCGTACAATTTATGACCAAAAAACTATTGTTACAGAGTACAGACTGATTATCTGAGAATCTCAAAAGTCAAGTTGAGTTTTGTATAATATTGTCACAAATTTTATTGTGAATAATTTAAAAACACAAGTTGCAGTACAAATATTCATTTTATAAACATGTATGAACGCAATATCGCTCACAGTTACTCGTACTGAATCACTGAATCACTGACTGACTCTCCTAGCTTACGCTCTTATACACCTAAGCCAACAATGGGCCAACATTCAATTGTTTAACAGTTGTTGCCTGGCAACCATCAAAAATCTAGTGACCATAGCCTGTCAATCATGTCCGACAATTGAACATCGACCCTGTCAATGCTAACTAGGTTTACAATTACAGCGAATTCAAATAAATAATTATGTGACCTAATTACTACAAATATTTCATATTTGTAATAGTATATATTTTGTGTTCGGAAAGCATTTATAAAGTTCGTAATTGTTGTTGGGCCATGATAAGTAGCTATGTTCCTAAGAAGGTGCACTTCAGAGGTTTTTGATAACAATCGTTTCCTTCAAGAAATTTCATCAAATATGTTGATTTGTATGTTGACTCTATTCACAAATAAATGAGTAATATTGTGATAGAGTTCGTTTTCTTAAATTATTTCAATTTTCTCATTTATCTCATTATAGCAAAAAGTGCGCCTTGCATGTACTTTCACCAAACAAGATAGAACCAAATAACTTATTTTGATGTTGACGATCGTTTGCACGTGATGTCTGAATACGAGCAATAATAATTCTAAATCCACATTCCAATTCTCATTATTTCTCTACTTCAGAAAAATATAACGAATTTCATAGTAATTTAAATTTTAATAATCATGAATCAATCGCTAATATTCCCTCAAAATGTTTCGGGTGAATGTTGTGCTAAATCATTCAACAATAAATTTTAGTTATCATATCTTACGATAAATACTACCGTTAAAAAAAATGAACGCAAAAAATTAAAAAGTTCCATTCATACAACTTTGGTAGCACTGTATACAAAAAGCTCTTTGACAAATTCAAACCCAGCTTCTTAATAAAAAGGTCAAATATAAAATTTCTGTCGACAATTCGTACGCGTTCTCAAATAATTGTGCTTTCAAATAGACAGATCGATCAACTTACATTTAGATCATGTTTTTAGGGTGCAGCAGTGTCCAAACTGTCGAAACATCGCATGATTCTAATACTTCTCCTTGGTCGGGTCGGGAAAGTAGAAAATATCTGTGACTATGATTTTTAAAATATATATTTTATACATACCGACGAAAGCATAAGTCTCCAGTTTCTAGTGAATAAATCGGTCATGTAGAGTAGAAATGTATAGGTGGATTCCTCAAAACTTTAGGAAAGTTGTTAACTCTTAGCAGCAGTGCTATATCATATAACATATAATAATTACAAGCACTGGTTGAAATATGAAAATGACAGACTTTTCACTTATTTCTATTAGTAGCGATCTTTGGAAACGTTGCTAGAATCGTTGCATAACATAACATAAGACAGGTAGGTAGAAGAAAAAGTAGACACTCACGCTAAACTTGAGCGCTCGGATTGGATAAAGTGATAGTGAAAGAAGATTCCCCAAAATGTTAGGAAATATCAAGAACTCTTGAAACAAGACAAGAAATACGTCACCAAGAAGTAAGCAAGACCAGAAATTTTTATTTTCTTGTCTTGAAAGTCAAGACAAGACAAGGAATGATCGTCAAAACTAGAAAAATTGTCTTGGTGGAACACTATCTATAATAGAAGTGTAACTGAGATAATGAAATATACAAGAGAAAAATTAAATTATTTAAATCAATGATTATTTTGAAAAAATCACACTAATTTAAATCATGATTTAAATCAAGCCAACCCTGCTTTCTTATATTAGACTTATGAAGAAAGTATTTTTCAAAACATAAATGTTTGTGAATCACAGTGAAGATATGTATATAGCTAATTTGATGAATTTGTAGGAATTCAATATGAAGAAGACGGAGGCTGAACCTGAACAAAGAAAATTTACACATAGACTATATAAAACCAAAAAGTTTGAGATCTCTTTTTTATGTGAACCTTGGACTGTTCTTAATTGGAGTAGACTATAATCATTATCTAATACAGACATACTACAACCCGTAATCGCATCATTATTGGTTTATGAGATATAAGATAAACTAATGTTTTGGCTCTGATATTTGTTATTTTCTTTCGATCATTTAAGAATTAAGAATTAAAGCAATTCCTCACTTTATGTCAATTATGAATTCTAAACAAGAACTTTTGCACGATTTCAAGGATGAACATTTGTTTGAAATATTGCTATGATTCGAATAAATACACAGGAGTTTGATAAAATCTAACGCCGTTCAAGTGTAACCTCCAAAAAAAAAAAGGAAATGAAATCATCTGAACTTCTGACCTGAACGGAAATACGCTATTATACATTGTCATTGTGCACAGAAGCAAACCCATGGATATTCTTAGTCATAATATAAAAATAAACCAATTAGATACCACATTACATAAACAACTTTTTCACAAGATAAAGTAAGAACATGAAAGTATGTTATTTCTAATAGTGCCACGTGAGTTTAAGGAAATCGAAATTTCTTTGGGAAAATAATGAATTTCTCATGCATACAATGATTCATCATTCAAATGAGGAATACTGACATACCTGTTTTGTCATAATATTTAATGAATAGTCAGATGATATGTAGCAATTTTTTCTCAGTACATTCATTACCTCATGTGAACAATACCTAAAATTTCAATCATTCTCACACACATGCAATACAGGTGTTTCATAGAAATTAAAACCTTACAACAATAATATTATCATCAAATATATTGGAAATTGAAAGGAACAATACGCCTATTCCGTATCCTCAGTGGCCCCGCTCTATCGGTTAAATTTTACATCTACGAAGTGTGCCGTCAAAAAAGTCAAATTGTCAAACGTCATTTTTGTATGTCATATTATTCGATAATCATGAATATAAATCATGCACTTAGAAGTTGCTGTGTTGTTGGATGTATTAATACTAAAGCAAACAGCCCAGAACTAATTTTTATAGATCTCCGGGAAGAGATTATGAAGCGAAACAAAGAGAAATGTGGATAACAGCAGTTAAACGAGTGTGATTTTATGCAATAATTTATTAAAATGTATTAGATATCATTCAATTCTCAGTATCAACCATCTTTAAGAGAAGTTAAATATTATAATTGTAAAGAAACTAAATAAATACCACTTAGATAAGTTTCTTAATTGATTGAACAGTCACATAAATTCGTCTCAGAATCCTTTACTGAAAGCACCAAATTTTTGCTGAATATTTTTCCTTCTCAAAATTCAAGAATTGTTTTTAAGATAAACAAGATGAGAAAATCTCTTTTTCCCAAGGGTTTCGCTCAAATTTTGTACGTATATAATACTTTGTAAATCTAACTGTAATTGATTACCTTTAGATGAGTCACATAAACAATAAAAAATAATAATGACTATGGTTGATTTGCTTCTTTTTTGTCTACAAATGTTGTTATCAATTGAAAACAATATTATTATTAGGAATGGAGATGGTACATCATAGATTTTATTTTGATTTTAAATAAGATTTAGATATTTCAGAACATTGACAGGTGACGTCACACCTCGAGGTTGTGATTTTTGAATAATATGCGGCGCTTCCGTCGAAATTTGAAGATACGCAACAGGTCTATACATAGAAAAGTTAAATTTGTTAAATGTCATTATATAATTTCCATTTTTATTCATTATAGTAATACTCATGGCCATTCCTAACCTTCAAGAGATTGGAAAATAAGTATTTTTCAACTGCAATGACAATCTCTTGGATGGAAAGTGACAGATGAATCTCATGGATCAATCTCATCGCAACAGGAAATCAATTAAATTATTATAGTTTATTCCAGCAACGGTCTGATGGCTCTTATGGAACAACCATTTAAGTCTTCTGATTGGTCGAAATGCGAATCAATTTTATATTAGAACAAAAATCGTACTTGGCTATTATGTCAGTTCCATCAACTATCAGTCGTTCATCAATCATCTTTATTATTAATAGCCGTCGATTCATCAGACTATCTCCAAGTCTATCCGACCGATTTTCAAGATTTAGACAGTCTTCATTTTGATTCGGTCTCCAATTCAATTGTACGATCCGACTATCGAAAGTGGGTTGAAATAGATCTTCAAGTTTTTGAATGAATTGTCAAAAGTGACATTTTTCAGAGTTTTTTCTAAACTCTTACATACTTGTAAACTTCGATCAAAAATGCACTGAACTGTCACAAGTAATATTCGTCAGAAAATCAAATTATAATTTTATCGTCTGCAATATTTTGAAGTGATATCAAACTCATACATTTCTTTTGTGCATTGATTATTTAACGAATTTTATTTTCGTGCGTAATATCTCTCAGGGATTTTCGTGATCACCATTTTATCATTGCAATTGATAATGAATTCTTTTTGGATTTCGATGCATGATCAATGCCTCTAAAAAAGAAAAAGTCTCGACAGTTTATGGGTCCTACAGTCAGTTATATTTATTTTTTTCATTTATCTAACAAATCTGATGTGGACACTATATGACTCACTTGTACACTTTTTGACTGAATAAATACGTTTATCGTGATAAAATTAATTCTCTAAAGTCGTTCCTGGTATATTCGATAGGATTTAATCCATCTTTTTAGAACTTACTTGAATACATGCAAAGGTTAATTGATAGAATATAGAATGAATTTATTTATCTGATTTTAAATTTTTCAAAAATCGTCGATCTGTCATATTCCTGTTTATATTCAAATAATCATGTAATTCATTAATTCAGTACAATAGAAACTTCATTTAATGTCAAAAGCTACATTTTACTACAAAAGCGGGAAAAACTGTTGTAAAAGAGTACTCTCAAAAAAAAAACTTCAAAAAGGCAGAAAAATTTCGATATCACAATTGATAAATACTCAAAATTGGAAAAAAGCAAATGCCATTAATTTAGGCGCTGTTTATCAATAAACACATTGTCAATGACAATATATCAATTGTCACATAACGCCTTAATTAATGACATTAGACGTAAGTGTGGCCCCTGCATAATACATGAATTACTCTCGTAATTACTATTTAATTTATGATGCTCGAATACTTTTCAATTATATTTTATTCACTTTGGATACTTCAAAGTGTATATAGTTAGTAATAATGGCCAGTTGCACCGCTCTAACTTAAATTTTAAGTTTCACTTATGCAGGGGCCACACTTATGCCTAATGCCGTTAAGTAAGGCTTTATGTGACAATTGACATATTGTCATTGACAATGTGTTCATTATTGAATAACGCCACAATTAATAACATTAGAAGTAAATGTGGCCCCAACATTAAACAAAAAATATCAAATCGGAATAATGACAGCAATGTTTATGTCACATTTGACTTTTGAGTCTTGATACGATATTGTTTAATTAAGCGTTATTCAAAATTTAAGGAACAACGGTGCAACTGGCCATTAAAGTATCAAAATATGGTTTAAAAGAATTTTGGAAAGATATAATGTAACCTTTGAGGGTATACCGTATTTATTAATGCAAAATTGGACAGTTGATAATTCATTTCTCTGGGCAGATAAATAAAAATATATTATTTATCCGGTTACCAGAAAAATTTTGAAAAATATTTTCGTCCGGTCATCGGCGAATAGATTCAGCCAAATAATTAACAGTTGACACTGACATTGACATAAGGCAAAATCGATTGCAACCAAAATCTGAGATGATCACTTAGATGTTATAATTAATTAGAACGCTGCAGTAGTCTCAAATACTGAATTTTATCATTCTAAACCAATATTTTCGAATTTATGCAAAAAAATTGAAAAAGATTTTCAAATAAAGTTCACAATATTTGGAATGAATAATTGTAAAGAATGAATGAATAGTTTTTCCGTTGTTAACACTCAATATAATAGAACTGCATATCATCAATTCGCTCGCGAATGATAGGCAATAATTTTACCTGTGTTATTATTATGAGTGAAAAGATATAAAATGATAACAAAAAAGGTCAAAGTACAGGAATTTCGAAAAGACCACCTCTTGTGCAATGTAAAGTGCGAAGATGTTATAATTAGTAAAAATAAAATAGGTCCTGAATACGCCTCTATCTGGGCGGAATCTTTCATCTATTTGCATCGCGCCGCTCCGCACATTCGAACATCCGAGTGACTTGCTAAAATGACGTAGAAATTCCTAGAAGTGAACATCCGAATATATAAGGGAGCGGCCTGACTGAGTGAATAGTGAATATCCAGAGAGTGATTAGTTAAGTGCGGAATGTAATAAATAAATAAGTTGCTGTAAATGCATATTAGTGGCTTTGTAATTCAAGTTTAATAGTAGTGAGTGAGAAATGAATTGTATAGTGTTTGTTTTAGTTGCACTAAAGAATAAGACTTATATTTTATTTTCATTCACTAAATAGTGACATTTATTTTAAAAACAAACTGTCCCTTTAATGGCCGGTTTTATAAAAGACCAACTCTTAAAGTAAATTTATTTTATTCTACAAATTCTAATCATTTTGAGCTTCCTTATGACAATGAAATCATTCCTGTCAAATAATCGGCTGTCATCTAACAGAGTAATTTTTATTTACTCTGGAAGTAAAATAATACTCTGCCCTTTATAAAATCGGGCATAAGAGCAATAAACGTTACAGTGGTATCAGGTGTGGGATGCTATAAACAATTTAGTATTTTGTTTATTGCTGCTTTGTGTAAAATTGGAAAATGGCGTCAAAGAAATTGTTGAAAGATTTGTCGTAGGATTGAAATATCAATTAAAAGAGCGGGATTTGGAAACCAGTGGTCACAAACCAGTTTTAATAAAACGACTGAGAGAAGCTATGACTGTATGAGACAGTGAGAGTCCCGGACCATATTTGTTTGAGGTTCAACTTTCTTGAACCGATTTAGAAATAAATTCAGAAACAAAATTAAAAGAAAATTCTACAAGTTCAGAAGAGGATTTAGAATCAAGATTTAGAGAGAATTGTATAAGTCTAATAGAGGATTTAGAATCAAAATTAAAAGAAAATTCTACAAGTTTGAAAGAAGACTTATGGTGCGATTCTGGAATTTTCTACAACACTACAGAACTGTAAATTTGAACAAAATCACATCATTCCTTGATGTCAAATGGCACTAAATGTATTTGTCAACTAAAATTGTTGCGATTTTGTTCAGATTTACAGTTTTGTAGCGTTATAGAAAACTCCAGAATCGCTACATAAGAGGCTAAATTAAAAAAAAATTCTATAAATTCAGAATCAAATTTGGAAGAAAATTCTACAAGTTTAAAAGAAGATTTAGAAGCAAAATTGAATGAAAAATGAAGAGAATTAGAAGAGAATTCTAGAAATGGAAGAAAATACGAAGAAAGTTGAACAGCAGCTTTCAAAATCTGGAGAAAATTCAAAAGTAAGGGAAGAAGTATTCAAAGATAATTGTAAAATGTTGAAAAAAGAATTAGATGCCAAATTGGATGCGAAATTAAGTGGAAGAATAAAGATTTTCGAAGAAAAATTCAAACTTGGTGTTGCAACTCCGGTAAAAGCTGCAAAAATTGATATAATTGAATTATCTGCACCAAGGTTCGACTCAACTTCAAAAATGCGCGTCAAACCTTCAACCCTCGATGGCCAAACATCTTGGATGAATTATCATTAAAAATTCAAAAGCTGCTGCTAAGACTAGTGGTTGGAATGATACTAAATAAAAAAGTCTCAGCGCTTACGGTTGCTCTCCGAGAAGATGCAGTATAGTATATTCTACAATAAGTATTGTACTGGAATGGCCTATATTCTAAACGAGAAAAAAGTTTGTAAACCGAGCCGAATGTGAGGATTACAGTTCGCAAGTTTGGAATACGCCATTCTAAACATGTTGTGGACTATACTTTTTCTAACAAGGTTATGGAAACTCACCAATATTCCAGAAGAAACTTGAAAAATTATCAAATGTTAAACGTGAAACTAGATATGAATACTTGAATTGTTAGGAAATAACCATGGTAGCTTCTGATTCGTCGAAATTATTCTAAACGGCATACGGAATCGTTCTAAACGATTTATGAGAATTTCATTCTTTCCAACATAATTTTTGGTTATGGAATATGCGAATTCCAAAACAGTGTTGTAGAACAGTATATTCTACAATAAGTATTGGAATGGCCCTTATCCCAAACGAGCGAAAAGTTTGTAATCTGAGCCGAAGGCGTGTATTACGGTTCGCGAATATAGAATACGCCAGTCCAAACATGTTGTAGACTATACTTTTTCTAACAAGGTTATGGAAACTCACTAATATTCCAGAAGGAACTTGAAAAATTATTAAATGCCAACTTCAAAACCAGAAATGAATTCTTGAATTGTTAGGCAGTAACCATGGTAGTAACCAAGCTTACAGCTCCGGACTCGTCGAAATGATTCTAAATGGCATACGGAATCATTCTAAACGATATTTTGGAATGTTATTGGTTTCAACATTATTTTTGGTTATGAAATATGCAAATTCCTCCGGAAGAAGAGAACAATTATGGAAAATTGCTCAAGCGACTGGAGCTGCGATACGGCCATGCACACTTGGAGGAAGTGTATCACACACAGCTCAAAAATAATAATGATAATAATAATAATAATAATTTTATTGCCCACCAGTAAATCAATTACAGGACAGGACAATTATATATATAACATGAATAAAAGAATATAGAAAACACTGAATAAGAGAATTACAATAATTAAATACTTAAGGAAGTAGTACAAAACTAGACGAATATATCTTCATAAATTTTGTCCGCGTAGCGACACATTATGTGTATTGGAGACCTTGAGAGTATGTCAGTTCGACATCTTGGTAAATAGAAGGTAGTCGAGTTTCTGTATAATATCCTTGGGACAAGCAATGGCACGCTGGAGAGTAGATATGAAGCGTCGACTTTGTCGTGAAGTAGTAGCCAAAGAAATTTGGCGCAGCTAGTTTCACGCCTATGAATTAGTGAAGGCATAGAATGTCGTTGTAATAGAGCTTCTTGATCAGTTCCTCTTTCGGGGTATACACCATCGGACTTGAATGACATAAATTTAAGAAATCTTCTCTGAACTTGATCAATGGCTTGAGACTGGTAGTTGTATATTGGATACCATATCAATACTGCATATTCAAATTCACTCAGAACATAGGCAGAGAAAAGAGTTCTCAGAAGAGAGATATCATCAAATGTTTTAGATATGCGGATAATGAAGCCAAGAGTTCTGTTAGCTGATGAAAAGACATTTTTGGTATGCTCCGAGAAATCGAAGTTGAAAGTAAAAGTAATACCCAGATCTTTTATTGTTGTTTTTTTGTCAAGGGATGTGCCTCTTATATTATAGGAAAATTCAGTGCGATTAACACAACGAGTATAGGAAATAGTGCAGCACTTATTAATATTTACCAACATACTTACCATTAGTACCAACATACTTATGACAAGTGCGGCTTGTCGGATTCACCGGTAGCCTCAATATTCATGTCGGACAATATTTTTCCTTCATTTTATTATCAAAAAATTTTTCGATTAGTGTAAAGATCAGTATTACGGTAATATTCTTTCAATTAATTAGCCCTCGTGGGTAAACGCCCCCAAGTCTAGAATTTTGCTAAATGAAAAAGTTGTCGGACTCATCACAATGAAGCCACTCACAAAGTTTCAAATGAGCGGTAATCAACAAAAAATTCAGGCGCTGTCTCACGGACTAATACTCTTGAAGTTCGTCATGTAGCATTCCTGTTATTCGGGTGGTTCCTTGTTTTAGATGAACGTATTTCCATAATTCCGCTGGATACGATTTTATATCGTTTTGAATAGATTGGGTATATGAGATATATGCATGGTCTATCTGAGATTTGGTAATATTCCTCAACCTTTTATATTGATTCAAATGAGTTTCATCCTTGAGTTTAATCCATTTTTTTCGAAAATGCTCTTTGGTCTCCAAGTTATGTCTTATTTCTGCTGTGAACCATGGTGGATAGCTAGTTCGAGAGTATCTGTATTTTGGTACTGATTTAGCAAGCAAAGAATATAAGAGTTCATAAAACTGATTAACAGCGTCATTGATATCAGTGCAATCATTTGAACAAGACCAGTCGGCAGAAGAAATATCATTATATAATTCATAATAATTTGCCTTGCGGAAATTAAAGCGAGTACTAACAGCAGAGGGAAACCTAACAGGTTTTGAAGATGCTGCTACCTTCAAATTGAATGAAATAGATGGATGGTGCTTGTCTTCAGGTACCATACAAAGATCGGATCTTATAATATCCATAGGGATTGTCAAATTAGTTAGTACCAAATCCAATTTGTTCGAAAAAGAGTTGAGCACATTGTTGTGCTGAGTGAGTTGTAGCACATGACAAAAATTACGAAATGTTGAAGATTTAAAAGAGTTCACAGATGTGTTTTCAAGGTGGGGTAAATTAAAATCTATTAAGACCAAATACTCATCAATTAGACAAAGTTGCAATGCATCGAAAAATATTTCGAACTCATCAGAAGTGATATCACCAGGTATATAGATTATACACAGTATCATACTTAGACTGCCATACTGGCACTTACAAGCAGCAATATCTACCAATGGCGTTAAATTCGTTATATGAGACAAATCAAGCTGTTCGAAAGAAATGTGATCGGCTAGTGCAATAAGCACTCCTCCACCTTCAGAACGATCAACAACTGAAAACTGCCTATCTGAGCGTATAACCAAATAATTGCTAGGAAATAACTCTGAATCAAAAACTGCATTATCAAGCCATGTTTCAGTAAGGAAGATTACATCAAAAGACGCTGAACAACAATTTGTATAAAAAATATCACACTTAGTATTGAGACCACGAGTATTCTGATAATAACAGTTAAGCAAAGGACAAGAACAACTGTTGGGCAAATTTAGTTTAAAGATTTCGACACAATTTTAGGAATTCCATTGTTATATCTTATGATAAGATTTGTTTCTCCGTTGGACAATCATCGAGCCAATTCTTCTTTGGTGAGGATAGTTTAAAGTATTGTATTTCCTTTATTGTTTTATCACGAGAGATAGATACATTGGACCATTTCTCATTAGATTTGAGCGTTTTGGATTTCTTGAGAATATTGCTGACAGCTTCAGCAGAATGAAGGAATAGTTTAATTGGACGTGCTCGTGTAGAAGTGGGATCAAAGCGGCCCACGCGAAAATGTTTGACAGTTTCAGAAACAATTTCAAGATCTAGCAACAATTCAGTAGCAAAAGCAAGATCTTTTAGATTTTGTCCTTGTTTGCTACAGGAATTGTCTTCTTTGAAACCAAATATCATTATATTACGTGAGCACTTTTCTCGCTCATGAATCTCAGAAATAATCTCCTCATCATTGAGAAATGAAGAAGAGTGGCACTCAGCAGGCCTTAAACTGGACTTTTTAAGATCAGAAATATCTTTTTGCAGTTCAATAATCATTGGTTTAAGACTTTCAAATTCATTATTCTCCTTCAAATTTTTAAACTCAGTGAACTGATTTTGAATGCTAATTATTATAGCCTTCAGAGAAGAGACATCATTACAAAAAGTGTCGCACGAGGAGCAATTCCATTTCAGTCCACTAGTAGAGACACGAATTTTCCTTGCCTCGTTTGCAACTATATCAACGCAGGCAATGCAAAAAAATTTATTACAAACGGTACAGTTGATCGACCTATGCTCTTCTGATCATTTGTTACACTTAGCACATACGCTGTTCATTATGAAGATGACGCAAAAAAAATAAACAAAAGTGAATGAAAAAGTGTTAGAGTATCTAAGAGCACCTGGTATACGCAGATATAAGCACACAACCAGTATAAGTGACGAGTGAGAGAATAATTAGTCTTTTCAAACAAGTATAAACTACACTTCGTGACAAAAAACCGTTAAAATATTGAAAAAGTATAATGAAAAATCAAAATATGACTCACCCCAAAATAGTACAGAAGAAAAACAAGTACCACAAAAAGAAAATCTCAAGGATCAACTAGCACCACAAAAAAAAGTCAAAAAGATCCACTAGAATAAGGGAATAAATCCCAAAATATACGCAGAGTACAAAAACACATCAGACGTATTCAGCAGATTCTAAGAGCCGATACCAATGTCCCAGCGAGAGTCTACAGGAGTTCGAAGCTGATGTGGCACGTCTAGTTCGACTTGCATACCCAGCTGGTCCTGATGATTTCCTGCAAAGCTGGGCTGTGAGAATATTTTCGTATGACATTCCAGGCCACGAAACACAACAAGCCCTGCGTCTGGCGCGGCCGAAGAAGTTGGTGGAAGCATTTGCACATGCGCTGAAATAAGAAGCGGCAAAGCAGGCGTCTAGAAACAGTGCTCGAGTGCGAGAGGTTAACTGCGACTTCGAGGCCACTGAGAGCCTTGGAGCCCAGGTCCAGCGGTTGGTCCAAGAAGTAGTAAAGGATCTCAAGAATTCCAGACAACTCCAGTGTTGAACTAGGTCACTCAATAGGTCATTGCAAGAAAAATTTAAAGACGAGGCCCAAAAATAACTCCAGGCAGGAAAATTAAATCGGGTTGATGTACCGGGGCAAATATCGATCCAACCTAAACCTGCTTCACAGAATATTGCAATCATCATCTCACTACGTCATCAATTTGACAGCTTATTTATGGATGGTTACATAGATGACAAGCCATGTAGTATTTTGTTGGACACAGGCGCAACGAAAAACATAGCGGGACCCAATTTACTGCGACTGAACATATCCTACATGAGGACAAAATGACGACTTCGGACAGCTACAGGTGACTCAGCTACCACACAAGGAGAAGTTGACGTCGCCATCACGATTGAAGCAACAAAATCGGATACCGTATCTTGGTGGCTGACATAGGAAAGGTCTGTATCCCTGGCATGGATAAAATGAGAAGATACAGATTTACTCTCGATATGAAGAGCGGCGTGATTGAAATGAATAATGAAGAGGTCGTCCTACATTATCAAGAAGATTCTGGCAGAGGACATTGCGATTCCTGAGCGTCGCGAAGAAATTGTACCAGCTACAGTAGCTGGTGAGACTCGAGAAGGGAGCGCAGCAATTCTGGAACCAAACGACATTGTTCAGCAGGCGATTTCAGTTGCTAAGGTCCTCATAAGCTCAGGAGATATAGTACCGGTAAGATTAATAGACGGTAATTATTATCCAGTAAAACCGAAAGTTGGTACTATTTTAGGGTGCTTCGCAAGAGTGTCCATAATTACAACCACCGAACAAGATGTGAAGATAAAACCTAACTGCAACAAACTTTCGAAAGAATTGACTAGCTCATTGCTATCTAAGGGTCAGCAATTGAATAATCAGCAAAGTGCACAAGCAGAAGATCTGATACGCCGATTCCAAGAGGTTTTTGAAACCAATGAGGGCCGAAAAGGAAGAACTAATATAGTTCATCACAAAATTGATACTGGCGATGAACGACCAAATCGTAAAGCACCACGGAAACTCCCGATAGCAAAGAGAGGGGACGCTGAAGCTGTATCCGAGACATGGAGCAAGACGGTATTGCTAGCCCTCGAGCAATTCATGGGCCTTTCCGGTGGTACTTGTAAAGAAGAAAGACAAGTCCACACGATTTTGTGTCGACATTCGCCAGCTGAATAACATTACAAAGGACAGTTATCCTCTAACCAGGATTGATGACACCCTGGATACCCCGACCGGGTCAAAGATCTTCTCGACCCTAGATCTCAAGAGTGGATATTGGCAAGTAGCGAAGGACGAGAAAAACCAAGAGAAAACTGCACTTACTATCGGCAGTGGATTGTGGCAATCTACGGTCATACCATTCGGCCCATGTAATGCTCCTGCTACCTTCGAGCGACTATTTGAGCATTCAAAGAAATCTGGCTTAAAACTCAGTTCAAAGAAATGCCATTTATTCCAAAGACGGGAAAATTATTTGGGACATGTGGACTCCGAAGAAGATGTAGCAGTTGATGCAGAAAAGATTAAGACAATTCAAGAATGGCCGGTACCAGCAGATAAACATCAGCTGCGTAGTTTGCTCAGGCTTTGTACCTACTACAGAAGACTTTTCCATGGATTCACTAATATTGCCAAATCATTGACCAGACTGACGGAAGAAAATCGTAGAAACAGCTGAGATGAAGACTGCCAAGTCGCCTTCGAGTGACTGAAACTACTCCTAGTTCAAGCACCGATCCTGAGCTACCCAAAGAGGAAAGGACGTTTTATTTTGGACACAGATGCCAGCGACATCGGAATTAGTGGAATCTTGTCCCAATTGCAGGAGGGTCAAGAAAGAGTCATCGGGTATTTCAGTAAGGTTCTGTCGGAGGCAGAAAAAAACTACTGCGTCTCAAGACGGTAATTGCTAGCAGTAGTCAAGTTTATTGAGCATTTCTACAAATATTTGTATGTCAGAAGATTCCTGTTAAGAACTGACCACGCTGCTCTGAGATGATTACTTAAGTTCAAGAATCCCGGAGGTCAAATCGCTCGATGGATTGAAAGACTTCAGAAATACGATTTTGACATAGAATATCGAGCCGATCGGTACAGCACATAAGAATGCTGATGCCTTGTCCAGACGACCATGTTCCAAAGATTGTCAGCATTGCTCTAAGGCCGAAGCAAAAGCATTCAGGACAACTATCATTGACGATGCTTGGCAACTACAAGAAGTAGAAAAAATATAGATAGCGACTCAGAATTACGAACTATTCAAGAATGGAAGAAGAGAGGAACAAAACCGACGTGGCAAAAAGTAGCACCATATTCCCCGGCGGTACAATCATACTGGGTGCAGTGGGGCTCCATACTCTTGGATGAGGGCGTCTTGAAGCATTTTCTGAAAGATCCGGATGAAACCAAGAGTAGAGAACAGCTAATCGTTCCTAGAGGCCGGGTTCCGGAGATCTTGAGAAATCTCCATAATGGAGTGAGGGAAGAACACTTTGGAGTAATGAAAATATTCAAGAAAGTACGTAAACGATTCTATTGGCTAAACTGCAGAAAAGACGTAAAGGAATTGTGCAAGAAATGCACTACGTGCACATCAAGCAACGCACTGCAGAAACGACCGAGAGCTCCGATGCGACAGTATAATTTCGGTAGTCCATTCGAGAGGATAGTCAACGACGTAGCAGGATCATTCCCTGAATCAGACGTCGGAAATAAATATATTGTTGTCGTCATGGACTATTTTAGCAAATGGATGGAAGCATATGCTCTTCCTAATCAAGAAGTCACCACCATTGCAGACGTCCTAGCTAGAGACTGGATCTGTCAATTTGACGTACTCTTGGAACTTCATTCTGACCAGGGAATAAACTTTGAATCCACACTTCGCCAGGGAATATCTGAAGTATTAAACATTTGCAAAACTAGAACTAATGAATTACACCCGCAGTCTGACCATGAACAGACACTTGATCAAAGTTGTCTCTAGTCATCAGAGATTTTGGGATGAATATTTCCATCTGTTCCTCTTGACATATCGCGCAACCGTACACGAAACGACCGGACAGACTCCAGCAAGAACTATTTTTGGACGGGAACTTTGGCCACCATACGACCTGAAGTTTGACTGCAAACTTGGAGAAGATCTGGCTGGCGAGGATTATGTCAATAATTCAGGACGTCAGATGAATGATACCACTCCCGAGTCCGAATCAACACCCAGAATGCCAACGACCGCATGAAAGAGACATATGACATCAAGGCACAGTTTTCAAGCAGGAGACTCTGTATGGTTTCATAACCCAAGCCTTACGAAATCGACAAAAGAATTAACGACATAATCTTTGAGTTCAGACGCAACCCCAAGGACATACCAAGAGTAGTGCATTTCAATCGGTTAGCACCATTTGCAGGAGACAATAATGAAGACAATATAACGCACGTGCTCGTAAAATCCATGCTCAGAAAGATTCGTTCGACAAGTTTATGAAGACTCCTCTAGCGGACGACGAGCTTGATTCGGAAGAACTAGCGAAATGCAGCAGAATCTATTCAGAGACCCGGCCGGTTACTCCTTGGCCCATTGCGTGTCAGAAGATTTGAAGATATCTCGAGGAATAGAAGCAGTTTTCAGTGAGATATTTGACAGACTAGAACACCGAAAGCTCACAATAGGGAAGGTCATCTGCCTGGGGGCAATACCACGACTCGAAAACGTTATATTTGTCACCTGATAACGAAAGATGAATTCCACCATAAACCAGCCTACCGTTCCATGTGGGAAGCGCAGCAAGACATGCGAGGCCATCTAATGCAGAACGACATCTTGAAACTGGAAATACCGAAGTTAGGCTGCAGTCTGAGTGGATGAGATTGGAAGATTGTTCGGAATATGGTAGAGGTTATATTTCAAGACAGCGGGATTCAAATATAGCTTGGTTGTTTTCAGCAGATTCGCATTTTAGTTGAATTAAGTTTATTTCCAATGATAACAATTATTTCAGCAATTGTAACTATACTAAATAAGCTTATTTTAACCGAATTGTTGAAAGCTTAATTACCCTATAACAATCATTACTGTAGAAATCAAGCTACGTTTAAGGTAGACCTAGGACTGAAATACTGGGCTCAAATCAAATTTCAAAATTTAGGCATAACACCTTGAGCTGACATCTGCTAAGCCTCATTCACAATACGAAATTAGTAGTTATGGTAAGTGGTTAGCTTTTATACTATGAGTTTTAGAAGCAGCGTTCACAATGCTCCAAATTAACGCCTTATAATTATAGTTTCTTTCGTTGATAAACTATACTTTGGCTCCAATTCAGGACTTTATAGAATTGTTTTGATGTTTTTAGTATCAAGAGTTAGAAAAAAATGTTAAGGACAAGAAAATAATGAGCTAACCAGAACTCTATTGTTAGTTTAGTTCCTTTAAATGATCAACATAGTAAGAACCTAATAATTTTTTTATTATTTGATGTTGATTAATTTCGTACAGATTTCATAGCAAAAATAGACAGAGATCAAATATCAACCAACTGAAAAAGAAAATATATCCATCCCTTTTTCTCTCTCTTCTGATTGGTTGAGCTACTAATTTCTTACAGAAAAGTTTGGAGCATGCAAACTCTTGCACTAGCCATAGTTAATTTAGTTGTTGTGAACGCTAACACATGATTGTGCCTGTCAAACATCTAGTACTAACCATAACTACTAAAACTAACTACTAATTCCATGCTGTGAACGGGGCTACATGATTCTGCCTGTCAAACATCTAGTACTAACCATAACTACTAAAACTAACTACTAATTCCATGCTGTGAACGAGGCTCTAGTTATCATAGTCATTTCATTTATTTTTATTTTGCATATCTAACTCATGTATTGAATGAATCAAATGGAGTATCTATAAAATTACAGTTCAATTGAATAATGATATTGTTATAGAATTAAAAATATAATATCACGTATGACATGAAATGCAGAGAACTATCGAGAATATGAATATTTAATTATCACCACTTCCAATAAAGATGAGATTTTCAAACACATATAATGTGAATTATGTTAGATACATTTGATTGGTCTTGAGGATCATCTAAGAAATACTCAATTATTACTATTTATTGGTTGGTAAATGAGCTGTAATAAATGAATACCTGCACTAATTCTATATCTATCTATATCTAATTTGTTCACGAGAAGAGATGAACATAACCTAGGTCAAGTAATGTTCAATAGTTATTTTTGCAGAATACATGGATATTTGAGCAATTATACAAAATATGGATATTTTTTGTTTCGATGATTAATAAAATGTGATAGAAAATCGTTACAAACTCCATTATAGACACTTCCTAAGTAAATATAAGTAGATACCACATACTAAGATTTGTAATTCATTGTCAATACAAATCACCAAGAACATTTTCATGTAAAATGTTGCCAAGACGAGACCATATAGCTCGCACTGTCAAAAAGTTATCAGATCTCATGTAGAGGCAATCTTCTAATACTACACGCCCTAACTCTACAAGCCCAAACTTCGCAAACTCTACACCTTATTCAAAATATGTGCATGACTTGGCCGTTTCGTTACTACAAGAGCTATTATATTACAGAAACGTAATAAACAGTGAGTAAATTTTACGCCTTATGCCCATGTGACTGTAGCGAAATGGCCAACCCACATATTTTGATTAAGGTGTAGAGTTCACGAAGTTAGGGCTTGTAGAGTTAGGGCGTGAAGTGTTAGAAGCTTGGCTTCACTTGAGATCTGATAACTTTTTGACAATGTGAGCCATTATGGTCTCGTCTTGGCAACATTTTATATGAAAATAAATTTAGTGAGATTTTATTTCTTTTTTTAAATTGATTATAACAATATTTTTTCAATCCTACTATTTTCTATAACAAGAAGTCCATATATCAATCTTTAGACCTCTAGCATCAAAATTTGCGAAAATCTCATACAAACTTCCATCCCTCAGTTTAAGGGGTTGGGAGGTAAAAGTTCCAAGTTTTAGAATTTTTTGTTTTTTGTGTACTGATACTAGCTCACATACCAAATTTCAGCTTCCTAGGACTTCAGGAAGTGGCCGAAACATTTTGGTGATCATCATTGAGTGAATCAGTGACGAAATCATA
Source organism: Dromius quadrimaculatus (assembly GCA_963989225.1). NCBI lineage: Eukaryota > Metazoa > Arthropoda > Insecta > Coleoptera > Carabidae > Dromius > Dromius quadrimaculatus. The sequence continues at coordinate 25,722,571 of OZ022324.1, forward strand.
TGGTTCTTCAGATATCAATGAGATCTATAGGAGTTATGTAATTTAAACTTCACAAACTTGATAATTTCACTATTGAAATCATATCTCGAGAATTTTGTTTATCTGGTATAATCGAAATCCAAGTTATGAGGGTTCGAAATAGAAAGGAAGCTCTTCGACAAAAGGTAGGTAGTGCCCTTGCGCTCCGCTTGGCTCGTCTTGGCGGGGTCACTACCGTGCCTCCAGATAAGTATGTCATATTATGTCATTTATTATAATACAGATTAACAGAAAAATGCTTCAGATATGGATATGAAATAACGGAAGGTTTGGTAACTTTCATCAAAAAAAAGTTATATCCTCTAGAAAAATTTCTTTTGTAGCCAGAAGAAAATTTAAATATTCATGAAAATATAATTTCAATCTTTTTTCTATTGAATATCCGAATTCGAATCAAATAAATTTGTATATCTTTTCTATCACTTTGAACTGCAATATTTAACAAAACTGAAGATAAGTCCTCCTACTCTTTCTGTTATGTTCATGAGTACTAGCTCTGCTCAAATCCTAAATACAATCTTCCGTAATATTTTCATCATATTGGCCTTGATGACGGCGTTCCAGGCCCATAATGTATTGATGAAAACGTTCGTAGTATTCTTTAGAGTATATTTCCATGTTGTTTTCCAATTTTTCTGAATGAGCATGTAGTTTAACAATTTTCAAAGATATCCTGCAAATCATGACCCTCAAGTTCTATTATGTACTTTCATGATAATATTTTATTCATTCAACTGACTTACATCACATTATCTATTGTTATTTTTATATATGACCTACTACATATTACATTTCATGAATGCACGTATCTATGGTAATTATTACAATATATAACATCACTCCCCCATTATAAGTAAATACAATAACAAATTACAAATTTGCTAATTCTGCCAGATCTCGTCACATAAAACTCATTTGAATGCGGTAATGGTTGATTTAATTCATTCACTGTAGTTTTTTCATTCCTTATTTGAGGGCTTATTGTAGATTCTTGTGTTGGTTCCGTTGCTGAAATAATAGTATTAGAAAGATTACCATTTGATAATTGAACAGTGGTAGTCGATTTTGCTGGTTCGTCCATAATTTCGTCCTCAGTTGCATTATTTCGTTTTCGGAGTTGGTCTACATGTCTGTGCCATGTACGTCCGTCTTGCAACTCAACATTGTACGTCAGCGGTCCTCTGACTTCCGTAACTGTAGCTGGTAACCATTTCTCCCCTGAAGTATAATTATAAGCATAAACAGTTTCATCTGTTTGAAAAGTACGATGTGGAATTAAAGTCTCTTGCATTTTTTCCCCTTGTGCAAACAAGAGTCTGGATGTATAACATCCAAAATAGTTCGCAAATGTCGTCGCATAAGCAGTTCAGCCGGTGCTTTACCAGTACTAGTGCTTGGAAAGCAAGAAATTTGACAGTCGAGTTGTCCAATCGCCAACAACAATTCTTCTTAAAGAATTCTTTGTTTCCTGTACCATTCTTTCAGCTTGTCCATTGGATGCTGGGTGGTAAGTTGGAATAAATGTTTGACGAATATAATTGTTTGTCATGAATTTCTTCATTTCATCGGAAGTGAATGCAGTTCCATTATCGGATACTACAACTTGTGGAATTCCGTGCGTAGCAAATAAATTGCGTAATACTTTTATTGTTGCTGCAGATGACATAGATGGCATTGGTATTACTTTTAGCCACTTTGAATAAGAGTCAATAACAATTAGAAATATTTTACATTGAAAAGGTCCAGCAAAATCTATGTGCAAGCGTTCCCATGGATTTTTTGCAAACTCCCAAGGATGCAATCGGGTTTTTGATGGATTGTTTCTTGTTTGTTGACATATATTACAAGAATTTACCTTATTTTCTATTTCTTTATCCATATTTGGCCACCATACATATCTCCGCATTAGTGCCTTCATCCTGACAATGCCTGGATGAGTCATGTGAAATGATTTAAGCACATCAGTTCGTAAAACTTGTGGTACAATGACTCGATTACCCCATAGTAGGCAATCTTTATAGACAGATAATTCATCTTTGCGACTATAATAAGGTTTAAACTGATCTTCTGGTCTAGCAGTTGGCCAACCTTGTTGTACCCACCTCATTATTTTAGATAGTATCGAATCAGACTTTGTATTTTCCATTATTCTTACGGCATCTACATGACCTTTCGGAATATCTTCTATGAAAGCTATTTCACGTAAAATTGATAAATTTTCATCTTCAATTGGCAATGGTAGACGACTAAGTGCATCTACATTCCCCATATTTGCTCCTGGGCGGAATTGCAAATCATAATCATAAGCTGCGAGTGCCTCACACCATCGCAACATTCTTAGCGATATCATTGTTGGTGTAGTAGACCCCTGTCCTAAAATTCCTAGCAGTGGCTTATGGTCAGTATATATCTTAAATCTTCGTCCATATAAATAATTATGAAACTTTTGAACTCCAAATATCATTGCAAATGCTTCCCTGTCAATTTGAGCATAATTACGTTAGGCTGAATTTGAAGTTTTTGAAGCATACGCTATTGGTAATTCGCTACCATCAGATTCAGTATGACTGATGATTGCTCCTACTCCATATGGAGAAGCATCACAAGCTAATATGATCGGTTTATTCGGATCATAGAGCGTCAATAATTTATTTGATTGTAACAATTGTTTAGCAGTCTGAAATGCTTGATCAGTTTCCTTGGTCCATTTGAATTGTACATTTTTGTGAAGTAGTTTGTGCAATGGCTCTAATTTATGCGCAGCACCTTCAAGAAAGCGACAATAAAAATTTAGCATACCTAGAAATGACATCAATTCTGTCTTGTTTTTAGGTGTTGGCGCTTCTTTGATTGCCTTTATTTTATCTTCCAACGGTCGAATACCTTTGGCACTGATTTTATACCCAAGGTGTTCAATTTCTTCAGCATTAAAAATACATTTGTGATTGTATTCCCACTGATTTTACATTATAAAGCTTTCAACTAGATTCTGGTGTTTTACAACTCTAATATCTCCTGAAAAATTAAATACTGCTTTTGAACTGTGCCAAGCTCTTTTTGAGAAATTTGGAAATCCTTCACTGCCAAGAATTTTTTCAATTTCAAAATTCTGGCTTTAACTTCGATTTCTGACAACTTTAGATACAAACTTCTGAAGAATTTTAAGTCTTGAGATCTCTCATGCTTCACAAATTTTACCATTATATCTAACATGATTTGTAGAGATGGCATCAAAATACTTCTAGGTTCGGCAATTGGTTCACATTGAACATTTTGCTTCCCCTCCCGAAATTTCCTGCTTTCTGGTCATGATCTTCGAACATAAAATTATTTGATTAACCAAAAAAAATCCTATTTTGATGGCGACAATAAATGTGATATTCTTAAATTTATATCTATAAAGAAAAAGAACGATATCTATCAACATCAAGCCCTGTTTAAGTTGATCGATCTATTTACCATAAAATCATTGAATCCAGCAAACAATTTATTGGATACGATTACTGTCTTGTATATGACAGTATTGAGTTACTTAAATGTTACAAGTGTTGCGGATTCCATCATTATGCCAATCAATGTACCAACAAACAGTCTGCTCTAATTGTAGCGAAAATCATCAAGCCAAAGATTGTAAGACCTCTTTGCCAATTGCACTAAATCTAATGCAATATTTAAAACTGGACTTGATGTTTCGGATCCGAAATGCCCTACTTTCATTGAGTCACTAAAAAAACTCAAATGTAACATACTAGGTAAATAGCAATTTTAGAAAAATAGTCAGCCTTCTACCTCTTATAACTTGGAATTTTACTACCAAAATATTCAGAGTATTGTGAACAAGATTGATAAATTCTATTCTGTCTCTCCGACGCTCGATTTTAATGTAATTGCTTTTTCGGAAACATTCTTGAATGGAAGTATATCTGATTCTGAACTTTTTTTCAAAATTCACCGATCAAATCGCGATTTCAACGGATACAAAGTTTCTCGTGACGATGGTGATGTTCTTTTTGTGAACGAAAATATTTTTTCCTATTCGGTTGATCTAAGTAACCATACAAGTATACTTCCTGTTGATATGGATGTTGCCTAAGCTAGAGTCAAACTTAAAAATAATCATCTGTACGTTTTTGCTCTATAGACTTCATCAACAACTTCCACATCAAATTTTGGTATTATATTTGACATCTTTGATAGTCTTTCTTTTTTGCTGCTCAACAATTTTATTATCTTGAGCGATTTCAATCTTCTAGAATTAAATTTCAGGGCCCTGACAGTCTTAATTCTGACCTTTCCAATAATTTTTTGGATTTCTTTGGCGATAAACGATACAATTCAATCGTTAACAAAAATAATTCTAATTTAGATCTTATTGTGATGTTTATTGCTTGATAAATCACTCTGTAAATAAATAAAAGTCACTATTTAATAATCTAAATGAAATAAAAGTTTTATTCTACTTATGTCACTAATAACACTATATTTATATATTAATCACTTAATTCTAATTTAAACAGTGGCATTTCTTTGGACTAAGTTTCAAACCAGCTTTCTTTAATTGCTCAAATACCTGCTCCAGATTCTTCAAATGGTCTTCAAATGATTTTCCCATCACAATTATATCGTCCAGGTATACCAAGCAAGTTTTTCCCGATAGTCCTTTCAGTACGGTCTCCATAAGTCGCTCGAAGGTGGCAGGAGCATTACACAGACCAAATGGCATGACTGTAAATTGCCACAATCCACTGCCGATGGTAAATGCAGTTTTTTCTCGGTCTTTCTCATCCATCGCTACTTGCCAGTATCCACTCTTGAGATCTAGGGTCGAGAAGATCTTTGACCCGGCCAGGGTATCTAAGGTGTCATCAATCCTGGGCAGAGCATAACTGTCCTTCTTGGTAACGTTATTCAGCTGGCGATAGTCGACACAAAATCGTGTAGATCCTGCTTTCTTCTTCACAAGTACCACCGGAGAGGCCCATGGACTGTTCAAGGGTTCAATGATTTCGTCTTGCTCCATGTCTTGAATGATGACTTCAGCGTCTTCTCTCTTCGCAATCGGGAGCCGTCGTGGTGCTTGCCGAATTGGTCGTGCATCGCCTGTGTCGATTTTGTGGTGGACAATATTTGTTCTTCCTTTTTGCCCCTCACTGGTTTCAAACATCTCTTGGAATCGGCGTATCAGATCTTCTGCTTGTGCATGTTGCCGATTGTCTAATTGTTGACCCTTGGATAGTAATAGGGTCGTTAATTCCTTCGAAAGTTTATCGCAATTAGGCTTTATCTTTGTGTCTTGTTCGGTGAGTTCTATTCTTGCGAGGCATTCTTTTTCATGTCTGGAGTTATCTTTGGGTAGAATCTTCAAAGGTTTCTTGCATTGACTTTTTGCTTGACCTAGCTCTTCACAGTTCCAACACCGGAGTTGTCTGGAATTCTTGAGATCTTTCACTGCTTCCTGGACCAACCGCTGAACCTGGGCTTCCAAGCTTTCCGTGGTATCGGAGTCGCAGGTAACCTCTCGCACTCGAGCACTGTTTCTGGACGCCTGCTTTGCCGCTTCGTATTCCAGTGCATGAGCCAATGCTTCCACCAGCTTCTTCGGCCGCGCCAAACGTAGGGCTTGCTGCGTTTCATGGTCTCTGATGCCGTCCACAAATATTCTCACAGCCCAGCTTTCCAAGAAATCATCTGGGCCAGTTGGATATGCCAGTCGAACCAGGCGTGCCACATCAGCTTCGAACTCCTGTAGACTCTCGCTGGGACGTTGGTATCGGTTCTTGAGCTGCGTGTGATACACTTCCTCCAAGTGTGCATGGCCGTATCGCAGCTCCAGTCGCTTGACTAATTTTTCATGATTGTTGTCTTCTTCCGGTGGAATAGCCTGTAAAATGTTTACCGCATCTCCTCGGAGAGCAACTGTAAGTGCTGAAAATTTCTCAGTATCATTCCAGCCATTAGCCTTAGCAGCGGCTTCAAATTGCCTATGGTAATTAATCCAAGATGTTTGACCATCAAAGGTTGGAGGTTTGACACGCATTTTTGTAGTTGAATCAAGATTTGGTGCGGATAACTCAATTATCTCAGCTTTTGAAGCTTTTTCCGGGGATGGAACACCAAGTTTGAATTTTTCTTCAAAAATCTTCATTCTCTCATCCAATTTTGCATTCAATTCTTCTTTTAACATTTTACAATTATCTTCATATACTTCCTCCCATACCTTTGAATTTTCTCTAAATTTTTCCAGTTGCTGTTCAACTTTCTTTGAGTTTTTCTCCATCTTTCCATACAGTTCTTCTCTCAAGTTTCTAGAATTTTCTTCTAACTTGCCTAATAAATCTTCTTTCAAATTCGTAGAATTCTCTTTCAATTTTAATTTCAAATTCTCTTCCAAACTTGTAGAATTTTCTTTTAATTTTGATTCTAAATTTGTACAATTTTCTTTCAATTTTGATTCTAAATCTTCTTTTAAAATTGTAGCATTTTCTCTTAATTTTGATTCTAAATTTATAGTCAAATCGGTCAAGGAAAGTTGAACCTCAAACAAATATGTATCAGGGTCCTCACCGTCTTCAGTCATAGCTCCTCGAAGTCGTTCCATTAAAACTTGTTTGCGGCCACTGGTTTCCAAATCTCACTCTTCCAATTGATATTTCAACTCTGCGACCTTCAAATCTTTCAACAGCTTAGTAGACGCCATTATCCAATTTTACGAAACAGCAATAAACAAAATACTAAATTGTTTATAACAATCCCACTTCTGACACCACTGTAATGTTTATTGCTTGATAAATCACTCTGTAAATAAATAAAAGTCACTATTTAATAATCTAAATGAAATAAAAGTTTTATTCTACTTATGTCACTAATAACACTATATTTATATATTAATCACTTAGTTCTAATTTAAACAAGGTCACAGATATTTATATTTCACTATTTATATGCACTGGTCACTTCACTTGTTACTTCATTATTTATTTCACACTAATACTCTTATTACTGTACTGTCCTACGCATCTTTGGCTCGGCCTTATATAGAGAAACACCGTCCTTCTCGAATTTTCCATTTCGCGACTCTTTCCATTTCCAGGAATCGCTAGAGGCTTCCATTGGGAGAGGTGATGCGCTGCGACGTGGCGCGGCGTAAGAGGCGACAAGAAGCCCCTCCCCATACTGCGTCGTATTCACGAGCTCCCCTCTCACTCCCGCACGTCACATTATTATCTCTTATTAAGCTATCCCTGTTTGTCGATCCAATGACTTAATTCTAGAGGTTGAATATGTAGCTCTTTGTTTTGAATTAAATGTCTGCACTCAACGCTCCACTAAAAATTTAAGCAAAATTAATGATTCCTCATATAATTTTAAAAAAGGGGTTCACATACGTTTGTCTGATCTAATTGGGACTTTTGTTTGAGAAGACCTTAATGAATTTGTCGATTTCAACTCAGCTTGTGACTTATTCTACAATATTATCTATTTATTCCTTGACAAATGCGTTCCTTCGAAAAAAATCTACAAAATTAGTTACTCACCATGATTCACAAGAGATATTAATTCTAATATTAAATAAAAAGAATGTTTTCGCAAGTTAAATAATAGACAAAGTAACCTGTACTATGACGAAAATTACAAATTCTTTCGTAGTCAGTTGAAGAAGTTTAGTCAAAGCCAAAAAAATCTGCATTCTCGGAATCAATCAAATATAATGAACATGAGTTCTCAGCTTCTATTATATTGCGAACGGTTTCGCTGCTTTTCTCAAATATGTTTACACGGATCCTTCTAGCAATAATACCTATAATAGTTCCTACTGCTGTGATGACTCAATTTTCCTGAATGATATCACTAGAGAAGATATAGAAGCATTAATCTGTAAACTCAAATTCAGCTACTCCTGCGCTCCGGACAACATATCTAGTTTTCTGATCAGGGACTGTGCTTATCTTCTATCCAATGCGCTTCATTATACCATCAACTTGTCAATCAGAACTAACTGTTTTCCTAATCTATGGAAAACCACCAGAATAACTCCCATTTTTAAATGCGATGATACTGACTCTATTTGGAATTATTGTCCCATCGCAAACTTGTCAAATTTCAGTGAAATATTTGAGAAAATACAATATTCCTCAATATATCCCAGAATGAAGAATAAGATTAGTTTTCCACAATCAGGTTTCATAGAAAAAAGATCCACAACGAGCAATGTGTTATATGTCTTCCACTTTTTTTGTTTCTAATGCTCTTAATAATAAGGGACAAGTTGATTGTATTCCCACTGATTTCGCAAAGGTATTCAACAGAATTGATAACAGCATCCTGATCACAAAACTACATTCTTTCTCTTTTTCATCATCCTTAATATCCTTGCTCTCCTCCTACCTTAATAACCGTAAACTTTATGTACAATTCCTTGGTTATAAATCTGATCCATTTACCGCGACATCTGGAGTCCCGTAAGGATCAATTACGGGCCCTATCTTATTTAATTCATTCATAAATGATACAGCTGAGGTCTTACAATATAATTATCTATTATTTGCTGACAATTTAAAAATTTTCGATACTATTTCGTCTCAAAATGACTGTATTACATTTCAAAATGATCTAATTAACCTTTGGAATTGGTGCTCCACCAACAACTTAACCTTAGACCGTTAAACACAAATAAATGTTGTTTTGCCTTATTTACGCTGCACATCTCCTGTCACTTACAATAATACCCAGGATGCGAAGTACGTGATGGAGGTAACTGAATCGACTGCAGCGTGAGTAGTGGACAAAACAAGCATTATTATGGGCTGATATCGTGTGTATAGTATCATGAAAAAATTGGCCATCATAGTTAATTCCAAAAAACAATGGATTCTTGAATTAAAAAGCAAAAATTAAGTAATACATAGCGCAACTTTAAGGGGTGTTTGAAACATTGCATTAAATAATATATTTTGCTTTGCATTTTGACTATCCATTTTGATGTAAAGCAAAATGAATCTTGTGATACAGAAAATTTTAGGCAGTGCACTCTGATTTCATGTATGACATGACATGTTGCCTATTTTTTCGCTTCAAAATAGAGAATCAAAATGCAAAGCTGAATGCAGAATTTAATGCACCGTGTCAAACGGCCCTAATACCTATTTATCAAGCATTTATCTGCAAATAAAATTTCAGTCCTCCTAAATACAGAATTAAAAAAATACCTAATGCATTTTAACTTGCGTACAACAATGTTAAATAGGAGCCTGATTAACTGATGTTTGCCCTATTACCTTGCATGTTATTTAATGACTTATGCCAAACAAGAATAATTATTCCCCATCGCTGACATGTTCTGCTGTTACCAGTAGCTTTCCCTTCTGCATTGTCTAAGGTTGAAATAAAATGCTATGGGTTATGGCCCGAGAGCCAGTCTTTATAATTAAGTTCATATAATAGCTGAAAATTGTTAAAACTCTTCCATTGAACTATATCATTATTCGGTATTTTATATTACTCACTTTTATAGTTCCAGAAATTTTTGGATCAATTTTGAAAATGATTTTGGTGCTCTCTCAATTTTTGACGTACACTGACCTTAACATATACAAAATAATATACATGCTCAAAAAAATTCTTGATGCTTTCTTCTATAGAACAATAGTAGTTATTTTATATGCTCTTCGATTTCGATAGCTTTGAAAATTTATTGACTTCTCAAAAAAAAAATATTCATTTATATACACAAATATCAATGATGTTACATACTAACAAGCCCGGAAAAATGTGTGATATAGAGGGCATGTCAGCACGCACCCAGCGTATACACCTGGTATACACTTAACCTCACACTTCTATCGCGCTATATGATAGTTGAGGATCTTGGTGTCATTTTTGACTCCAAGCAACCTTCATTTATCATAAGTATTGAATACAGCACATGGATGCTGCACATGATTTTGCTCTGTGATTGTCAGACAATTTGGTTGGTTGCTTCAATATATTGTTCCTCAGTTTTTTTATATCCTGTGCATCAGTGGTTTATTTCTAATCGATTGATGATATTGTTATCATTCTGAGCTCTAGGGGTGAGTCAATCCTCTTTAACATCTATTTAGATCCATTTTTATTTCATGTATATATATATATATATATATATATATATATATATATATATATATATATATATATATATATATATATATATATATATATATATATATATATATATATATATATATATATATATATATATATATATATATATATATATATATATATATATATATATATATATATATATATATATATATATAAAAAAAATTCGTTCTACGGATTGTGGACTAAATTGGAATTGTAAAAATTGCACCAAGATAGGTAACGACATTGCAAGTCTTAAATTACTTATTATTGATTTACAGAAAGATATAACTGAATTGAAAGATTCTAATCTATAGCACGGCTCAGCACAGTCTCCAATTCTCTATACTAAAGAAATAATCCAAGAAATTATGGAACGTGAGAAATGCTCCAACTATATCATGATTTATGGTTATGAAGAGAAACCTTCTGCTACGAAAGAACAAAAAACTGAACAGGACACTAAGTTAATTAATGAGTTGTTATCGGATGCTGGTGTTAATCCTTCACTGGTTATCAAACCTATTCGTATGAGTCGTTTTGATGCTACATCTACTCGATCTCGTCCCATAAAGTTACAGCTCCCGACTTCGACTAATGTCTTAAATATTTTTAAAAAATTCAGAGATCTAAGAAAAACAGAAAAATGGGCAAATATTTCTATTTCTAGTGATAAGACTCGTCAACAAACTGAATATTATAAAGCTTTAAGAACTGAATTGAACACTCGTGTATCCAAAGGTGAATCTAATATTGACGGCATGAAATCAAACCATAATTTTGATACGTTAAATAACCTTTTTAATTCTTTTGGTATGGTATCATGTGTATCAGGTTACAGCAGAGTGGTTGGCTCAGCTAAGTCTCAAGTTGACCATATCTTTTCAAATATTGATTGTCACGTTCTCAAAGGTCATACAATACACTCTATTTTGTCAGATCATTTCTGTCAAGTAGTTACTATTTCTTATTGCCCACCTGCAGATAAATCAACTGTCTATAAAAGAATTTTTAGTCAAAGAAACAATAATTATTTTTGTTATCTACTTAGTACAGAAACCTGGCAAGATATTGCAAATGTAAATGATGTTAATACTAAATTCGATATATTTCATGATTATTTTTTGCACTATTTTGATACTGCTTATCCTGTAACCAAATTTCACACCCAAAAATCGAAAAAATCATGGATCACTGACAACATAAAAACTGAACGTAACAAACTTCACGATCTATATAAAATATGTGTTCAGCATGATTCTCCTAATCTTCATCAGTACTTCCTCAACAGGAAGAGGCAATACAGTGATTTGTTATTAAATACAAGAAAAGATTCTAATGAAAATTTCATATTGAGATCTCAGAACAAATCCAAAGCAGTATGGTCTGTCATTAACAAAGAGTTCAATAAAAATATAAACAAACAAGATCTTCAATTGAAAAATTCATCTGGAAATCTTGAAAATAATCCGCAGAATATTGCAAATATGTTTAGTGAACATTTTGGTAAAATAATTGGCAACGTGGATACTGCCACTAGCAGTTCTGAAAGTGCAACCATTGTAAATCATAGCTTCTACTTGACACCCACAGATATGCATGAGGTGTCCTCAATAATTCGTCAAATTTGCAGCAAAAACTCTTCTGGTTTTGATGAAATTCCCTGCTCTGTACTGCGTATTGCTGAACCTTACATTACGCTTTCCTTGAGTAATATAATAAATTTATCTCTAGAAACTGGTGTCTTTCCCGATAAACTGAAAGTTGCCAAGGTTATACCCATTTTCAAAAAGGGCTCAAAGGTGGATATAAATAATTATCGTCCGATTTCACTGTTATCAGTATTTAGCAAAATATTCGAAAAAATAATATACTCACGCCTAATCTCATTCTTGAATAGATTTGAAGTTGTGTCAGAGCACCAATTTGGATTCGTACCTAATAGAAGCACAATTGATGCTATATTTAATAATATCAATTTCGTTGCGAGTTGTTTGGATAAAAAGAAAACAGTGGGAGGAATTTTTTTTGATTTGAGTAAAGCTTTTGACTCTCTAAATCATGAACTGCTCCTCAACAAATTGTATAATTTTGGAATTAGAGGCACGGCTCAAAAATGGTTCTCTTCTTTTTTATCGGGAAGGACACAGTACGTTAATATTCAAAATTATGGCAGTATCATGAAAATAATTTCAAACCTATCATCAGTTGTCAGAGGTGTGCCGCAGGGCTCAATACTTGGTCCTATTTTGTTTATATTATATGTAAATGATCTTGATGTCACTTTAGATTGCAATAAATTATGTCAATTTGCTGATGACACCTCCTGTATAGTGAGTGCTGATTCCGTAGCCCAGTTTTCGTTACTAGCAAAAAACTCAATGGTTTCAATGTCAGAATGGTGTGCTAAAAATCACTTGATACTTAACTTCAGTAAAACTTATCTAATTTTATTTAACATACGTAATAAAAGTTTCGAAAATCCTCTTGTATATTTAGATAAAAAATCAGTTCCTACAGCTCCAAGTACTAAATTCTTAGGTTTATTCATTGATCCTGACTTGAAGTGGCAAAGCCAGATTCATCATTTAACAGCTCAATTATCCACAGCCTTCTATGCAATTTATAAAATAAGAAACATAGTACATATCAGTACACTGAAAATTTATTACTTTGCGCATGTGGAAAGTAGGTTAAGATATGGTATTATTTTTTGGGGAAACAGCCCTCATGTTCAAAAAATATTTATTGCACAGAAAAAAATTGTCAAATGTATGATAGGTGCTTCCCTAAGAACTCACTGCAAGAGAATTTTCATTGAATTGGGAATAATGACAGTTGCATCATTATATATTTATGAAATGGTTCTATTTGTTAGAAATAATGGCTTAGTATTTGTACGCAATAAGGATATGTATGTTAATATGCAAACAAGAAATTGTGACAATTTAAGTGTTCCCGTTCACAGGTCATCTTTCTTTGCCAATAGTACTTACAACATGGCAATAAAAATATACAATTCTCTGCCAAGCCAAATTAAGAGTATAAACAATTTAAAAGAATTGAAATCAAACTTGAAACAATTTCTTGTGAACAATAGTTTTTATAGTGTTAATGAATATTTAGATTGTATTTTCAATTAATTTTTGTTTGACATTGTCTACTGTGTTTCCGCCTTACAGACAATAAAGTATATTATTATTATTATTATTATTATTATTGTTATTAAATACATAAGAAATACACCAAATTAAGTCTTTAAACTAATTCAGTCCAACGATTGTCCAATTTGAAATTTATATTATCAAAATACTCGGGATTTAAATACTAAATGTAATGAATTTTACGTTTCTTGCTGTTCGTTTTCCTATGATGCCATATTATTATCTGAAACTTGGCTCAATACTTCAGTTCATAGTACAGAATTATTTCCTGATGATTATAATGTCTTGCGATGCGACAGAGATTTTTTTGCAGTTGGTCGCAGTTGAGGGGGTGGTGTACTTATCACTTTAGCTGATTATATATCTTATAATCATATCGATACTTCTACTCTAAGGAGTCTGGAGCCATTAATTGATCTTGTTGCGTGTGAGTGCTATTTTGATAAGATCAACTTTGTTCTTTGTGTCATCTATATTCCACCAAACTTAAATATGCTGATATTTCAGTATTCCTTGAAGCTTTAGAAACTTTGTTTATAAATGAACCACTTCTATTAGTTGGAGATTTCAATCTTCCAAACTTTAATAATTCTACAGTTACTTGTCCTAAGACTACTTCTGTCCGTAGTCTTTGCAACATATTGAATCTTAAGCAATATAATAATGTCCGAAATATGAACAATAATCAAATAGATTTAATATTTTCTAACTTTGTCTCTACTCTGTCAGTCTTGAGGTCTGATAATCCTCTTGTTCCTGAGGATAACTATCATCCTGCTCTAAATTTTTGTCTTGAGATTTTATCTCACAATTCATCCAAAAAATTCCCATCGTCAAATACTGAACGTTATAATTTCCGTACAGCTGATTTTAGCAAACTTTATAATGATATATGCAAATGTGATTGGTCCTGCCTGGATGAATGCAATGATGTCAATCATGCTCTCCACAAATTTTATGCACTTCTGTACAAAATATTCGATAATTCAATACCTAAATATAAATATTCTGGTATATTAGATAAAATTGATGAAGCTGACTGGATGAGTGAATTTGAGTGAGTGAAAAGTCTTGGGAATTCAGTCAATATTTCTGTTTTAATTTCTTTCCTACTTTACAGTTTCGGCTGTACCTCAGCCATCTTCAGAAGCTAAAAGAACTATATTGTGGAAAATTAAAAATGTACATTGAAATGTGATATCGAGTTTGTAAAATAGCGGAAAAATTTTTATTCCTCTGTTGAGGTTTTTATGTGGTTTTTCCTCAGACTTTGGGTAAATATGATGAAAAAAAGAAGCTGAAAACAGTGGAATCACCATTCGAGAGGACTTGACAAAGAAGAACTTGACACTCTTGAAAGCGGCTGCAGATAAGTTCTCATTTAAAAATGTGTGGACATCAGATGGTCGCATTATAGTTCATATCACTGATAAGAGCAAGAGTACAAAATTTGTTATTAATAATACTGATGATATTGGAAAAATCAACTAATATAATCTTACACTTTTTCCTTTTTTTTTTTGAAGAATACTTTTTCTACTTTTGCTCGAAGTCAAAAATCAACTGAATCACTTCTGTAAAAAAATATATTTTGCCTGAACATGCATAAGATAGATTTTGTTGGTTTCACTAATTGTTCTTGTCTTAACTTAATACTCAATTTTTTATTGTCATATGTTAAAATCAAATGTCTAAACCTAAGGGGATCGACTCCACAGTAAAATGATGCGTGAAACAAGGTGCTGTCGTTGGCGTTTTATGAATGACATGTTGATGTTATTGAAACAAAAATGAATACAATATTTTGTTAAAGAATAAATCTAGGTTTATGCCGTGCCAAAATTTTGAAAAAATGTTCTCGTTCGTCATAAAAAAGTAATGAAAAATCGCTTTTTAGGTAATATTTAGCATGGTGTAGCTAATGAAATAATTATTTATCAGAAAATTTAACTCGGCATAAACCTAGATCCACTTTTCGTCTGTAAGGAATTTCTAGAACTTTTAATCTAGCATCAAAATTGCACCCGTAATTCAGTAATTAAAAAACTACTTTCATGTATTTTTATCACCGCCTGAATCACTTGCCCTAGTACAGAGGCGGCAGGGTACGGGTGGAACAGGGTGGTAGAGGAGATAGAATTTGCATCTAGGGTAGACGAAGCAGGCGACAGGGGTGATTTTATTTCAAGTGCGGCTGTGAATATTAGTTATAGTTTATTGTTGCTTGACAATATATTATTTTTCGCAATGGATTCAACTGCCGTTGAGAGAGACTGGCGCTATGGCAAGAAAAAAAGATTACGCTTATCCGCTAGAAGGAAGCAGCAAAAAGGAAAAAATTTTAGGAAGCAAAGAAAAGGGTAAGTTTAGAGAATATTAAAATTTCTAACGTATCTTGAAATAATTAATATATAGATGATTACTAAAATTGAGGCAATATTTATTTTCATAATTATTCTTTTTATATCTGTATCACTCAAATCAATCGTAAAAATAATGTAAAATGCTATAAGAAATCAATAACAGACATAAATAATAAAAATAAATATACTAGAAAAAAAAGTTCAATTTCGGTTCATTGGTTTATGTATACATATTAAAATTTCCTAAATTTTATCACATACGCTAGTATGGTACGCCGCTTTTTATTCCACTTAAATTTAAAGTAATACATTTTTATTATCTTGCAAGAAAATTTTAATTCATTGAATCTTCATGATTGAATTAAAATTATGTACATAATGGAAATTCAGAATTACTATGATCTTGCAAGATAATTTTGTTCCGTTGAATTTTTATAATTGAATTAAAATTATGCACATAATGAGAATAAAAAATTATTACCATCTTTCAAGATAATTTTGAAGTATTTAATTTTTAGGATTGAATTAAAATTATGTACGTAATGGGAATTCCGAGTTATTATCATCTTGCAAAAGAATTTTATTACATAGAATTTTTATGATTGAATTAAAATTATGTACATAATGAAAATTCATAATTATTATTATCTTGCAGGATTATTTTAATTAATTGAATTTTTATGATTGAATTAAAACTATGTACATAATGAAAATTCATATTTATCATTATCTTGCAGGATTATTTTAATTAATTGAATTTTTATGATTGAATTAAAATTATGTACATAATGAAAATTCATAATTATTATTATCTTGCAGGATTATTTAAATTAATTGAGTTTTTATGATTAAATCAAAATCATGCACATAATGAGAATTGAAAAGTATTACTATCTTGCAAGATAATTTTGAAGTATTTAATTTTTATGATTGAATTAAAATTATGTACGCAATGGGAATTCAGAATTATTATCATCTTGCAAAACAATTTTATTACATAGAATTTCTATTATTGAATTAAACTTATGTACATAATGAAAATTCAGAATTATTACTATCTTGGAAGATTATTTCAATCAATTGAATTTTTATGATTCAATCAAAATTATGTACATAATGAGAATTAAGAATTATTAATATCTTGCCAGATAATTTTGAAGCATTGAATTTTCATGATTGAATTCAAATTGTGTACATAATGAAAATTCAGAATCATTATAATCTTGCAAGATAATTTTAGGGTATTGATTATTATGGTTGAATTGAAATTATGTATGTAATGGAAATACAGAATTATTATTATCCTGAATACATAATTTCAATTCAATCATAAAAATTCAATGCAATAAAATTATCTGGCAAGATAATAACTTTGAATTTTCATATGTACATAATTTTGATTCAGTCATAAAAATTCAATGAATTAAAATCCTCTTGCAAGATAATTAAAAGGAATTGTTCAAATTTAATTGGAAAAAATTGTTGCTATTAAATAGCAAATAGCATGCCGTACGCTGGAGGTATATAAAATCTAGATCTCTCCAAATTTTATAATGAATTAGTTATGCTTTGTCGATATCGTGCATTGATTTACTCAATATGTTCAATTAATATTTCAAATCTGTTTGACTTCCACAGTATAAAACTTCAACGTCTTGTACTTTGGTAACCACTTTGTTGTCCAAAGAGATAATCAATTTAGTTCCATCTAATTTATAATTATTGATTATAATTGAAAAATCATGTACGAATGCTATTTTATGGTTCATTGCAGGGAAATTCTTTACACTTCAAAAAATATCACCGACAATAGATTCAATAATTCTGAATCTAATTTAATATCTGATTCGAATCAAACTGAGGACTTTGATACTGAATCACATCAAGAAAATTCTGAATATGTTCCATCTGGCACATCATCATCAGAATTGTCGGACCATGTTGATTTTGAAGAAAGTTCTACTGAAGTGAAAACAAAACCTTCAGGAAGAAGATATTTCGATATTAGTTATTTGTTTGAACAATTGAAGGTCTTTGGAAGTCATGAGCCTTTCAACTGTACATGGGTCAACATGGAATTTATTCGCGAAGAAAATATGGGTTGTTTTAGCCGTTTTATTTTCAAATGTTCAATGTGTAACAAACAAGACCAATTATGTACTGAAGAGCCCTCTTCATCTATGATCAATTCTGTAATTGTTAGCAGTACTATATCGACCGGATCTGGATATGCGCAAATGGAAGAACGACATGCAATATTAAATATACCAACTATGTCCAAAAAGTTATATCAAAAACTTCAAGAGAAAGAACTTTTTTCTAGTTTTTTTTTCTTTCTTCTGAATATATTTTTTTGTATTATTCGTGATTTGATGTTTTTTATATTTTAAATATTTGTGCTATTTCATAAAAATATATTTTCATTTTTTGGAAAAGTTATTTTTCAATTTTGTCGTTATTTATTTCGTATATTTTATTTTTCTTTTATTGCTATATCGCCAAATAACCATTCTCTGGACATTGTAAGTATATTTGTGAGTATTTGTAATTCTAATATGAAGTAATTTCGAATAGGATTATTCAATTGTAATGATGAATTTATGTTTGTGTGTGTAACGCTGAATGTTTATATGGTAATGATCTCAAAATCGCATAGGTACCTAGTTATTATATCATCAATTATAATACTGACTAAAAATTATATTTATAATAATGTATGAACTTTTTTTTTACAGCAGTCTGCAATATTAATAAATAAATAATGAGAATGTATATAAATATAAAAGCACTGATCGATAATAATCAATTCGTTGTCACTAATTAATCTATATAAATGACTTAATTCAATAAACAGAGAGAACATTAGATTCGGTGGAACGATAGTTTCTCCAAATATTTCCATAAATAGCCTGTTATCATTTTTACTGTACTATAAGTAGAAGAAAATAATACTGTCTATAATTAGTAAATAATTGTATTTAATTATTTACTCATGAGTTCAAAATACACTTCCATTGTGCCATTTATTATTTATGAAGCAACGTTACTCCACAAATTTTCAGACATTCTTAAAAATTTTAAAATTTTCTGTTATCAATTTTCTTTTTTAAAATCATTGTAGTGAGAATAAGTTTAGTTTTTGAAATATCTATTAATATCTGGAATATATTAAACAGAACGGTACCAATACAAATTAATTTGTTTGTTTATAACATGTGACAAATGGCTATAAATTGTGCACTTCATTATTTTCGTTCTTGAAGTAGATAAAATATAATTTCCGGTTATAACATTATCCCCAAAATCTTATTTTTAGAGTGTGCATGGAAATACAAAATATTACAATGTTTTGTTCAGTAATTTCATATTTGTATAATCGTAGAATATCACATCTACCCAGGAATCCGGTATATAACATTCACAGATATCAACATAGAAATCATGCGGCACAATTACTGCCTGATCCGTATCCTCCCCAACCCCTTGCAATATTGCAATAGTCCAATTCGTTTTTTTTTCTATATGTCTGTGCATCACAAAAGTGTTCCACTGCAAATTATCTAGTCTCGTCACCCCCTTACCGAACCACAAGTCTCATTTTTCTATGCTGCAAAGAAGTTGTGCTCTGCGGAGTCGATCGCCCTAAGGTTATTGACTCAAGCAATTCGTTCACATTTGGTCAATTGAATGTTAGGTCGCTTAATTCTTGTTTTTTGAAATTCGAAGAATTTGTTAATGAATTCAATTTTGATGTTTTAGCAGTAACAGAAACATGGATTAGCGTCACTTCTCCTCAACAATTATTTGATATTTCTGGTTACAATCTGATAAGTTCAGAGAGAACCCATAAACGTGGTGGAGGTGTAGCTTTCTATGTGCATAATAGTATATCGTTCAAAATCTTGAACACAGATTTCGCAAGAACTGATAACTTAGAACATTTGTGGATACAATGTCTCATTAATGATAAAAAAATTATTTTTGGTGTTGTATACAATCCTAAATTAGAGTACTATAAAGAACTAGAGATCTTAAACAATATCTTTACCGAGTTCATTCCGCAGTCGGATCATTTGTTTTGCGCAGGTGATATCAATATCAATCTTCTTGTTAACGACACACGTAGCAAATTTTTCACAGATTTAGTTTTTTCTAACGATATGAGCCAGTTAATAGATCAGTACACTAGACCAACAAGTAAATCTTTACTGGATGTGATATTGACTGATAGCATATCTTTATGCACAGATTCTGGTGTCCTGACTAATGACTTTTCGGATCATAGTAGTGTCTTTTGTACTCTCAATTTACCAAATTCAGCTGTTTCTTCAAATGTACTAACTTATAGAGATTTTAGAGATTTCGATTATGATAAATTCATAGCAGATAGTGAGTTAATAGATTGGGATAAGATATTTTATTTCGAAAAAATTGATGATAAAGTAGCTTATTTGAGTGACAAAATTTCTTCATTATTCAATATACATGCACCTATTAAAACTATTAGAGTATACAAGAAATATAGTCCTTGGATAGCCCCAGTTATTAAAATCATGCAAAAGAAAAGAGACAAGGCACGTATTGAATATAGAAAATATAAAACAGAAGCTAAACTTGCTTACTATAAACAATTGCGAAACCTCACTACTTCTGCTATACGTAGAGAGAAACAAGCTTATTTTGAAAATGATATCAATAGAAATCTCAAAAATTCTAGTCAACTCTGGAAAAATTTAAAGAGTGCTGGAATTAAAAATGATCCAGAAAATTTGATTTCACCCTCCTTGTACGACTCAGAAGCTTTCGGACAGTATTTAGTAGACAAAATTGGAACAACTATTACAAATGGTAATACTGTGACATACTATAATAATAATTCTTATTCTAATGCGGGTGCGAATCGCTTCAATTTTAAACTTGTTGATAAAAATATTATTGAGGATATTTTGTTCAGATTGAAATCTAACGCTGTAGGAGAGGATGGCATTTCTTTAAAAATGATTCAAATTCTATTTCCTGTGATAGGTGATCATATTACTAACATCATAAACACGAGCTTATTGGAAGGAGTTGTTCCGGATATTTGGAAAGTGGCTATTATTAAACCCATTGCTAAAAAAAAAAAATCTGTAACCTTTAACGATTTGCGCCCAATTAGTATCCTTCCAACATTCTCTAAAATTTTGGAAAGAATATGCAATGATCAGATAATGAGCTATTTGTCAGGTAATAATATTCTACCAGGCACACAGTCTAGTTTTAGGCGCGGTTACAGCACTCAATCCAGCCTCATAAACATTGTGAATACAATCATCTCTAATCTAGATAAATCAAATCTATCTGTGCTCATTCAAATCGACTTTACGAAGGCTTTTGATATGGTGGATCATAATCTGCTTCTCGCAAAACTCAGATTTTACAATTTTTCTCCGAGTGCTATAGAGTGGTGCAAAAGTTATTTAACCAATAGATCGTTTTATGTTACTATGTCATCTGAGTCAAAATCTTCTCAGTCATCTTCATTTCCTTTAATGTGTGGGGTCCCACAAGGTTCAATTTTAGGCCCATTGCTTTTCCTAATTTATATTGCGGACATGCCATCTGTTTTACAATATTGCTCAGCTCACTCTTATGCCGATGATACGCATGTCTTAGCTTCATTTAGTCCTGTCGATATCGAGGAAAAATTTAAACTTATAAATAATGATCTGAAGGCACTCTCAGAATGGATAAAAGACAATGGTCTCAAACTAAATGCAGAAAAGTCATCTCTCATCATTTTTGGTTGCAATGATACGCCTAATGTGATTTTGGATGGTGTTATACTGAGACGTAGCTGTTCTATAAAAAGCCTAGGATTAGAAATTGACGAAAATCTCAATTTTAGAGGACACTTAACAAAAAAATTAACAATTGCCAAGTTGAAATTACGGCATTTATACCAATTTAGGGACCTATCATCCCAAGTGAAATTGCGTTTAGTCAACTTATTAATTTTACCTTTGTTATACTATTGTGCCTGTGTTTATCTGCCAAATCTTACGCAATCGGACAAACAAAGAATTACTCTGCTTCAGAATACTTGCCTACGTTACGTTTATGGTGTTCGTAAATATGATCACATATCCCAATACCGTTTATTAGCAAAGATGGACACCGTAGAAGAATATTTGACAAAAACGTATATCTGCTTCATTCATAAAGTTAGATTAACTGGCATTCCCTCCTACCTGCACGAGAAATTGGTGAATAAAAATTGTTACTATACATTACGTGGAAAAGACTTATATGATGTACCAATTTTTAAAAAAACTAAATTTAAATGTTCCTTTTCGTATTTGGCTCCAACGCTTTACAATGCTGTTCCTTCGCATTTAAAATCTTTGACTGTTGGTTCTTTAAAGACTCATTTGAACGATGTACTAAATATCAAGTTGATAGAATAAATAATTTTAATATATTAATTAGTTGTTATATACATATTTTTCATTTCTGTAACAATTGTCGATATAGATTTAATTAGTCATCAACAACAATTTAATTTTTTATTTTTTTATATTGTCTATTTGTTAATGATATTAGTTTCTAACAACAATTGAATTATCTTATATTGTTTATCGCTTGCTGGCTTTTTCAATTTGTATTAATTATATTGTATAACGGTTAGGTGGAAGAGCAGCCTATGGCTGAACCTCGCCGTTGACTTAAGTCAATAAAGTATATATTATTATTATTATTATTAAATGCCAGAGGAATTTTGTTCTTTTTGCACTAAATGTGGAATCCACATCTAGTTATCTGTATATTTCCAATTTTTAATTTTTAATTATCTAGACACCATCTTGCCTTGTTTATTTTTGTATCATTTTTCTGAGGAAGACTCTCGGTTAGAGAGTCGAAACGTCAAAAATAAAAATTAATATACAGAATTAAAACCAAAAAAGTCTATTCATTATGATATAATTCTGAAAGTATGTATAGATCATTGAAAATGATTGAGTTTCTGTAATGGCGTCGCTTTCTGATAAGATCACTGCAGGTTAGGATCATATTCCCAGCTTTGTAGTCAAAGACTCTAGATTTATTTTAGCAAAACCTCTCTCAGTAATAATCAACTTGACAATTGAAACATCTACTTTTCCAGAGAGGTGGAAGACAACAAGAATAACACCCGTATACAAAAAGGACAATAAAACAGATATTAACAATTATCGACCTATTTCCATACTAAATAATTTTGCAAAGATTTTTGAAATTGTTATTTATAAATGTGTCTATAATGATACACGTAACTTGATATCAGCAGATCAACATGGTTTCATGCAGGGGCGCTCAACTGTTACAAACCTAGCAATTTTTTCGCAAATTGTGTCTGAGATTCTTAATACTCGTGGCCAAGTTGATGTCATTTACACTGACTTTTCTCGTGCATTTGACAAAATTGATCATGGATTACTACTGAATAAAATCTATTTCTTTGGTGCAGCTTCTTGTTTACTTGAACTTTTACGTTCTTATCTACATAATTGAGCTTGCTATGTTTTTTGCAATGGTTATTCTTCTTCCGAATTTATACTGACATCTGGAGTTCCCCAAGGCTCGAACTTGGGGCCATTATTATTCAATCTCTTCATTAATGATCTGATTGAATCCTTTGATTGCCATGTTCTTGCATATGCTGATGATATCAAACTATTCAGTAGAATATCGGGGTATGATGATGCTGTTAATTTGCAAAGGAATATTGATGAGATGACTACTTGGTGTGATAAAAACAAGCTGAAATTGAATATCAATAAATGCTGTATATCTCTTTTACAGGTAGCCACAATAAATTTACATTCCCTTATAATATGCAAAGTACATCACTTATTCAACAAATGTCAATTAAAGATCTGGGTGTTATCTTCAAGTTCAATTTTGATTTTTTGGAGCATCTACTTAATGTCTTCAAGTCGGCCTGTAAAACTTTGGGATTCATCATGAGAATTTCCAAAATATTTAAGGATGTCAATGCTATAAAGTCTTTATTTTTCGCTTATGTCTTAAGTAGACTCGAATATGCTGTGATAATATGGTATCCATTCTATACGTATCAATGCCTGCTGCTTGATGGTATTTATCCTCAACAAGATATTGACCAAACTTCTCTTCTTCGCACTGCGAAAATATTGTGGCAGATATTACATAATAAAATCGATGCGCCTTTTTTGCTGTCCCGAATATTTTTTCATGTTGCTAGATCCGCTGCTTGATTTGTCAGGACATTCTATTTACCAGCCTCTCGTACCAATGTACTTCAGTGTTCTCCAATTTTTGTGATGTGCCGCAACTCCGACATCCATATAAATAATTTATTTTATTGATTTAATTATGTTATTATCATTATTCCTCATGTAATTATTCATATTTTTTTTTTTTATACATTTCTGTACTTATTCTCTTTTCTGCATCTATGCTTAAAATGTAGTTTTTTTTTGTGCTGTATTTAACACTAAATTATTGTTATTTACTTGATGTAATCTTGCCCTGTAAATGGACAATCTGTTGGGCAATAAACTATTATTATTATTATTATTATTATTATTATAAGGCGTTCTCATTTATTAGGTCGGACTAATCTGATGTAGTCGTAAGCGTTCGTTAATCAAGTCCGATCCGTTCGTAAATTGACTCCGACTATTTTTACTGACTGATTCGATCAAAAATTTATTGCGATCTGTAGCAATAATACGCGCGAACTTCAAACCTATGAGTTTGTTCAACACAGATCAAATATTACAAATATTTCTGAAACCATGATTTGTTTATAATGTGACATTTGTAGCGTTATAGAATTAATAGATACATCATTTGAATTATACATAGCTACAACAGTAGTATAATTCTTCATACAAGCTCTGTGTTTTCTTATTTCTTTTCTCTTTTCAATATATTTATTATTATATCTTCTTCACTTGAAGAATCAACTTGTAAAAGAAAATTTAAAACCGTAATCACTATTTTACTGTTTATCCAATTTTACCTAAAAATATAACCTTAAATGCAAATGTCAAAAAAGTATCTGTCGGGACCGTTCGTAAACTCTACATTAACCGGATGGATCTTACATATCTGTGACGTCAGAGATTGGATCTTATTGATTGCTCGGATACAATAAACGAAAACGCCTATATTGTCTGTATATGTAATGCTGCCATGAAGCAGCTTGGTTTTATTATCGGCAGTATTAAGCCTTTCCAAGATGTCCCAGCTATCTTTACCTTTCACTCCTCTTTCATCCGATGTAAGCTGGATTATTGTTGCATTATTTGAGTTCACCTCTATCGAACTTATCAGGACCGTATAGACAAAATACAAAAATAAATTCTCAAATTTATTTACTCTAGAGCCGACGGTCACTATCCAGAAAACTCGGTGCCTAAATCTATTACCTCTCCTTTTATCAACACTCGCAGTACCCGTACTTTCTATCTACCACTCCACGCACCAATAATTTTTCTTCTTCTTCTATCCACCAGATGTGTAACAGATTTGAAAATAAATTTTCTAATGTTGATGTTGATAATAAATTACTGTAGACGTATGTACTTAACAACTAACTTATTGTTTAATTATTTTGTGAATTTTTTAACTTCTAATATGATCCATTTATTTTTTTAATGTGTTCCTTCCGTCCAGTCATTGGATATTACCTGTGGGGCAGTGTATGTATGTATGTATAATAATAATAATAATAATAGTAGCTTAGTGCTAAGGATCGGCTCTACTATCTCACAAAAATAGATAACATGGATATTCTGTATCTTCTCTGTAATCCATTTGAGAAACTCATTATTTAATTTCCAATGAGAAGCCACTCATATTCTTGATATTTCAGAAGCTTAGTAAAACTACTACCAGCACTACAGAAGCAAATTTCAAAAGAGACTTTGATATTTTTTCAAAATTTTTACGCATGCCGAATGAAAAAGTCCTGAAATAAATCCAGGCGCAACAATAATTTTTTTTTGTGAGCTTGTGTTATTATAATTGTTTGTAAATTTCTTTGATTAGACCCACCTGTAATAGGAATTAATAAAGAAGTTGTATTTGTGAAATCATCTTTTTTTTCAACTTTATTAAATCATTCACTTTATTGTATTCCATCTTCTGTAAGTGATATAGTTCACAAAGTTTGATATGAAACTATAAATTCCAGTAGACTTTTATTGTATCTACCATATATCATTTTATTCAATATTCATCTACACTTTTATTTCGAAAACTTATTCGCAGCAACTAAAAGCCGAGCAATTCATGATTTTTTCTTCTCTTTATTTGCGATGTAGCAAATTCTCATTAGCAACTGGTTTACGTTTTTGTAATTGCTGAGAATGTTGCCTCATGATAATGCAACCATATAGGCATTATAACATATAGTTTTTCTTTTCTTTTATCTAAGATATTTCAATAATTCAGCTTTGATTCACAATGATATTCCTTTGTTATTTATCAAATTAATACACCAGAATGGATAAAACTGAATCTAATCAAGTACAGTTTGGCTAATTACTATGATGAAACAATTGAAAATCAATTTTACAATGAGATCAACGAAGGATTCAATAATGATCCAATTAGCACAAAAGATTAAGTGAAATCAACTAAATCAAAAAGTTTGGTTGATATCGACAATAAAACAAGCAAATATCAGTAAAGGTTCGTTTGCTTATTCTTTGGTTTATCCTAAGCGTAGCTTGATCACGTAGGTAACGAGTAGGTAAAAAAAACAAACATTGTACAACCGGACCTTACAATTATATTTCTTCACTACCAATCAAACCAGTGCTTTAAAAATTTGATCAAATTGTCGAATTCGTGTTTTCGGTAATCATAGTCATTAAAATAATCAAACAGCATTCAATTATTCAACTATATCTTCAATAATCAATATATTTAACAGTATTTCTTGAGATCTAGCGGGTTGACTTAGCAATATATACAGATTCGAAGAAAAAGTGTTTGGAAAGCTCAAAGACATTTAGTATTGGCTCACAGACTAACCGTTTCCAAAATAATAGTTATTTTCAGAAATATACTCTCTAATAAAATAAGAAAATTGTGTGTGGTATCAAATACACGTTTTTAATCAAGCCAGCTTACAAGAAGTACTCTCCATGTTCCATTTCCATCGCAATACATTATTCACATCTTATAAACAAGTATCTCACCTTACCAAAAATTTCTGGAGTCACTCGAATTATCAAACAAATATGTTCTATTCGCTCTTGTGAGTGCGCCACATCATTAATTGGAGTACTTATATTAAACTTAACTTTTTAAATATCCCCCAACAAAGAAGTATAAATACATTATAATCCTAGATCCCAGGCCTGCCAGACGCCACTTTTTTATGAGAGACAAAATGTGTGTAATAGGATAGTGTTAGTATGTACTTTGATCATATGCATACCTGCTAGCTTTAGCCGACGGCCAATTTACAGATACCAGGGGCTAGAGATGCGTTAAAACATCACTCACTTTTTTTAGAGTTTGAGTGCTAATTTTCATGTGTTTTAGAGAATATTATTAAAAATGAATGATCAACATTGCCAGGCACTTTCCATCAGTGATTGTTTCTGTTAGACGCTATGAAGCTCGCTAAAGAATAACGTAATCTCACTTATAGTCTGAGTTATAGTGTCAGCCAGACCAGTCGTAAGCATTGAAATATTATTCAATTATTGAAGGCTTCCATTACACTATTAACAACTTGAATTAAATCAAGCTATCCAATTATCACGCTCGCGCTCATACTCAGTGACATTTTAAATGTGCCTGGAGGATATTTGATCTCTACGATTGGTCTGACTGTTAATAAAGAGTATTGAAATTATTCCATGAGTATCATATAGAGAAACTAAGACACAGGATGTATGATTACGTAATTGTTTGTGAGCTTTAAAGTGTCTAGCAGAAATTATCTCCGATAGGAAGTGTCTGGCAGTGTTGATTATAAATTTTTAACAATATTCTCTAAAACATACATAAAAATTAACACTCAGATTAATGTTTTAACGCACCTCTGGCCCCTGGTATCTGTAAATTAACCATCGGCTCAAACTAGCAAGTATGCATACGATCAAAGTACAAAGTAATACTATCCTATTATACACATTTTGTTCCTCAGTAAATAAGTAATGTCTGGCAAGCTTGGGATCTTGCTCTATTAAGTCAGGATATCAGCGAGGCCATGCCACTAGGTCTGCCAATTTTTTCTGGATTTTCATCCACTACTCGAAAGTCTTCTTTTTCCATTTCAAAAATTGTTGGAGTAGAGTATATGAAGCGCGTGAGCTAGCGGGCGCATCATCATTCAATGAGAGTTATTGTGAGCGATTTTGTAATTGTGCGAGTTTGTAATAATTATTTGAGTATCAAGGTCTGTAAGTACAGTTTACTGTTTGAGAATAATAGTTTCGAGACTGAGTCTTGGCAAGGTTTCCTAACATTATGCGAAATCGGTACTGTACTTATTGACCATGATGCTCACAAAAATTTTTCACGATTTGAAGATCTACCCAAATATGGTGATTGTTTATTCGCTGTCAGCTGTCAAGTGTGACATTTTATTGCTAATATTCTATCACAAATAAAGATGAATGAATGAATATTTTTTGTGAAAATTTACAAGTTTTTACTTACTGCCTTTGCGCATGGGCAGTAATTCAGCATAACCATAGTAACCACAACTTGCATGGAAAAATCAACATACCGCCTCGAATAGAGGGTTGGTAAACACATGAAAACGCACAAGGAGCAAAAAAGAAATATTTGCACTGTAACCCGTAATAATAACTAATTTCAATAAAATTTGTGGAATTTTTTTTGTCAGAAGTGAGATCCTGAGCAATTAAGCGAAAGACACTTTGGATCTGAATTGCAAAAAGTGAAAAATGTGTTCGAACTATTGTAAATGCCCATAACAAGATGCATAGTCATCAGTGAGATGCAGATTGCAGGATACAGCTGAAGATGATGATGGAATTCATGAAGACGTCGGCAGCTGAACAGAAAGTGTCGGCGACATCCATGGAGAAGAAGATGGTCGAATCTACCAAAGGTATGTAGGTCATGGAGAAGAAAATGAATGAATCTACGGAAAGTATGAAGATAGCGATAGCTGAAGAGATGCAAGCAATTAAAAAGATTGTAGCTGAGTCAGTATAAAAGACCATGATAGAAGAGACAGCTACGGAGCCGTACGCAACTATACACAAAAAATATATGACTACTTTTGCATATGCTGTGCAGCCTGGCCCAGAAAGCTTTTGAAAATTGTCCTGGTTCAACACAGGAATATGTAGCTTTAAGATTAATTTGTGGATGGTATCGGCGACGACTAGGTTAATCGAGTCGTGCGGTTAGCGATGTTCAGAGAAGCACTAACAAAGACTCTGGAAATTGAAGTGGTCACGAAGGTGTCAAGATTGTCGAAGAAAGTGAGGTGGATTGAGGGCGATAATAAGGAAGAGCTCTAGGTGAAAAGGACCACAACTTATTCAGGGAGTTGCTAACGAGAGCGACCTTCTTCTCGATTTGTACCGACCTCATCTAGGGAGAGAAGAAGAATGAGATGCTGGCAGTGTGGCAAGAAGGGCCATCATCGAGCAGATTGCTGTGAAGAATGTACCGCTTAAAATACTGCTAGATATCGGAGCGAATATCACCATTGTACATCCAGAAGTTTTTGCAAAAATAAGACAAATGGTAAAATCTTTACGACTGGAAGTTAGAAAATTGAATGTTTCGGATTGTCCAGTTCGAATCAAAAAAGGAACACCGTTAGGTAGCTTAGAGATCATAACATTCATTCGCAAAATAAAAGGTACAGTCATCAAGAAGGATCCATTTTCAAGAGAACTGTGCCGCACAATTCAATATTGATTCAACAGAAGCAGCGCTAACTTGAAAGAAGTACAGAAAAAAAAGTTTCGCGATTCTCTACTGAAATATCAGAATATCTCGGCCAAGGATTCAAGTGATTTTGGGATCATATATCTCATTCAGCACAAAATTGATATTGGAGATGCACAGCCGATGAAACAGCTATCAGGGCGAATATCAATATCCCGGATTGACTAAGTTCATGCAGAAGAGAGTCATTAAACCATCATCAGGTCCGTAGGCTTCTCTAACTGTTTTAGTGAAGAAGAAAGATGGTTCCACTCGGTTTTGAGTGAGTTACCAAAAATTAAATAAGGTAACAGAGAAAGACCCATAGCCTTTGCCTAGGATTGATGACACTCTCGATGCTGTCGGAAATTCGAGATGGTTTTTTATCTTAGACGTACAGAATGGATACTGGCAACTCAAAATGAACGAGGAAGATGAAGAGAAGACAACATTTACATCCTATGCGGGTCTGTGGCAATCTTGAACTCTGCAACTTCCCAAGTACGTTCAAGTGAATAATGGAGAGAGTGCCACTGAGTACCTTGATGATGTGATAGTTTATGGCAAAGACACCAAATAAGAAATGAAGCGACTGAGACAAGTATTTCACAAGTTAAAAGAAGCCAATCTGAAATTAAGTCCGCAGAAATGTCACTTGTTTCAAAAGATAGTCAAATATTTTGGACATGTGTTGTCCAGTGATAGAGTTTAAACAGATTCAGGAAAAATTATAGCTGTGGAAACTTCTTATTGGCCGCTGTTTGCTCTAACTGGAAAAAATCGAAAATTTGAGTGTAAGGATGACAGTCAAGAAGCTATCGAAAAACTGAAGAATGTTCTCACGACGTCTCCAGTGTTGACGCATCCAAACAAAGAATGCGAGTTCTTCTTCGATACGGACGCTAGTTACTTTAGAGATGGAGCTGCTCTCTTAAGAACAAAACGGCGTGGCGTTGAGAAAGTAATTAGTTGTTAGTTGTTGCTTATGCGGATTCCTTGTTCCGTCGACAGTGCAATGACGATTCCAATAATTGCCACAAGCAAAAAGATCGTGAACAATCTGTAAGCCTCACCCGAGTAGAAGAATTAGAGCAATATGGATCCGTATTATCAATACACGAAGGGTAACGGGCTCAACTGGATAACTGGATGATTCTGTTCTGAAGCCGATCATGGAGTGGATAAAGACCGGCCAAAAGCCTGGTTTCCAGGAGAAGCCAGCTATGGATTTGATCACCAATGGCCTATTTGGCACAATGGAATTCTCTGAGAATCAGAAACGACTCACTATACCTACTATGGGAGATTTCCGATGTGAAGATATCAAAAAAGAAACTGATATTGCCGAAAGATTTAAAAGAGCAAATTTTGGAGCAATGGCATGACGATAACAGCGGTGGACGTATTGGCATCAAGAACACACTCGATGAAGATCGTGAATGTTTCTACTGTGTTGGCTTTCGAGAAGACGTAGAGCAATGTTGTAAGGCTTGTGAACACTGTAATTCAAGAAAGGGGCTCAATACTTTTACTTTTTTTACTCAACGGGAAAATAAGTACTTGGTTGTTGTCATGAATTAATTCACCAAGTGGCCGGAAGTGATACCAGTAAGAAATCAAGAAACTGAAACAATTACGTAAGCCCTTATTATATTATGTATCAAGATTCGGAGAGCCGTTGGAGCTACACTCCGATCAAGGTAGGAATTAGGTAGGAACAGTCTAATGGCATGGTAGAACGTTTCAATTAAACAATTCTAGATTATCTATCGGAATTTATCAAAGAATACCAAGGTGATTGGAATAAAAAGATTGACCTGTGTCTATTAGCGTACAGGTCGATAGTTAATGAATCCACCCAGTACACTCCACCTAAGCTGATGATGGGTCGAGAGCTGCGATTACCGATAGATATGGTTGTTAGACATCCACCTGAAGACAACGAGCAACAGGTGCTGGAATGGGTCAACCGTCTTTGGGGAAATTTATGGAGCGCCCATGAATCTGCACTGGAGAACATACAAGCTGCCCAGAGATTGGGAGGGACCATACGAGGTCATAAAATGCTTGAACGACGTTCCAATTCCAATCCAAGGAGGAAGGATAAGCCGGAAGTCGTTCATGAAAACAGGTTATTTATTCAATCATTTATTGTAACTGTGATCCTAGTTAGCTTTTACCACTAACCTGGAAAGTATAAAATTGTCAGACATCCGAATGTTAGTTGATTGTTGCGGGATGTTCGGTTGTTGAACATTTGAATGCTAGTTCAATGTTGTTCAACTGTCAAACATTTCAATGCTAGTGCATTGTTGGAATAGAGTATCTAAAGCGAGTTAGCTAACTGTAAAATCATCATTAAGTGAGAGTAGCTGTGAGCGATTTTGTAATTGTGTGAGTATGTAATAGTATATTATGCTACAAGGACCGAACGACGTCATTCTTGTTCAGGATAAATTTGGCTGCACTTGGTAAAGACGAGGGCGAAGCTTAAGGCGTAGCATCGTACAGCCAAATTCGTCCGTGACAATCGTTCAGTGTCCGTGTTGCATACGATACTTCTTGTAACAAGTGCACCGAAGTACCTCCGTTAATGAGTTTTTCAAATAAATTTAGATGTACTAAAACCGAGATTAAAACTATCCTATCGATCTGACAAACAAATTTCTGCGAATGCGCTCATATTACAGTAAACTAATACCATGAAGCATGACTTACATGATTTATTTTATTGATGGGCTTGTTCGATTTGAAAACTCTGGAAAATTACATATTGCACATGAAAATTAGTTGTTGATTGTTGATATAAATATAAAATTTATCATGTTTTGCTCAGTATTTATCAAAATGAAAATGTTCATTTGAAGATGCGCCATTCATGACGTAATAGCTACTATATGAGAAAATGACTCGACATACGTTTACATTTTATCTCAGCGTACACGTATGTCTAACAACATTCTTACGATCTAGTAGCTATGACGTCATCAGAGATTTATATATTATTCTCGGCTTTATTAAACACTTTTTGAAAAAAATAAAAGTGACGATATTATATTTCAAGATTCTGAATAACATTATGTAAGAATTGAAAAACACCCGAACGAGCCCATTGATATTTCTCACATTTTCTGTACTATCCCGTTCATAATCATTGCACACACTATAACGAACACATCCTATGATACAAAATTCTTTCAAATATCAATTTGACATATTCATTTTAATTAAATAATAAAAAATCCAACGGCATCTGTGATCCATAATTTTCATTTTTACTCACCGGACATTGATAGCCATTAATTCACTGTAGACAGAAAATTAATGAAAATGGAAGATATGAGGGCCATGGCGAAGAAATCATCTGAATCTACAGAAGGTATGAAAACGGACATAGCGAAGCAGATGCAGTCCATGGAAAAAAAAGACGACCGAATCAACGGAAGCTATGAAGATGGCTGTTGCTGGAGAGGTGCAAGCAATCCAAGAAACCGTAGCAAAGCAGTTGCAATCGATGGAGGAGAAAGTGACTAGATCAATGGCGAATAGATTCCAGGAGATTGAAGAGAAAATTGATGGAGAACTCACTGAGGTAAAGCGTCAAGTCAAGCTAGCTGAACATAAATTGAAAACAAAATTGAACTCAATCTTCACCGAAAAACTACAAAGCCTCAGTCTCAATATTGATGGCGCAGTCTTACGGATATTAAGTGCTCCAGCATCTGCACCAAGAGAACAGCTGATTTCACTCTAAAACTGACGCCGTACGATAGCAAAGCAACCAACTAGAGTTAAGTATTTCGCTCAATTTTTACTTACATCGAAGAATAATGGCTAGAGCAAGGAACAAACAGCCATTGTACTAGCTAGAATGCTTTGAGAGACACCGTTAACAGTTGTGCCGAGTTTGGACAGGAAAGCTTTTACAGATTGTCTTGTCCTATAGATCAACACAGGAATTTGTGGCGGTAAGATAATTTATGGATGGCATCGATGACGACGAGATTGGACGAGTTGTGCGGTTAGTGAGCCCGAAGCTGTCACAAAAACATCAAGAATGGCGGAGAAAATGAGATAGCTGGAACATCATGAGAAGAAGGAGCTCAAGATGAGGAGGATCACGACTATCGTAGAGAATCGGCGACGGCAGCAGTCTTTTTTCCTTTGTATACCAACATCTCCGAGAGTGAGCAGAAGGATTAGATGCTGCCATTGCGGCCATAAGGGTTATATTCGGATTGAATGTCGTATCAAGCGCACTGCTATTTGTATCACAATCACGTCGTATAAAAAACAGAAATTACCTTTTAGAGAAATTTTATGCTGGCAATGCGGCAAGGAAGGACATTTCCAAGCAAATTGCCGTATCAAGCGTGGCATCAATTGTGATGCAAATACATCGTCAGAATATATTAGCTGCCAGCAACAGAAGAAATGTCTGATACAATCTGCAAGCCAGTAGTCCCTAATTCCAGCAAGATGATTTGATGTTGCATTTTAAATCCCAGAAGAAAAGATGCACTGGTCCCAAGTTGCAGAAAAAGTGGGAGATGACAGACTGTAGCCATACCAAGGACAAGATCCTAAGCTCGTCGAGGACGACGAACCCTAAGGGGGAAGCAATGTTACAAATATGAAATATCCTAAGTTTGTTATTTATTGTAATTACGATCTAAGTTAGCATTCAAATACAGTCTAGATAATGTTCAATTATTATCAGAAATTTTAATACTAGCTCATTGTTGCGAGATGGTCGGTTGTCAGACATTTGGACACTAGACCATTGTTGCTCAATTGTCAGACATTTGAATGCTAGCTCATTGTTAAGAGAGAGTATATGTATCTCGGTGAGCTGGTAGGAAAGAATCATCCAATAAAAGTGACTGTGAGCGATTTTATTATTGCGTGACAAACAAATTGTAAGGCGAAAAATTGTTCTGTAACCTGTAATAATTATTCAACATCATAGCATGTGTTACAGGGTACCTATTCTATAACTTTTCACGACTTATCACCCACTTGGGGTGATATATTAATGACGTCATATGCCCTTCTACCGTTGAAGCATCTGAAGGTACTCGTCTAGTAACTTTCACTTGCTTAAGTTTCTGATTATATCTATTTATGTTGGTACACTAAAGTTTAGAAATTTGTCAGATTTAATAATTATTCATATTTTACAGCATTTATCAATGAGAATTGAGATCCTGACTGCATAATAATGAATATTACAGTTATTGAAATTTAACCTACTACATTTTTAACGTAAATAAGATTTCATATTAATATTTGTCTCAAATTATTATGAATTTTCATCTTATGGTGGGTTTATGCACAAGAATTCTGTGTAATATAAAATATGGAACACTAAAACCTCAAACGTCAAGGTATCATCGGTGATAAGTTTCTACCACCACCTCTTTGTTGGGTGATACGAGGTGATACATATTTCACTAAGTATGACATCACACAGCATAGTCCGGCAAAAGCGCCGCAAGACGGCAGCCCAAAATATATCACCCTGTTTGCGTATCACCGGTGATGAAAATTATAGAATAGGGGCCCAGGGGTGTTTTGTTGATGAGATGAGATTGATAGGTGGATAATAATAATTAGTAGATAATAAAATATAAGTAGGAAACATAAAAAACTTATGTTTGGCTGATGGGCTGTTGGTGGCTTTGCCGCCAGGTGTTAGGACGTAATTAAGCCGAATTCTCCTGAAAGTAACATAAGTTTGAGCCACAATGCTTTGTGAGATGTCATCAGAGAGTCACATACATCAATTCCCCGCCATCGGGGCATTTCAGATTCAGTTTAGGTAACCAGAACGGATATAATAATGATACACCTGTGTCAGAGGTTGGATAGGCCTTTGAGTTCACCGAATAGATAGCTACTAGTACTATAGTGAACATTGATGCCCACTACACACGCGAGTTGGTTGACTTGTCCACTCTTGGAGCAACCCCGTTGCCCGCAATAACACACAATACATGCGGTTGGCATACACATATTTCCGTGCGACACAGACGGAATGATGTAGCATCGGTGGTACTAGCTCCCAGATAGCTGAGTTACTAGCACTGTTTATCTCACGTTGAACGACTCCTACGGATGGCTATCAGTACTGTGATGCCGCATCGATGCCTGCGATACACGCAGGCTGATTGACTTATCCACTCTTGGAGCAGCTCCGTTGTCGCAATGACAGACAGTACATGCGATTGGTAACAATCACCGCCGTCACACGGTCAAGGTTTGTGCACCGATGGCATTGTTACCCCAGGTAGCTAAAGATACCAACACTATAAAGGAAAAGGATCATACATTCGCATACTTAGCGTGGCATCACCACATGTGATGCTAAACATACCAAACTCATAAAACTCAATGACAGACAAACTCACCGATTTATAGAAGTTCTCAGCCACTTCACAACACTGAATTGAATAATATGATGGCTAATTAAGCTAAGATAATTCAAATAAATAATGCACCTTACAGATAGACTGCACGTTTGAAGTTCAACTTTGGAGTGATGCAAATGTGTTTGCAGCATACGCTTTCTGACAAATTGACCTTGGAAGCGATTAAGGATGCTATCGAAAATGGGTTCTATGTATACTACGGTTTTTGGGTCATATTGGTATGACAGGGTGTGTTAAGTGTCTTTTCTCATATCACAAGACATAGTTAAGCCATCTGGGGTATTTTCAACTAATGAATATTTCTTTTGAAAGCAGAAAAATATTTTAAATTATTGTATTTAAAAATCATCGTAACGATAATGAAATGTGCTCCGTATGAAAAATGGTAGTCTTAACCAGTAAGCAAGAATTCAGCTTCCCGTTGAGATAAATTACCCATTCATATTGAAGTTTTAACAATATAGCTAGTAGCTAGTAGTATCTATTCGCTGGTTTGAACATAGCATTTCTTGTTGTTTCTAACGTAATGATGATTGTCTTGCGCACGTTTCTCTCAAATGAAGAAAGTGCGCGAATGCAATTCAAGCAGGACTTGATTACAGCAAGATTTCTGCCAAATGGGAAGATGTACGTGTTATTTCTCTTCTAAAAGATGAATAAATGCTTTCTCAGTCTTTGCGTGTCAACTAAATAAGAAAACACCTTGATCATTCATATTTCCCCTCCTATTTTATGATACCTAAGTGATATCGGTGAGTCCCGGATTGTAGTAAATAGTTACAGTTGAAATAATTATTGGCCTTAAGTGATCTCTTTATTAATGAAGAAATACATGTCCAGAAAATTTTTCAAATATTCATATTGATCAATGGTTGCTACATCCCTCTTAAGATTTTGTTCCACATTGTAACAAGCAAAACTGGGGTAGCGATTCTACCAATTAAAAAATAGATTGGCCTGTTGGACGCCAATTTGTAACAATATTTAAAGAGTCGCGGAACTGAATAAACTGATTTAAAATTTTCCGTCACTCTCTACCTTCAAGACGGCCCAGCTAAGTATTAAGAAAAAATGGAAGAATCATCTAGATGATGGAAGCGCATTTTTGACAGCTCCTGAATGCTTGTTACTTCAGAGATTTCGTAAATTACCATCTCTTACAATAACTGAGCTTGAAATCAAGCAGTTTGGGCAAACTTACGAAACAGCAGCTTCCATTTAGTACTAGTTTCAAGTTGACTATTTAATAGGTTCATAATTCATACATGTACAAACTCAAAAATACCTTTTAATCTTCATTGTTTAGTTATTGACTGACAGGAGGTCAAGTGCTGTAGCTTAAAATGATAATTTGATCTTTATCAAAGCTATATAAAAAAAAATACACCAAAAGTGAACAAATTTTCATCCAATAATAATAATTCATTCTAATAAGCTTCAAATTTGCGTCAAACAAGTCATTGAATGAATCCCGGACAGATTTGACAACTGTACATAATAATAGTGACACCCGCGGCGAAAGTTGTAACTAAATTTTTATCTACTTTAATAAATTTTAGTTGCCATATCCCTAATGTCATAGATATCTATGGACATTGTTTCACTTGAAACAAGTAATTGAATAATTCAATTTTCCACAATCACTGAGCTTGAATTAAAGCAATTTGTGCAAGCCTACGAAACAGCAGCTTTTATTTAGTACCAGTTTCAAGTCTGTAAATAGTATAGTTGCTGAGATCTCAGCGTCACGCCAGCCAGCCAGCCAGCCAGCCAGCCAGCCAAAGTGAATATAATAGCGCTTTTTCCGGAAAAATGCGCTAAAAAGAATAAAAATAATCCCAGAGCCGGACTAGATAGTTGTGAGGTTAGCTTCGACAAAATATAAACTTTACTAAAACAAATATACCGGACGCTACGAAAAATGAATTTCAAGTCAAACAAAAAACTAGGACGTCACGTAATTGTTAATTTTTCATTACTTAGGCACACAACTGTGAAAGTACCTGAAAGAAAAAGGAGCTGGTAGGATGGACGGTTAGAGTATTGGAAATGAAGGACAATTAGATCTGTCGGCATCAATCGAGATGTCGCAGAACATGAAATAAAACAAAATCTCAAACAGCGATACTCACGCACCAGCTATAAAATGAAACACTATATAAATCACTATCTAAAATAAGGAATGGTAGGTACTTGTTACAAAAAAAAAAAAAATGAGGATCAAATTCACCCAAGAAGTGAATATCTAATAGCAGACGCAATAAAACTTTGGAATACCCCACAAAGTTATAGAGGTGAAAGAAGAGCAATAAATGCAACGTATGTCCTAAGCGAAGACTTAAGGCTGACTACTTACTCATGTTAAGTCAAATTCGATCGATTTTACTTGACTGAGAAAAGACCATTTCTCATTAAAACAAGAAGAAAAAGCTAGCGGATGCCCAAGTAGCTAACATTAAAGAAAAAAAAACTGTAACGTCACTGACTGCAACGCGCACACTGCAACAGCAACAAATTGAAAAAAATATTTCGTCCTACGAATGAAAATAAACACGCTTTCAAGTTGACCAGAAAAAACTAAGTTTGAAGAAATAAAATAAAGAACTTAGAATAAGAATTGTAACTATGAAATTGAAAACTAACCAAAAGTAAGTAATGAGGTTAACCAAAGTGAACCCAAATTAACCCAAATTAAATCTCAGCATTTAGCCAACAAAAAAAAGACCAAAAGCCAAATCGTTCAATCTCTTTTTTTACTATTATATCAATAACGCATTCTCGAAAGTTTCATTACAATATTGTGGTGTTTTTTTGAGTACATATATTGACTTATTTGGTTTACAGAATATATTATTATTTACTGAATCGAATCCTTCTGGACACTTGAGATATATTTATTCGAGAGTTTTACTATTTGAAAAATGCAGCACATATCTGTCTGAAATACTTGTAAGTTTAACTTGGTAGCTACAGCAATAAACATTCTGAATGTACTCATTTCAACAACAGAAGCATTGATTCATATACATCTAAAGGTCGATGCTCGAGACACACAATACCGCACCGTATCCTATCCGCTGACCGCTCGTTGGTCGAATGTTGACCGTGCCATGGCTCGTTCATCTAGACATCACACTCATCCGTAGCTCGTCCGCTTTTAATACATCGATAGACTTACCTCTAGCCTCTAAAGTTAGTGACAAAACTATCCCAGATCTAGTACCCTGAGTTCCTATATTTATCACTCTTTTGATCGTGAAGGACCAAAAACTGTCAAATTTTTCCATTTCCACTATCGTATTGTGACATATATGCTTTCAATTGTACGTAATAACACGATTCCACACATCTTGTTTCTCAGAAAATAAATAACGTCTGGCGGGTCTGGGATCCTGCTCTATATATTGTTACTAGGGGTATGCAAGGCGCCCGTTGAAAAGTGATGGGTCGCCTCGCCGGTCAAATATAAGCTATATTGAGCACATAACTAACATGAAATACCTCAAATAAAAATGATGATGCTTTAAATAAGTAAAACTCATTGAATGGTTATCTGTGTAAGAGAAAAAATATATGAAAATTTAAACTTTCCCCAATCGTCATTTGAACTTAATACCTGTGTACCTCTGAGCCATAGACTATTCCAATAAATTTGCTGATTTATATCTATATATCTATCTTAGAGCGTTATGGAGTCAGTGAATCAGTGATGAGCGTGAATATATGTTAAGATTAAAATTGTCACTTTTATAATCCATCACATAGCATTATCCTTCACGACTTGCTGTCGCACAGACTCTAATATTCTTGGTGAATTCACATTGGTTTTATAAGTTTTTATAACATACCCGTTATTCACTGCACTTGCTACCGAAAATAAGTTCATTTCTCAATCCAACAAATATAACACAGTGTTTAGGAGGATTTCAATTAAGTTCTGTACGCTGTAAGCTTCCAGCGTTATCTGTCCCACATCTTTAGCGCACAACTTTTGTCCGTCACCTATGATCACAAACTTTGTACTATCTAACTGTTGATAGCATTCAAAAATCATGCATTCACTCGCGCCGCTATTTAAGACCCATTTATTGCATATTTTCTCATTTCCGACCGAATCTGTCACTACAAAATTATTACTGGTCCTCCCTTGGACTTTTTCTTGTCTATTCGTCTGCTCTTTGTTTATATATTGTCGATATTCAGTTTTTGAGTGCACTGGCTTGTTGCAATTAAAATATCTTCTTGTGTTTCGACTATCACTTTTACAGTTTCTAATAAAATGTCCAGCCTGTCCACATTTAAAACAGTTTAGGACTATTTTGCTTTATTTCTTAGCTTGTAGAGCAACGCTATCTTCGGTATCATTCACTTTCATCCTTTCTTCTTCAGTCAGTGGTCTTCCGATAAGATTCTCCAGCGTTTGTTTCTCAGGGCATAGACCATTTGAGCACCGCGGTCAAATTTTTGATCCGTGGACCAGGGTCTTCCGTATTCCTTTTGTATCATTTGAGCACGGCGGAAGCTTAACAGTCGTTTTGCATTTCCTCTAAACTGTCCTTATTTGGTCATGATAGAATAATAATATAACAAGTATATCTTTCTCACACAAGGTGTAAATTTCCAGCTCGGGACGGAGACGAGTGTGAAATGGGCGATTCTCTACGTGATGTACATCATACTTTTTCAACGATCACAGTTTTTATTGAATCAGGTAAATTATTATTAACTGAAATTTCGAATATATTTTCACAAATGTGAAATATCTCAGGCATCCTAATTGTTTGTTCTGCTCATTTATTGTAATATTTATTTTAGCTAGGATTTGGAACATTCTTAAGATATTTTGTATCACTTGGTTTACATTTAATTGTTGCAAACGTGTGTTGTCTGCTTCAATTTGACAGTTGTGATTTGTAGTGTTGCCAACATTCGGAATAATTATATATTACAGGAATAAGGGAATGATTTGAAAAGAACTTATTGAAATTTGGTTACAATTTTAATGGGGCTTTCATGAGAAAAAAACAGAGATTCATATCAAGTATCGAGTCTGAGATATTCATGAATAATCTTGCTGAATATTGTCTAAAGAATATTTGAAATGTATAATTAACATAAGTACAAATTGGTCAAATTGATGTGAGAAATCATTTCTCACGACTTTTCCCACAGTTGCGTGAATTTGGTATTTGCCTATCCTTATTTTGTATAAGATATGTGTGATTATTTTATAGAGAATGTAGAAAAAACAATTTGTTATCCAAGTTCGATAATTATTTCAACTCACATATTTTAACATCTGGAGAAGAATCATTTATTTGGGATGAAAGATTAAGATGATAAATTGTGCTCAAATGGTACATAGGAATTAGGAAGAAAATGCTCAAATGGCCTATAGGATTAGGACAAAACTGACCGCTGTGTTCAAACGATATATATCCTCGTTTCTCATCGGAAGTTGACTTTCATGCTGCTATGAAATATCTGTATTTCTCTGATAGTCACATGAATATCTTTGACATAATTAATTTATCTGACATTTTATCACCTAATTGCTTGAGATTATTATGAATCTCCTGAATTTTGATAGGAAAACAGATATTTCCACATTTGTACTTATACTGAAAAAACCTTTGTTGAACCATACAAATACTTTTATTGCTCTTCTGTTCGTACACACTATGAAGTTTTCTCCACATATTTGCTGCTGTCTGACACGTTAAAGTATGCAGTTAATCGTGTTATCCCAAGATTTTGGGCTTTCGCATCATTTTTGGTCCATGATGCACGTTCCGTTGCAAGCTCTGGCTTAACTACTGTACCATTTACAATCTCGTACAACCCGAGACCTTGTAAAAGTATTCTCACTTGGAACTTTCACTGATCTGCTAATGCAAGCCAATGTCGCATAGCACCTATCACAATGTCCAGCGGCACAGCCCATCAACATAACCAAGCAAGAAATCCAGCAGCGAAAAGAGCGTCGTGTGGCGTAGGCTTTAGAGGAATTTGGTATGGAGATAGTTTAAGACTCTGGAAAAGACAGAGGATAGTTTTTATTACGGTGATGGGAAGTCAATCATTTCTCAAGTAAGGGACGCGCGGCGTAGTGAAGAGAGAGATGATCACTACCCGAACGAACAAACGACAACATAGAGCCAAATATCCAACGCAACGACACGTGAAGGCACGAAA
This sequence comes from Dromius quadrimaculatus, assembly GCA_963989225.1. Classification (NCBI taxonomy): domain Eukaryota; kingdom Metazoa; phylum Arthropoda; class Insecta; order Coleoptera; family Carabidae; genus Dromius; species Dromius quadrimaculatus. Next base: position 25,764,823 of record OZ022324.1, read on the forward strand.
TTGTCGCACGTATGCGTATGTACTCCATTATTTTTGGGTGTTGTTCGAGTTGTTTCCTAAGTAGGTATACGTAATCAAATTCTATTGATTTTTTAGTTGTTTAAAATATGATTAAAATAGTCTTGATCATTTGTTAGGTAGTTACACACAGGTAGTGTTCGTGATTCCACTAAAACTTTAGGTACTTTCATCTTGGAAAAAAATATTGTCTCGCTTATTTTTTTTCTCATAAGATACCTACTTCTCATTTATGCTGCCGATAGACCTCGCAAGCGAAAATTCAGTGTAGCGCGTAGCTCAAGCAGTAGCTAGGACCCAAGAATTTGAGGAGTTGACTCGAATTCGGCAGATTTCAGATGCCGAGCGTCACGTAGTTCAAAGGGCTGCTGAGACCTAGGAAAGACTCAAGCTGCTGCCGTGTGAATGAAGCGAACTCAACACTGTGTTCAAACCGGTGAATATATACTACTGAAATTTATATTATATCATCCTGTGTTGTGTATTTGCAGTTCAGGAGAATCCTCCAATAAATACTAGTTTGTATTGTACGATACTATTGTTATTAAATTATTTAATTATTGTATTTTGGAAGGACCTCTATTACAGTGAGATTATTAGTCAAATTTTTCGGAGTTTCCTGATATGTAACTTCGGAATATTTCTCAATATCATGAAAACTTCTGTGCTTAGACTCATGATATCAACTCAAATGCTATCATCGTGTTTCCGTGAATATTCCATTTATGTATAAACTCTCCCACAAGACACGTGAAATTTCACGTCGTCTAGACCAGTGATTCTTTACTGTTGGTCCGTGGCCCCCTGGGAGCCGCAGATAGTTTTCAGGTGGGCCACGAAAATCTTAAAATTTTCACGTTTTTATATCTTTACAAATAAAATTTTATTTTATAGTTTTTGTAAGTGACTCATATTATGTTGGTAAGTAACAGATGAGTTATAGGTATATTTGAGCGATTTTTTTGTACAAGTAATTACGAGCATGTTACCTAATGGTGAGGGTGGAGGGTACTGACCCCAATTATAATATTGGATTTTAATGGAGCTGCGACTAATAAAAGGTTAAGAGCCACTGGTCTAGACAACGCGAAATTTTCAATAACAAACTATTTCAACATCAGAAATACATAAAACATGTTTTGTTTACATTGTAAATTAGAAATGTCAAAGTCAGTAGCAACTACAATTTTTTTAAGTATGTGTCAAATGTCGTCAAAATTAATTGGTTTGGTGCAATTGAAGAAAACGAAGCCTCAATGAAAATTATCATTTATTACATCATAAGTAGTTGAAGTATTATCTATTATTTTTGTGGTGCAATCACTCATGTTTATTGTGCTTGTAAATACCACTCGTGATATTTGAACGCAAGCACAATAAACATTCGCGATAATCGATAATACTTCAACTACTTATTGTATAATAAATGATAATTTTCATTTAAGCTTGTTTTTTTAATTTTTATTATGATCAACAAGCTGTCATGAAAATTGTCGGTAATTTTTAAGCACTCGTAGTATTACCCCCGAATATATTAGGATATTATTTTCATACACCATAACACACATGCATGATGTACTTTGTATGAGATTTTTGTGGAATTATTCAAGAATTTATCAGCATTTTCTCCTCAATTATATACCGGGAGTTTTTTTCGAAAGTACATAGGAATTTGTCATCATCATAGATACAATTGCAATGATCAAGAGCAATATATGGAAGCGATTTCATGAATGAATGTACGTAAGGATATCTTTTTTATTTAAAATACGAAAAAAGACTGAACGATCACCCCAAAAACTCAGCAGTTACCTTGCTAAATAACTCCGAAGAAGTGAGAAAACTATCTCGAAAAAACCACTAGATGTAGTACTAAACTAAATATGCACAATAAATCACATATTAAGAGGTGCTGGAAATGAACAGTTACCTCACGCATGTGTAATGAATGATATAAGTTAATTTATTATCAAAATTGCTGGTTAGCCGAAGGCTAGTTGTAAATAGGAGAATCAATTGAAAAAAAAAAAAATAATATATATATATATATATATATATATATATATATATATATATATATATATATATATATATATATATATATATATATATATATATATATATATATATATATATATATATATATATATATATATATATATATATATATATATACCAGATTGTCATTCAAGTAAGCATACCTAATGAATAATTGGAAAATATATGAAAAGAGGAATTGTAGATTTCCTCGTAGTAGCTTCGTTGTAGATTATTATCCATACCGGATATCAAAAAATAAATATATTCATTTTTATTTCATTTAAAATAATAGTTGCGAGGCTCAAAAGTAAAATATGTTGTGGTCCTCACAGTACCTTTCTGGCCATGGATTATATGGCTAGTATCAATGTTATTTCATTAATTTAGAATGCCGTATCAATTAATTGCATTTTTCAAAGTGATAGCTGTCATTGTCAAAGTGACTGATGACAGTCATATGGCACTATTATGTTATTTTACAATGATCATAAGTTTTATGTTCAGTTACTTTAGTTAATCCCAAACATGACATGATCTGGTGAAGTTGTGAGAAAACAACTAACAATCGAAAAACTACTTATTTTAGATTTCTTCTGATCTCATATTTCCGAGAGCTTTGAATTGATACCAAACTAGACATCACTCAAACAACTTGTAAAACAAAATTGACTATCATGTGGAAATAATTTTTTGCCGATTGACTTTAAAAGTACAACTTTATTGACAGTTTACAAATTTTGAAGTGTCACTATTACTGCCGAGGCAAAAACGAATTTAATTAATTATTCATTGTCAGAATTATTATTCATGACTGCTTAAAGTGTTGAGTATAACTATAATAATTATTAGAATAATTCCTGACTGAACTTTCACCTCGACGATCAATTATATTTGTTTCATTCTGATTATCGTGACAAAAATAGCATTTTCTTTATTTATTATCTTGGTTGAAAGATGTGATACTACGAATGGTCATAATTTTTATAGCAAAATATGATTTTGAACAGAGCATTTTCACTCTTAGAAGTAGAGGAGAGACAATCTCCGCAAAGTTTATATTGGCATGATATACATTTATGTTTCGTGTTCTTGGAAATACTCTGTATGAATGTGTCTTGTGCTCTTTCTACGCATTGTAATGTAATAAGATTGAATACGATATCTTGTTATGGCAAAACTGTAAATAGGATTACTCTACTATTATATTATACGTCATTCAGTAAAATGTTTCAGGTTTTTTCATCATTATAAAACATATTATTTGAAAAAAAGAGTCATGTAGCACAAATTGGGTCGATTGTCTTGTGAAGTTGATAAATAAAGTGTAATAAGTCCTCAATCATATTTTTGTTCCCATACGAACAAACAAAAATATAATTAGGAACTTATTACACTTCGCGAAACAATTGACCCAAAGACTCTTTTTTCTATTAATATATTTTATAATGATGAAGAGACCTGAGGCATTATACTCAATGACATATAATATAATAGTAGAGTAATCCTGTTCACAGTTATGCCATAACAAGATATCGTATCCAATCTTATTACATTATAATGCGTAGCAAAAGCACAAGACACATTCATATAGAGTGTTTCCAAGAACACGAAACATAAATGTATATCATGCCAATGTAAATTTTGGGAAGATTGTCTCTCCTACATATATACATATGTATGTATAACAATATTACGAATTGAACTGTTTTCGTTCAAGTTGACATAATTTTTTTGGAATTTTAATTAAAATATTCAGTTTAAAATGTTCAAAAGTTATTTGCCGTACTCCCGAAAGTGAAAAACGAATAAAATCCCTCATTTTAGGGACTTAAGTTTAAGTTCGGTCCCTCAAGGATCTAAAATGATCAAAATTCTCAAGAGACTAAAGTAAAATCGACAATTACTTCAATAACAACTGAGTAATCAAGGTACCTGAATGTTAAATTGAATATAAAAATAATTGTTTCCACAGCATGAAATTTGTCACAATTATTCTGTGACATCTACTTTAATTAAATTGGATTTTTTTATTGGAGTTTAAATCTTTATTATTATATTCCTCAAGAACTTCATTATTGATTATAATCACATTTATATTAGCATTTTTGAAATTTACACAGTTTTTCAAATGTATCGTATTGTTCGTAAATTTTCTAGATTTTTGTGATAGTATTCTTCAACCCTTTCCACAGTCTTATCAATAAAAAAAATGCTCACTCATCTTTTAACAGCAAGCTTATTTATTCAACTGCTATATCCAGTCTTGTTACTGTGGTGAATTTACTCATCATTTTTGTATCAAGTTTGTTGTCAAAACTGTAAGATTTATGGCCAGTTGCACCACTTCAGCTTAAATTTTAAGTTTCACTTAAACAAAAAATATCGAATTGGTATGATGATGCAATATTTATGTTACATTTGACTTTTGAGTCTTGATACGATATTGTTCAATTGAGCAACACTCAATATTCAAGGAACAGCGGTGCAACTGGCCATTAATCTGCTTTTGAACTATTGCGGTTCAATATAATACGGTAGTACGAAATTATTACTTTTTTATTTATTTAGAGAGAAACAAATTTCTCAACATCTTATTCTGGAACATACAAGGCTATAAAAACATATTCAATCTTGCCTCCGAAGATGAAAATATTTTATTAAAACATGAGATTGTATGTCTAACGGAAACATGAACAAATTTTAAACTAAATGATAATCCTTCTTTCTTACAGCACTACAATAGATTCGACCAAGAAGCAATAAAAGAAGAAGAGCTATTGGAGGCATTATAATTTTCACAAAATCTCCTTCTGAAAATGTCACTATCATAAACAAAGAATTACACTGGATATTTCTTAAATTACACAGTCACAATCGAAACTTTATCATTGTAACGTCGTATTTTTCTCACTCATTCGAGTATAATATATTGCTGGAATTATTTTCTGAAAATTTACAAAGCTTAACAAATCAATTTCCAAACTATTCTTATATTCTATGTGGCGACCACAATGCTCGCATAGGAGAGCTTAATCAATTTGATGTTGAGTTCCAAATCAATAACTTCAATGCTTCAAGAGTTGCATTAGACACAGTAATAAATAAAAAAGGTAAAGATCTTGAAAAAGAAAACTTTGTTGTTCTTAATGGAGGATCGAGGAGTGATACTTCCGCCAAATTCACCTATTTAAGTGGACGTGGAAAGAGTACAATCGACTTAGTTTGAACAGATATAGGCGCACTTCAGTATATAGATGATTTTAGAGTTGTGGAAAACATACTTATATCAGATCATCTTATCTGTTCCATTCAAGTTGCAGATTTGTTTAACACGGACAGCTCACAAAATAAAATGACAAGAATTTCGAAAAAACTAAATGGGACAATGCAAAAATCGACATATTCAGATAAAAACTTGAAGATAAATCGCTTGATATCACTGATATGAATTCAACAGGAATGTATGAACTCATGATATCTGCAATTAAAATAACTCCCACCGAGATTGGAATATTGGAATAACAAAAAATATTAAGATTGATAACAATAAACCCTATAACACAAACAAAAATAAATGGTTCACTGATAAATGCAAAAAACTGAAGAAAATTACTAAAAGCTGTTTGGATGATTGTAAAAAGCACAATTTCATGCAATAAAAACTAGATATACCGGGTGTTTCAGACCACCCGTACCACCTAAATATTTCGCGAAATGCTGAACGGAATAATAAAAGAAAAAATACGTGTGGAATAATTTCTAAGATTCTATTGAATAGTAGCAAATTCAAGCCCACCCTCTCACTCCCTGAGGGTGGGGAAGGTGCAACTTTCGAATTTCGAATGGCAACCCCTTCATTTTGATGCAGATTTGGATTCTCATCTAAAAAATATGAAATTTTTGTCTGAAACTTTTTTTTATGTTCTTGACAGATGGCGCTACAATCGCAAAGATTAGTTATTTTTCGTAATTACTTCAACGGCTAATACTAAGTAACCTAGGCTTGCACAATCTTCAAAACACATTTTTTAAGTGTGGAGTGCGTTCGGGAAAGCGTTCTTGCCATTTCCTGGCGACTACTCTGAACCCACCACGACACTCGCCCAAAATTTGCAGCATGTCAGCAGCTTCTCCATTGTTATAAACCATTCTAACAACAACAAAATTTTCCAAGCGTTTTGACTCTTCTGACAAGAAGTCTTGCCGAACTTTGTTTATGAACACGTCTACTACGCCGCAATTTTAAAAACAATGTACGGCTGAAGTATTTATTTATTACCCAGTATTAGCCGTTGAAGTAATTACGAAAAATAACTAATCTTTGCGATTACATCGGCATTTATCAGGAACATGAAAAAAAGTTTCAGACAAAAACTTCATATTTTTAAGTTGAGAATCCAAATCTGCATTTAAAAGTAGGGGTTGCCATTTGAAATTTAAAAGTTTCACCCTCCTTACCCTCAGGGGGTGAGGGGGTGGACTTGAATTTGCTACTATTCGAAAGAATCTTAGAAATGATTTTACACGTATGTATTTTTTTTTCAATCCGTTCAGCATTTTACGAGATATTTGAGTGGTACGGATGGTCTGAAACGGTATAAACATAGCATAATGGAAGAGAAAATCAAGTACAAGCTAGAACTTAAATATAAACTTCAAAATATAGTGGATCAGAAACAGTTTTGGAGTACAATCAATGCTCTACAGTTGTCAAAACATGTTGTAAACCCAATAAACTCACAAGAATGGACAATATTTTTTCAAAATTTTTACGGCGAAAGAATAGTAGATGATCAAATATTTTTTGACGCCTTCCACCTATATTTAGATGGAGACCTCACTCACATTGAGATCAATTATGCTTGAAAAAATTAAAAGCGAACAAAGCGGCGGCGTCAGACGAGATAATATACGAACAACTTCAAAATCTGTACCTTAAGGATTTATTAAACAAATTTCTCAGAGATGAATACATACCGAAGGAACTGAAAACTATAAAAATAACACTATTACATAAAAAAGGAGACCGGATGGATAAAAACAATTTCAGAGGTATCGCTTTAATCAATGCTACAACCAAGCTTTTAACTTTCATCCTGAACAGTCGAATGCAAACTTGGATTGAAAGGAAAACAATACTTCCTGAAGCACAGGCTGGTTTCAAGAAATGAAGGTCCTGCGCGGACAACATATTTGTTCTGAATTCGATAATTCAGCTATTATTTTTAACAAGCAAGAGGGGTTATACGCAATTTTTATCGATTTTAAGAAAGCTTTTGATTCGGTACCTCACTCTATTCTTTAAAATAAAATCTATCGTCTAGGAATAAGTGGTAAAATCACAAGATCACTTGAAAATATTCAGGATGAAGCAACTGTACGAGTTAATGTGAATAATGAACTGTCAGAACCAATTCAAGTTAGTGAAAGTGTACTACAGGGCGAATGTACAAGCCCTCTATTATTAAAGCACCTAAACGTCACTTGAAGCATATTTTCCAGAATAATGAAATCATTTTCTCCAACAAGTATACCTATTTGACAACAACGTTCACGACTTCTGGTATTTTCAATGAAAACACGATCAAAAAGGTAATTGATGAACTCATTCATTCTTTTACCTGTCCAGTTCTTGCATATGCTGACGATATAAAAATTTTCCACGATATTAGTACTCTCGACGACCCTTTAGTCTTACAGCAGAACCTAGAATTCATGGTAAATTGGTGTGAAATTAATAAATTGAAACTTAATTTAAGCAAATGTCTCACTATGTCATAATTATACGCGTTTCTTAAATGTAATCTCTCATACCTACAAAATTCATGGCAATCATCTAATCCAAATGAATACTACTAAGGATTTAGGTATAACATTTAGAACAGATTCCAGTCCTACTGCACACATAGACAATGTATCTTTGGCTGCCAGCAGAATGTTAGGGTTTTTGATGAGAATTTGTAAAAACTTTCATGATGAATCTCTACTTATATGTTTGTATTTTGCTTAAGTTGTAAGTAAAATTGAATATGCCTCCATTCTACTCGTATCAAAAAGCGTTGTTAGAAGGAGTTCAAAGAAGATTTTCGAAATACTTTTCTTATAGAATCGATAATACCTACCCTGTTAGGGATACTGATAATTCACAACTTTTACAGCATCATGGTCTGAATTCCTCAAGTTCTAGAAGAGATTCTAATATTGCAAAATTTCTATTCATGCTTTTACATAATCGCATCGACTGTATTCAACTATTGTCTAAAGTTGCATTTCAAGTTCCCAGATTTTCATCAAGGTACCCTAGACCTTTTCAGCTACTAAATACCAAAACAGATATAGGTCAGCGTTCTCCAGTTTATCTGGTGTGTCAACTCGCTGAACAACACTACAAAGATATATTTTTGTAAACTATTCAACTTCGATTATTATTTTCAATTATATCATATTTTTCGATATTTTGTATGTATTAATTGATACTATTATTGTTTTTCTATCTCTTACTATTGGCAAATGAATTAAATTATTATTATTATTATTATTATTATACGGTAGTGCGAAATAATTTTTTTTTTATTTATTTACAGGGAATTTAGAATCTGTGAAATTTATACAATAAATAAATGTTGTGGAACAATATTATCTCTAGAGGGGTTATCTCCATTGATATTTACCCTGATACTTAATTGATCTACATATTTTCAAATATATCTCATAATCTTCATTTATTATTTGATTTGAGATATACCATTGACTATTTATTATCGATCGTAGTGTCTTGGATAGAAATCTTTATATTATTTCGATGTTGGATGTACTGACAATTTCTCATAATTCCATTTTGTACGTCCAAATTGATTTGAGTATAGCTTTGTATATATGTATTTTATTTTCTATGGAGACTTTTGAGTTTCGACCTAATAATCAGGAGTATTTTTTTAACATGATATTAAGATGGTTTCATTCAGTTTTAAGATGTTCTTTACAAGTTCTTCTTTTGTGAAAAGTCATACCTGAATATTTAATCCGGTCAGTTTGTGAAGAAGGATTATTATTCAGTTGTAGGTACTATTGGACATTCACCTCTTTCTAATGTGAACGTTATATGAGTTGATTTATTCTCATTTACTTCAATTTGCCATGTTTTTAACCATTTTTGCCCTTCAGCGAGATGTTCTTGGAGTTCATGTGATGGTATCAGGACATTAATCCTTGTTGCTACTAACGCTGTAGCATCTGCGTATGTTACAATGGTTGTCTGTTTTTTGGTGCTTGAGATGTCGGCCGTATTTAAGGTCCAGAAACATTGCCTTGTGGAACGCCAGCTGTTATAGAGGTCAATGTAATTGTGACGAATTAGGCCCCAAAATCCGTCACTGTTGCACATCCCAGAGCCTTCTGCTACCATCAATAATTTTTTCAGTCCATCACAATTTTATTCACCTCTTGCACACCCTGTAAACTTTAAATTCAGTAATTCTGCTTCAACATATAACGTCGCTTACCGTCAGTTCATCGGTCTTAAACTATTTTAAATACGTTTAATATATTTCACATATGGATGAATAAGGTTAGGTTTAAAAAACACCTGAAATTAAAAGCAATTGATATCGTATGATCTGTATTTATGTCTTGCGTCTTACCGTAATAAAATCGGAATGTAATCCACCGTTGTCCTGTAAATATGTTGTATATTGTAGATTTTTTGATGTTATGTTCGTGACTTTTGACCATACACAAGCTAGATCTGACATTTGACAGTTTCAACTTACCGACCGATTAAATATTTAGGACAATTTTAATATTAAGGAAATAAAATCAGGAAAGAATGTATCCGACAGGAGAGTAATAGGAAATGTATTATTGTAATGAAATTTGTATTTGTAAAGTTACTTTTCCTTTTTTCTGTATGTTTTCTTTATATTATTGTTAGCGCTAATATGGATTAAATTTAAAAACATGTTAAGTAAGGTTTCATTAAAATAAGGCCTTCTGGCCGACTTAAGTCACTTCTTTGTAAGTCCAGTCTTCTGAGCAGCCGTTCCAAAGTACGCTACTAGTTCCGATACCAAGCGTCATCTTCAGAGTGTGTACCGTCCAAGTGGAGTTTTTGTGCTAAGTCCGTTAGCACAACTGTCTGACCCAATTTGTGAGTTTGTTTTGTGTTTTTTCCAAGTCCGTAAAAGGAACTTAGAATATTTTTGCTGTTTTGAACTTTAAATATTTTTGCTGTTTTGAACTTGGAATATTTTTGCTATTTTTGAACTTAGAATATTTTCTGAATCATTTACCATAGAAGCACCGCTGAAGAAGTCTTCGTGATTTCGAAGCGTTTGATTGATCTAACGTAGAAGCACTGCTGAAGAAGTCTTCGTGATTTCACAGCGTTTGATTGATTTGACGTAGAAGCACCGCTGAAGAAGTTGTCGTGATTCCACAGCGTTTGATTATTTTAACGTAGAAGCACCGTTGGCGAAGTCCTTGCTGAATTCACAGTGTTTGAAATACCTGACGTAGAATCACTGCTGGAGGGGTCACAGTATCTAACCGACTTAACGTAGAATCACTGCGAGGGAGCAAGATTGGTTCCACCCGCATAGAACGATTTCTCGTCATCTGCGACCGCCTGGGTCCGTAGTGCGACCGCTGGTGTCGAGTGTCATGTACCGCCGTTCCGTCACCGTCAGCCGAAGTATCTCCGTGCAAGTTCCCTTCTGAGCTATACAGCAGTCCGCCATAGAAAAACTGCGTCACTGACCGTATTGGCGCCCGGGCACACCGTTAGCAGTTTTTAACAGCGACGCCAAAAGAAACAACCACGCCATCAGCCAAGGGTATCGTTCGTCTTTGTATTCAACTATTGCCTGGGAGGGCTAGTTTTAATTTACCTAATTCATAATAGACCTATGTGCCAACCTTATCAAACGCTTGACTGACATCCAAGTATACTGCTGAGCATTATTTATTATCTTCAAAAGTTTTACTGATCACGTTTGTAACTCAATGTATCTGTCCGATTATTGATAGTTTCTCTCGAAATCCAAATTGGTGTTCCGCTATAAAATTTTGAATGCGTGTCTTGATTCTCCTCAGTAACAGTTTTTCGAATAGTTTTGATAAAACTGGCAGCAAGCTTATGGGTCTGTATGAAGTTACAATTTCTTTGGATTTATCTGGTTTTGGTATGAGAATAATCTAAGCTATTTTTCATTGAGATGGAAAATACTATAGCATTGAAAATTGATATGACCAATTTGATCGCTTCATGTGGTAGTTCTTTCAGTACTTTTTTAGTCACTAGATCATATCCAGGAGCTTTATTCAGATGCAAATCCTTAATGGATAATTTCAGCAGCTTCTGCAGTGCTAATATTTTTAAGCGGGAGTGGTAGCTGATCTGGGTGATTTGGAATTTCTCTTATTAAACTTTCTCCGTTAACTGAGATTAATTGTAGAAACTCTGTGAATACTTGTGAAAGATGTGTTGCAAGAGTTTCTGTTTTATCCTTATTGCTTTTTACCCAGCTAGTATTTTTCACGTAGTGGAGGATTCCTACTTTCCAGCTATTTTAGAGATTTGATAGATTTCCATAAGGAGCAATTGAATTTGATAAATAGTTCTCCATATTCCTGTTATTCCAATCCTTTCTTCAGTCCTTTGATTGCCCTATTGTACTATTGTGCTAATTTTCCATTTACGAAGCTTCTTCTTCTCTGCTATTTATTGTTTAATATAATTTGGGTAGCTAGCTATTCTTTTCTTTGAATATTTTAATTTTGAATTATGTTAGTTGTATATCCCACACAGCCATCTTTGTCCATTGGAGTTTTAAGTTGTACCCTCATATCAATAGTCTTCTCTAATATGTCTCTGAAATAGTCCCAATCACTATTTTTGCTATACAGCTTAAGTGACACAATCAAACTGGCTCTTTTGTGTTTAATTGGGGTATGATCGGATGGCCAGTCTTTATTACTGTCTATTAGAGTGTAGCACTGAGCTATGTTTTGATGATGCCGAGATCCAAAAAATCGGGGATTTTGTAGGGGTCCGTCGATCAATAAGTTGGTTCGCCAGTGAAAAATGTGACAGGCTATTTGATGCATGTGTGTCACGCCAGATGGCCCCATACTTAAATGAAAAAAAAAATCACCGAGTAGTTAGCGCTAGGTCTGTGCTGGTTTGTGCTAGAATCCTAGAGTTTGTGCTATTAAATCACACTTGTAATTAACAATCGATAGAGGGAATCTGGCGTGACACTAAGAGTGGACCTCCACTATTCATAGCAATATTCGATCAATTATAGTACAAGCACTTAGTTCTAGGTTTGTGCTGGCTAGATGTGAGCTATGGAAATTTGTGCTATTCATTTGTACATAATATTAACAATATAATTTGGGAATCTGGCGTGACACTACGAGTAAACCTCCACTATTTATTAAAATATTTATTTAATATCAAACAGGAACTACTTATATATGAATTATGGAAATTTGTGCTTTCTGCTAGCATATGTTATTGATAATCGATAGTGGCACTAAGAGTAAATTTCTACTTCTAATCACAATACTTGATCAATTATAATACAAACACTTAGTGCTAGGTTTCTGCTGCCCATATATGAATTATGAAAGCCAATAGTAGGGGTTTATTCTTAGTGTCACGACAGATTCTCCAATTCTGTTTTCAATATCAAGTACAAATGGATAGCACAAACTTTCATAATTCTATAATATATGAGCAGCACAAACCTAGCACTAAGTGTCTGTTCGATAATTGATTGAATATTTCAATAAATAGTGGAGGTTTACTCGTAGTGTCACGCCAGATTCCCCAATTATATTGTTAATATTATGTACAAATAAATAGCACAAACTTCCATAACTAATATCCAGCCAGCATAAACCTAGCACTAAGTGCCTGTACTATAATTGATCGAATATTGCTATAAATAGTGAAGGTTCACTCCCAGTGTCACGCCAGATTCCCACTATCGATTGTTAATTACAAGTGTGATTTGATAGCATAAACTCTAGGATTCTAGCACAAACCTGCACAAAGCTAGCACTAACTACTCAGTGATTTTTTCTTCATTCCAAGTATGGGGCCACCTGACGTGACACATATTTGATGCAGTTTACTAGTTGTCTACCGCGAGTACTTATCAACCGTGATTTCCAATCTATATGCTCAGCATAAAAGTCGTCTGCTGCTAAATATCTGTCTCCTAATGTGTCGAGAAAAAAGGTGGAAATCATCTTCTTTTATAATAAATACTAACTGACTTGGCGTACTTCGTGACGCCACAGAATTGATAAATTCAGAATGCAAGGTACATCAGCCTAGCCTGCCTTTTATATCAGGATCTTATAACCCGGAAATGATAAGGAAATGTTGAACTATGAAAAGGTTTTTTTTTTTTTGGAAATCAATCGAAATAGGAGATTCTTGTATTTGGCCGAGACTTTGCAGCTCCACTGGATGTCTTTTAAGTTTATATTACTTTTTTTTTGTCAATTTGTTAATGATTATACATTAAATATATGGATCTCACGTGACTTGCTTATTCAAGTGATTATATAGAAGTAATTATTATATTGGACATAACTTGCCTATTTGAATATGAACCTAACCAGAATGTAACAATGAAATGAATATGCATGTGCTGGGAATAATCTAAGTTTACCAAACTCGCTTCGTTCATATGGCGGTTTACTGTTGAGCGACGTCGTCTCGTTCGCACGGCTGCTTCCCTCTAACTGAGTTTGCAACGCTCGCACGGCGTCTTAAGTTAGGACTCCTAACGTTGACCGAGCACGCTTCGCTCGCACGGCATCTTACAGTTGATCAATCTCGTTCCGCTCGCACGACAGTTAACTGAGCTCACTTCGCTTGCACGGTAGCTTATAGTTATCCGAGCTTGTTTTACTCGCACGGAAGCTTGCCGTTAATTGAGCTCTTATCGCCCGCGCAGCAGCTTGGCATTGACCGAGCTCACTTCGCTATCACGGCAGTTTACCGCTATCCTAGCTCGATTTGCTCGCACAGCGGTCTACTGTTGACCGAGCTCGATTTGCTCGTACGGTGGTTTACCGTACTTGCTTCGCTGGCACCGCAGCTAACCGTTAACCGAGTAAGGCACTCTAAGATTGACGGAGCTCGCTTCGCTTGCATGGCGACTTATTTTTGACCAAGCTCTTTTCGCTCACATAGCGAAAAAAAACAGCCGATTGGACCTGAAATTTCCAAATTCATTTTCAGATCCTATCGGCTACTTTTTTTATTCCACCATGGGGCAAATCTTATGAGCTGAATACGATAAATAAGTTCTCATGATCTCATAAAAAATCTGTTTCATACAAAAGGTATGATAGAATGATATTTCTCCATCCGATTTCTTAATACTTATTCTACTATTCTGGACGGAGACAAATTCAAACAATCAAAGATCATGAAAATTGGTCAAGCTATTCTTGATTTATGAATGGTGTAAGTAACCCGACTTTGTTTCATATAATACTGATATTAATCTAATTTTCGATATAAACTTTGATGAAGTAATAATAATAGTTAATTCTTTGTGTATCGAGTCATTAATAATGTAATGTTTATTGCTTGAAGCATTAGTTTGTAATTAAATAAAAGTCACTATTTAATAATTCAAAACGAAATAAAAGTTTTATTCTTCTGATGTCACTAACAACATTATATTATTCATTTGTTACTTAATACTAACTCAAACAAAGTCGCAGATATTTATATTTAACTATTTATATCCACTGATGACTTCACTGTTTGATATTCACTGCCTAACTTCACTATTACACTATTATTTCTTCAAGTCTTTGGCTTGCCTTCATATGAAGAAATATCCATTTCTCGAGAGTTCTACCACATTTCTAGAATATTGCTAGATGCTTCCATCGGAAGGGCTGATGTGATGCGGTGCGAGGAGGACGAAAGGCCCCGTCCCGGCGCGGCCAAGTCCAAGCTCACTCCACCTCTACGAGCCTCTACGCTCTCGCAGTTTACAATAATATACATTCTTTCCACTAAAGCAGAAAAATTCATTACAAAAAAAAACTCATTTAAATATAGATTGTGCCACGAACCGCCTCGTACGTCCCCAGAATACTCTATCAAAGTTTCACCACAATCCGATCAATGGTTTCGGAACGCATAAGGTACAAACATACAAACATTGATTTTTATTTATTGAATATTGGTCAGCAATTAATGACAGAGAAGATAATTGGTCCCGTCCAGTCTTCTACTACAACATTTGTCGAACTGGGGCATTCTAAAGAATGATTTGCTTGTAAGATGCGTTTCTGATATAAGCATTATGTCTTATGTCTATGTGTATTCTATTTTTGTTTAGAAATATATTCTAATGTTCTACTATTGGTGATGATTCACCAAGCCATTAGCGTTCCATTGCGCAATTTTCAAGTTTTGTGCTGTGGTCTGTAGTGCGAAAAATAGCGTAGATATCTCAGGACTAAAATGCCATTCGCTGCTCAGATGATTATTGCTCTCGACTCCGTCTCGTGTAATAAACTTCACCCTCAGGATCAAATGAGGCACTAAAGTCCCTCGTTATATGAAATACTATTTGGGATGTAGATCAGTTTCAAACTAATCCTTATATGTTTAAAATACTGTAATGTTTATTGCTTGAAGAATTATAGTTTGTGATTAAATAAAAGTCACTATTTAATTATATAAAATTGAAATAAAAGTTTGATTCTTCTGAACGTCACTAACAACACTAATTTATTCACTTATCACCTAATATTAACTTGAACAAAGTCGCAGATATTTATGTTTCACTATTTATGTACACTGCTCACTTCACTTCTAATATTCACTGTTCTAGCTTTACGATTACACCTACTGAAACACACGTCTTTTGCTTGCCCTCATATAGAGAAATATCGATTTCTCGAGAGTTCTACCATATTCTGGAATAATGCTAGAGGCTTCCATTGGGAGGGGTGATGTGATGTTGCGCGGCGCGACGCAAAGAGGACGAAAGGTTCCGCTCATGCAGTCATCTCTACGAGCCTCCCCACTCTAGCACGTTACAATACTGATAATTGGAATTGATAAACTCTCACTGAAATCGTTCATTAGAAGTGTGTAATGTATTTTTTCATTTCAGTTTGAGCAAGAGACTATTTTTATCATTGAAAATCATAATGTAAACTATCACTTTTTACACGACCGTGAATAAACACATATTGAGCTTATTTTAATGAAAATGAGAAAATTTTTCGAGTGAAAAAGAAAGATAATTTGCAACGACTGACCGTTATGAATGTGAAAGACCTAGTCTTGGACCTCCATTGCGGTCGGTCCCTGCGAATTCACTCAAAAATTCATCTCAATTTCATTAAAATAAGCTTAATATGTTTTTAGAGCATAATATCGTGGTATGAGTTGAGAAACAGAACATTATCTAATTTGATGTCTTGTGTTCATCCAGAGGATGGATCTTGTTTTCAGGAATAATTTGCGTTACTTTAATATTGATTCTTTGTTAGACACGATCGTCCAATAAGCAAAAATTGAATACTCCGTCACTGCGTTTAAATTGTCACTATATTGAAATAATCCAGATGACGATGTACTATTGTATGGACTACAGGTGCGTAAGTAGAAATTGATATGACGATTGGTTTATTGCAAATGAGAAAATTGGAAGAATACATCATCTTCATAACAAGAATCATGAATGTAGAGGAGGCAAGTGGAATAGTATAGTTTGAGGTTTGTATCAATGTATAATATGTTAGTTTATTCTGTATGCAAGTATTATAATTTTGAGAGTCATAGAAATTATTCCGTGATACATCCATTGGGTGCCTAATCAATTGAAAACATTTTTTTGTTCAGAAGATTATTATTTTGTACTCCTTGCAAACTAAATTCAAGAAACAAAAGAGTTGTCAGTTCAAGGCCAACTTTTACAATACCCCAACACCTCAAAGAACAATTCACAATACATTTTAGTATTCCTCACAGTATCAGCAGCAGTCAGCAGGACAACGATCTACGAACTTTAACCCAAGATTTCGTGCCTCTTTCTTCGCCATTAAAATTCTTCACGCTAGAAGTGTGGCAAGTTATCGCACCAACATCGAAGGTCATCATTACGGCATTGTTTCATTCTTGTTTCGAAAAGACGAAAACACGAACACATAATTAAAAGTTTTGATTAGTAGACCAAAAAAATTGGATAGTTTTGAAAGCTAGTACATGGAAGTTGTGAATTGTACGATGCAGGTGAAACGTGAAATATCGAAGTTTCTTTATTTCAAGGAAAAAGAAATTGATTCTTCTTTCGAAATTTGATGTTGATTTAATAGCTATAATAAACTAGAGGTTATTGAACAGCGGTCAATAGAACGTAAAATATTGCACATGAATACCATCTTTTTCGTAAAATGACAGACTTACTAAGGAAGCTCTTAACTTAGTATTAAAATCTGGTAGAAATTTGAATTTTGTCTAATAGTTATTTAAGTATTAAGGTCAGTAAGAACAGTTTATCGATTGAGAATAATAGTTTGGAGGCCGAACCTTGGCGAGGTTTCCAAATATTATACGAAATCGGTACTGTACTTATTGACCGCGATGCTCACAAAATTTTTTGCACGATTGGAAGATCCAAAATATGGATCCGAATCTTCTTTTTTGAATTAAATTACTTCTGATTATTGTTAATTCGCAGTCAGCTGTCAAGTTTGACATTTTATTCTGAATATTCAATTGCAAATAAAGACTAATAAATGAATATTATTTTGTGAAAATTCACAAATTTTTACTTACCGCCTTTGCCCATGGGCGGTAAGTCAGCATAACCATAGTAACCACAGTTTGTTGGTAAAATCAACATACCACCTCAAATAGAGGGCCGGTAAACATATGAAAACGCCCAATCGTGCAGAATAGTTATTTTTGTATTAGGTGTGCGAAGTGATTGTTTTCTTTGTTGCGCGTGAGAATGTCAATTTTAACCGAGACCGTTAGGTCGAGGTAACAAATTCATTCGAAACCGCAACAAAAGATTAAATCACTTCGCACACGAAATACAAACAATATTTTCTCGCCAAGTGTCAAAAAACAATAGATCAACAATAATTATTGTTTTATTCAGTAAAATGTAGGAAAAAAGTACAAAATATAATTAATTTACAGTCACCTGGGTATTGTAACCAAAAAATGCGCAATTGTTGTTTGACAAATACAAAACTGTCAACAATTAATTTTTATATTCAAAAATAAATAGTTTTGTGTACAGACTAATATTTCTTTTTTGTTAAGTACCTGTTTGTTTCTATCCTTATAGCATTACTAAACTGAATTATATTAGATTAGGTGTGCTAAAATAGTGAAAAAGTATGTTTAACTTTTTTACTAGTCAAAAAATCACGAACTTTGCGTACCCATAACAATACAAAAATATCATGTTTTTTTGACAGTTGGCGAAAAAGAAATTTTTCCTCAGATTTTCTACCTTATTATTTAGTCACAGCAACTGGATAAGATTCAAATAGGACTAATATTGATTGAATCTTCGATTTTTATTCTTGTAATCAGTACCAAACATATTTTCTATATTCCTGAATATCTCTTCCTCGATCGTCCACTCCTGGGAATAGAAGATTTAGTTTGAGGCAAATATTTTCACCTATATTCCAAGAGTCAAACAATATCAGTTTAAAAAGCTCCAAAATCTTCAAATAAAGCTCTTTTTAACAGTTTTTTGTGTTAACCAGACTCAGAATGGTAATGTGTGCAAGAATACTGTGAGTTTAAGCATAATGGCATGATAGCAAGGGTATTTGGTGGCAAAGCTTGCCAAATCACGAATATTGACTGAATGTAATAATAATGCTTGTGAAGTCTGTACTATAGAAAATATTTTTTTCTACGGCTCCAATTATTAGCTTTCAAAACAAACTAGAAACACGTTTCATAGCATGAGTTGAAATTCAGATTCTATAAGCAACCTAACAAATTGTTTAGTTATAGAGGTAGAACAGTGATATGAATTCGCAGAAAAATTAACATTAAGTTACGCAGCTTGACCGCCACGCATGTGATGATGTTGGTAACAAAATGAAAAGCATAGAAAGTTTATTCTATTCATTGACTGCGATGTGTGAACGACCAAGTTTAGAGCTGTAACAGACAAACGGACGCAAGAATCTCACTCATAGCAATTGTTAGGCAAAAATTATTACTGTGACGTGCGAAAGACCCAAAATCCGTTCCTGTTGTCTGGGCGGAGTCTATTATCTCTTTACGAAGCGATGAGCGATATTCGAGAGTAACGTAGAAATTACTGGATGTTTGGTTTCCGTATATATAAGGGCGAACAATCTGACTGGGTGAACAGTGAATTGTAAAATAAAGTGAATATTCAGAGTATGATAAATAAATGAATTGTTGGTGGCGTTGTAGTTCAGATTTATTAATAGTGAGTAAGAAATAAATTGTATAGTGTTTGCTTTAGTGTTACAACGAAAAATAAAACTTTTATTTTCTTTTCCTTAATTAAATAGTAATTTTTATTCAAACAATAAACAATTCTTTAAGAACAATAAACATTATAGTATCATTTCTTCCCTGACCTACAATATAATAGGGGAAGCATTGTGATCGTAATTTTTTGACATTTCGAGATTTTGATGAATCTTCTCGTTCTAGACCCTACTGAATCCGAAAACATAATTTAAATAATACATTATCAGCGATTCATTTGTTATTATCAAAATTTAAATTTTTAAATTCGTTATATTTGTTTGAATCAAAGAAATGATGAGAATAATGTGGGGTAAGAATTATTATCACTCATATTTTGACATCATATGCAAACGTTAGTCAATTGTTTTTTTAAAAATATGTAATTTGGTTCTATCGTATTTGGTATCAAATTAAAGCTCTCGTCTCGAGAAAATAATTCTAATAGAAGTGTCAAAGAGAATATTCGAACGATTGTCCATTGTTTCTTTCACAAATCATTCAAATGATGTCTAGTTTGGAATCAATTTCGAGCTCTCGAGGATAAGCTTAGTATATCAAAAATAAATTATTAGTGGTATCCACGTTACAATCTTCAAATTACACTTGCTCCAATGAATTAAAGACAGTTGTCACTTTGACAATGACAG
Source organism: Dromius quadrimaculatus (assembly GCA_963989225.1). NCBI lineage: Eukaryota > Metazoa > Arthropoda > Insecta > Coleoptera > Carabidae > Dromius > Dromius quadrimaculatus. The sequence continues at coordinate 25,785,061 of OZ022324.1, forward strand.
TTGACACTTTGACAATGACAGTTGTCACTTTGACAATGATAACTGTCACTTTGACAATGACAGCTTTCACTTTGATGTATGCAATTAATTGATACTATTTCAATGTATTCTTTGTAACAAATTTCATAACAAACAATTCAAATAGCAAACATATTGGAAAGAAAGTATATCTATCTCCTTTCTCCTCTTATCTGATATCTGATTGATTATAACCACTAACTATAATCAAAAAAATTTGAGCTTACAAACTCTATGCTAATCACGTTTAGCACAGAGCAGCGTTGAACTAATTTTGTTGCAAATGCAACCATACAATACCACTTATCTAAAATCCAACACTAACCATAACTACCAACGCTAACTACTAATTTTATATTATAAGAGCAGTTTCAACTTTCAAACAACGGAGCACATAAGTCAAATTCAGCCATTTATCTTGGGAATGAATCAGGAAAATTAATTTCTAATGAAATTCAATCAAATGACTGTTCTATGTACCTAATACAGTCGAACCTGAATGAGACCGTGCGACAGCTAATTTATTTTATCATTTTTATTCAAAGAGTTGTCTTATTTGTCTATTTTTTATTCATACAAGTTCAAGAGGTGTCTGTTTCTTTTTTATAGAAACTCAAAATCCAAATAATGGGATAATATCTCTTGTATCCCATTCCCTTTCAATATATCGATAGTGATATATCTTAGTTTTGTATAAAAACAGGCACTCTAGAAAATTTAGAAATTGGCTCATAAGCCTCAAAGATATCAATCAGTTATAAAGACCATTCTAATATGTTATGCACGACTCGCTTACGCCCTTTTAATAATTCACTGTCAATAAATCGTCAATAAAATATTTCTTCTATTCATTACTCACACCGGAAAACGCTCACGGAAATCATTAATGGAAAAAAATTACGATCATGTTCATCTTTTCCTATTTCAATCGGCTGTACTACATTATGAATACTATTTTATCTAAGCGTATATTATTTACTTCCTGTATGTTTTATCTTAGCATGCAATGATCACTGCAAGAGCGTGCTGAGGTTTTTTTAGATAATGTAGAATCATAAATTTTCCAACCAGAACATACAGTGTCCTTCCTTTTAAAGAATCTGTAGAGAGGTTGAGTTACTATATACGGCTTACGTAATAAAGGTATGCGCATAGAAAATAGATAAATATGCATAAATTACTACTTTCTAGAATGTTGTGTCTAAAAATACGCGGAAAACAAGTTTTTCATTCAAATTATAGCAGCGATTCCTATTTTTTATTCACTTTGTTATTTTGTACTAGACTTTTCAATCGCAGATTCAAGTTTTTGTTCATTCATCTACATACATGACATTCCAAACTTAAAAATATAGTATATCTCTTTATGATATTGGATTTTTTTACAACAGTAACTGAAGAGATTATACAGAGATTACTTATTTTGAATGATTATAAGAGCCGTGAAAATACTCTAATAAATATTAGAATGTTTTCAGATAACACATCGAGTCCATAGGCTGAATATTGCAGATAATTTTTGAAATTATATTGAGCTAATCCGCTGTTGAACTAAATTTTGACACAAAAAATCATTCCATTTTCTTAAGTGTTCTCTTTGTTACTCTCAATGTTTGTGCTTTATCAAAATAATAATAAAATACAGTGCACTTTTCCATCTTACTACCATAATAAATATTTGATATGAGAATAAGTGATGTAATAAAGTATTTATATCTTCAACAAAAAAGGCAGATTAAGCTATAACACAAAGTTAAGTTATGAAGATACAAGGTGATCTATAAAAATTACATAAATGTGTGTAATTAAATTAATTAGGCTTACGATACTTTCATTTTTATAATGTTCGCGTTTTGAAACCTCCTTCAAAATGTTATAGGTAATGAGTCATTTTCTAAATACATATGATTCTAATACTGTTTATATTTTTTAACAGGAAACTGTCACTAGCAATTAGGTGTGGACTGTGGAGCTGGTAATCAATATCTTCAAATTATTATTCCGTCAAATCGATTATTTTATTCGAGTACTAATTTTTTCTCAATTGAATAAATACTAGTGTTTCACAAGAATCAAGAAATAATCTTGATCTTGTCTTGATCTTGTCTTGAAATCAAGACAAGACCAAGACAAGAAGTATTTCTTATTTCCCAAGACAAGACAAGAAAGTACTATCAAGAATCAAGACTTCTTGTCAAGAAATCTTGATATCTTGATAATTAATTTTTCAAATCTGCATATTTATTAATCTATTATTGAAATATTCAAATCTGCTGTAGCCATTACTGTTTTTTCCCGGAAATAAATTTTATGGCCAGTTTCATCACTGTTTAATGAATTTAGGAATGTCATACCAATTTCCAAATGACATTTATCATTGTCAAACTGACAGATCAAAGTGAAAGCGTCATTGTTAAAGTGACAGCGTCATTGTAAAAGTGACAGCATCATTGTCAAAGTGACAGCGCCATTTTCGAAGTGACAGCTGTCATTATCAAAATGACAGCTGTCATTGTTATGGTGACAGATGGCGGCTATATGTTAGTCTTTACAATATAAGTATTTTTGAAAGTGGCGAGTCTTTCTCTAGATTTTCTGGTTGAAAAAGCTCATTTATAAATTTAAACCTAGCTTTTTCATTGAAAAACTCAAATATTATGAGATTTGAGTTGAAAATTTGTTCAGGTTCTCTAATTATTATACTTTTAGACGGACAGACCAATCGATTGCATCCAGAGTTATGTTTTTTGGGTTCAGTAGGGTCTAAAATGTGAAAATTCATCAGAGTCTTGAACTATCAAAAAATCACAATTCTAATACTTTCCCTATTATATATAAGTCGGGGAAGGAAAAAGTATCTGTGACTATGAATAAAACAAAGCAAATATTTGATACATATCGAAAGCATAAGCCGTCAGTTCCCGGTGGTTGAATCGTTCATGTTCATGTATAAAAGAAATGAATAAGTAGATTCCCTAATACTCTATGAAAGTTGATATCTCTTAGCAACATTGCCCTATCATATAACAAATAATAATAGCAAATACTGATTAAAACATGAAAATGACAGACTTTCTATTTTTTTCTATTGGTGGAAATCTTGGGAAACGATTCATAACATAACTGACAGGGAAGATAAAGAGTAGACACTAACGCTAAACTGAGTGTTCGAATTGGATAAAGCAATAGAGAAAAGGAAATCCCCCTATATATCAAGATCAAGAAATATCAAGAATTCTTGAAACAAGACAAGAAATGCGTCATCAAGAAATGGGCAAGACAAGAAGTTTTTATTTTCTTGTCTTGAAAATCAAGACAAGACAAGAAAGGATCATCAAGACAAGAAATCTTGTCTTGATGAAACACTAATAAATACTCGAGGAGGGTTTCAAAGTCTCAAACTCCCAAAACAACTAGAATTTCAAATATAAAGTTGTCTCTAGAAGTGATCTTAAGAAAAATAAAAGATATAGTTTAAGAATTCTGTAGTTCAAAATCTAAGCTAGGTAAATGTCACTGTGCAGCTATTTATTTCACGATGATAATAGAAAAATGAGCTCTACGAACTCAGTACTCGAAAGCTGTTTGATCACACCAGAAATAAAGATATGGAGCATGAAAAAAAAAAAATTTAACTGACTAGTATGTGTGTCTCCAGGCTACTGAAACTTATCTCTATAACATAGCTAGGCCGAGAAATTTTCATTTCTTCCTTGTGGTTTGTTGTTTTTGCTTCGATTCTGCCTTTGCAGATTCATTTTTGTCCGCATCGCGATGAAACACCATTTGTTCGAGTTGAAAAGATATAATCACAAAAATAAAATTCATTTCCTAGTCTTTGAATCTTTTAGGTGTTTGACGCCATTTATTGTAGAATCGTGTTATTAAACTTGATAATAATAATAATATCTAAATCAGACACTTCACACTTTCAAAAACAAACTTTCACTTTGTGTATAATAAACTATTGAACATTGTATTGAAATTGGATGCATCTTTAATAATAAACAATGAATATCAGGTGCGAATAGATATGTTTATATTTTGAAACAGAACACTAATTAAAATTGTGATAATATGGCCTTCAATAAGTATAAGTTGCTCACAAAGTTCATGGAGAAAGTCCGAAATGAATATTTATAAATAATATGCCGCGCGTGCAATGGTTTTTAATGAATTAAATTCAACATCCAAGTTTTCTCCAAAAAACTAAGAAGATGAAATTTCTGAAATAATCTGAGACTATCAAGAATTTATAAAAATTATAAATACGAGAGGTTAGTCTCAAATTATTCCATTATTGCACTATATGGACATTAATTTTTTCATACACATATAAGTCACGCTAAGCACACATTTTGTATTGATTGAAAAAGTTTCCCCAAAATGTTGAGTTTAGGACAATTTTTGACAGATTATCCTACAGTATTTGTTACGAAATCGAAGTTTGTTTTCAGTACTGTCATAAAAATCAAATAAGGGGGAGCATTAATCGCAATAAAAATTTTCATCACTCATGTAAAATATATAACAATGGAATGTAGAGAATGATCTCTGGTTGGTTGAATGCAGTATAATGATTGAAGTTGCAATCAAACAACAGCCCAATAAGTTTGGACTAAAAAAAAAAAAATCGTATCAATTGACTTTTTGATTTAGTGAAATATGTTATATCCCTTGACTCTAGGCTGTTCAGATGGAATAACATAACAATAGCTATACTTGTGCTGGAGAAATATAACCATATGTATTCACAGTTTTTGATACTAACAACATTGATTTTCATTGCAGTTGTACTTGTATACATAATATAGAACAAATTGAGATAATCACATCACATAATTATTGCAGCATCAATGTCCGAACAAATGGCAAGCAATAGATATAATTAGTTGTAGAGAAAGTGCTTGATTACTATTTTAAAAAAATAGTAAACCGCATGTAAGTGCTTCTAAACTTTCGTTTTGTGTCCAACTTGTTGTTGATAAGGTAATGACAGGTGCAGTGAAATTGAAAACATCACACATTCCAACGAATATCAAATTTCATAATGTAAGCTAATCGCTAGTAGGATCATTTACAGAAAGATCAGCGATTTGAAATCCCAACAATTTTATTGAAAACAAAAATTTAAATACTTTCTTCTCGTTCATAATATGAAAATAAATAGGTACCTATATATAAATCACGTCTTTCACCCGATACGATTGTGGCAGACACTATTTTAGTGCGCATTGGTACATTGATCGATATTTTCTGACGTGGGTTCCGATTAACAGTCGTCAAGAGTACACCACAGAGTATATTTAATTCAGTGAAAATCAAGTTGACTTTCTTTTCGAAGATGAGATCGATCCCATAACCCAATTGAAAAAAAAAATTGAAAACGAGAAAAAAAAAAATAAAGAATCCTCAAAACAAGAAAAAATAGACACATTCTTGAAAAATCAGTGACCAACTGCGACCGCACAAGGTAGAATTTTTATTGGTTCATATAACTGTACACTGATGAGTATCGCGATGGTATGCGTTCAGTTAAACTTCAACCAGTAAGCGGTTATAAAAAAGTCACTATTACCTACTAAGATTATATATTTTCCGGGTCAGACTTGAACTAATAGTACAAGTAACATTCTAACTTGAATCGATGCTATGGGGAAATGAACGCAAGAAATGAATACTAGTACATTCTAGAATTCAATAATATGTGAATTCAGACATGAGTCGCATATTTTTCAAGAGTTTTAATACTTTCATTGAAATAAAAACTCATTTGACCTATTACATCTGCATCAGTTGTACAGTTTCTTATAAATAAAAATATTCGTGGAATAGTGATACAAAAATGCACATTATAATCTGATTTACTTCTTTTATACTAACTGTACAATGTACATGTACAAATTGTTACAAGATTCCAACAGTGAATCTAGAAGCAATCGCGAAGATATCAGTTGCGCTCCCGAATGTTCCAATAAGTCACTAGAAGCCGAAAGTATGGGTATATGAATCGAGTTTTTGAGCACGTGGACAATATTGATAGCTCAGAAAGCAGTGCCATGATAATTAGAAATAGATGCGGTGTTGAATAAATATTGTTGTGTGTTTAAATAAATAAGGTTCAGTGTTATTAGTCAAGTTAAAAAAGTAGACTCCAATTGGTGTTAGTGGAATAGAGTAATATTTAAATAAAGTCGTTCTCAGTTTTATAAATGAGTAGACAATATTGATCGATCAATCAATCGATATTTAGAAAAAAAGTGTAAAACACCATTATTTGATGCACAAGCGGTTCGCTTGAAGATACAAGCGAAGCGAGTGTTTTCGGAAGCTCTATGAGAGCATTAGAGACTTTTTACTTGAATGACTTACAATGTCTTATCATCGATTGCCCTAATTTTCATAAGACAGGTCCATTATACATATATGAATATTTTCTCTTTTTTTATTGTAACTTCGCTATTATTGGCAACTAGAAAACAATATTATGAGTTGAAGTGTTATCATTGGAGTTGACATAAATATTCTTGGATATTTGAATTAGAATATCAAGTCTAAAATGTCTAAAAGTGATTTTTAGTGTTTTAGAAATATTCCCTAGATGTTTGCAATACTGATAATTGGAACTGATGAACTCTCTTACTGAAATCGTGCGTTACCTAAAGCATAAAAGTGTGCCAGAATCAACTTTCATTGCACAGTTTTCCATAGAAGCTTATTTTTGATATTGAGAATTATCTGAAAAATCATCACTTTCTATACGATTGTAGATAATAGATACCTATTTAAGATACAAGTGTAAAAAGTTATTCTTTAATGCACGAACGGCTTGGTTAAAGATACGAGAAAAGCTCTTTAAACGTGTGTCACAATGTCTTATCTTCGATCAAATATTTTTTCTTTTGTAAATGTCATATTGACGGCTTCTATTTGTAAGTATGGAAACGATTTTGAACTGTTTTCATTAAAATTGACATAAATGTTCTTGGAAATTTGCATTGAAATATCAAGTTTAAAATATCTAAAAGTGATTTCCAATATTGTAGATGAGTTTCAAAATGAAATGTTTATTGCACAGTTTCCCATTGAAAATGTCACTTTTCATCGGAGATGAAATACGTTTAATATGAAGAATAGCGACGATAAGAGATCACTAGATTTAGTGATTTATTACAAGCAAATGATTCTCGAATATTAACTTGAAGATTGAAGCATGAAAGCTTCTAAACTTTTAAAACGGAGACCGTGTTGCGACAAGAATTTCGTTAAATTTTAATTCAGGCAGAAAATAACATGAAGACTTGATACCGAGTGGGAGAGAATTAGCAGAAAATACTTTAAAGAGACACTAGAATTCAAAAAGAAAAATTACAAGAAAATTCCAGAAATCTTGAACAAAAGTTAAAAGAAGTTTCTAGTAAGCAAGAAAAAAGCAGCCGAATCTTAAAATGCGAATTAGAAAGAATTTTTGGTAAGCAAGAAATATTTTCGAAAGAATTTCAAATGAACTCAAGAAAAACTCTAGAAATGTTGAAGAAGAACTGAATGAAAAGTCAATAAAAATTTCCAGTAGAGAAAAAGAATTTTCTAGGACATTTATAGGTGGAAGGAAGAATAAATATCTGAAAAGATAGTCCAGGAGTTGACTTCACCTTATCTTTCCTGATCGGACTTATGGTCAAATTGTATATGAATTGATCGAGAAGAATATAGTGGTCAATAGGGTGACAGGCTTCATAAATCCAGGATCCTGTGAAAATCAGGCCATTGCCAGCCAATTTTTTCGGGGTTAACTTCCTCGATAGAATAATCAGTAGCGAAGGTCAAGTACTTTGGGATAGAACCAGGGCACTATCTCCTGTCTTGTACAACAATCGTAAGTTCGATCAGGGAAGTTGAATACGAAAATGGTTTACACTTAAGGGTGGCTGCCACCCTCCCGGACAGATCAGGGAGCAGCTTCCCTGGTTTCTTCTTGAAGAACTTGACCTTCACTATCGGTTGATATTAGTTTGTTTCAATCGTAATCTCTATCAGAAAAATTGGTCCCGAAAAAATTGACCGAGAATAGCCTTTTCTTTGACACTTAGGACAGAATCCGTAATTTAAAAAGTCTATACCACTATATTCCTGATCAATTCATATACAATTTGGTCGTAATTCTGAACAAAGAAAATTAGGGGTGGTCGGCTTCCTGGTATAGAACAGCATTCTAGAAAATGAGAAGAGAGATAAGAGGAATATTCTAGAGAATTTGCATGATAATCAGAGAATACTAGAGTTTTGTAACCACTGCTCTAGAGTGGATGAATTGTAAGGAAGATGTCAAAGAATGGTGAAAGATTATGTGAGATTTACGCATCCAGTAATGGACAACTCAAAAGCCGACGAGTCTCCATAAAACGTAGTCAATTTAAGAACATAGCAATTGAAGTGGCCGGTCCGTTTCCTGAAACCGAAACTGGAAATGAATATATTATAGTAGTCATGTATTACTTCAGCAAGTGGACTAAGTCTATGCTGTCCTAAATTGAGAAGTTTCTAAATTAGGCTCAACAATCTGGAGACGAAATTTCGAATCTGTCTTATTCAAAATATCTGCGGTATACTTAAGATCCGCCAAAGAAAAATAATTACTCCACATCTGCAGTCAGATCACATTATTGAACGGAATCGGACTATCAGCAGACATTTATTTAAAGCTGTCTCCTGCCATCAAGGTGACTGAGATTGCTGGTCCCATTTATTTTTGTTGACATACCGGCATTCATTCATGAAACAACAGGACAGATACCGGCAAACATAATTTTTGGTCGTGAAATGGGCTGCCATTACTGTCCAGGTTTCGGCCTAAGTTGAAGCCAAAATCGATTGTTCAGTTCTAGACGTAACCTTCGGCCGAAGCCGAATGTTCAATTTTAATAGAAAATTTTATAATGTACTGGCTGAAATAGTAATTAAGGTATCGAGGGCGTTAAAAGGGCAATATTGCCTGATTTCAACAGCGTACTTTCCGAGGGGCTCTGGCCTGAGGTGTGTATGTTGACCGCAGGCATTATCGTCTGTTCAAATCCCGTGGTGCCCTCAATGTTTAATATCCAACTGATATACTATTTCAATCAAAATTTTTAGCAATAATTCAGGTTCTGTCATTGTGATTTCTGTCAGAGAAATCACTCTAGTTACTTGCTGTAATTAGGAAACATGATGTTCTCGTTTGTCATTTTTCAAAATAATGTCCTCTGGTATTATTTGTTATGTAATTACTCTGAAATCAGTGTCATTATGACAACAATAATAAACTAGTCGTACACTAACCATATCAATGTTCGACCAGTCTATTATTGTTGTCATAATAATACTGATTCCAGGATAATCATGAAACAAATAGTACTCGAGGACATTATTTTTCAAAATAATGCCCAAGGACATGATATCTGTCAAAGAAATATTAGTCTAGTTACAGCAAGTAACTAGACTAATATTTCTCTGACAGATATCATAATGATAGGACAAACATTTCTAAAAATTTTAATTGAAATAATACATTAGTCGAACACCACGGGAGTTGAAAAGACAATAATGCTTATGGTCAAGGTTTTAGGTAGGAACTATTTAGTATTATGCATGATAGTAGTAATAAAAGTACTCAATAAGACTCATATAAAGGATTTCCCAATAGATATTATATGTTTTCAAAATATCACGGCGACCCTGTTTGTCACAAAAGAAATGTTATTTTGTTAATTGAAAATTTTGGAAGAGATAATCTTCCAGCGATCAAATCATGAAACATTATAAAACTAAATTTACTCTACATGATAAAATAATACCACAGCGACGACGACATGCAAAGCATCAAGATAACGTTGCTGCTGTGAGAGCCAGTGCTGCCAGTGAAAGCTGGAAGTAATCGAACAATGATAATGGAATTGAATGGTATATTCTTCCAACAGGACACTTCTATGCCACTCTTCTGTTGGAACCATTGTCACGTTCTTACAAGATCGTCCGTTTTTGACGACTGATAGAAAACTTCGGCCAAATCTTCGGTTGCTTTTTGGCCGAATGGGATTTTTCTGGTCGAAGCCGAAACCGAATGTTCGATCGGAAACTAGTTGCCATGCGACTTGAAATTTGGCAGTAAACCAGGTGAGAGCATAGCTTAAGAAAACTTTGTTACAAATCTACTTGAACTCAGAGTGTTATGTATACGGTTCAGATCGAAAAGTATGGCATCCAAGAAAAACAATTCGATTTGTTCAAAGTATCTGCAAGCTATTTGTTGGCTCACTATGTAGCTCAATATGTACATATATCTCGAAGAATTGCCCAAATATTCAAGAAGAAATTCTGTCAGCTGAGGCCCGTAGAAAAAAATCTTGCATGGATTCACTAAGTAAGGTGTGGAAAAAAATCACGATGTATCTTAAACAAAGAAAAATGATATAGTATAAAGGCCATATGTCTATTAGATGCTAATCATATTTTCATATTTTTCCCTTTGCAGATACATTTTCAAACACCAGAGTATGCTACCCTTATGCGACAAAACAAAAATACCACTCATTCGCAGCGTCGTGACCGCAGCGTTCCGACTACAAATATATCCTTCGAAAACCGTTAATCACATTGAAAGTTCTGATAAAAATTTGGCATTTTCTTGCAGAAGGACACGTGATTCTCTTCACAAATGTATTGCAACTTGATACAATTTTAAACATGTTATTATTGTGTGTAATTAATAATTAATTATAAAAATAGTTATAAAAATTTCACTGCCTCTGGTCACTTTCATTAGTGGGTAAGTTTTTTCTCATGAATTAAGCAAAACCTTGTACAAAATTAGGAACTAGAGCATGGTATAATTCATAATAGTTTTTCTCCAAACATTTACAATAGTTCAATGGAAACAAAAACAAAATGAGCAGTTTTTAGCGTGAAGAATCGTTACACTTCTCGAAAATGTTTTCATACATATAATAGCTAATTATATTCTTATAAGTGAATAAGTAAAGCAGAGTAAAAATATTTTTTCATCTGTAATTAAGAAATGTATTTCCATCTAACTCCACTCTAAGGTATATTAATTAATGCAAAAGTTTATCAATTTGTAAGTTATGCACATAATTTTGCAATTAACTTAATGAGCCTATTTCAAATATTATATTTATAATTCCACAAACATGTGCAAATTGATTCCGTTTCATAATTTCATCAATTTCTAAGTAACAAGAAAATTAATATGCAGTCTTATGAAATATGATTCAAGTAGAAATTAAATGTACAAAGATAGAATAGGTTCTATCTTGAATTTCAAAGTATCTTTTTTAAAATTGTTGCACTAATAATAATAAAATCTCATTGCACTTCGCATTACTTCTTATGCAGGGGCCACACTTATGTCTAAGGCGTTATGTGACAATTGACATATTGTCAATGACAATGTGTCGATTATTAAATAACGCCTCAATTAATGACATTAGACGTAAATGTGGCCCCCGCATTTCTATAAATTTTCACCTTTTTGACATTAATTGACATTAACAAAGGTTATTGTTTGTTGCTATGGATATAAATTTCGGAATCACTCACCCAATACATTGTCTTGGATCTCCATACCGGTTAGTAGTTGAAATATTTTGACGAAAAAATATTTTTTCGTAAAAATAAGTAAATCTTGTTTCCAATACATCATTGAACACTGATGTTTAATAAACGCACAACCGAAAATATTGAGTGAAAAAAAAACTTCACTGTTTCAGAATTCTCTTATTTCGTTACATAAGTATTTCCCTTCGTATTTTTGTATATATGAGTATTGTTGAGACAAAAGTATGAACAGTATCTCAGGAGAGATGCTATATTATCCTCAATACCTCAAGAAATAACACATTCTTCTTTCTTGATGTATCATATAAATATTGTGCTTAATACTATCAACAATTATAATGAAGTACGAGTCAGACTTGCGCACCAAGGGTTTCAAATTCCCTGTCCAAAAAGAAATCATATTCAGTATATAATACCACTTGAAAAAAATATTGCTGTCTTCTATTGCTGAATAAGACGCCATATTGTAACACTACACTACAGGAAAAAGTAGTCCGTTTTGGTATTTCAACAAGTTGTCATGGCAACTGTACAAAATAGATCTATTTTTTGGACAAGTACGAGAAGTAAATCACGTTACATAGTTCGTATCCTCTAACTACTAGTTTCTCTAAAGATTAATATTTAATTAACTATTAGTTTAATATGTCAGTCATTTCAGTGGAATTGGCTATCTCATGCTTGTAGCTCTGAAACTCTTATCCACGATCCTAATTTTATTAACATTTGCAAGTTATAGCTCTGTATCCATTCACAGACATAATGCACAGGTTAGTTTAAATATCACAAACCAATTAAATGAATAAAGATATTATTTTTAAAGCAATTAATTTATTATTTAGAAATAAGCACATTGAATTCAAATGTTTACACTTGTCACTTGAATAATTTCAGGTTTGTACAATGTCTTACTTTTAAAATAGGTAATGAATTAATTCTTCAATTACATTAAATTAAAAATGGAATTATAAATTATTTTTATTTCACGTTTATAAGTGAAATAATCATTTTAAATCTCCTGAAATAAATATATGATTATATAACTTGGGAAAAAAATATCACTACAATTTTTAACGATAACATTCGATAGAAGAAGAAATATTTTATTCAATATGTACAAAAAATACTTGTCATCATGTCGCGGTATTCAAATGTACACACCTGTTACATAGATTACTATTTTTATAAGGAGAACTGTTTATTTTGTTCTGGCAAACCGAAGTGTTCCACGATTTATCATATTTTAAATAATACAGAAGCTATTCTATTATTTTCAATTTATTGTGCTATCATCGACTGAAATTAATCTAAATTTCGATCTTGTGTCGGAGTTTTGTGGAAAATAATGGAGATAAATACAGTTTTATAATCTCCTGAAGTAGATACCTCAAATCAAGACTCAAAAAAGTTAATGTAGCCAAATTTCCAGGATCTTCATGGCTAGAAGTTCAAAGATCCATAATTCCGTACCTAGTCTATATAATATCTCTCAGCAAAGCCCTAAGGTCTCAGAGACCTTAAAACGATCATTCATCATTCAATCTACCACACCTTCCAAAATCACCTATCATTCTCGCGATGTTAAGTTCTTGAGCGTGTTTTTCACGCCAGTTCGTCTCGAAACGTTGAGGCGAGTAGTCAAGCAGCGAGTGAGGAAAGACTTGAAGGTTATTAAAGTGTATGTTTGTATCTGCACTCCTGCAGTTGCTGCGAAGTTCAAGTGAATATTGTAGTGATGAGTGGAGAGGGGTGACATTTTTGGATTAATTTTGAAAAAGCAAAGGTAAGAAAATAATAAAAGTTATATAGATATTCTTCATACATGCAATTCTACTTGAGTATAAAACAACATTGCAGTACAGCACTTTGATTAATAGGTACTATTTAAAACATAATATTTAGCTCAACTAATTTTCAATTTAGTGGATTAATGGAATAATATTTTTATTCGATTTGTAAAAGATAAATAGTTAGTAATCAATACTTTGTATTATCTCCTATTGCGCAAAAATTCAAAATATGTTTGATCTCATTTCTTGTTCTTTTCCCGAAACTTTGCAGTATTCACGCCCATTTTTTTTTTAATTTCGCTTCCTAAACCACTGATTGCATCCCAACTAAATTTAGCACATTGGCTACTATCTACTATCACACCGCAGACGGCTATCGTAAAAATAATCAAAATTTATTTTGTTGAAAACACATCTTGCACTAATTTTCGGCAATATTTTCTGATGGATAAATTGTAGTCTGCTTAGTATAAATTAGAAATATGATCGGATTTTAAACGTATCATCACCCAATGAGATGGTCCAAATAATTAGAAACTAGAGAATCAAATAAGAGTGGATTCAGATTGTGGATACTGTCCTGTAACTGAAACTATCAGAGAAATAATTTTTTGGTTGTGAATAAAAACAGAGAATTTGTTTGACAAAAAATTATTATTTATGTCATGTTTACCAATGTTTTTCAAATGTCGAATAAATCATTTCACTGTTTGCTAATACAATTTGAATATAAATTCATGTACTCGTGGGTCATAATTGACAAATTCTTCTATATTTGATGAGATGGAGTTTTGAATATAAGCTCAAATATTTCTTAATTGATAAATTCGTATTTTCCTTCTTGATTGCAATATATTCTCTCCGAATAAAATTATGTCCTAATTGCTATTAATTTATCTTACATATTTGGCTATTTGAATCTCATGTCAAAAAATCTGCTGTGGCCACACACACAGTTCTTCCCCGACTATAAATTTCACGGTTAGTTTCATCCGAGTTTTATCGCTGTTTCATAAATTAACAGTGTCACATCAATTAATTGCATATTCCAAAGTGACAGTTGTCATTGTCAAAGTGACAGATGGTGGTTATATTTTAGTCCAAGAGTCGTATTCTAGATTTTCTGTGTTTTTAACTCATTGGAACATACATATGGTAACGTGGATTCAACTGATTATTTATTTTATATTTCTACTAAGCTTATCTCTCCGAAAGCTTTCAATTGATACTGAACTAGACATCATTTGAATAACCTGTGAAAAAAACAATTGACAATCATTCAAGTATCCTTTTTGGCACTTCTTCCTGATACTATTTCTGCAGGAATTTCATACCAACTCGACACATCAAAATTTCATATTCTGAAAAAATAATTGACAATTGTTTGCATCTGATGACCAAGTAGGAGTGATAATAATTCTAATTTCACATTATGATTCTAATTATTTCTTTACTTCAGAAAAATACAAAGTGATCAAAAATGATTGCCCGTGCCGCCTTTTTCTGATTTTTTCTTTGCCGCCTGCTTGAGATAGTGGGCTTCAAGTGACAGATGACAGTTCATCTGAAAGCACTATTCTAACCTAAAAATTTGGTAGAATAATAATAAATTTTCAATAATCATTTCTTAATACAGCTTTCACTTAATTCCTTGTTTTTTGAATCAGATTATGGATAAATCCGTCACAAAATATGTAAAATATACGCCATTGTATTCTTGAAATGTCGGTAACGTAGTTATCAAAATAAATTAATTCATACCAACTTTATTCCATGAATAAGTTTTGATCATAATGCGAACTTTTGCTAGTCACGTGACAGACAATCATTATTGATCACTCTGTATAACGAATTCTATAATAATTCAAATTTTAATAATAACAAATGAACTACTGATAATTTTGAAAAATGTTCCATGTAAATGCTGTGAGTTTATTCAAGGATCAATCTCTGTTATTTTATATTTTATGATAAATACTACCGTTTATAAAATAAACGCAAAAAAACTAATAAGTTTCATCAATAATGTTTTGGTACCACTGCTTGAAAGAATCTCATTTACAAAACTATACCTGATTTTTCAATTTAAAAAATGTGCTTTTAGACTCAGTAGAGTCTAAAACGCGAAAATTCATCAAAATTTTGAACTGCCAAAAAATCACGATCACAAATCACAATACTGTCCCTATTATAGGTCGAGAAAGTAAAAAAAAAAATAGTAAAATATTATTTCAATGCGTACTAATAATCAAAGCAAATTCATTTACTCGTGCATGGGTCTTCTTGATAAATATATGTAAATGAATAGAGTTTGCAATATGAGTTCAAATATTTCTCTATTAATTAATTTGCGAATCCCTCCTTGTTTCAAATATATTTTTTCCGGACAAATTAATGTCCTACTAGCTAATATAATATTTCTCAACGATTTCTCAGCTTCAGCTATTGGAATCTCTCGTAAAAAAAAAAACGAAGAATGGTAAAATATCATTCCAAAGGATAATTTGAGTAAATTCATTTAATTGTGGGGTGTTCTTGACAAATATATGTGAAGGTGTGGAGCGGTGTGGAGTTTACAATATGAGCTCATCAAATATTACTCCATTAAATAATTTGCGTTTTCTTCCTTAATAAGAATATATTTTTTCTGGCTATGGTGTGTTTATTGCTAATTACAAATTCCATATATTTAAATCCCTCATAAAACTTACAGCTTACAACGATGAGAATAATTTTTTTCATACTAAATAATATAGTTACTATAACAAACGATCACAAACTGCTTTTTTATGACTGGAGAAACTACTGAAAACGAAATTGAGAGTACTCTTTTTATATAACGAACAATCAAGTTCTCAAGCACAAAATCTTATATTTACTCAACTATTATTCAGGCATTTTTAAATCATGCAATCGTTTATAATCGAGTTGTAACATTTCATTATGAAATTATTGAGTCAAATCCAAAATACAGCTAATTTAACTAGAAAAAAACTATTCTAGAAAAATTATCAAATATTTTCATTTTGTTCACATTTTCCTTACTTTTCACAACCCAACTCTCAAGTTAATCCAAAACTGTCCAAAACTTAGGGTGAGTCATTTGTATTATAAATTTAATAGTTTATCAACATCATCAGATCTTAGTCCATGTATCTTGATAAATACCCATAGTTTGAAATATAATTTAAAGTGCCACGCTCGTGAAGAAATAACAAAACTAGATTACTATATCTCAGTTTGAATTATTTTGAGAATCAGGCTGTTAGTTCCTAATTTCTCATAATTGTTTTGAACATTTATTAATAATCTAACATGATCTTGGAAACGCTATTAAGAAAATACAGCAAAAATTACAAAAAATAATACTCTCAATTTTTATATTACTAGAACATCAATTTTTACAAGAAGGAAAAAACTTTTTAGAACTCATTTAAATAATGAATATGTTTTATTGGGTAATCAGTTCTGTATTAATTAATCTGAAACACAACGTTTCGACAGCAAAGTGCTGCCCTTTTCAACTGTAAAGAAATATGAAAATAAATAAACAAAATGGTCAAGACAACAAAAATAAAAGTACCAATAGTAACTGGACTAGTTTACATAAATATGACAAAAACTTCATACACTTCCAGTTTAAAAATTCGAAATCTTATTGGTAATGTTAAAGACAGATTCCCTCTACAGATATATGTGGCAAAATATATATTGGACAAAGCAAGAGGACTGTAGAAACAATATTGAAAGAGCATTCTCGTCATATAAGATTGAACCATCCAGAAAAATCATTCAAGAATCACATGGCATTGACTTCAAGAATACGAAGCTTTTGGCTGAAGAGAACAATTGGTTCAAGAGGCTTATAAGAGAAGCAATTAAAACAAAAAAAATCACCGAATAATTTGAATTTGAATACCGGTTATGAACTTAATCGATCATGGCTACCAATCTTTTGTTCATAATTTCAAGTTATTTTTATCTATGAATCTACTTGCAAGAGATGCTTCATCACCACCTCCTGAAGATCTGTGGATGGTTTAATTATGCGCTAAACCAGAAAGAGTAGAGCCAGATTGACCTAGGATTTCCTATTTAGACCTTCATTATTATCTCCTGAAGACCTGTGGATATTGAATCATCAACCACAGGTAGAGCTCTACGATCCTAGGAGTTAATATTTTAAACTAATCTAGTTACTATTTGTACTTTTATTTTTGTTGTCTTGGCAATTTTGTTTATTTATCTTCATATTTCTTTACACTTGAAAAAGGCCGCACTTTGCTGTCGAAACGTTGTGTTTCAAATTTATTAATACAGAACTGATTACCCAATAAAACATATTTATTATTTTTACAATTTTCGGAACCACATTGCTTGGTAATATCCGCTTGAGGGAATTATTTATCAATGATCGAAAAATACCAGGCATGACTATTTCTTTTCTTGAATATGATGATATGATCGAAATTTTCTATTGAAAAAGAAGACTATTTAATGTACAATAATTAATTCAAATAAGACACACTGACGTTTGACATTTTGTTTACTAATAGCCGATTTATAAAAGAGCAAGAAATATTGCAATTCTATGCAAATCCATAAGTCTTACAGATCTATAAATCCATAAGAAATTGAACAAAACGCATTGATTTTTGTTAATTAATGTCAATTCGTTAGTAGGGATGACATATTCATTGCGATTTTGTTTATAATTTACTGATTTATGAATTTATAAGACTTAATTTACACAGAGTTGTAGGCGAATGTATACCCAGAGTGAATTTATTCAATTTAACAAATTCTAATTAGTTTGAATTTCTTTAGGGCAACAGAATTATTGCTATCAGATAATCGACTGTCAGCTAATAGAGTAAGTTTACTCGGGAAGTAAATTAATATATTCTTTATAAACCCCAGGTTTTAGTTAATCAGTGGAATAATAATAATAGTAGAACAATTTTCCAGCAAGATTATAATTTCTCAATTTCGTACTAATGACCATAAATAAAATGATCCAATTGGATTCCAAGTGTGTCAGAAAAATTTCAAATAGATGCCTTTGTAATTCTTTTTTTGCACTGATTCCAATCTTCAAAGGAACTGTTTCAAGTTATTCAATCATCTGTAAACAATTTATTTTTATTGTAAGTCAATTTTTGATGCGTATATTTGAGAAACAATTTATTGATGAATGATAATGATAAATAATAAAAAGTCATATTATATGTAGATTTAATATTCAATTTATAATAACGATGACGTCATTTTTTAAATTGAAAGTAGTGTTAAATTCACTTCAAATGAATTTTGTAAAACGGAATGCTCTAAAAAGAAAACCTTATGAATGTGAGAAAAACGTTTTAGAAATATGTTCATACTTTTCCACCATACCATCGGCAACATCAGTGTTAGTAACATGTTTATTTAGAACGAACAAGGTTATTCTACTTTAATTTAAAATTAAAATTCTCATATTTTCCACTTATTGATGACACATTCTCCATAATTAGACGTTTAAAAAGCTATTAAACATTTTTGAACCTACATCATATGAGCATTTGTAGATACGAACAAACAATTGTTTCTGAAAATAGTGTTTCATTATTTGACCATGAAACATTATATTTTAGTGTGAAAACAGTTCTGGAATATTGAATTATTGAAGAAAATTTTGAGTTACAATTATTAAGAAATTTAGATGACTATGAAATCAAATCAAATCAGAATATATTTTTTGCAATTTTACTTCATTTGAGTTTATATTTGGTCAAGCTGCACTTATCTCATTTCTAATCGTAAGTATTAGAAGTAATGCTACATATATCAATATAGATATTTTTTTAAGAACCAACAATAATCTTGACACGGTTCAGACAAAGCTTTTTCCAATTATTAGTCTTCATTTCTGGATTGACAAAAGATTTCTTAAAAAAAAAAAGTATGTTATATGATGAACGTAGATATAATAGAAGTTAAATTATTAAGAGGATATAGTTTGATACATGAGCCAAAGGTTTTGTGTTGTAAACAGCTGAGTGAAATATATAGCTATTATTTTTGAGCCAAAAACAATAATTTATCTACAAATAGTTTGTTTTTAATAACTAAAAGCTATTTGGATTCAATATTTTTTAATGATATCTTAATCAAAAAGATATAGTAGTTACATCGCTATCATTTTCGATAGATCAAATGAAATAAAAGTCAACATTTTCGTAATGGAATGAAGACGAAATTCAAGAAGTTATGGCTTGAAGAACAAAAATTTAAAAAATTATAGGAAACTACTGAATATTCACTGGAGCATAATCTAAAAAAGTCTTCTTCCGACACAATTCACTTAATACAACGGTTATAAACCATAGATCTTCAACAAAAGAAGTGGCCCCCTGGTCATTCATTTGAAGTACACAAAATACATAATGGTGAATTAATTGAGATAACTAAAGGCTTTATCTTCCAAGAACTGTTTTAAATTCGTAAATAAATCTCGTATAATATTTATCAAGGGTGTACTTATTTCACTAATTGTTAACATAGTTATTATATCTAGCTAGGCTTAACTTATTTTAGGATTATAAAATCAGCCCTCAGTTAATTATTCACTCAGAGAAAGCAAGAAGAAATTAATCTCATGAACTGACCGTAAAACTCTTCATATATAGTGGAGACCTTTCATTATAGAATTGCTACAATTCACATTCATTCCTACAAAAACTTCTCGATTGAAATAAATTGAGGAAGTAAAAGATTTCTATTAAATCGAATAAAACTTGTTATATAAAATTATCATTTTGCAATAAGTGAAAATGATATCAATCAAGAACCAACAGCATAATAATCTTGTTTCTGTTTCACCTGTCTATCTAGTTGTTTCATTGAATCCACATAAGAAATGCATTAACATTCTTGTACATTTACAGTAAACTTTTGCTACTGTAATCAATTTTACCCGTTACAGTGAGAACTGTCCTTGTTGTATTCACAAAATAAAGTGATTTGTTGACGATTCGATTTTTTTAAAGTAGATATTCTATTGAATTCACCGTAATTCTCTGCGCAAATAAATTGATTTTTTTTTTTTGTTTGGATGAGAAATTGTCGAAGGTAATAATCAAATCAGGAAATCGTTATAGAAGAAGAATAATTTTGCAATATGAATCAAAGAATTGTAGGAGAGGCTGTAATAAATGTAAGATCATCTTCTACATCAAAAATTATTCTCAAAATCTTGGTACGATATTATGAGGCAGTTAAAAGTTAAAGTTTTGAGCTAAGCTTGTTTTCAATCAGAGCACGATTCCATAAAACAAAAGGCAATATTTTGTATGCTCAGTTATATTCATTTTTCAATTTATATTTAAATGTTGATGTATCAAAGTCGATAATGTTAATAAATCGTTTTAACATGAGTTCAATATCGGAGACAAAATTGGAAATGTCTTATTCTGTCATACTTTGTAAGATCGTTCTGATTGTGAGATACAAGTGTAATTCCATATTTCACAATATTTTCATAGTGAGAGAATTCCAAACTCCCATATTTTCGTATTTAAAATAATAAATATAGTCTCAATTCAAAAGTATTGTTTTCACTATAATTTAGGAAATCATATTCGGACTAGAATAAGTGTAACTGAACCTCAAATTAATGAACTTTTTCATACCATTTGGCCTAGTTTTAACCACAATAGTAATTTGTGTATCAAAGCCATGAAGATAATTTTTTTTAGTCAATTCTGTCTTGCGCTTGTGTGATTTAGAAGCATTCTTGGCCGAGATGCACACAAGATTTTCTAGGCGATGACCACGAAATAATCAAATAATCCAAAATTACGAAATTTGATTTGTTTATTTCTAAGACATCACAATTGTTGATCTTGGTTGCCAATAGAATTTTTTCACATCATCTATCAAGTTTCAAGCTGACATTTAGAAAAAAATCTGACGTGGACATCACGGGACAAAGTGCCAATTCACAATGTGCGTAAACGTAAGGAGTACGTAACCGTAAACATAAACATAAAGTTGAACTACTGTATTTCAATGCCCGTGTTCACAATGCTCTTACGTATTTCTTACGTTTACGTATTAACATAAGAGCTATGTAATGAAAACGTAAAGTTGAGATAAATTCAACTTTATGTTATGTTTACGTACGAAACAACTAATAGCGCATGCGTCAACTTGAAACACATGTTTCCATCTGACAGTTGACAAAACCCTGGATCGAAACATGCTTTATGTATGATTGACATAGAATTATTAATAAAAAAAAACAACAATTTCTTCATCGTCTTAATATTTCTCTCGTTGGCGACTTTCATAATGCAGTTTCAATCTGGTTTCAATAATAATGAAACAATCGCAAGATCTTCTTCAGACATCATACATCAAAACAAAACAAACTAATAAAAGTGAAACCAAAGAAAAACATTACACACGAAGCAGAATCAGAATCAACAGTATATTTGAAAATGACAGTCAGAGAAACCAGCACAATACTTCAATAATCCAAATTTGTACCAACGTAGAATGAAAAAAACACTTTATTTAAATATTTTACGTTACGACCACTGTGAACATACACAATTTCTTACGTTTATGTTTTTATGTACTCCTTATGTTTACACACATTGTGAATTGGCACTTACTTGTACACGATTGTACAGCATTGGATTTGGATATATTTTTTGCATATAATAATACGATAATCAAACACAAAATCTCATTGTTCCATGGCTAATCGTTTTGGATTTATCCAAAAAATTCTAAAAATCTGTCAAGTAAAGTGCGCTTTCGGCCCAGTCGGTTGCTATCTAAATAATAGATCATCATTCCTATGCTACAAAATTTCTAAATAGATTTCCAAGAATCTATGGCTAACAATTCCAGATTTATGCGCAAAATTGAAAAAAATTCAGCTAGAGTGCACTTCCGGTTCAGTCGATTGTTATGAAAATAGGATATGAACATCTTGATGACACAATCGTCTTAAATATCAAATTATAACATTCTTCGTTCAATTGTTTTGGATTTATGCAAAAATTCTAAAAAATGCTTCGAATACAGTGCATTTTCGTTTTTCGGTTCAGACGATTGCAATCATAACGATTAGGTGTAGAACTAGATGTTACAGAAATACCTAATACAAAACTTCAATGTTCTACGATTGATAGTTTTGAATTTATGCGGAAAATTCAAAAAGTCTGTTATATAAAGTGCATTTCTGGCTCAGCCAATTGATACAAAAATTTAAGATAACCATTTAGATGCTACAGCAATCTCAAATACTGAATTCAATATCCTATGGCTAACCATATTGGATTTATGCGGCAAATTCAAAAAAAGTTTCAAGTAAAGTGCATTTCCGGTACAGACGATTGCAACCATAATACGCGCACAACTACATCCTAGACCAGTCTTAAATACAAAGTTTCAACATTATACGTTCGACGAGTTTTAAGATTTGCGAGTTACGAACGCTCATACACACGCACATACGTACCGAAATCAAGCCGAAAATAGTCAAAATGGGTGAAGGGATGCTCAATACGGATATTTCCATCTCGAATTGTGAATTTTGCCGATTTCATAATATTTGTACAAGTAAGTAAAAATGTGTACTCATTTCTAGATTTGCAAGAACTAGAGAGGTTCATGGAAGAATATAATATACAGTATCTGGCCAAATTATCAGGGACAGTCCATACATTTTTGTACTATTTAGTTTTACTGACTATATTTTTCAACAAATTATTGGTTCTAGGTCTTATTATTCTTTTTTATACATCAGGATGAGCAACGAAACTAAGAACATAGGAACTTAACATGAGATTTTCAGATTGTGCTCTCCTATATATTTTAGAGCAAAAGTACAAGAATGCAAAGTTGTTTAAAATAAATTTTTACCTATGGAAAGTTAAGCAATCTGAGGCCATGGCATCACTCTTATTGATGGTAACATTGGTGGTTCGCGTCATTTATCGAAAAATACCATGAACTTATATTTTTTAGTCTTTTTTTTTCTGTTTTCAACGTCTAAATTCCTATGTTTTCTCTGTAAAACCTCTCCAAATTTAAGCAACAACGCAATAATATTTCAGCTTCCACATGCGTTGGTTATGGAGGACCATTTCGGTGCCGAAACTAATTCAAGTCAACTGCTGATATTTTGATTCTTTGTCACGAGTTCTAATTGTTGATTCATTCCTCTATTCTGGCTTTTCCATTTTTTTCAATTGAAAAGTTAATATTTTTCCTCCGTAATTAATTGTTTAAGTATCTCAATTGAATACTCTTATATATAAAAGAAATCAATAAGATCTAGAACTAATAATTTGTTGGAAGCAATTGTCAGTAAAACTAGAAAGTACAAAAATTTAAGGATTGTCCCTAATAATTTGGACAGGTACTGTAAATCTAGGCAAAATCTTTTTTTGAAGCGTCTATAATTAATTGTTTAAGTATCTCAATTGAATAATCTTATATATAAAAGAAATCAATAAGATCTAGAACCAATAATTTGTTGAAAGCAATTGTCAGTAAAACTAGAAAGTACAAAAATTTAAGGACTGTCCCTAATAAATATGGACAGATACTGTAAATCTAGGCAAAATCTTTTTTTGAAGCGTCTGTAACTGCCGATAGTGCCGATATAGGTGCATGAAGTAGTGATTGATAGATCAGTCTCAAAAATGTAACATTTGAAAGATGTGTACAGGAAAGTAAAACTTTGCGGTCGCAAAAGAGGCCTGAGAATCACTTTTTTTTGCTCTATTTCTAAGTTACTTCTTGAAGAATAATTCCTGTCTCATACCGTTGCCCAATCAATTATTATCATCTTGTCTTATCTCACATTCAAATTAGTAATAAACACAAAATATATTTGTGTTGATTTTCTTGGAACGCAAGAACGATTTTTGTAGATGGCAAGACCAAGACCTATACTTACGTGCAAGACTACGACCTCAAGTGCAAGACTTGACCAAGAACAACTCACAAAACAATTATCTGACAAATTATATGTTACCAAATTATTTCAAGTAATATTATGTGCATATTATCAAAATTTCATCTGTGAATTTCTGCAATTATTAGAACTGAGAATCAATTTATTTTTGGCAGAAGAAAAAGAGATTTAGAATCACAAATGACAAAGATTTAATGCAGAGAGATTGCGTCTTGAGATTCTTATAAAAATTATTCAAATTGGAAGAACATATTCTTACTTGTAGACAATTGTAATACAAGTAGATTGGTTCAAAAGTATAGTGACAATGAAAAAATGTCTACAAAAACTAAATTTTTCTCATGATATGCCTATTTTTACGCCATTATTTATTGAATGCTCAGCGTTAGCGTATGATTTGACGTGTTTTACAAAACTTCTCAAAATCCTAATATTTTATAATAAGGGAATTTTGAGACCGTATTCGCAACTATTGTTCAATATCTGCTCAAATAAAAATTGGAATCGAATAAAAATAGCGCTATAGTGCCAACATTGTTATAAAGAGAGACAGTATATGAAAATTTAGTACGAAGCGCTCCTTCAAGAGGTGAAAATACAGGCCTAGAATTTATTATAGTCTTTTTCGCAATTCTTCAATTTCATATTTCGCTGAATGATTCTTCTTTCATGTACGGTTCATCATTCTTGCAAGGATAATTCCATTTAACTCTATATTAAGATGCAATTTTACCTAGTTTATGTGTTTGGAGATTTCCTACAAATTTTATTTGAAAAAAAAGGCATATCTTTCTAATTACCTGAAGAAGAAGCGAGAAACATTTTGATAGAAAGAATTTATTTGTTCCTTACCGGTGTAAATAAGTTAGCCAAATGAATCCATAGCTTTTTAAATTGAATGAGATTCTTGTTGACTTTTTTCAGCAATTGCTAAGATGTATGAGAGTGCCAGAGGGCTCTTAAATTCTTCAGACCACACTAGAACATAAACCTGTTCAACAAGTGCATGCTGAATATACACTCAAAAGTACAGTAACGAAAATATTCAAAAGATACCTATTTATACGAAGATAAGAAAACGCATGTTTAATACTACACTTTGACCATGATTATTTCCTTGTATAATACTTATAAATAAAATATAACTGTAATTTTTTAATACGATGCTTTCTAACATCTGAACACTCAAGATAGTAGTATCAAATAGCCGTATCCATGAGATGCAGTTAGGAAAGAAGTGATAATTTGAGTATAAATACATGTTTGTAATAGAACAACTATATTGCGTACTGTTGTTTTAACGATTATTCAAATTTTATAGTATATCTTGTAATCATATTTTGCACGATTGTATAAGACTATAAATAATCTATTTTTCAAAAACTTGAATCTAATTTGCCTTATTTCCAGAAAAATATTTTATTGTCATGTTATGTTGATTGCTTGACTTTTAGAAAATATTAGTCTAGAAAAAAGTTGATTCTAAGAAATGAGTAAGATTAAAACTCAAGACCATTACAAAAATTTAATCTCAAAGTAATCTAACAATCATAGAGATATGATATACATTTTGTTCAATAGAGATCAAACATTTACTCCTGTTAAAAATAATGATCACATTCATCTGCTAGCAATTCACTTCATGGGGCTATTTTTACCCAATTAGAATCGAGACCAGTGACGACTCGCGTGTAAGTACTGTAGAACTGCAGCACCTCTCATTTACATTTGATATTATCGATAACATTAAATATAATGAGATCTTTTTTCTTTAATAATTGTTCCTCCATACTTATACAATATATAATCCTTAAGCTTAATGTCAGTGGCCATCCCACCGTTTATGAAAAAGATACAAAAATCTTTGTATGGAACTGTAGGCTTCACAGTTCCAGTGGCGCGGTGTATGATTGTTGTGCGCATGCACACATAGGAAGTTGCACGTGTAGCTACGAGGGAGAGAGAGCACTATCACTCTCGCAGTACTGACTTTGACTTGCTGGTGGAAGATGCTTTTTTTAAATTTTGCGTGTGTTGTGCTTAAAAGTTACTGAATAGTTGGTTTCCTTCTACACAATTTTAAAACAGAGGCTAAAAATTACCCGGAGCAGTATTCTCACTAATTTAAGCTACAAGCCGCTCCTGATCGAGATCAATTGCAGAAATTAATAGTGACATATAAATTTCATTTTTGTAGGAAATCATCTGTCACAAATATGAAATATCTGCATCATTAGTACATACCAATGTGTATTTAAGTTTGTCATTTATTCAATAATTTTTATTGCAATCACGAACTAAGTTAGCATTCACGAACAATCTAGAAAATGTTCAATTGTTAGACATTTGAATGCTAGCTCATTGTTGCAGAATGTCATTGGTACAATTGGTCCGCCGGCTGATTAACTGCATTCTGATTGTTTAGAATATTGGATATTGGTAAAATTCTATGGCAAAAGAGGTTAATAATTATTAAAATATCTTAAATATATTTATTTAAAAAGACAATCGAACATTTCGGCGCCAAGAAAAGTGGTCGCCATCCTCAGCTAAAATAAACAACAACGTGTGAAATTAAAACAATATGTGCAAAAAGTTATCTGAACATCATTTAGAAAAAAATACATTCCTTAAAAGATGATACAAGCAGTAAAGTAATTTACATTGTTAACAAAAATGCAATTCAAATATTGAGAACATATTTCTTGAAATTGAAAAAACGATGTAAGCATGTGTCGAAAAAGCTTAAGATTAAATTAAAAAAACCTATCACGGGTATTTAAAAGAGCAGAGAAACCAGTATGTGCTGCCATCAATTAGTGAGAATATCAAATAAGGGATAACAGATATCAGTAATACCGTAAAATCTGTTTGATAGTTGGCATGTTTATCTTTATTTATGTTAATGTGTACTGCTTCTGATATTAAACTTTTGAAGTAATTTTGTTCGGTTTGAATCACTGAATACATGTCAGAATCAAATTTGTGGCCAGTGGTCATTTAGTGGTCTGCAAGGGCACTATAAGATATATTTATTAAGGGGGGTCTCTTGCAATCATTGACCATCTAAGGTCTTGCAGGTGTAAAGGGGACGGTAACAGAAAGCAGCATTGTGGGTGGGATTAAAAATGAGTATTAACTGATAAAGAGGGAGGATCGTCAGTACCTCATCAACCAGAGTGGTCGCACGTGAGTTTATGTCACGCCGTTTTGCTATTTAATAGCAAAAATTTATTCCACTTAAATTTAAATTATACATATTTTTTATCTTGCAAGATAATTAAATTCATTGGATTTTTATGATTGAATTAAAATTATGTACATAATGAAAATTCAGAATTATTATTAACTTGCAAGATAATTTTAATGCAAAGAATTTTATGATTGAATTAAAATTATGTACATAATGGTAATTCAGAATTATCATTATCTTGCAAGATAATTTCAATTGATTGAATTTTTATGATTGAATTAGAATTATGTTCATAATAAAAATTCAGAATTATTATTACTTTGCAAGATAATTTTAATGCATTGGATTTTTATGATTGAATTAAAATTATGTACATAATGGAAATTAGGAATTCTTATTATCTTGCAGGATAATTTTAATTCATTGAATTTTTTTGATTGAATTAAAATTATGTACATAATGGAAATTCAGAATTATCATTATCTTGCAAGATAATTTAAATACATTGAATTCTTATGGTTGAATTAAAATTATGTACATAATGATAATTCAGCATAGAGACTATCTAGCAAAATTATACGGAACCGTTGAATTTTTATAATTGAATTAGAATTATAAACATAATAAAAATTCAGAATCATTATCATCTTGCAAGATGAATTTAATGCATTGAATTTTTATGATTGGATTAAAATTATGCACATAATAGAAATTCAGTATTCTTATTATCTTGCAGAATAATTTTCATTCATTGAATTTTTATGATTGAACTAAAATTATGTACATGATGGAACTTTAGAATAATTATTTTCAATGAATTGAATTTTTATGATCTAATTGAAATTATGTAAATAATGGTGATTCGGAATTCCTATTATCTTGCAGGACAATTTTGATTCATTAAATTTTTTTGAATTAGTTAAAATTATGTACATATTGGAAATTCAGAATTATTATTATCTTGCAAGATAATTTCAATTCATTGAATTTCTATGATTGAATTAAAATTATGTACATATTGATAATTCAGCATAGAGACTATCTAGCAAAATTATATGGAACCGTTCAATTTTTATGACTGAATTAAAATTATGAACATTATAAAAATTCAGAATCATCATTATCTTGCAAGATAATCTTGATGCATTGAATTTTTATGATTGAATTAAAATCATGTACATAATAGAAATTCAGTATTCTTATTATCTTGCAGAATAATTTCAATTCACTGAATTTTTTTGATTGAATTAAAATTATGTACATAATGGCAATTCGGAATTATTTTTATCTTGCAAGATACTTTTAATACATTGAATTTTTATGATTGAATTAAAATTATGTACATAATAGAAATTCAGAATTATTATTATCTTGCAAGATAATATTAATCCACTGAATTTTTATGATTGAATATAAATTAAATCAAAATCATGGACACAATTTTAATTCAATCGTAAGAATTCAATTGGTTAAAATTACCATGCAAGGTGATAATAATTCTGAATTTCTATTATGTACCTAATTTTGATTCAATCATAAAAACTCAATGAATTAAAAGTATCCTGCAAGATAATGAGAATCCAAATTCGTACATAATTTCAATTCAATCATAAAAATTTGATGTATTAAAATTATCTGGCAAGAAAGTAATTATTTTGAATTTCCATTATGTACATAATTTAAATTCAATGAATTAAGATTATTCTGTAAGATAATGAGAATACTGAATTTCTATTATGTACATAATTTTAATTCAATCATAAAAATTTCTTGCAAGATGATAATTCTGAATTTTCATTATGTACATAATTTTAATTCAATCATAAAAATTCAACGGTTCCGTATAATTTTGCTAGATAGTCTCTATGCTGAATTATCATTGTGTACATAATTTTAATTCAATCATAAAAATTTAATGTATCAAAATTATCTTGCAAGATACTAATAATTATGAATTGCCATTATGTACATAATTTTAATTCAATAAAAAAAATTCAATAAATTAAAATTATCCTGCAAGATAATAAGAGTTCCTGATTTCCATTATGTACATAATTTCAATTGAATCATAAAAATTCAATGCATTAAAATTATCCTGCAAGATAATAATAATTATAAATTTTCATTATGTACATAATTTTAATTCAATCAAAAAATTCAATGAATTAAAATTATCCTGCAAGATAATAAGAATTCCTGATTACCATTATGTACATAGTTTTAATTCAATCATAAAAATTCAATGCATTAAAACTGTCTTGCAAGATCATGATATTTCTGAATTTTCATTATGTACATAATTTTAATTCAATCATAAAAACTCAATGAATTAGAATTATCTAGCAAGATAATATAAATGTATAGTTTAAATTGAACTCGAATAAATTCTTGCTATTAAATAGCAAAACGGCGTGCCATATCAGTTCTTTGTTTGAATATTTTTGTATTTAAAATCAAGAATCATCAGAGACTAGATTTTATGCAGAATACATGTTTTTGTTTTTTGGTATTATATTTTTTTCATACTTCGTCGGAGAATATTCATAAAGAAGATGGTTACCATCTTTTTGAAATAAATTTTCTCATTATAATTCTGGTCTTGCTTTAGGGAACCGTTGTTAATACTGTATTAAATATTTAATATTCAAAAATATCACAACACTTAGAAAAATCCAAAACCAACAAAATCCACGAATCAACCACTTTCACTTTCAATCGGCAATCGAGTGACGAAAAGTAAAAATCCTGGTAAATCCCTCAAAAATCAACAAAATTCACATTTATACCGCTTTTACTTTCGAGTACCTAACAGTTCATTCAAAAATTCGTTGCTATGGAAACAAATTGGGAGGCGGAGTTATGCCTAAGGCTAGTCTTCCAGAAAATATATCACTTCACTAACGCCATCTATGGGCCAACAAAATAAATAATATTTACAATTTTATTTTGCTAATTACCCCGAATACATGGGTTTTTTGACAAATATATGGCTAAAAAATGAGAGATAAAGGTTGAAAGTGAATCAACATATAGGTATTTGAACTGATTATCTGATTTTCATACAAGAAAAATAGGTTTGAAAAGTACCTATTTTAGTGAATTTCACAATTTTTTTACCGAAGACTGGAATAATTTTTTTAAAATTCCATACGCTAATTTGAAGCTAACAGTAATATCTCTTATATAGTTAATTTTCATAAGTGTAATTCAAATCATGTTTGAGTTAGAACGATTTGAAAAGCCTTGAAATCAATATTTGTACTATGCTTAGGGGCGTTTTACTCTGGAACTAGAAAAAATTATCAAATTTCGATACGTACAATTGTTTATAAGCCCCTAATCTTCTAAATAATATATAACATTTGCCATTCCAATGATAAATGAAAGTTGTATAACGACTTGAAAAGTGACAATTATCGCCTTTTACGCAGAGACCCGCCTTAATTTACAATTATAAGAGTGTTGTTGGACCCTTTGTTTTAAATACTATCTAGTCTGACTTACTTATGATTTTTCACATATATGACAATTAATTTTATAAATGACGTTTGTCATGTTACTAATATCAAACTTTTCTGTGAGGATAGATATTGGATATTGTTAGAAAAAAATATATAAAGCCCCGTGGGCTGGTGAGAGGAAGAATCGAAGAATAGTCAATCAACAAAAGTGACAGTAAGCGATTTTGTTACTGTGCGACGAATTGTAAAGTGGAAGAGAGTACTGTAACTTGTATTATTATCTAATCACAATAAAATTTGTAACAATACTGTGTATTATAACTCGATAAGTATTATTAGGAACTATTCCGTAATTCAGTCCATAAAATTTTTCTAACAAATGTAGGTAGCACTGACAGATAATCTGAATATTTGCTTATACATCTTTTTCTATATGTCAAAAATCTTGACAATCGATTTTAGAGGAGAATACCATTTTTCTTTTAGTACTTTTTAGCCCTTGATTTATAATATACTTTTTTTTGTGACCACATCAACAATTGTTATAGGAAAACAGATGGTATTACCATTACTCATTTCGTTATTACATAATCAAATACCCATGCCAAAATATCCACATACATCAATCTCTTTGAAAGAAGTGGTTAAATTATTACAAATTTATTGCAATGTGCTATGAGATCTTAAGATATCATCATAAGTTATGCAATAAGAGGTTCTAAAAAAATTCTAATAGCCAATCGAGAGGACGCTAGGAAACACAACGACAATATAGATGGATTCGTGTTGTTGAGTAACACATCAAGTTCGTAGACTGTATATTAAAGTAATTTTTGAAACTTGAGTTGTATCTATCAGACTATGCAAAGAATCAATAAGCTATGTTATAAAATTCTCTGTAAATATCAAAAAAAGTCTTCATTGTTTATAGTTATCCACAGCTATGATACATCCGTTTGTCAGCTTAACACGACTAGTAGTGCTTCAGAAAACAACTTTGTAACGCAATAGTTAATAGTCAATGTAATACAGCGTAACTAGAGAAAATCAAGCTATCTGATTTGTCTATTTATTGATGAATTGTAAAGTACTTATTAGAAAAGAATAATGGATACAAATTGCAAACTTGAGATCAAAGTAAAATTGAAAAAAAAATTCTCTGCGTTTAATATGAGATTTAATTAATGAAGACAAAAGAAATGAACATATTATTTAACAAGCTATTAAAATTGTATAACAAGATTAACATATCAACTCCCATCATATGAAGAATAAAAATTAATTCACAAAACAAACAAACTCTCATTTTCTTTTGTGTGAAGAACGAAATTATTCAAATAACATGTTATAAACTAAAATACAATGCATCAAAATGAGGAAAGTACTGCGAAATGATAAAACTATTGCTAGTGCAGCTTTATGACACAGTTTACATTCATCATAATATTTAATTATGTTTTAATTAGACGAACATTATATTCAATAGAATGGTAATGAGAGAATTATTGACATGGGAATTGAAAAAAGAGTATCTACTGGTAGAAAAATTCTGAGTGAGCAATGGACATTCACACGGAATGTGCCTGTGCTACCTACCGTATTGGAAAATTAATTTTTATATTACAGAAGCATAAACGAAGTAGGACTGTGTGTTGTGGAGACTGAATTTTTTCATAATATTTTTTGTTATGTCAGAAAAAATCTAACTCGAAATAAAATGGAGTATGAAGAAATTGCGCATGGGATACAAGTTTCAAATGGAAGATTGAAAATAGTTACTCATGTAAGTTTCTGTTAGTGGTGGGAACCGGTATCGGTACTATTCGATACCGGTTTTTGTAAGAACCGGGTACCCGGTTATTTGAATATGCAACTAACCGGTTCTCGGTTCCGAGTCCGGTTCCGATTCTAGAACCGGTCTTCGATTCCGATTCCAAAATCGGTTTTCGATTCCGATTCCTTCGATTCCGATTCCTTCGATTCCAGAATCGGTTTTCAGCTCCAATTCCAGAATCGGTTTCCGATTCTGTTTTCGATTCCCAGTTCACTTCGACTCGATCCCAGAACCGAGAAGAGAAATTCCGATTTTAGACAGTTATTTTCAGTATCCATTGAAAAATAATGTGTTCTGTACCTAACCGATGCACTGTTTCGAATTAGTAGATTCGAAACGAACCGAAAAAAGGCATTTTTTCTTTTTTTTTCACATATAATTAATTTGCGTCACCTATACTGGTTTTATGTTATGAAGACTAATTTTAGCCTTTCGAATCAGTCATTGAACATATGAACTATCAGTATTCAGTATGTGTGAAATATTTCAACATCTTAAACAAAAATATATAGTGTATAATGTAGTTATTTAATTTTATAATCGACGACAAAGTGTGATGAAAATTTAGAGATATTATGACAATAATAATTGAGTGTATTGACAAAATCAGGTAGTTTTAGTATCAAAGACTACCCATGATGCCGCTTGCTATTTCTAGTTTTGGGTAAGATTAATTTTATGGCCGGATTATGAGCAGATGGCATACTACCATTTTTAGCCTCTTTCAGTTCATTTCAATGTAATTGTTTTGCTCAATAAACTAATAGAAAGATAGGATCTCTTAGAAAATAGTAATATTTGATATTCGGGATAATTTGCAATCCTCTTTGATGTTCAGAACTTTACGTTCATTCATGTTTCAAAGTCTGCAGTGTCACCAATAGGAGTAAAGTAGAAATAAGTAAATGTAGTTATGTGTGGCAACTATAATGTACAAAATATAATTCTTAAAAATTCTAAATGTTCTGTTTGTTCTGGGACGAGTCAGTATAATAAAATAAAACGCTCAACTAAAAGCCCAGAAGGTATTTGTAACTTAAACGCAGTAGAGAAATGATATTTGCCAAGAAAGGTTTTCGGTATTAAGAACCGGAATCGAGATTCGAATCGGAACCCAGATTCGGACCGGAATCGAGATTCGGATCAAAATCGAGATTCGAACCGAAATAGAGACTCGAACCGGAATCGAGATTCGGACCGGAATCGAGATTCGGACCGGAATCGAGATTCGAACCGGAATCGAGATTCGAACCGGAATCGAGATTCGAACCGGAATCGAGATTCGAATCGGAATCGAATTTGGACTCGATAACCGGGTACCCGGGTACCCGGTTAGTTTTGGAATCGTGGAACCGGTTCCATTTTATTCCGGTTTTTAACAGCACTAGTTTCTGTATCATGACATGAGACCAAGTATAATGCTTGCTCATACTCGCATTACATACAAGACTCTCTTTATGTGGCAATTGACATATTGTCATTGACAATGTGTTCATTATTGAATAACGCCTCAATTAATGACATTAGACGTAAATGTGGCCCCAGCATGAGAGTAAAACTGGAACGCGAAAAAAGCTTGCCTTACGCATCGTAGAAAAATACATTATTTGGATGAAATTGCTGATGAAAAATTTCGTAGATAGATGAATATGCTTATTAGCTTGTTGTGTGAGAGAAAGTTTTTAAACGAGAAGAATCGATTAGCTTGTATAAATATCAATGTGACGAAGGATGATTACTGATTGAATGTTAAATAAATTTTATGCCAACCTCATTTTGCAAAGTATCATATGTATGTATGCATGTGAATCTGCATTCATACTTGATCAAACGCATTAATTCTTCCCATTTAGAAACTTTCTATCGAATAGAAGATACGCAATCTTCTACCCTCAGATTATAATGCTTCAAAATATTGGACCTATCTGAAGAATATGTTATATTAATTATATATCCTGGTATTTTGTCAGCAATTAGGATCATTAATCATGAACTTCACGCGATTAAAGAGGAATCTGCGATTTCGAAAGAGCAAGAATATGTTTATGGTTCATTTGAAGTTGTTGACATTGATGTCGATTTTAGTGTTGAAAAGTAATGAACAAAATCAGTAAGAGCGTAACAATCAGATACTTTTCGCAATAGAAAACGACCTTTCATGGATGTACTCAATTATTTGCACATGTGCAGTGTACCATATGCTTGAATCGACTGCAAGGAGTAGCGGTACTACATATTAACGAACTACAAGTGTGACGAACCATGCACAGAATCAAATTGCAAATTTTACCTAAAAGACAGTTATTTACGTAAAATGTACAGCAATGGAGATATAGATATTCAAAGAACGATGAATTTAACACATAAATTGTTAGTCCTTCTGTTACAACCATTTTCTTTTTAAATGAATAAGGCCATCTAGAATAATTATAATATTCTTTACAGTGAATTAAAGTTTGATTTTCCAAAAATAGTGCCTTAATCATCAAGGGAGAGAATAGTATAACGTTGTTATTTATACCATTCGTAACTATAAATAGATATTTATTTTATTAACTTCAATAGAAAAAGTACAACCAAGATTTTTAATTATAATATGAATTACGTTAACTTTGAACATTTTGCGATCACGTTTTTTACCCGATACGAGTGTGGCAGACATCTATAGTGCACTTGGTAGATTGATTAGTATTTTCTCAGCCGTAAAATGCGGTTACTAGTCGTCAAACTGCGGGTATTCTTTTTGTGGAAAGTACGCCACAGAGTATATTATAATATACTCAGTGAAGATCTTACTGACTTTTTGTCCATTGGTGAGATTCGATCCCGCGACCTTTGGATTACAAAGCCAACATATTTACCCAGCTATGAATATTCAAAAGGATTTGAGCATTTCTACGCGGAAAATATAATTAAACGCATTGCATTTAATTATCTCGTGTCTAAGGCTGTCCAGTTTGATACTTCTTTCTTAAATTGACTTCAGTAATGTATCCTTCGGTAATATTTTGTTTAAAATGTGGATTATTTGCAAACAAGATTATGGACGTATTATATGAAACACATCAAGCTTATCTTATTGATGCTGTTGAAAAAATTCAGTTTAGATAGTATAGATCAGTATATCAGGACCGGTTCATGAAGGATTGCATTCAAGAACCTTGATTTAGGAATTAAAATTTAGAAATATCAATGAGATGGTTTATGATGGACTTAATTTAGGAATTTGCGTTTAGGAATTCAGATTCATTCCAATGAATTTAGAATTTTTGATTGTATTTCTTATTGACAAGCAAAATATTCGATATAATATCCTCTTCCAATTGACTGACAGCGTTTTTCTCCGAATAACATATACATATTATTTTTCATGAAGCATATACAGTGTGTGCAACGAAACGCGGAACATAGAAGTTTAACATGGAATTTTAAAATAAATTGAAACATAACTTTTCCTACAATTAATAATGGAATTTTCAAATTCTATTCGTTTTTTATTGCTATGGCTATCTAATTTTTGACGAAAATGTCATATTTTATTTTCTAAATATCTAATGCTACAGATATTCTAGTGCATTAAATAATGACTCTTCGTAATTGGAAATTTATTTTAAACAACTTTCCATTTCTGTACTTTTGCTCTAAAATATACAGGAGAGCCAATATCCGCACAATTTGAAAATGCCATGGTTAACTCCTGTGTTCCTAGTTTCGTTGCACATCCTGTACAATCAAAACTTCTGCCGATGCAGGAGATATATTACTAAATTCTTCGATCTTTGGAGAAATATATCAAGCACATAGTTAGCCATAGTATAAAAATGAATGTCAGTGCATTTCCTATATGCTTATACACAGCAGTTGTGATGACAACTTCTTTCCGGTTCGTCTATCAGCCAAGGTGCGGCAATACGAACGTTCTACTAATTCCCGCTTTGTAAGAGCGCAGATGCACAAATGAAATATTACTTTTGACAGTTACATTAATTAAACATTTTTGTACTTTCTATCAGATGTGTTAGATTTGAAAGAATTTTTACAATAATTTAGTGTAATAAATACATGAGCAAATTATTTGTGGTGCGTTACAATTGGCAGCAATGTATTTCAAATAATTTTCTCCAACATTTGCCGCTCTAGTATGATTGATGCTTTTGCTGCCACTTTGAAATAAAATGAATTTAACTTTGACAAAGTCTCAAAATTATTTTTGTTAATTTTAATCAAATATGCTGGATCTACATGATTTTTAAAAGTTTTTTTTTTCTCAATTTTTTGATATTCCTAAATTTACCGCACTGTGCATAGAACGAGAGCTGGATGCAAAAAACCAGCCGATCGAGTAATATAATGCAATTTTCTTCAAACGTTAGTACTCACCGAGACAATAAGAAAAGTGATGATGTGCCTAGGCAGAAGTTGTGCACAAGTATAGTATGATTATTTTTATGGTACATTTTTCGTACAGCAACTACACCAATGGCGTAACACTATGAAATTACTCTTAAAATTTAAGTGTTATTGAGTAAAAAAAAATCTATATCTGTGTGCCTCGTCAAATCCTGTTCTTATGCTTTAGCACACTACTTTTTTTAAGCGTCCATATGTATCTTTCTCTAATGTAAGATCTCTCTTAGTAGCATAATCACGTATAGTGAGTTATAGGGACTCTGGTTTAGGACTAAAACGGTAGTTTTCAAAATTTACCTGCGCGCTGCATACCCATACCTGCATAAAAAACCTATACAGATGACAATGGCAAAAAGTTTGAGGAAAAAAAGTGGTGTGCCAGGTATTTGTAACAGGCATAGACGTGGCACACTTCTTTTTCTGATACAGAAATGTTTAAACTTTTATTTGATCATAGTCTGAAGATGTTATTCGATTGGTCAAGTAGCAGTCAAATAAAATTTTAAAAAGTGGTGTGCCAAGGCTTAAGAACAGGATTTGACGGAGCACACAGATATATTTTTTTACTCTGTAATTCCTAAATTTTAACAGTAATTTCATAGTGTTACGCCAATGGTAAAGTTGCTGTACGAAAAATGTACCATAAAAAAATCATACTATACTTGTGCACAACTTCTGCCTAGGCACACCATGACTTTTCTGATTGTCTCGTTGAGTACTAACGTTTGAAGCACATTTCATTATGTTACTCGATCGGCCGGGTTTTTTGCAGCCAGCTCTTGGACTAGCACAAATACATTTAAATCTAAATTACGATCAATCAAAAGATTCAGTTCTCACTTATCGCGAATATTTTTTATGTGCGCATAAGTACGAACATTTTAATAGCATTGTATAGTGCTATTTTATTACAGCGGGACTGGTAGACGAACCGGAAAATGTATTCAATTTCAGGGTGGGAGAAGCACTACTATTCTTTCTTATACCTTGTAGTTGCCTAAAGTTACCATCTTTTATTTATCAGTGGAATAACAATTTCACTATCGGACCATTATTATAATGACTTTCTTCTACATGTGGCAAACAGTAGTATTATACGAATATTAGAATATTAATGTTCAGTTGAAGAAGACCAATTATTTTCACAAATATTATTATTCAAGATTTTTCTGACTATATTGATTATATAAAATAGTTAATAATCGGTAAAAAATTTCGACTGAATTACAAAACAGCCAGATTATATTGGAAATAGATTTTCAAAAACTTTCAATTCAGTAATGACGTGTTGATTCCCACAACTAATTAACGATAATCTCAAGCAGCTGTTTATCTACCGTAACTGAAAGTGAATCCTTTCTAAAAGCATAAGCATTAACTGGAACCTGGCGCTCTGGTATTTGATTTGCTCTTGTTAATTTTACAAATGGTTATGCTGTATTACCAAGATATTATTACATGATTACTCCCAATAATCATTTACTAATGTTATATATGAGCTTTTTGTAATTTAAATAGCTTTTTTGGAGTCACATTAATTATTAATTGTGACTATTATGATATGATCTTTTGCTTTGCTAATATCTATTTTGGGATAAAACTTGAAATTAATAAATGGCACCAGTTTGATAAATGATTTTTCGAGTGGGAAAAACAACATACACATAGAATTTCTTATTTCTATATTATCTCTACTCTTGATTAAATTGATTGAGTCAGCTAGTGACACTTGTTGAAACATTGTATAAATTAAAACATATTCAAATATATGTTGAAAAAAAACACAGGAAGATTCAAAAAGCTATTAAAAAAGGCAGAAGTGTAATGAACGAGCAATTGGACATCCACCAATTACCCTTAATTGGACCAATCAGTTTCGGGTGTATTTAAACTATGCTGATGATAATCCTTCACCTGGTAAGACTGGCAGAAGTGCGTTGACCATCTTACTAAACGATCGGGTTAATCTCCTAATCTAATTGCGCTGCCATGTAAGGTTTTTGTCTCAAAATCAAGTCAAGTTTCTTCAATCACGTAATGTTGGTGGAAAAATACATATATGGAGAAAAAATTAAATGAGACAAAAATTTTATACATATATTCACAGTATAGTTGGGTCTGGAGTAGATATTTTTATTTTATAATCATTTTATACATTCCATTGATTTATTTACAAGTTTCAATTACATTTCTAAAGCTCCGCGTCGAGCTTGGACAGAGCGGGCCAATCCCGCGCGTTAGTTTGGTGCGAAACACTGTCTCAAAAACAAACACCACTTTTCTAATCTCACTGGTACAATGCACATATTACATTACATAATATGAATGTAAAACATGCCATTACTCAAGATTCCAAAGAACAAAGATATGAAATTTTCCCTAATTTTTGGTTCTTCTCAAATCAGCAGACTATCGCGGAGATATGCTCAGAGATTCATCAAACCTTTTGGCTCCATAGGATTAAGTCAGATAAATCAGTGCACTTTTGCCTCGCCCTTAGTTTCTTCTACCACTCACTTTTGTTAATTTGTATAAAAGCTAATCTATTTTAACATTCAATCACACCTATATTTTATGTACTTCTGATGATATAACTACCGAAAGTGTTTGGATAAATATTTATTTGAAACTTAACCAAGCGTTTTTCTACACTCTCATGGAAAAATAAATGGATGTCCATAGGAAATTCAATTTGAAGAATAAGAATTTTTATTTGTCTTTTTCCAGTCCTGTACACTTCATTTACTTACGATTATTTACATCTTCAATAATAAAGGAAATATTCCATGATTTTGATAGAATATGATGTTATTTGCTTAGAACATTGATCATCTCACACGCACTCACAGAAGATAACAATAGTGCCTTTTTTGACCTCACCTGAATTTTAGCCTCAGCTAACGCTTTGGCCGCAAGCAACAGATTCGAATAAAAAAAATCACCTTCACGGCCTTGATACACAAATTACTATTCTAAGCTTGTTATTATAAAGAACTAGAATGGAAATATGACAAGTATGTATATCTATCTTAGATGATTGTGCGGTCAAATTTGAGCCATTCTGTAACTCAATCGATAAATTTTTATCGATCATTATCTATTTCAGCCAATGAACGTAGGTAGCACTGACAAAAATTCTGAATAATAGCTTGTTACAATTGTTTCTATTTGTCAAAAATCTTTCCGATCAATAATAAGTTAATGATTGTGTTACAGAATACGGTCAAATATTCCTCTTTTCAGAACAATGAATGTGTCAAGTTTTATAGGTCGATACAATAATCCTGTTTTATAATAATATAAAACATTTTCCATCATTCATACCAATTATGTGCAATTGATAAATTGCATTTCTGAACTACTTACAATTCTAAATATGTTGTGGTTTATTGTTTTTCAATAAACTAATGTTGAATTGAACATTGGAATGCTAATTTTAAATTTCAGAATACCAAAAGAATTGGTCTGATGTTGTCAATGAATTTCCAAAAAACTTTGAAACAACAAGAATAGCAGTGCTTCTATTCGATATAATAGTCAAATGTTGAATATTTTCAATTTATTTCATTGTATGAACTGTATTGTACCATATTTTATTGGAAACTGGTAAGGATTTTCAAGGAAAAAATCAGAAATTTCTTATTCACACTGTTCTCAAAATTTATTTAGCAGCCGGCTTCGATCATTGAGTGATCATCTTCAGACTACTGCTGATAAACTACAAAGAAAAGAAAACAAATTCAACTTTGAAATCTTGCAGATCCACAAGAATGCCAAAATCCTTAATTTCCTTTAAAACTTAGAGATAAAGAAGTCGTTAAAAAACCATGCTGATTTTAATTTAAATGACCAAACCTTAGGCATACCCCACTTTGAAGTCTCTTAGTTTGATTCACGATTTACTTAACCAGTTCTCACAAAATTCTATGAAAATTTCCATGTTTTTCAATTCCTTTCAGTTACAGTTTGTAATTTTTGTTGAACAGATTGAGATATAAATTTTTCTATATCATTTTATGTTATACTGCTTTTGCAGCTGATACAGCGGGCTGCTTGACGCCGTTTTCTTTTGTGAAGGTCCTGTAATTTTATTATATAAATTAAAATTTTAGTATTTTTGAATTTGTTTGCTTTTTCATACCTACATGTACGGAATTCGTTCTCTCTTCTTTGTGATCTCACCGGTAGTTTGAAGATGATCACTCAGTGATCGAAACTAGGTGATAAATAAATTTTGAGAACAGTGTGATAAGGAATCTACTGTTTTTTTTTCTTAAAAAAAATTTGTCAGATCTTATTATTGTCACATTTGTATTATTCCACTTCCCTCATCATATTTTAATAAATTCATACTATATTCCAATAAATTCATTTGCCAGTGGCACTATAAATTTTTTTTCGATAAGTTGATTTTTGGATAGCTCGTTTTGCTCGCACTTTTGAAAAACACACTTGTACCGGTGCTATCGAACTTGAGCCAGAGACAACAGAAAAGAGTCAATTCCTCATGTTGAGCCGAAATTCAGTTTATTTGAGAGCTACTGCTGATAATTGCAGCAACAGCGTCTATTAAAGAATCAAACCAATAAATAAGAAATATTCAGTATTTATGCACGCTCATTCGTTAATTCAAATTCAAAACTGGATATAAATTAATTTGTGTAAATAAATAAATAAATGATGAGAAAGGAATATTGTTCGCTAGGAGCAGGACCTAAATTCGACGAGAGATAAAATTCCGAAAAAAAGCCTGAGCAGACGGGCAAGGAAATATATGACCGCTAAGCACATCACCTACTAGTCACTAGACCTCCAGCTTGACAGGCCTCTGACAAATTTCCCAAGCATTTCATATATTCTCACCAGTTCAGGGATCCCATTAAAATCTGTGCTTAGAGGCTCAATGAGTCTCAATCCGGCTCTGCAAATTTTTGGAAAGTACTAATCTAATCATGTCTGGAATCAAATGCAATATTATGCTGAATTTTATTAACTCAAGTTGAGTATAAGCCTCTCTATTCTCAAAATCTGTGACACTGGTTCCAGGAAAGACATCAAACTGTCTCTTTATATGTTTAGCAACTATCTGCAGAAAGTTTTTGACAATGTCGTTAATGTCACTTCAAATTTATGTACGTTGTGATACAAATCTTTTTCATGAAAATTTATATGTTGTATCATTCTTCTAGTGAAATATTCCAGTTGTTCCTAGATAACTTTTATTTGCTTTATAAAATAAAATTTCCTCCGCTATCAACCTGACGAATGTCGTCTCGATCAATTCACCGCTCCAGTCAAGTTATATTTTTATCATCTCAAATAATTAACAAACAAAGAAATATACTTTTTTCATTAGTTTGAAATAGAATGTTAAATGTTTCCATCTTTCGAGAAGTCATAATCGAAAACCAGGATCAAACTATTCAAGGATCGACGAAATTGTGCTTAAAACAAGATTGATGATTTTTGTACGTTGGCACCAATAGATAAATTGAAAGCTCAAGGCCTGCTCTTAACTAATGAGTAGAAAAAGTACGCCAAGGGCCATATTTTGTATCACAAAATCGATTTGGTCTTTGGAATATTTCCATCGATTCTTATTGGAAGGCAAAATGATGATTCTATACATTTATTTCTTTGATTTGTGTTTCTAAACTTATTTTTTGCTGTTGTATTTTCCCAGAACATATTAATAATAATTTGCACATCGTTTTAAAATTAACCAGGACGAAATTGATATATCGTCTGCGCAGGACGGGACTATCAAAATTGGAATCGGGATCGATGGCAACTTGGGATGGAATCCACCAGACTAATACACAGATTTTATAATTTATTTCGAATTCGAATCAATTGAAAAAGAGAAAACATCTGAGAACATTGTTGATTATTTTTAAAGATTTGAATAGATGCTGGTGAAAGTCATTTTCAATTCAAGGAACTATTATAAATATTGAAAATCATACAAAACTTCAAGTACATTTACAGAACGACGTAGTGATTCCGTTCTATATCATGAAGATACGTCATGTCGTAAAATCTCATTGTATTTAATAGTCTTTGACAATCAAAAGTTATTACTGGGTGCATTTAATCACCCTATGGCTATTTTCAAAAGTGTAAATAATCATACTCATTATAAGTTTCATTAAACAATAAATAAGTGGTACAGCTACAACAAAACATTTAGAAGCACTTACAGAATTTGATCCTCAAAAGTGTTCATAAGTGGTATGAACGTTAGAAATGAAGTATGTACTTATAAAATAATCTAGTCATATTTGGAATATAGTTG
Source organism: Dromius quadrimaculatus (assembly GCA_963989225.1). Lineage (NCBI taxonomy): Eukaryota > Metazoa > Arthropoda > Insecta > Coleoptera > Carabidae > Dromius > Dromius quadrimaculatus. The sequence continues at coordinate 25,828,650 of OZ022324.1, forward strand.
AGAAAATGTTATCAAGAAGGAAGAATAATGAAATTTGTATGAATAGAAATATAATGATGAGACCGAGGAGTTGTGTTTGGATAGAAGTTTCTGACAATGAATGATTTCTAGTTCAGTATTGATGGGGTACATGCCAACCTCATTTTTAGAAGAAGGTGTAATTTATATGTACGTATGTTTGTCTAATACTTGTTGATTATTCATATCTATTGAAAGAGATTCCTATGTACTGTTCCAATTATAAAGCTCACTAAATATCTTATACTTTCATGGTTTTTTTTTACTTACTTGTACTAAGTACAAGAAAGTATTGTGAAACCGACGAAATTCACCTATCGAGATTTTGATGGAAATATCCGTTTTGAGCATCCCTAAATCCATTTTAAATTTTCGGCTTAATGTCGGTACGTATGTGCGTGCGTTCGTGCGTTCGCAAATCTTAAAACTTGTTGAACGTATAATGTTGAAATTTTGTTTTAAAGACTGGTATAGGGTCTAGTTGTGCACCTCGCATTATGGTTCCAATCATCTATACCGGAAGTGCACTTTACTTGAAACATTTTTCGAATTTTTCTAATAAATCCAGAATGATCAACCGTAGGATGTTGAAATTCAGTATTTGAATTTGATTTTGTATCAGAATGGTTATCTGCTATTTTTCTATGAATCGGTCAAGCCAGCCGTGCACTTTACTTCAAGCTTTTTTTAATTTTTTTGCATAAATTCAGAATTATAAGCCATAACATATTGAAATTTAGTGTTTGAGCTTGTTGTAGCATCAAAATAGTTATCTACTATTTTGTATCAATCGGCTGAGCCGGAAGTGCAGTCTACATGTATAACAGACTTTCAGAATTTGTTGAAAAACAATCAGTTTAATTGAAATGATAAGGTAGGCAATGATAATCCGTTGTCAATTTTTTGATTTTGTTTGACATTTTACATGTGAAAATATCATTGAAATCATATTAATTATAATCTGGAGTGACAGAAAACTTTATTGAATAAATTGGTGTATATATCAAATGATGTACAAGTAAGTCACATGATGTTCACGTCAGATTTTTTATATTTCAAATTCTTATTACAAATATTTTATGTTCAATTTGGTACTAATTTAATGAGTAATGCAGGTGCCAGTCTTTTCGACATTTTTTGTAAGAGTTTTATAAAGTACAATAACCTACATTTGTTAAAGAGTATGTGTGTCAATGATTTTTACTTTACATTGTTTGTCCATTGACTTAATTACATTCACTAGGTGCAAGACTCTAATTTAAATTCTAATCATGCATTATCAAATAGGGACCCACTTGGCAGTATTAATCTCAGAATGCTTGCGAATGCATTTCAATTTCAAACCAGCATCAGACAATGTGAATATCCTAACAAACCCGTATTATTATTAAATGATATTCAAGTTAATATTGAATGTACTAACTGAAATTAGCTCACAGAAAATCATAAGTAACCTTTTTGGATCTAAGCTCTTTCTCCCGAAACTTTTGCAACTTTTTTTGTACAAGTTACTCTGATCCACTCCGCATTTCAATCACTGTCAACTAACAAGCTGCAGATGGTTATTAGAAAAAAAAAATTGATGGTGTTTTTTTCGAGATTTTAGCATTTGTTTGAGATGCGATCAGTGGTTCAGGAAAAGTAGTTATTCATCCGAACCACTTGTTGTATCTCAATCAAAACTAAAATTCTTGATTTAAATTCAAGTTTTCGACAGCTGATTTCGTTATAAAATTTCTAAGTGATAAACAAGTCAAGATAAGAAGCTATAAAATTTATAAGTATATTGTGCAGCAAGTGCGATTAACAATACCGCACGAGTTGCAGATACCTACATTTTTTATTACGAATGTGGGATAAGTATTATTTTGCGCTTGTTTCTCCAGGTGGTGAATGGATTGCGTGCGACAAATGAGCTCGTCGCACGCAAATTATACTTGACGCACTTCTGACATTCGTCCAACGTTTAAGGAAAAAACGCACTCAAAAAAACCTTAAACAAAAGTTTAGATAAGATAATCACGAATCTTATATTGAAAAGTACATAATCTTACGCAAAAAAAATCGTTTACTCAAATGAATCAATTATCATTTACTTCTCTTGAATCATGAAACCTAGAAAGATAAAATATCGTAATAACGAGATTTTATGCCTCCCAATGATTCATATTTGTGATTAAAATCGTTAACCATTTTATTTGAACTATTTTCTGCAATATTTAATCAAAAAAAGAATGTCCGGTTTGTACATTCTCACAGAGAAGCACTAAAATGATCACAGATATTGATGAAGCTATCAAGGAAACTTTCAACGGTTCGACTATACCTACATTCATTGGTGTACATTTTCTGTATGTGCTAGCGATGACGACACCACTGTGTAAACATAAACTGTTGTGTTTGGTGTGGCATGACCGACTTTCTTCGTTCTACGCTTTGGAATTCAATAACACAATATCATAGACATAGCCCAATGCTTGTTTGGTTGGTTCGTTACATTGGATTTCTCTTGTTTGTTCCGCCAAATATTTTCGAATGAAAAATTTCATATAGGAAATGAAATGATGTCTCACATGATCTTATACTTGATTGAGAAAGGAAAATGAATGTTTTGTGAGCGTCGTATTTGGATCGTTTTGTGCAGGATTTTTTTTTTGTTTGGTGCATTAATATAGGATTTATTTTTCTGTGCTAAATATAATTTCTCAATTCCATTTGTATAAGTTTCAATTTCAGCTTCTCTCCAAAATTAAAATATAGCTCAAAAAAGTAACGAATTGTACAATTTATGAAACATTTCATAAATAACCGCAATGAATCCTGGAATCTTCCTGTGTAGACGTCCAAAGAAGCTACAGTTTTTAATGCAGAATGTTGCTGCATCAAAAGGCCGCTGGAGACCCCAGGATACCATAGAGCCCAGATTTCGCAGCATTCGTTGTTAAACATCCTTACCAAAATATAATCAAAATTCAAACAAATTGAAGAAGAAAAAAATTATTAGAACTCAAAGCTTCTGCCATTGAATACATAATATTATGTATTCAGTGCTTCGGTACCTGAACAAAACACTGTTACATACATATTTATTTGAAGAAAGAGATCTCATATCTATGAATATTAACCTAATCAATGGCGGCTCAAGTCAAGTGATAAAATATTTGGAGCTCTAAAAATTTGTCTCGTCTTTATGCATAGCTTTAGAAAAACTACTATTTTCGATATTGCGTGAAGTTAACGTTTTTCGTGTCTCAGTCTCATTACCATTTGAACGTTAAGCATTCAAATTCTGTGAATTCATGTTTGTAGCACTTTTCATTGATCCATTTGTCTAATAAGTCTAATGTCAACTTGTGCTCTGGGTCCCCTTCATGTGTGCTCAATATTGTCAAAATTTTGAAGTTGAGTGCCGTAGAAATAGTCATATATGCAATACGAGTATAAACAAGCATTATGACATGCGATCAATAATTTTAATAACTCGACAAGTCTCATCACCAAATACTTTGCCAAATGCTCAACTCCATAATCTTATTGCATACATTACTATTTTTAACAGTCGAACGTGTGACCGTCGTTCTTAGACATAATACAGTGTTGTTTTCCACATATCTTCAACGTGAATGTTACCAATGATTCAATGATACTCGATAAGGCTACACTAAAGGTAAGAGCAATGCAATTGCGGATGTGTAAACTTGAAAACACTCTTCTAAGAACTAACAGTATCTGACTGTATTGAATGTCAGTCATTTAGCTATATTGTTCTAACGTGAGTTCTTACATTAAGGTGACAACGTGAATATCGAATTTATTTATTAAATTCATATTCAAAATGTTGTAGATAATGGTGATTTGTGCAACAAGAATGTAAAATTAACCATTATGATATGAGGCTAAGCATTTGATTGCGAGGTTTACCTATTCACTATAATTGTTTGTCAAATATCATAATGCTTGTGTCCACTCATGGAGCATGCAAAAAATTTTATACGACCATCAACTTTCATATTTTAACAATTATTGAGCATACTGCAAGGTGGCCCAAAGCACAAGTTGACATTAGAACTTGATAAATAAATTTTAAAATGAATCTATTAAAAGTGTCACAAACAGGAATTCACAGAGAAACTGAATTCAAGTTATGAAACTTAACTACTACTTGTTTGAAAGCTACGGACACGAAAAATATTCACTTAATGCTTCATTTACTCACGGTCGTTTGAATAATTTTTCTACGACTTCGTGTAAAATAAGTGTATTTTTTCACGCATTCCGGCGTTACCACTAGCAATACATGCGTGAGTTTTAATTTGTGTAACTTAAATTAGATTTTTCTGTGAATTCACGTTTCTAGTACTACTTATTTCTACTATTATTATTATTATTATTATTATTATAACTAGTGATCGCCCAGTGGTCGAAGTACGACGGTGAATCATTATTTTGCTTAGTTTAAACGTTATTGAGTTTAATTTTCCATCCTCAGGGGTTCCGGATGAAATTAACTTGGTATTCCATGCTCCATCTAAATCTAAAATTAGGATTAGAGGCTCTCATTTAAGATTTTAAAGTGACTTTTCCCCCTCGACCCTCGGAAGGGGGAAGAAAATATTAAATTTTCTTTTCAGCCTTTTCCATTCGGTGCATATTTCACGATATATTCCAGCAAAAAATCATTTTCGGCGATAAATTAGAATTGAGCACCCTGTATATAATAAAAGCTTTCTGCTCTCCTTCTCCACATAAACTTGAAGTATGTCAAATCTCACATTCCTTCATGCGCACAGTAAAAAGTTTTCTCTCCATCAAAAATTGGAATAGGACGTTCTGTATATAATTCTAGGTCCCACCATCTTTTCTCCACATGAATTTCAAGTATGCCAAATCTCACATTCCTTCGTGCGCGTTACAAAGTTTTTTTTTCACAAAAATAAAAATGGGACACCTGTATATAGTTTCACCATGCTGCACCCCTTCTCCAGATAGACTGCAAGTATGCCATATCTCACATGCCTTCATGCACGCTGTACAAAATTTTCTCTTCACTCACGTGGAATAGAAATAGACATTCTGTATATATTTTCAGCTTTCTGCACTTTTATTCCATATAAACTTCAAGTATGCCAAATCTCACATTTCTTCATAAGTACAAAGTTTTTCTTCACGTAAAATCAAAATGAGACACCATGTATATGATTCCAGCTTTCTGCACTTCCATCTCCACACAGACTGCAAGTATGCTAAGTCTCACATTACTTCGTATTTATGCGCGCGGTACCAAGATTTCTCTTCACGTAAAATTGAAATAGGACAATCCTGTAAATGCTTTTACATTTCTGCACTTCTTTTCCATATGAGCTTCAAGTAGGCCAAATCTCAAACTCCATCATAGGCGCAGTGCAAAGTTATCCCCTCACGTAAAATTTAAATAGGACACCAGTATATATTTTTGGCTTTCTGCACTTTCTTCTCCACGCAGACTTCAAGTTAGCCAAGTTTAATATTACCTCGCTTTGCGATACAATGTTTTCTCTTCACGTCGTAAAATGAAAATTGGACATCTGTATATACTTTCATATATAAATTTCAAGTATTCCAAATCTCACATTCTTTCGTACGTGCAACATGCTTAAAAAGATGTACAAAGCTTTCACTTCACGTATAAATATATAGATCAAAATGAGATACCCTGAATATAATTTTCGCTCTCTGCACATCTCCTCCATATGAACTTCAAGTATGTCAAGTTTCACATCCCTTCGTGCAAGCAATATGCTTGAAAATGAGATCGAAAAATTTCTCTTGGCATATTAACATATCTGGGGGCACGGCAGTGCCCCCGCTAAGGCGAGTCAAGCGGAGCGCAAGGGCACTACCTACCTTTTCTCGAAGAGCTTCGTCGCTATTTTGAACCCTCATAATTTGGGTTTGGATTATACCAGATGAACAAAATTTTCGGGATATGATTTCAATAGTGAAATTATCAAGTTTGTGAGGCTTCGATTACATAACTCCTATACTTTAGATTTTATTGATACCTAAAAATCCACGATTTCGTCACTGACTCACTCACTGATGATCATCAAAATGTTTAGGGTGCTTCCTGGAGTCCAAGAAAACTGAAATTTGATATATGAACTAGTATTAATACACAAACAACAAAAAAAAAAATAATACTTGGTACTTTTATCCCCCCCCTTCCCCAACTCCTTAAACTAAGAGATGGAGGTTTGTATAAGATTTTCGCAAATTGATACAGGGACTTCTTGTTATGATAATAGTAAAATAAACCTGGAAAAAAATAAGGAAATATTGTTATAGTCAACTTACAAAAAGAAATGAAATCCCACTAAAAACATTTTCATGTAAAATGTTGCCAAGACGAGATCATATGGCTCGCACTGTCAAAAAGTTATCAGATCTCATGTAGAGCCAAGCTTCTAACACTACACGCCCTAACTCTACAAGCCCTAACTTCACAAACTATACACCTTAGTCAAAATATGTGGCTTCGTCATTTCGCTACAGTCACATTGGCATAAGGCGAAAAATGTATTCACTGTTCATTACTTTTCTGTTATACAATTGCTCTTGCAGTAGCGAAACGACCAAGCCACATATTTTGACTAAGGCGTAGAGTTTGCGAAGTTAGGGCGTGTAGTATTAGAAACTTGGCTCTAAATGAGATCTGATAACTTTTTGACATGATCTCGTCTTGGCAACATTTTACATGAAAATGTTTTTAATGGTATATTATACAGCGAAAGACTTAGGCCTAATCACTGCGAACTACAAAGGTCTTTTTTAGGATAGCACTATTTGGTTAATCAAGGAATATATGCAGGCTTTTTACTAATCTTGATATTTTTTCGGAAAGTTATGCTACTTGACATCGATTCATCTGTTTAGAGCTATTACATTCTCTACATGTGCTCACATTATATCATAAAGCTTAGGTCATTTAGAGCACTTCTGAATATTTGATTAAATCTCTTTTTTTAAATTAGGTATAGAGACGGCCGATAGCTTTTTCTATTCCAGCTAGAAATGGCTAAGAAAAATGGAACTAAATTTGCACATGAGGCGAAACGGGACGAAATATATGATTATACGTTCTCGTCTCAATTCAATCCCTAATATTGATGTTGGTTCCGTACTCGCACTGTTTTTTAGTAATCACGCCTCATTTTCCGCCTGAGAGTTACGTTAGAAATCGCAATATTATCTGTTTCACGTAAATGAATTTGCAATAATTTTTTAACAATGTAATAACAACAAACAGTTGAACTCCAATAAAAGAAAATTGGACAGAAACAATAGTATTGTTCTAGTCTCGCGAATACAAGCCGAGATGAGAGATTTTTACCTCGAACTAATTAAAGCCTTATAAATTTCTTGACTTGATCAAATATTACAACCAAGCAGTCCAAACTCTTATGAACGAAATGACAAAGTATTATTCAAAATTCTGAAAAAAATAATAGTGATAACATTTCCACTTAGATCCCGCTTACTGTTTCAGACTTACCGATGTGAAGTTTCCGTTTGTATATGTGATATAAGTAATCAAAGAATTAAAATTTCAATGAATCTTAATAATTTATCATAAGAGTTTTTTGAATTCAAATAATCTATTATTAATCGGTTAGAATCAGCATATCCAACAAAAAAATTGATAACTCGAATTTCTTATTTTTCATTTATACAACATATCTCATTTGTACGTAGCTACGTTGTCAGGCAGACTGTCAAAAAAATCATCAAAAACTACCAAAAACGGTTTTCCGCGTTTTACAAAAGAACTATGCATCTGACGGAAGAAAGTGCTCTGTTAAAAAAAGTGTGTAATAAAAAGACGAATCAAATGAGTTCTCTTGAACCGTGCTCAGTTCTATAGCTTTTGGGTTGATTGCAAAAAACCGTCATTTTTGGCAATTTTTCAAAAGTTCATAACTTGCGTTGTTTTTGTTATAAAGACTTGAAATTTTGACAAAATATCAATCAAGTTTCTAAAAAATTTCAATTATAAATATTAACTAGAACGCGAGCTATGAATTTTCGAATAAATGACCAAAAATGACGGTTTCTCGCAGTTTACCCAAAGGCTAAGGGACTGATAGGGGCTTGGAGAAACTCATTTGATTCCGCTTTTTATTGCGCATTTTTTTTTCTAATTTTTTTACCGTTAGATACATAGTTTTTTTGTGTAACGCAAAAAAACCCTTTTTGGCAGTTTTTGACCCTTATTTTGACAGTTTTTCTGACAACGTAGCTGCGTACAAATGGGATATGTTATTTACTACGGTATAAACTAAGAAATAAACAAAAAATATTCCAAGTTATCAATTTTTTTGAGTTTAGCTTGTATTTGCGATAACTCTATCCGACTATATTTAGCAGATAGAGTAACAAACAATAATGTTTATTATAAAATTAGTTCAGCAAACAGACTGAAAATCCGTCGTGACCGAATAACAGAAATGATTGTTTATTGTAGTTGTTTATTTGCTATACAAGAACTGAGAAGGTAACAACCATCTCAGTTTATAGTCGGTAATAAATATAATGAGTCAATACATTTTTTCGTAGAATTTAATTTTGTCGTCGAATTGTCAACATTCAAGTGTAAATTATGATGAAGATTGTAGACTCTACACCATAATTTACATTCAACACTCCATAAATAAGAAGAGAGTAATGTTTACTTGACTTTTCCTTATTCCCTTCAATGAGGATAAAATTTTCTTACGAACACCCGAAACCAGTAGATGAATTGTACAATAGTCATATAGTCCAGTTAAAATAGACATTCTCCCTTGTATAAATTCTCAAGAAACTGAAAATTGACATAAGCATGAAGGATATCATCATAATAAAGCTGTGAAAAATCCCTATCTATCCCGCGTGTGCAAAGAAAATTATGCGAGGTCAAAGTTTGCAAAAATGGATATTCTCTACAAAAATGGACATCGCACTTTTTTTGTAAGATTTATTATTTCTGAGAAAAAGCCATTCCAAAGTCATATTCCCCATAATATGCACACGTTTCCACGCCACCTATGGGGTGTGTATCTGGCGCGTATTTTCCAACGTGGTTCTCCCGGTAGACCTATTCCACGGTCTTCTTATTGAAGTTTAATATAATAATAGGTCTTCTCATTCAACTTCTTCTTCTTCATCTTCATCTTCCTGATTTGATATACATTGTTCAAATAGCGATACATTTCTTTCGTCGTTGATGTGAGGATCATCTTCTGTTGAGGATTCAGTATTTGAATACGACTGGCCTTGACAGCTAGTGCATGCTGATTAATAAAGTAAGCCCACTTTTTTGCAGCCGAATTTCGAATTACATCCCTTTTTGCACTTGGAAAAAATAGTATCAAGGAGCTTTTCCGGTGCAGATGGAAGTAATATGTAGATTCAATCTATCATAGAAGAATGGGGCTTGAAGCTAATTAATAATGTATTGGAACCAATCTAGTATATACATTATTAATTAGCTTTAAACCCTATTCTTCTGGGTCCAGTTGATTACCAAGCCACACGTGAACCTGGTAATACACTCGATAAAAATGTTGATGAGCAGAAGCCGATGTTGGAGGAATACAAGCTAATTGAACACGTTTTTTATTACGTGTATGTTCTGCAAAAGATATGTAACGAAACTTATCTATGCAAGTAATTTTAAATAAGTAATAGACAGACACTGCCACCTGGTCGCATAAAATGAGGGACTTGGTTTCTTTTCATTCATATTTTTAGAATTATCATTCAATATCAATGTACAAGTACTAGTCACGCAAACTGATAATTTTACTTATATTCAAGTCAGTAATGTACATAGGTAGCGTAGTCATGCATATTATTGAGAATATAGTTTTAGAATGGTTTTTTCTCAGAAACAGTGAATCTTAGGAAAAAACGTGTAGGGCTCATTTTTGTAGAGAATTGAAGTATCTACAATTTTTGTCTGAACTATTTTTATCATAAAACTGACCGTTTAGCTAAAAAAAATCCAAAAAATTTATTTTTGCGAACTTTGACCACGCATAAATTTTTTTGCACTCACAGGATCGATGGGGACTTCCGACCTCCCACAACTTCATTATATTCATGTCAATTTTCAGCTTCTTGGGAATTTATGCAAGGATACCTCTATTATAAGAGCAAACTTGACCGGGCTATAAGAAAAACATCGCCTATCTTCTACACACAATAGATAGAGCTTGTAATCAACTATAGTTTCTATTTTCCTTTGATAAAAATGTTTATTCAATAACAATTTCGAACTTTCCGCTTCAGCCTGCAAACGATGAACCATATTCGTTGATGTATTTGAACCGTATTCAATAATGACATCATTAATTTAGGTGTCGCCAAAATGTTTAGTTATAACCATAGTTTGGATTTTGATGTTTGTATTATTTGAGAGCTTAGAATAAGTATTTGGAATGTAAGAACGATGTTAAAATCAGGGAGAACGCAAGAGATAGAAAAGGAACTAACAAAATAAAGAATATAGGCCTCGCTGCGATACAGGAAACGAGTTGAAATGGAAAAGGAGTGATTAATAGAGAACATTATACAACGGTGTACTCATGGGGCCAGAAGCAAGGACAATGCGGGTGGTCTTTATAATTTCAAATTAATTGATGAATAAAATAATAGAATCTAGACTAATAAATGAACGATTAGCCCACATAAGATCAGAAATAAATCCCTTTAAACTGTCAGTATCAAATATACACGCATCTACAGAAAGTGCAATAGACGAAAAAAAGGAGACATTTTGCGAAGCAATGGAGAACGAAATAGAAAAGATACCAGAGGAAGACATAATCGTTGCAATGGGAGATTTCAATGAGCAAATAGCCAAAGAAGATTATATACAGTAAGGAGGAAGACAAGATAATTGAACACGTTTTTCATTACGTGTATGTTTTGTAAAAGATACGTAACGTAACTTATCTATGCAAGTAATTTAAAGTAAGTAATAGAAAATAGACGGACACTGCCACGTTGACAATTGAACAGCGGACGGATGTTGCTTAAGGCCACATAAAATGAGAAACTGAGTTTCTTTTCATTTCATATTCTTAGAATTATCATTCAATAATTATGTACGAGTACTAGTCATGCAAACTAATACTTTTACTTGTAATATACATCCATAATTTACATAGGCAGCGTAGTCATGCATATTATTGAAAAACCAACTTTCGAATGGCTTTTTATCAGAAACAGTCAGTCTTAGGAAAAAAGAGTAGAGACAATTTTAGTAAAGAATTGAGGGATCTACTATTTTTGTCTCGGCTATTTTTATCATAAAACTAACCGTTTCCAAAAAAACCCATGTTTTCGAACTTTAACTTCGCATAAATTTTTTTACTCATAATGTGATCGACGCACGACGGGGACTTTTCACAACTTCATTATAATGGTTTTCCTAATGTTCATATCAGTTTTCAGATTCCTGGGAATTTATGCAAAAGTATCCCTATTTTTAGGACTAATTCAACCGGACTAATAGCTCATAGTACGGAATATCTATACATATAAATAAAATTGAAGTATCTCTGTAGAATTGTTGCTGGCCCTAGCGTGAAGATTTCTGACTTGGTATCATTAACGTACAGTACGTGGCGCATAAGTCGTAGTTGTTCGTTCATGTATCGTTCATCCGATTCAGTTGAAACTTTATAAAGTTGTTGTTGATACTTGCATGAAAGTCTCGTATCCAATAATTTTTTATCTGATTGAGTTGAAACTTGAAACATCTGTTGGTTGAAAATTCCCATCATAATAGTATCAAAGTACGAATCGCGGTGCAGTGTTAATATTTTTCCTAATTAATATAAATATAAAATTTATGAGTAACATTTTTATCTTCATGTAGCTCTTTATTCGTTTATTTTAATATTTAGTATTGACAGACAGCGCACAGACAAAACCGCTGGACATAAAAGGCTAAAATTTTGACAATGCATTCCTATAATGACATAGATAGCCACTGAAAACGGATTTTTTTGAAGTTCTATCTCTAAGGGGGTAAATTGGAACACTCTAATACTTGCGTATAGAAAATCTTTAATTCATTTTCCAGCAAATAATATATAATAAGGGAATGAGAAAACCAAAGTATCACAGAAGTATCAGAAATTGATAGAGGGCTTTTTCAATGGAAAAAAAAACAAACAAAAACTCTAATCACACTATTTTCTAGATTTAATTAAGTAACCGGTTTCATTTACTGGGTGATCATCCTCAGAAATACCGGATAAACTACACAGAAAGGGAATAACAAAGTAAAACATACGTATAAGCAGGTAGAAATCTCAACAAAATCAAAAAATTATACAATAGTAACTTATACAATAAAATTATAGAAACTTTACAAAAGAAAACGGCGTCAAATAGCAGCCCGCTAGTGTCATAATAGATGAAAAAATATGTAAATAAACGGTAATAAAGCAATAAAAAATATAAAATGATATAAAGAGATATATTCCAATCTGTTCACCAAAACCCAAACTACAACTAAAAAATCTGACGTGAACATCACGTGACTTACTTGTACATCATTGGATATATATATATATATATATATATATATATATATATATATATATATATATATATATATATATATATATATATATATATACAGGCTGTATCTATATCAATGTAACAAACTTTAATGGTATATAATATTTGGCGTACTGATCATGGATCAAAACTAGTAAAACTAACAATACTTAGCAGAGCATGAGAATTTTAGGTACTACTGTTTTACATCTTCATATCCGAAAATATAAACACAATTTTATGTAATGTTCATGAAAGTAGTCTATTTTAATAAATTTGAGGTATCTTATCATAAGAGTAGCCCTCAAACCAGTGTTCCGAAACCTTCCATTTACTTGAACACTTTTTTAAAATAAAGAGTTTCAAAAAAAATTCTTTCTGATTCATGATTAATATGCCAAATACTGTATACCATTGAAATTTGTTACATAGGTATAGATACATCCTGTAAATATATATAATACGATGTGATTTTGTCTTTGATCGTATATATCATTGGATATGTATAATCAAACACAAAATCTCATCGTTCCACACTTAATCGTTTTGGATTTACCCAAGAGATTCTAAGAATCTGTCAAGTAAGCTAAGTCGGTTGCTATGGAAACAGTAGGCCATTATTCTTATACTACAACATTCCTTGATACTGATTTCCAAAATTCTACGACTACCAACAGATCTGAATTTATGCGCAAAATTATAAATTAAATCCCACTGAAGTGCACTTCCAGTTCAGTCTATTGTTATGAAGATAGTAGATAATCATTTAAATGCTACAGCTGACTAAAATACTAAATTTCAATATTCTACACCTGATCGTTTCGAATTTATGCGAAAAATTCCAAAAGACTGTCAAATAAAGTGCACTTCCGGCTTGGTGGATCTCAATAAAAATAGGATATGAGCATCTAGACGGTATAATCGTCCTAAATACTGAATTCTAACAATCTACGTTCAATTGTGTTGGATTTATGCGGAAAATTCAAAAAATGTTTCGAATAAAGTGCTCTTCCGGCTTAGTCGATAGCAATCATAATGCAAGGTGTACAATTAGATATTATAAAAGTGCCTAATACAAAATTTAAATATTCTACGACTGATTGTTTAGAATTTATGCGGAAAATTCAAAAAGTCTGTCATATAAAGTGCACTTTCGGCTCAGCCGATTGTTACAAAAATAGAAGATGACCATTAAGATGCTACAGCAATTTTAAATGCTAAAGTCTAGTATCCTATGGCTGATCATTCTGAATTTATGCGAAAAATTAGAAAAAGTTTCAAGTAAAGTGCACTTCCGGTCTAACCATCGCAATCATAATGCAAGATGTACAGTAAGATTATATAGAAGTTCTTTATATGAAATTTCAATATGCTATGGCGGATCATTCTATATTTATGCAAAAAATTCAAAAAAAGTTTCAAATAAAGTGCACTTCTGGCCTGGTCGATTCTTACAAAAATAGCAGATAACCATTCTGATACAACATCAAGTTTAAATATTGAATTTCAACATCCTACGGTTGATCATTCTGGATTTATTAGAGTAATTCGAAAAAAGTTTCAAGTAAAGTGCACTTCCGGTACAGACGATTAGGACCATAATGCGAGGTGCACAACTAGACCTTAAATCAGTCTTAAATACAGAATTTTTACATTATACGTTTAACCAGTTTTGAGATTTGCGAGCTACGCACGCACGCACGTACGAACGCACGCACAATCATACGTACCGACATCACGTCAAAAATAGTCAAAATGGATTAAGGGATGCTCAAAACGGATATTTCCATCAAAATCTCGATAGGTGAATTTTGTCGGTTTCACAATACTTGTTACTTTGTACAAGTAAGTAAAAATCTGACGTGAACATCATGTGACTTACTTGTACATCATTGAATATATATATAATACGATGTGATTTTGTGTTTGATCATATAGATCATTGGACATATATAATCAAACACAAAGTCTAGTCATAGTCATTATTCCCCAAATAAATTTATTAGGAGGTGGATATCTCGGACCTAAGTTTATCTTCTATGGTTACAAGTATTTCAGCAATTGTAACAATAGTAAATGAGCTCGATTCAACTAAGCTGTAGATAAGCTTAGATTGTACAACTGGGCATAAATATATTCCAGCCAACGCTTTTTTGTATCTAATATACTAAAATCAAATTAATTTTATTTAAATATTGATGAATTATTAATCAAATGGAAAGCTATTCAGACTTTTGTCCGTCTAAGATATTCGACCTCATTTTGGTGATTGTACGTAGGTTTTGAATATTATACTGTATCAAAATGATTATTGCATTGTATACAATATTATCGTAGATTAATATTCTGGTATCTATTGGTTTTCAAACAATGTTGTACCGTATACAATTATGGTTTTCCATAAAATATCTTATGAAATTCGAATTTAGGTAACTATTTCTGATTTTAAGATAGTTTTATTCTAAACAACTACCGAAATGGGCTTGCTAATGTCAAATTTCAAGCGCGTCGAATAATGATAATATTCTACTTAACCAGGAAGTAAATACAGAATAATTATTCATACCAGTAATTGATATTCCAAGAGATTGAAAGAAGCAGTCAGTCATTCATATGAGATCAAAATAAACGATTTTCATTATATCATATATGATAATCATCATTATGGAAACTACGTATGAATCGAGAAAACTTGCACATATGAAAATAGTAATATACAGTGTAAACTCTTTATAATTTTATTCTTTATAACGATAAACGCCCTATACATAGGAGTGAGCACAATTTGGTTGGTTTACCTTAAAACCCATACATTAATAAACTTTTTATAGCTCAACAGCCATTCTCTATTACGAAGAAATGTGTCCATATTTAGATACAATACATATTTATTATCGGTATTACTGTTTTATGTTATTTTATCAGGTTGCAAAAGAGGTCAACTGGACATTTGAGGCCTCGAAACTTTTGAGATCGTAAACAGCCGTCTTGCTTTTGTTATTGTTAATTTCTTTAACACGTGCATCATTACACTTGGTTTGCAAGGAAATGATGATTTCGAACTAAGCACACTAGGTACCTATTTTATCAAATACATATTTAGAATTATTGTGAATTTGGTTGTTTCTATATGTTTCTACATAATTTGTATTGATGTTAAATTGGTTGAGGACTGCAACTTATATTAGCTAACGCATCTTCAGTAATATGTTGCTGTTCTGTTCGACTCTTGCACCATATGCCCGTAGATATTGAACTGAAGAAAGGAATCGTATCTCAAAATATTTTTTCAAAATCTTATCTATCGATTAAGTTCGATAATATTGAAGGATAAATTAAATAAAGCATAATTCAAAATAATACTTGTATTAAATTCCAATTGAATCTTATAATAAAACAATATTAATCTATAATGTGATGTACAGCGGCCGTTGATCTCAGAGTGTAGATCTCATGTATTCTGAAAATAAAATGTTATCAACACAAAATCACACCAGTACTACACACGGTAGTACTCATCAAAATATTCGCATACTCTGAAACCACCCACAGTGGCATCCATTAGAATATCTAGAGACAGTACTCGACACCTTTCAAACCACATTGCTTTTACTGGGCTCTTGGGAGCATGGATTGACAGCCAACCTGAAACCCACACTCCACCCGCAAGTGACAGGTATTAGCGAAACGTTGGGCACCTCCTGATACAACACAACTTGGCTGTCACTCTTCGTCAAAACTCATACAGAGGACTTCCCTGGAGTGACTGCAGCGTATAAAGGGATAGCAATCACACAACAATACATAGGATAATTCGGGACACTAATGTTAACAACAGCAACTCAACTCATGGTCATTCTCAAACGCTCTCTCTCTCAACCAACACACTGCATACTTATTTAACTCACACACCTAGTAACTCAACTCATTGATTCAACTCATTCTTAACTCTTCAAGATACACTAAGACACTGTAACGTTATTCTCCTGAATGATAAACAAAACTGTCGTGACACCGCTTAAATAACTTAGGTGTTGTGTAACTTGCTGAAATTGTTAAAATCGATATGATTAATATTGATCTTACGGAAACCTATGGAAAATATCTGTAGCAATTATCTCATTACAATATGAGGTTAAGTGACTTTGAATGAATGAATAATGTGTTCTATAAAATTTATTTCTGCCTGACGTAATTACGTAACTTATTTATTTTGCTTATTTCAAAAACTCGCGCTGTTCAAATACACAGTAGCAAAATTAGTTTGTTACACTTTAATTCAAACAGAGAAAAACTACAATCAGATATGTGACATTGGGAATAATCAATGATGAAACCGGTGAAAACAACAAATGCTGGTAAAACTACACATGTACATATAACATGAATATTAAATTTACCTCAGGGCCAACCACAATCACAGCCAAGCGGCACATTTATCTTTAAAAAAAAACTCACTACGTGGTTTGGAATGTTGAAATCGAATAAATATTATAAAACCGTTAATATGTTTTCAAAATACATTGCAATATGTCTTGCTAAAGGCGGTATACCTCACACACCTGCAGATATTTTTGACCTGAATATTTGCTACTAAATCAGAATGAATGTTTGAATATTTATCGCTTCAAAATTGATATTGATTTTTCTATGAATTCATTTGAATTTGCAGTATTTCATAATATTCATGCAATATCAGCAAAAGAAAGAAACCTTTAATATCTTTGTAAAAAAAAATCTACACCAGCAGTACACGGAGTTAGCGTTTTGAAAAAAAATACGAACTATAATAAAATATAGATACAAGGAGTTTTTATAATGAGGATACATGGAATTTATCTCATTGCCATACTTACATTTGAAATGATTGATAGCAATGTATCAAGGGATAATTTTTTTTGAAAACTGTCTTTAAAAGTGAACATTTACATGGCAACTAGTAGCATACGAAATGATTGTTTTGTTTACAGGACGCGAAATATTTCGCAGTCAGGATGCGAAATATTTCGCATCCTGCAATGAATAAATTGTATTGGTATCATAGCAACATTAAAAGTTAAATACATTGATTGATTTGAAATGTCAAAATTTTCCCTTCACATTTTTATTATTTTGAGACATCGTTCTCAGAAAAACTTTGTTTGATACATGATTACGAAATTCTTATGCATTCTCGAATGCAAAAATGACATTTTGCAATCTATAGAATCAAAAATAACTATTTCAGATCACAGCATACATTTTACAATTTTTTCAGTGAGTAAAATAATAATTTATCCACAAGTTAGTGTTAATACGTATAATATATAATTTTTATTAGAATAACATCAAATCACCAATAAAAAATTTACTAATTGCCAGGAGTTACATACATACTCTCTGCTCTAATAATTCAAATAGTTCATTCCATTTGAATTTTCATTTATTTCCTTAAAATTCTGCCCGTAGATCATGTTTTTGTGTTAGAATATAGAATATCACTTCATCCGTAAAGTAAATCCTGTCAAGTAAAATTTCTCCATTATCAGTTCTATATATTAGAGAATTTCCTCGTTCTGTAACATCACTCAGCAACTCTTGATGACTCTGCTATTAATAACTTTTAATATATTCCTGTTTTAAGATCTCATATACCTTCGATGAGTTACGCGGACCCGAGAAAATCATCGACAATTTATCATGCACTTGGGGTATTATTTATGATTATTTTTGTTGAAAGGATTTTGTCATTTTTAATTATCCGTATAGTTCTATTCTTCTTAACCGATTATGGATACGTAATAATTAATACTTTAGGCTTAGAGGGAAGAGGTTGTAGTATAATGACAGAAAGTTTTTGCAACCTTCCGCTAATATCGCGATAACGCATATACAACAAACAAATCTTTTTGCGCATGTTTATTGAATACCAGATTTTTCAGCGTATTTACAAAAAAAAACTTCACTGACTGTCGGTTACTATCCATGTTACATTTTAAGTACGCATACGCACAGAAATTCGTTTATTTGCGTTAACGTTAACGTATCATTAGCAAAGACTTGCAGAAACTTCCTATAGACATCTCGCTGCATTTAAAATATATTATTTATAACACATAAATCAGTCATTTCCCGTCAGTTCACTCCAATTATAAATAAACCGCATTAGGATTTTATCTTTTTCATGAGCTTGATATTTTAATAGGAATTTCAATTAAAATATTGAGTTTTCATAGTTCATTTCTTGTTAATTCAAAAACAAATATAAGACTGGTAATGTAATTGGTTCTAATGGAGCTCCTTCCAAAATTATTTAGAAAAAATAATTTTAAACAATATAAAACGGACTTGCGAGGGAAAATTGAATGATTCCTTCTCAGATATATATTTGAAATAATATAGGGCAAGATCCCATGCCCGCCAGACGTTACTTATTTTCTGAGAAATAAAATGTGTGAAATAGAGTAGTGTTAGTATATACTTTGATCATTTGCATACTTGCTAGTTTGTGCCGACGGCCAATTTACAGATACGAGGTGCTAAAGGTACTTTAAGACATTACTCACTTTTCTTGAAGTCTTGAGTTATGATTTTCTATTTTATATGTTCTAGAGAATATTGTTGGTAATTTCTGCTAGACTCCTTAAAGCTCACAAAGAATAACGTAATCTTGCTTATAGCCTTAGTGCTAATTTTTATATTTGATACTCAGGAAACAATTCCAATACTTCTGGTTAGCAGCCAGATCAATCGTAGGGCTAAACATCCATAAGACACAATTGAAATATTGCTGTGAGTTAAAGCAAGAGGTTACTATTTGTAGGCTTCATAGTAAGCGAAGTATCTATGAGCATCCAACTCTCCCTTGGTCTGGCTGTTTACAAAAAGTATTGAAATTGCTCCCTGAGTATCATAGATAAAAATTAGGACTCATACTATGGGTAAGATTACGCTATTTTTTCACGAGCTTTAAAGCGTTTAGCAGGAATTGCTGCCGATGAAAATATCTGGCGGTGTTGATTATCAATTTCCAATAATATTATCTAGAACAAACATCAGACTCAGACTTTAAGAAAAGTGAGTAATGTCTTAACGTACCTCTAGCACCTCTTATCTATGAATTGGCCGTCGGCACAAACTAGCAAATATGTGTATGACTAAAGTACCGACTAACACTACTATAACCCACAAATTTTGTTTCTCAGAAAATAAGTAACGTCTGGCGGGTCTGGGATCTTGGACTAATACTGTTACTCATCATTGAGAAAAGATGAGATTATAAAAGAGCGTTGAAGCGAAATATATTATTATCAATATATAGTAAAAGATAAGGCCAACTGTGATTACCGATACTTCAATTTTAAATTAAAATTAATCTCGTCATAAAAGTACTCTTGACTGAATTGTGATCATGCTTTCTCACTTCGAAGTCTAAGGAGACATTAGTTCTATTCACCAATTTCGTTACTTAAAATGTCACATAAAGTAACAACTGGTGTTAATTATTGTTGTGTTGTTGGGTTGGGTGCTACTATAAATCTCCTGAGATACTGAGCAAATGCGTTGAAAAAAGAGAATCGTTACAATGCGTCGAGAGAATATTATTTCTAGTATTGATTCTGTGACTTTTTATACTAGCTGTTAAGCACATAAGGTACCTCTGAATTAGAACAAAGTTTCTGACTGCTTAATAGAATTGCGGAAGAAATATTCTCACTTTTATGCCACTATAAAAATATGTGTGATATTCTAAGCAAGTTATCAGTAATATATAATTTTTGTGATACATGCTGCCCTTACTTTGAATTTACACAAGTGAAATTTGACAGCTTCTTATTCTTCTTTGAACAAGAGCCTTTGTTAGAGTGCAGCGGGCGTGGAAACCGTCATTTTTAATCTCTTCAAGGTTTTCAATAATCAGTGGGAGCTAGTGGTGGATCTTTATACTGCTTTTCTCTAGCTATTTTATTTTCAACTATTGAGCCTTGGTTAGCTAAGTGACGTCATTCAAAATCTAATATGGCGGACTCCCATAAATGGCGGACCAGTTATTTTTTATACATTCCCACGATGTATGACTTTACATCATTGAATATATTTTCTACATAAGTACGATAATCAAACGCATAATCTTATCTTCCTACGGCTAGACGTTTTGGATTTATTAAAAAAATTCTGAAAATCTGTCAAGTATAGTGCACTTTCGACCCAGTCGATTGCTATGGAAACAGGAGATCATCGTTCTTGTGCTACAACATTTCTAAACACTGATTTCCAAGATTCTACGACTAACAATTCTAAATTTATGCGCAAAAATAAAAAAAAACACCTGAAGTGCACTTCTGATTCAGTCGATTGTTATGAGAATATTAGGCAAATCATTCAGATGCTACAGCAGACTGAAATACCAAATGTCAATACGAATTTATATGAAAAATTCAAAATGACTGTCAAGTAAAGTGAATTTCTGATTCAGTCGATCTCAATTAAAATAGGATGTGGGCATTTGGATAGTACAATCGTCTTAAATACTTAATTTCAGTATTCTACGTTTAACCATTTTGGATTTATGCGAAAAATTAAAAAAATTTGGTAAAGAGTCCACTTTCGGTACAGATGATTGCAATTATAATGTGGGATGCACAACTAGATGTTATTAAAGTGCTTAATACGAGACCCCAATATTCTATGACTGATTGTTTTTAATTTATGCGGAACATTCAAAAAAATCTATTATGTGTGAACTTCCGGCTCAGCCGATTGGTATAAAAATAGAAGATAGCTATTTAGAGGCTACAGCAATTTTAAATACTAAATTTCAATATCCCATACGGCTAACCATTTTGGATTTATGCGGAAAATTCAAAAAAAGTTTGAGGTAAAGTGCACTTTCGGTACAGACGATTGCAACTATAATGCGAGGTACATAACTAGATCCTAGACCAGTCTTAAATACAAAATTTCATCATCATACGTTCGACGAGTTTTGAAAATTGCGAGTTGCGAATGAGTATAAAAAAAGTTATAACAGTTAAACAGAGCAATATAATTTGTTCCTTCAGAAAAGCAAGAGTCGGTAGAGTGGATTTCTTTATTCTTATTATTTTATAATGGAATCGCTTGCTTCCAATATTAATAATTGAATTGTTGTTGATTTGTAATAATTAGATACAGCCAACAAAAGTTTTACTTCAACAAAGACTGACAATGCTATCTGGCGAGAAATGTTTATGCAGAGTTGCCCAGCATCAGTCATAAATTTTTGTTAAATCAAAATAATCTGTGCTGTCAAAAATATCAGTCGTGCATAATGAAAACAATGGAATAACAATCAAACCATCAATTTTGAAAAGAAGTGATTTTATTATGAATTAATAGGTTTAATATAAAATTCTAATCTATTGACTCTTACTGTTCTAAGGGAACAAATGACTTTCGTAAAACATATATTGTTCCATTTTACTGTTTACTTTTTGATATCTCCACTTCTTACAATTCCAATGGATACTCATGAATAACTTGATTAATAAATATAGCAAATTTCAAATTAATTAAATTATTCAGGACACATTTGGTTTTATAGACTATTATTTTTTTGAAAAAAGCATTATATTGAATCATATTTTTTTTCCACTTGAGGACGATTATGAATAGAATAGTACACACACTTCGTTGGAAATTTCAGCACAGCTTTGCGCTGAATCTGAACCTTGAGGTTTCGCCTCCCGGTCATATAATCAGCCCTCGGCTTCCCACCTTAGATGTGATATACTATTACTGGTCTAACTTAATGCTGTAGTCGCAATTCGTATTGAAATACAACTATTAAAATGAACACTTGATAAAATTCAAGTTAGACACACATGACAGCTTGATATATTAGCTATTCAGCAATTGAAAATCGCCCTAAAGGGCGTCAATTTTACACAAGTGATCGCGAATAAAAGGATCTGATTGTTTTCGGTCGCACAAAATTTTTAGTATAAACCAAGGGAATTAATTTACCTCACTCGTTGAGTCGTTCTAAAATAGAAAGTAGCACAATCCTCCCGTTATTTAACAATAAAATACATTAAACTACTGCACAATAGGACATAGACTACGAAAGTGCTACGTTAGTTCAGTGCTAATCACTCTCAATATACGTATAATCTGCTAATTTGTCGCGCAAATCACAATCAGCTTACGATGGACACCATAAGCGGAGGATAATTCTCAGCACATTATAAAGTGTCTATTTTTTCATAGTATATATTACTCAAACAAATGCGGTGTATTTTGCAACAGTCTATAAAAATGGTTCGGCAGAGCGCAACTTTTGAATGATGATCTATAAATCTATTATAATTCACTTGCTTGTAATTAAAAATATTATTTTTATGTCCCGTGGTTCAATTCATATCCAATCATTATCGAGGAATTTCAAATTATCTTAATAATGGATTTGGATAAAAAAGACTTAATCTGAGTACATTACTATCAGTTGAAAATGTTATAAAAGAATTCGAATTCAAATTCAAGAGAATTTCGGTTTAACGCAATTGGAAGTTAATTATCATGGGGACAATTATAAACACAACCGAAATAATAATAATAATTCATCTGTTTTTCATTAGGGAATTCTCCCTATACAAATTTGGTACAGTCAATTTTCAGCTTTTACATGTTTACGTTACAATTACTCTCATTCTGTATCGAACAAACTACCATACCCTAGGCGGCATTCGATTCCACTTCACCAGTTATTAGCTGAGAAGTTTACTTGAGCGTTCTCTTAACACGCTGAGCTTCCAGTATCTGCATAATCACAGTTATAAATCTCCAGGTAAATTTGAATATCGGTGATAGAATTGGGCCTCAAGACCACTTGAAACGATTTTCAGCAAAATAAGCTAACCAGATAGGTAAAAGAACAGCCATGCTTTTTCGCGATGCAAAAACTGATCGGATTAAATTAGTATGCCGAGACATACATATCACCTATCACAAAAACAAATAATTATTCGAGATGAACTTTGTCAAGAAAAAGCTTAATCTGAGTAGAAAGCGCATATACCTAAATATGTGTCCACCCTGCATTTATCTTAGATAAAATAGTTGAATGGTTACTCATATAAAGTGGAGTTCCCTATGCACATAGCATGTGCATTATGGATTTGCAGTATATACTACATAGTACATGACGACGCAATTAGACTAACAGTGTAATTTGATGCCATACACAAGCTGCTTGATTACCGTTATTACGAATTAAACCGTAAAAATTGGCTAATTATTAAACAATTATTAAAATTCTTCATAGTCGTTGAGAATTAATCTCTCATTTGGGACAAATTTCATGGCATAATGAAAAAAATATACTCGTCCAAACAGACTAGTACCCCTGAAAATATTGATAAATATTTCACGAGATTGCGTTTGTAGATTGAGCAGTTATAATATCAATCGTCAAAAATTATTGATTCAACGTTGAACTACTCTCTTATACATTTATTACATACAAGATTTTCAGTACAGCCTTAGTAACATTTTCGAAACTAATTATTGTTCTTCGTAACAATTGTAAAGTTGTTTCAGCTGCAGTTTTTGCTAAATGTGACAGCGTGTTTTCAATACCTTCATAATTTCCTTTGTCTTTAATGTCAACTTCCATATTTTGACAACTTTTATTAAGCACATAGCAATGAACACATAGCACAATTTGACATTTAGTCTTCACAAATAATCTAACAAATGTATTGGTGACGGGTGCTTTGTACAGTATCATCAACATGAATCCATGGAAAAACTAAATTTCGGTTAGCAACAGCTATAGGTGTATCCATGGTGGGATACATAAACAAAATAAGATGAGAGGTGGCCATAGAAAATAATATTCTCAAGTTCTTTTTATTTTTTAGATTTTCGACAATATCAATGGATGAGCAAACAGCACTTGTGCTGGCCTTGCAATTGGTGGCTCTATTTTCTATTGCGGGCGCTCTACTCCTGTATTTACTATGCAAAATACGTGCAGTCCCGGAACCAGAAGTGGGAGCTGTCACCATTGGAGGCGGCAAATCTATCCTTATCACGTCCTGTGATACTGCCATTGGTTTGCAGGTAATTTATTCCTCCAATAAATTTACGAATAACACTTTACGTTCAACATAATACACAACGTTTCGGTACCTGAGATCTGTTGCCGTCATCAGTTGAACTGATATACTACTGAATATTCCTAAGTCAACGAGCTTTATATCTAGTGAAATGAGGGTGATTAAATGTGACGGGTAAATCTTGCGTATTGGACGAATGGTCAAGTGTGATAATTGATAAGTACTCCTGGCGTGATAGGTGAGTCAAGGGAGTGAGGCGGAGCTTTGGATGTAGTTCAGTGAGTGATTGTGGATCCTGGATTTTTATCTTGAAAGAGGGTTCTTGAACTATGAATTTATTCCAAAGTGGTCTAATTTCGACACTGGCTTGGCTGAATACTGTTTCTCTGTCATACATGATGTAAGCAGCCTCTTTGAATTTCCTCTTGAAGGTGTGTTTTTCTTCAGCTATTACTTTCGCCTGATCCCAACGAATTCGGTGATGTTGTTTCCATGCGTGGTCTGCAATGCCTGATTTCTAAGTTTATAATCTTTGTGTATGACGTGGTATGACGTCTATGTTCTTTAATCCTGGTTTCTAAAGGTCTCTTGGTTTCTCCGACATATGAAAGCAAACCGCCTTATCTATATGGTCTGCCAAAAATATATTAGAAGGGAGCACTTCTTAGACCTATCATCAGTTCGAGGGGATCAACATGTTATAACGTGGAGAAATCTCTGCTACCCATTATATCACCGCCGGTTGGAGGCAGCAACACTTTCATACAAGATTCTAAGCACTTCATTCAGATTATGAAGAGCACTGAATTAGAAGAGAGGGACAGTTTTGTAAATTTCGATGTAGAAATCTTATTTACCAACGTGCCAGTCGAGGAATCCATTAGAATCGTAGAAAGAAGATTAAAAAAGTATGAAGGCCTAGAGAACAGAACAACTGCAATCGTAGAGCTCCTGGAATGCTGTTTGAAAACTACTTACTTCCAAGCTCTCTCCGAATTCCACAGGACGACGGATTACCAATGAGATCACCACTTTTTATTTACTTGTACTAAGTACAAGGAAGTATTGTGAAACCTACAAAATTCACCTATCGTCATTTTAATAAAAATATCTGGTTTGAGCATCCCTGAATCCATTTTGACTATTTTTGGCTTGATGTCGGTACGTATGTTCGTGCGTGCGTTCGTGCGTGCGTGCGTGCGTATGTGCGTAGCTCGCAAATCTCAAAACTGGTTGAACGTATAATGTTGAATTTGAAAGACTGGTATAGGGTCTAGTTGTACACCTCGCATTATGGTTCCAATCGTCTGTACCGGAAGTGCACTTTACTTGAAACTTTTTTTGATAAATCCAGAATGATCAACCGTAGGATGTTGAAATTTGGTATTTGAACTTGATGTATCAGAATGGTTATCTGCTATTTTCGTATAAATCGGCCAAGCCGGAAGTGCACTTTACATGAAACTTTTTTCTAATTCTTTGCATAAATCCAGAATGATCAGCCATAGCATATTGAAATTTAGCGTTTGATAATCCATTGTCAATTTTTTAATTTGGTTTGACATTTTACATATTAAAATATTTTTCCCTAAATTTCATCTCGTAGGCATGACAAAAGCGACAAAATTGGATCAGAACATGCTTTTTCATACTTTAAAATTTATTTTCATTATGTTGGTCACACGGTTCAGCTTTATTTTCAGCATTATTGAACTCCAAATATACATACTTATCAAACGTCTTAAAGGCATGAAAAACAAAACTAGGCACTGAAATCTACGACTATCTGACGGTCTAAAAGTACAAGGAAATATTGTGAAACCGACAAAATTCACATATCGAGATTTTGATGGATATATCCGTTTTGAGCATCCCTGAATCCATTTTGACTATTTTTGGCTTGATGTCGGTACGTATGTTCGTATGTATGTGTGTATGTGCGTAACTCGCAAGTCTCAAAATTCGTCATACGTATAATGCTGGAATTTTGTATAAAAGACTGGTATAGGATCTAGGATCTTGATGTGCACCTCGCATTATGGTTGCAATCGTCTGTACTGGAAGTGCACTTTACCTGATACTTTTTTTTAATTTTCCGCATAAATCTAGAATGATTAGCCGTAGGATACTGGAATTCAGTATTTGAAATTGCTGTAGCATCCAAATGATCATCTCCTATTTTCGTCCCAATCGACTAAGCTGAAAATGCACTTCATATTCCAGACTTTTCGAATTTTTCTCATAAATTTAAAATAATCAGTCGAAGAATATTGAGATTTCGTATTAAGCACTTTTATAGCTTATAGTTGTACACCTTGCATAATGATTATGATCGGCTAAGCCGGGAGTGCAGTTTACTCGAAACATTTTTTAATTTGCCGCATAAATCCAAAACGATTGAACGTAGAATATTAGAATGCAGTAATCAAGATGATAGTACTGTCTAGATGCTCATATCCTATTTTCATTGAGATTGACTGAGTCGAAAGTACACTATACTTGACGATCTTGGAACTTTGCGCATAAATTCAGAACTGTTAGCCTTGGAATTCTGGAAATAAGTATTTAGGAATGTTGTAGCATAAGAATGATGACCTACAGTTTCCATAGCAACCGACTAGCCGTGGAATGATGAGATGTTGTGTTTGTTTATATATATCCAATCCAATGATGTACAAGTAAGTCACGTGATGTCCACGTCAGATGTTTTTTCAGTTTTAGCCAACATATATATGAAATTTTTTGAAGAAATAGTCCTGGAAATAGCACGGGCTAGACCAGATCAAAGAAATGGGTGAGATATGTGGATGACAGATTCATAATCTGGAATCAAAGTGACCGAGATCCCTAAAAATTTGTTGACCATATTATTTCTCTCAGAATCAGCATCAAGTTCATAATGGAACAAGAAATCCAGAAACGTCCACTTCTTCTATAAATCTACTTACTACGTAATAAATTTTGAAATATTTCTCGACATTTTTGATAAAAATTGATATTTACAGATACTCCTACTTTTATTTTGTTTCCTGTAATTTCATAGTGTGAGTATATTATTTTTGAAGGTTCACATCTATTCGTTTGCAATTTCGAATTGAAATATTTATGTATCCCCTCATTTCAGTCTACCGGTCCTGATGATGGCTACCAAGTGGTCGTAATCGGTCAATAATAAAATTAAAATAACATTTTGCCAACAGTATAATGAAGACTTGATTTTCACCTTCAATTTCACATAATTCACTTTCCATCGTTATAAGATAACACGTAACTACTATTATTTAAAATTCTTTCTCGGAAGAGAATGTTTCTTCCTTCAGCGTTTCGTGGTTGTTGGCCTTTGTTTCTGTTCTTGATCTCTGAATTGGTTCATATGCCATCTGCGCCAGTAAAAAGCTTTTAATCCGTTTATAAATTTAATCCTACCGAAAAATATGCTCATTTGCACCAAACGAAGACCCCTTCGCTATTCAAGTGCTATCTATCGCATGTTTTTAAATAATCATATCAAAGTTAGAAATATTTCGGTACAACAATGTAAAGATAGTACATGAGGTACTTCATTCGTGGAGCATAATAAAAAACATAGCTCAACAAAAACTAAACTTAAATAAAACATCAAGGTTTACATTCAAACAAAGTAATTGCATAACAACTTGACAATAAATAGAAATAAATCAACTACATAAAATATTGATGTGAGGAGAATACATGAATATAAAAATAAATACTCTATTTCAAAAATAAGCGTTGATAAAAATTTGATTGATTTGTGGATCTAAATCCAGATAAAGGGAAAGCTCTTACAGGACATATTCTACGTTTACTGGGAATTGATCCTGTTGTGCAGTTGGTAATTTTTATTTTTACTTGTTTCTAAGCATTGGCGCAGATGTCCAATGTGATAAGAAATTCATACCTGGTCTGGTGCAGTTGGCAATCGCCTCTAAATTAAACCTCATGAAGAATCATACACTTATATCCCTTGATGTGGAAGGACAATTAAAAATTGCACGATCTTTAGAAAGCTGGCAGACGGCAGTAGCAACTAATTTAAAAAGCTGGCAGACGGCAGTAGCAACTAATTTAAATTGACAGATGGTGATTCTTGTAGTCTGCAAAGTTTAAGGTTTCATTTGTTATTTTTCACTCAGAAACATGACGTGAATAATTTGGAATTTAAATATATTGCTAAGCCGCATATACATCTAACGAACGATGGCGAAAGAAGGATAGCGAACGAATTCGCTCAAATATGATCGACCGAACGATAAAATTTGTTGCCTTGTGCAAACTGAGCAAATCGAATGTGTTCGCAAGGGTTTCCTGATTCTCGCGGGTTATTGTCCATAATCAGTGGGAAGAACGAAGTAAGTCTGACGACGATATTATAATCGCAAGTGCGGTTTATAATTATCAGTGAAGAACTAGTTAAGCGAAGGAGGAAGGAACGTCGTTGGTGGATAACCTCACTTTGTAAGAGCAGAGAACAGTATAATGCACCGAAATCAATGAATAACTGGAGGATAGAAATAGAATACGAACTATTTAAGAATTTTTGTAGAATTAAATCTACGGAATTTGATTTTTTATTGAATGAAATCAGAATCAAAATTTCTAAAAAAGATACATCATTCAGAGTACCTATTTCTGTTGCACAAAGACTTATACTAACATTACGACTCGTACACATTTAAAAGTTTCGGCAATTTTACTCAATGCATCCAGTTTCTTCATTTTGTTCTTGTAGTCGTCGTTTGAAGGATTTCACAAGCACTCACATTCTCGATGTAATTCTATTAATTTTAGATTGGCGGCATTATTCTATTTCATTTTGATTGAAGAATATTCTACACAATTAGTTCAGCTAAATTTGCCTACTTCATCGCTCTGCCAAATGTAAATAAATTCGAAGACTCGTACACACTAGCAACAGCAAATCCCAACATGCGCACGAATTTTCTTTGATGTACCGCCTAGAGAGCGAACCTCGCCGAAGACGAACGCATGTGTCTATTGGTGCTTGTTTGGCCGTACACATTCAGCACACGCATTCGTTCGTTACTCTGAAGCACGAAGGAGAATAATAGAGGAACGGACACTCAGTTGGAAAACATGAAGCCTAAAATGTAATGCGGCAGACGTGAGAGAGATAGCGAGAGCGGGCCCAGCTTTGCATGTTTCATATACAGAAATGAGATTATATTTGAGTCTTTCTCAATAAAAAACAAATGCCAGATAAATTCAATATTTTCATTACGTTAAATACTTTATTATTTATTAAATGAAAGGCAAAAGTAATAGAAAATTAACATTTCTATTTATTAAAATCTGCAATGAAAAAGTGCATTATTATGGAACATTTTTTATTAACGTTTCTTTGGATAAGAGTTTTCTAATTATGAATAACAGATACATAAACAATTTCATGAATATTTTATATCACAATGGAAGTAATAAAATTGAGAAAATATACACAAACAATTTCTTATATACCAGAAGAAAATATGACCAAAATTTTGCACAAATCTCCTAACTTGCGTGCATCCGTGATATTTATGGGAAAATTCCGTTCATTTTTATATTCTTTTCTGAAAACAAAGTATTTTGTCTCCAATTCATTAAAATTTGTTTTTCTTCGATGGATAAAATTTTAAAATCGGAAAAATTCTTATAAGGCTTCTGAATCCAAGTTTTGCTTTGGATTCAAATTTATTTCTAGCGTTTAAATGTCTTCTACTGAAAATTGAAAATTATTTTAATGGAATAAATGGAAGATTAATTCTATCTGCATTTTAATATCTTTCTCTTTTTTGCACAGCTTGAGCTTTTTCAGAGATCCATCCTGTTTTATTAGAGATTTCCTTGTTTTTTTAGAGACGCTTAAATATTTCGGGTAATTTGGAAAAATACTCGGACATGCATTTTCTTTTAGTCGGAAATATTTGAACGGTTTCTGTTATAATATATTTGTCACATAATTGAACAATTCCATACTATACCGAACGGTGAATTTGTAAACAATTATCACATCTCTATTGATTTCAAAACATAAATAGAAATATTTTTATTCTTTATTGATAAGAAGTATTTTTAAAGTTGAATTTTTCACTAAAAGTTTAGATTAGATACGTTCAGTAATTTGAAACATCCTTTAATTTTACTATAATTTTAAAATAATTTCTTCTCACTTTTATATCTCTAGACGAGCATTCTTTTATGATATCCTCGCCACTTATTCAATAAAATATCATCTTTAGGTTATATACGACAGGAATTTTTTTTGACTGGTCCAACTTAGTGCTATATCATGTTTTAAAATACAATTATTAAATATACAGTACATAAGATATAAATTAGATACATATAATTTTTTACATTTTAGTTACTGAGAGATTAAAACTATTACTGTTTTTATTGTAATATTGATTTGATCCATAAATTTCACATATGTGACCACGAATAGACGAATCCTACTGGACTCAGAGTATGTCAAAAACAAAACTGTAGCATTTGTTGATTTTATACTTCTGAAACTTGATAACAAAAATTGTACTGCCAGGCCGAATTTTAAATCCCACTTTAAAAAAATATGGAATCGATATGGTAACTTTTATTGGGCTAAAAGTAAAACACAAATCTCCAAAGCAAATTAAAATGGAAATATGTTTATCAAAATAAGAATGCTATTACACTGAACTTAGCACTAAAAATTAAATTGTATTCAATGTTGTTAACACATCAATATTTATTTCACAGCGAATTTATACTCACTTTTTATGCCACTATTCTTCGTTTATCGACTTTTGATTCGTGGCTGACTTAGAATTAGGATCAGGATCATACGTGCTTATATATCTGCCTGTGTTGCATCCAGAGTATCATAGAACAATCAAGAGTTTGCTTCTAGAATTTTGATCGAAAAGTAAAGAAAATTTGTTTCAATATAATGACAACAATGACTATATCACATTTTACGTTTGAGTTTCGATATCCTGGTAGTATCTAAGATTTTATGACACAAGTTTTTCAAAACATTTCTTCTGTAAAAAACAGCTGAAAACTAGAAAAGAATAACGTCAAATATATCGACGCAAGCATGAGAGCCCCGAACGCATGGATGAAATAAAAATTCAGTCTACTGTTCTGGTTGTGAAAAAAAAAATAAGTAACTACAACTACATAATATTGTGGATAAATTGTTTGGTTGAAACATCTATTTTTCATGAAAACTATAAACTCGTTCATCATGTTCTTTAGCACAGAACCGACAATTTTTTGCAGTCTAATTGTAAGTTTTCAATGGAGAATATTTGAAGTTTGTGAGAAAATAAGTAAGATATAAGTTTCCATTGAGATTTTATAATGTTATTGAATACAAAAAAATTACAAGTTTGCTTTCCTCATGAGTGGTTCATGAACAAAATCATCAACTAATGATAATCAAATTGATTTACTCATAGAACAATTGTCTCAAGCGCGATCTACACGTAATGTTTTGTCGCCAGTCTTGCATGATCATGCCAAATTTGTCAGACAACATGGTACGTGTAGATGGCAAGTTGGACGTTTTGCATGAAGTGAATGAGATTTGACAAACTCGCAAAAGACTGATGAATTGGAGCATTCTATCAAGCAATACAGTAGACAAGACTGTGCTGTGCATATTGCGAGCGTGCGAAGCCATGGAAGGGGAAGTAAAATCGTAGCTAGCGCTAGCAGCGGATGATTCACGCACTTTGGGAAGCTCTTTTGTATATTTCTAATATAAGAAATGCACGTATTGATTGCAGTTTTTCAAGAAAACAAATAAAATGAGCAATTGGTGTTGCAGTGTTGTGAATTGCAAAAATACTAGAAAAAACACTAATGTAAATTTCATAAATTTCCTGTTGCAAAATGAGAAGTAAATCGATGAAATAATTGGATAGCTGCAGTGAGAAGGAAAAAATACGTACTACCATAATCTCTATTTCTTTGATAGAAATAACATTGAAAATAGCAGACTTCAGAGAGGTCACAGGTGCATATGGACCATTAATAATTATTCTCAAAAGTAATGAAAAAATTGGCATTTTTTGGCGCTCAACATATTCTCATATACATTTTTTCCAAGTTTTCTTCTTTAGACTTTGGGATTATTGTTTTAATACCAAAAAATTGTCTCATATCTGTATATCATTAAATAATAGAAGCATGCATAAATCTAGTTCAAGAAAATTTATTAATGATTTAGTGTAAATGGATCGCTTTGGTATCCTAAATCACTTGATTACATTTGAGTGATCATTCATTGGAGGCAAAAAATCTTAAGAGGAATCATGTCCTAGCTAAGTATGTTTCTACAATATTCTTTTCGATTTACAAAACTTCAAAAGTTCATGAAAGTTCAACTTTAAGCAGGAGAATGAATATATGCAAAAAATATAATATTATTATTCAATTGTCCATCAGTATTAAATAAAAATTAAATAACTTAGCATTGATTAAGGAGAAAAAATAAATCTCGAAATGAACAAAATCTACCCAATGAAAGCTATAGTAATAATATAAGTCCATCAGTAGGATTTATCAGTATTTACAACATCTCGAGGATATTTTGAGGCCCACCTACAATACTTCAATCAATTTTGGACAGTTTGAATTTGTCAATTTGATTTCACAAATATATAACAATTCATATTGCAATTCATATTGCAATTCTGTGAAAATTCATTAATTCTACAGATCTATAAATCCATAAGAAATGGTTAAAAACGCATCAATTCATGAGGATGACAAACCCATTGCGAATTTGTTCATAATTTATAAATAATAAATCTACGAGTTTTACTGATTTATAACTTGACACAGAACTGCAACATTAGTTAAGGAATGACTATTTTATTCATTCTATACGTTTTCATTCCATGCTATTATTTTATGATCGTTTTTATATATTATGCCATTACTTAACCAAACTTTCATTGAGTTTCAATCTATTTTTAATGTCAGCCGAACTTATAAGAAACGTATAATAATAATGTATAAAACTTTTCACTTGCTCAGAATATCCGTATATACTTTTATTGATACCAAAATATAACATTTTATCTCGTTAGATCACAATGTACATATACGCCAAATATCCTCCTTTAGTTCATACATCAAATGGCGCTGCTGTTGCGCACGGAACGAATAGACGT
Source organism: Dromius quadrimaculatus (assembly GCA_963989225.1). NCBI lineage: Eukaryota > Metazoa > Arthropoda > Insecta > Coleoptera > Carabidae > Dromius > Dromius quadrimaculatus. The sequence continues at coordinate 25,862,521 of OZ022324.1, forward strand.
GAGTCATTCTTATCGGCCAGACTTCGCTACCCCGTGAGTTCACTAGTATGCTCTGGACCTAGACCGCGGACAATGCAAATGGTATTTTGAATACATTTTAAGGCATAAAAATTGCGTCAGATTTAAGTAACTGATCTCACGAGTGTTGGAGATATACGCTAGATCTAGTTATCATAAAAAAAAATAATAATAATAAAAAAAAATGTCATGTATTGAATTTATATAGGAAATAAAATATTGTTCTATTCAGTTTGTTCTTGTATACTGCGTACTCTAACAGGTTATTGGCCCGGAATTGGAATATTAAAACAAAAATACATTTCGAAAAATGGAAAGCGCAAAGTTCAATTTCACAAAACTGAGTAATAGCAATTATCAGGTATGGAAATTCAAGATGAAGATGCTTCTTATTAGAGAAGGTACTTGGAACGTAGTATCAAGATCAGATGATAAAGAATGGAAAGAAAAAGATGAAAAAGCTCAAAGTACAATATCTTTGTCAATAGAAGATAATCAAATAATACACATTTGCAACTGTAAAACTGCGAAAGAAATGTGGGAAGTTCTCCAAAAAGTACATGAACGAGCCAATCTAAGTAATAAATTATACTTATTGCGAAAATTATATCAGACAAAATTTGAAGATAATCAGTCTATGACAGATTATATAAGAAGTACTCTTGAATTAATAGAAGTTCTTAGAGGAATTGGAGAAGAAATTAAGGATTTCCATATAGCTGTTTTACTTTTGAGTGGACTTCCAGAAAAGTATAGCACACTTGTAACTGCTTTAGATGCACGTCCAGATGATGAGTTAACATTAGAATATGTAAAGGGAAAATTATTAGATGAATACAATCGTAGAAATGTTGATATTGAAAGCCCAGATAAAGCACTAAAAACACAGAGAAACCACAATAACATAAATGTCAAGAAATGTTTTTACTGTAAGAAAAAAGATCATTTAAAAAAAGATTGCTATTTTTTCAAGAAAAGCAATAGTGGAGAATACAGACATTTTGATAAGCACAAGAACAGACATCAAGCAAAGAATGTTGTAGAAAGTATAAATGAAGAATTCTGTTTTAGTGAAAGACATATACAGAAGAATGATAATAATTGGTATATTGATTCGGGTGCATCAAGCCATATGACTAGCAATAGAAATTTCTTCCTTCATCTAGAAGAAAGTGAAACTAAAAAGGTTCTGACAGCAAACGGACAAGAAATGAGTTGTCATGGAATTGGAAATGGCAAGATAAATTGTCAAGTTTCAAATCTGACAGGAGGAGTAAAAATATGCAAAGTTTTGTACATTCCAGAACTTCAATCAAGTTTATTATCTGTCAGGAAATTAACAGAAAGAGGATATACCGTAACTTTCAATAAGAATAAATGTTTAATAAAATGGAATCAGGAAATAAGAGCAGTTGGTAAATCAGAGAATGGACTTTATAAATTGTGTACGGATTTAAATGTATTCGCCAATAAAATGATAGAAGAGACACATAATAACTGCATACATGTATGGCATAGAAGATTAGGACACCGAAATCCTGAAGACATAAAGAAACTAACAAGAAATAATCTTGTGAGTGGAATGAAAATAAATGATTGTTCAGAATATTTAAAATGTATAACATGCTTGAAAGGAAAGTTAACGAAGAAGCCATTTGCTAAGCAATGCGAAGGAAAGTCAGAACAACCCTTGGATTTAATTCATTCGGACATATGTGGACCGATGAGAACTATGACTCCAGGGAAGAAACGTTATTTTTTGACGTTTATAGATAACTTTTCAAGGTATTGTACAATTTATCTTCTACAATCGAAGGATGAAGTTGCTAAAAAGCTTGAAGATTTTATTGCTTGTGTCAAGAATAAATTTAATAAAGCGCCAAAAATATTGAGAACAGATAACGGCGGCGAATACTGCGGACATCAAGTACAAGAGATTTTGAAGAAAAATGGTATTAAATTTGAGACTACCGTCCCATTTTGTCCAGAGCAAAATGGAATAGCAGAAAGGAAGAATAGAACTCTCTGCGAATCAGCAAGATGCATGCTTATCGATGCTAATTTACCCAATAAATATTGGGGAGAAGCGATAAGTACTGCTAACTATTTACAAAATCGATTGCCAACAAAATCAACTGACAAGACTCCATATGAATCATGGAATAATGAAAAACCAAAAATGGATCATATTAGAATATTTGGTAGTACTGTATATGCGTATATACCAAAAGAAAAGCGAAGTAAATGGGATCAAAGAGCAGAAGAAGGTGTATTGGTTGGATATAGTGAGCAATGTAATGGATATAGAATTCTGAAGACTGAAACAAACAAAGTCATAATAAGTAAAACTGTGGAATTTTTAGAGAACAGAAATTCATATGAATACGTTGGGAACAGAAATTCTGGAAGTGAAAATGGAGATCAAGAAATTGATACAGGAAATATAGAAGATGAAGAGCTTGAAATCAAAATAAGAACGGAAGAAAAGAGTCCAGAAGAAAACATTGAAGTTGAAGAAATAGAAGAGAAAGAGAATGAAGTAGACGCTGAAGAAGTAATAAGCGAAGACAAGAAAACTGAAAATTCAAGAAGAATATCAACACGGAAAACAAAAGGAAAACCTGCGGAAAAGTTAGCATATCTAGCTACAATTGTAACACATGAAGAACCAAAGTCATGGAAAGATTTGGAGAATCTTACAGGAGAGGAAAAATTAAAATGGATGCAAGTAGCGGATGAAGAAATAAAATCTCTGAAAGAAAAAGAAGTATGGGATTTGCGAGAGTTGCCTCATGGGAAGAACACAGTAAAATGTAAATGGATTTTCAAGAAGAAAATTGATTCTGATGGAAATATTTTCAAATATAAAGCCCGCCTTGTTGCAAAAGGCTATACTCAGAAGTATGGAATAGACTACGACAGTACTTTTGCACCAGTAATGAGACAAAGTACATTCAGAACATTATTATCAATAGCAGCAGTACGAAAATTGAAAATTAAACACTATGATATAAAAACTGCTTTTCTAAACGGAAATTTAGAACAAGAGATCTTTATGAAACAACCTGAAGATTATAAAGAAAAAGGAAAAGAGCATTTAGTATGCAAATTGAAGAAATCTATTTATGGTTTAAAACAATCAGCAAAAGCTTGGAATGACAAACTAACAAAAGTTTTGAAAGAAGATGGTTTCCAGCAAAGTAAAAGTAACCCCTGCCTTTATGTCAAAACCGAAGAAGAAACTCAAGTATATCTATTAATATATGTTGATGACATCGTAATTTGTTATGAAAATGAAGAAATAATTAAGAGAGTTGCAAATACACTAAATGAAAATTTTGAAACCAAAGATTTGGGTAATTTAACATATTTTCTAGGAATTAGAATACAACGAGAAGAAGATGGAAGTTTCCTACTTGATCAAGAATTGAAAATTAATCAACTTATAAATGATATTGGATTGCAAGATGCAGCATGTTGTTCCACACCCATGGATACAGAATATCATAAGTTATCAGGAGATGATGATATTTTGCCAAATAATGAAAATTATAGAAAAGCAGTGGAGGTATTGCTATATTTGGCGACAGTTTCACGTCCTGACATTTCATTAGCAGTTAGCTATTTAAGCAGAAGAGTCAGTAAGCCCAGAGAAAGGGACTGGACTGCAGTTAAAAGAGTTATTAAATATTTGAAAGGAACAGCAGACTTCAAATTGAAAATTTCATCGAATACTAATTTGAAACTTCATGGCTACGTAGATGCAGACTGGGCCGGAGATACATCTGATAGAAAATCAATAAGTGGATTTGTATTTCTGTTGGGAGAAAATCTTGTATCATGGACCAGTAAGAAGCAAACATCAGTGGCATTATCTTCGACTGAAGCTGAATATATTTCGGCGGCTTTAGCTAGTCAAGAAGCAATGTGGTTGAAACAGCTTTTGAATGATTTTAGTATTATATTAAATGAGCCAATTAAATTATACGAGGACAATCAAAGCTGTATGAAGCTTGCAATAAACGAAAAATTTAGCTGCAGGACGAAACATATTGATGTTAGATATCATCATTTACGAGATTTATTAAGATCTGGAACTATAGAATTTGAATATTGTGGAAGCAAAAACATGGTTGCAGATGGGTTCACAAAACCATTACCAATGGAGATATTCCAGAGATTAAGAACATCATTAAATATTCTGAAGAAATAATCTAGCGAGTGGGGGTGTTGGAGATATACGCTAGATCTTGTTATCATAAAAAAAAAATAATAATAATAATAAAAAAAATGTCATGTATTGAATTTATATAGGAAATAAAATATTGTTCTATTCAGTTTGTTCTTGTATACTGCGTACTCTAACAACGAGTTTTAAAATTGCAGTGAGGGCTGATAGCCATCCCCATGACAGTATTTTGTTTCTCTTTTTCTGGCATGACAAGCGTTAACAATTTACAATACACGCCTATGTACATACATAAATAGTTGCGCTAATCATCTGGTTCCTGCTCTTTCTCTTGATGATTTCGGAACGACTGAGCCTAGTTTTGAGACAATAAGTTGGAATAATATAGACTCGCAATATCCATCGGAAACAGTGATGGAACTGGCCATGAAATTTATGGTCGGGGAAGTACTGTATGGTCAAAGCAGATTTTTTCAGAATTGATTCAATTGTTTCATTCACAATTCATCAATTATTTTCTTCATGAAGATACTTACTTTAAATGGGCATTTTATCTTGAGTGCCCAAGAACCCTATCCCGCTTAAAATGATAGGAAGTGTAGCTCAATAGTACTGCCTTTGCATACAAAATTTTAAAGTCAATATCTTCAGTATTATGGAAATTTTTAGTAAAGGATAATTGGAGAATCAGTCTGCTATCTTGATAGATTTAATCCGTCTTTAACCACGAGTTTACGGATAAATAAAACCAACTTGACTAATCAAAGACGTCCAACGTAATTACGTTATTAAAATCTGAAAACTAGATTTTCGTTAAAAATAATGGTAATATATTTTTTCAATTTCTTAGGAATTAATTAGTATTATATTTTTGGAATTCACCAATATTTTCCTCAATGGCTGTGTTCGCATACTCACACATACCTCAAATTCACAGTGGGACTGGCAATAAAATGCATAAATAATTTGTGTATATTTTCTAATCGATTGATTATTTTTTTATATTCACTACGAAACTTTCCAAAGTAATATTTTTTTTTTTTAATTTATTTTATGATGAAAGATTAAAAGTTTTAGAAATAAAATTAAGTTGAAATAAAAGCAAACTACTCCAAATAGATTATTTATAAGTTTCTCATGTTGTAATACTGTATTTTTAGTAATGAAAAGTGAAACTTAATGTCAGAAATATAGCTTTATTGCTTGTTTAACTAATAAAATATAATTTCTAGAAAATTATCCATTTGAATATAGCTTGTTGATCTTCAACTTCTTGGAAAAAATAAAGGTCAATAAATGATAATAGTGAAAGTTTATTTTAACGTGCTAAAGCGTAAAATCTGTGACGGTTTAGCGATAACAGGAGAAAACAAACTAAACGAATGATACCTAAATTGGAAGTAAAGAGAAATCGTCACGTGCATTTAACATAGTATTCTTTGTTTCATTTAAGTTTTCGTAATTTCCCACTTTTATTCATTTTGTCTGTTATAAAAATTGTAATTCCAGATCCCTCTAATTTCAATTGTTATAATCCAAAAGGAAAGGGAAGAAATAAGATAACACATTTTTAATTCAATCATTTTGTCCTCCAGGTAGCACTTCACCTCGGAAACCGCGGCTTCCGCGTGTTTGCTGGATTAAAAGATGGGGCTAGCTCCGGCACGGAAACAGACAGCGTTCCTGCCAAAGTAATTCGTGCGTGGCAAAAAAACCGCGAATCAGGAGAATTGTCTTCGATGCATCCACTTCCGGGATCCATCGTTGCTTTGCCTCTTGATGTCACTAGAGAGGACATGTTGCATGAATCAGTGGATATAGTACGAGCACACTTACCTGCTGGAGAAGATGGTAATTATTATTCATATTTATATAATTTATATAATATTCATTCATTAAGCAAAAAGCTAATACAAACAATCACATTTTAGAATACATTTAAAGATTAAGATCCGATGTAGTGACTAGGTAGAATTTGGTTAGGCCTCAAGAGATCCACAGTGTTTCAAATGGTAATTTATTTTAAAATATGAAACAGGACGTTTCAAAAAGCTAAAACTGCTCTTATCATCAGCTCTAAGTAAAAAAACGATACATTAGATAAAGTAATGTTTAAGTGTACATGATAAATAATTTTAAATTTGTGAAAACTGTACAGCGCAAATCTATGATCAGAACCTACATTCAAGGCAATGTCACAGGTTCGAAATTGAAGGTAAGCGGATTTTCGTTGTAGAGTTTTCAAAAATTTAAAATTCATTCATTTACGATCATATAAAAAGTGACAGTTTTTCACATCATTTTCAATGTAAAAAAAAGGCTTTTATGCAAAATTGTGCAATAAAATTTTGATTGCGTACTTTAATTACATGATTTCAAAACGGAGAGTCCATCAGCTCTAATTATCAGTATTTAAACATCTGCGGGATTTCTTGAAACTAATCTATAACACTAAAATCACTTTTGGACATTTTAAACTTGATATTTTAATTTAAATTCACAAAAACATTCATGTCAACTTCAACGAAAACAATTCAATTCATAATATCGATTCCTTTGCTACCAATTGTTGCTGTCAAAGTGACATTTACGAAAGAGAAAATCTAATATAATAAAAATGAATTGCTGTTCGTTAGTTTCGCTAAAACTCAAAAACGGCTAGACCGATTCGAATATTTTTTTTCTTATTCTGTTTGCTTCAAAACAGGGGGGGTTTGAATGAAAAATGATCAGCATACATTAAGTAGTGCAGGAGCCGTATTTGTTCGTTCGCGCACCGTTCAACCAATTGGGTTAAAACATTCTATAGTTGTTAATGACACTATCGGAAAGGCTCTTATTATAGTACCATCAACATACAATAAGTGGCGCACTAGCTGTATTTGTTCGTTCGTGTATTGTTCGTCCGATTGAGTTGAAACTTAATACGCTATGTCAGTAGCGTTATGCGCGGCGCGAGCGCCGTCCTGGTGGCGACACTTGGCATTTGTTTATTAATACAGAGTGATCAATAATGATTGTCTGACAGGTGACAGGCAAAAGTTCGCATTATGATCAAAACTAGCTTCAGGGAATAAAGTTAGTATAAATTTATTTATTTTGAAAACTACATTACCGACATTTCAAGAACACAATGGCGTATATTTTGCATATTTTATGACGGATTCATCCATAATCTGATTCAATAAACGAAAAAGTAAGTAAATAGCTGTATTATTGACTGATTATTGAGAATTTATTATTATTCTACCAAATTATTAGGTCAGAATAGTGTTTTCAGAGGAACTGTCATCTGTCACTTGAATGTCACTATCTCAAGCAGGCGGCAAAGAAAAAATCAGAACAAAGCGGCACGGACAATCATTTTTGATCACTCTGTATGTTTAAAATCGTGACAATCAACAAATTTTGACGTATTCACGTAATTTGCAGAACTGGCACTCAGAATTACCAGAAAGTTTGTTACAATGACAGTAGTACTTCGAGGCAGGTCTCAAGAAGTTGATTTATCTATATTTAGATCCAAAAGTTTGAGCCAAAGAAAAAAATTGGTACAAGGTTTTCATGTCAGCGACGAAGAAGAAATTAAAAATAACGAAGAAGATATAGTAAAATTATGGCAGCTACTTTGCGCGAAACGCCTGGCACATTTAGTGATGGAACAAATCAGAATTTGTATAATGTATTGATCAAGATATATGTAAATTATTATAAGTGTAAACATAATTTTCTACTTGACATGATAGTATGTACGTTCGGGTGTACTTTTTGTATGACCTATTTAATTATTATCTGAATATTGAATCGGTAAACAATATCAATTTTTCTCGTGATTTTACATCACTTCATCTGATATTTACGAGTTATTTTTATAAATTGGAAATAATCTGTGTGACTATCATAAAAACTTCTTGATTTGGTGGGTTTTGAATTCTTCATTACGGAATCAGCATCATTCATGCCTAAATATTTAATATTTGCTTGTCAGATACGAGTTATCCGAAAGCATCATTCATTTAAATAAGTGAAAATTCATTAATAAGGATCCATTCATGATATTTTGTCTTCAATTAATAATCTATGATAATATTGTTGGAATATAATTTTAATAATTCAATATAAATATAATGTACAAACATTAAACAATTTAAAAAACACTAACTGCTTATTTCTAAAGTTCGCTAATATAATAATAAGTCTGTGTTCTTCACATGATTGCTGCAAAAATTCATTAATACAGGTATTAGTTGCAACTGCGAACATGCAGCTGCAGTTTGCATATAAATTAACATAGAAAGTATCTGCTTCAAGACTGACCAGCCAATGATTTGGAATCGTCCAGCACAGTTGGATAAATATCATAAGAGTGCAAGGATTGATAGTATGTATTATTGCATGAAAGCAAACTGAGAAGATAACTTTTTCACAGTTTCTCACGCCCATTCGCGATTCGGAAATGAATAAAAGTTCACCATTGCGCAATTGTGTGTGCGAACATTCAGGAACACAACAAATTAAACCTTATCCCGATGATTTCAACTTTTTCAAAGGATATTCCATATTTATTTGCCTCAAAAACTCAGTTTGGCTTTATGCTCTTTTATATTTGTTTTAACAGCTCCAGTCAGTATTAGTAAAGAGCTTATAACTTCTACCGCATGGAGTCGCGTTCGTCGCTACTGACATAGCGTATATATTTGTTGTAGGCACTTCTGTGAGGATTCTTATTGTAGTATCATCAACTTGGCGCACGAGCCACATTTGTTTATTCGCGCATCGTTCACCAGATTGAGTTAAAACTTACTACAGGTGTTTGTGTTGTTGGCTATTTTGTGGAGATTCTTATTACTATACCATCAACAAATCTTAAGTGGCGCACGAGACATATTTGTCTGTTCACACATCGTTCATCCAATTGAATTGAAACTTTCTATAATTGTTGCTGGCGCTTGCGTGAAGATTCCTGACAGTATTATCTATACTAGTGATTCTCAAAGTGATCCACAGGAGACTCGACGGGAGTTTACTTCTGGCAGGAAAAAAATTGGCTGTTCACAAGTTGTAAGTGAAGGTCCACGAAAAAGACCTTGGGGTGCATTGAAACCAGAAAAAAATCGAAAGTGGTTTACGAGAAAGTTTGGGAGCCTCGGATCTATACTAATATTATTAAGAGACAAGATTTGTATTTTTATTTGTTATGGATAACCTCAAGAACTACTGGACCGATTCTAAGAATTCTTTTATCAGTAGAATCCTATACCTGTTATCACTAAGTAACATGGGCTATAATTTACTTTGAAAAGAGGATTGCTTACAAAAACTTCAATAATGTAACCACGAAGGTTCTTACTATAGTATCATGAACATACATGAAGGGACGCACGAGCCATATATGTTTGTTCGCGCATCGTTCATCCACTTGAGTTGAATCTTATAATAACTGTTGTTGGCCCTTTCATGAAGATTTTTATCAATTATCTTATAAATTATTGAATTATGCTTTGAAGATTCGAACAAAAATCTCGAATATTAAAGAATGACTTCTTACACTTGTATCTTAAATATCTATTATCATGTACACTTAAACGTTACTTCATCAAATGTATCGTATTTTAATTTAGAGCAAATTATGAATACAGTTTTGGCTTCATATGTTAAAATAAGTTATCATTTGAAACACCGGTAGTTAATTATAAAGTTTATTAGGTAATTCAAATTGATCACATTATTCCATAGATTTTGTTTGTTTCCTCCTTCAGAAAAATTCCTGGCAGCGTCGATGTATAAAGCACTTCATTATTGGTCATATAATTACTTATAATTATTGAACTTTTTGACCTAGCATTTTAATTTTCAGTAGGCATTTATTAATAACATAGAGAGCATATTAAAAAGAATTCAAGAAATTCATGTTATAATTTGGATGCCAGCCCTGGCGAGTTTTTTAGAATATAATTACTATAGGCATTTGCTGAGACGCTGAGGTATCATGATCATGATGATATTTAGAATAATTTTCAATCTGTGAATTTGAGTAAACACAAGTAGAAAGTAAAATGAAGACAAAACAGCGTATCGATGGACAATTTCAGGCAGTCATATTATTGCTATCAGAAGTAAGGGGCTGGTCAAATGTCAGGATGTAATTAAGCCGAATTTTCCTGTAAATAATATGAGTTTAAGCCATAATGCTCAATGAGATGTCATCAGAGAGTCACACTATCAAGTACTCCCTATCAGAGCTTTTGAGGTTTAGCGAATTGGTTGATTTACCCACATATGAAACTACACCGTTGCCCTCAATAACATAGTATATGCGGTTGGTATACACATATTCTGTCTTGCATCGAAAGAATAATCCAACATCGTTGGTACTAGCTCCCAGATAGCTAAGTTACTAGTATTGTCTATTTCATGTTGGACGACAACTAGGGATAGATATTAGTACCGTGATGCCGTACCGATATTTATGACATACACAGATTGATTGATTTATCCACTTATGGACCAACACTGTTTCCGTAATAACACATAAATGCGCAGTGACGTATATAGGGAGGTAGACAAGTGGACCATGCCCATCTCCAGGATGTTAGATTACCAACTCAAAATATTTGGGCACATAAATAATTTCACATAAAAACATTTTGAAATGAAAGAAAGTTTTAAATATAAATAGAAATAGACGGCATGTGCGCCACTCAATGTATGTTGATGATAAAATAATAAAAACCTTCATAAAAAAGCCAACAACAACTATGGTGAGTTTCAATTGAATCGGATGAACGATGCGCGAACGAACATATACGGCTCGTGCGCCACTTAATTCATGTTGATGGTATTATAGCAGGAATCCTCACGAAAGTGCCACCAACAACTACAATAAGTTTCAACTCAATCGGATAAACGATGCGCGCATGAACAAATACAGCTCGTGCGCCACTTGATGTATCTTATGGTACTATAATAAAAACCTTCACGAAAATGCCATCAACATTTATAGAAAGTTTCAATCCAATCGAATGAACTGTGCTCGAACGAACACATACGGCTCATTCGCTTCTTCTTGTAAAGTTGTCTATTATAGCCTATATTACTCAGTAATAATATAAGAATTTTTAAAATTGGTCCAATAGCTTTTGAGTTCATTCATTACAAACAAAAATACAAGTATTTTTTCTTTATAATATTAGTGTAGACTAACATTTCATTTTTTTCAAATCAGTATGTTTTTGTAGACTGTTGTATTTGAAATTACCGTAACAATCAGTTTAATTATTATCACTTCCAGAGTGTCCAGTATCCGGATACTTTAATAATAATAAGCATTTTGCAAACAGAGCTTTAAATTTGTACAGGAAGTCTTTATTGAAATGAGATGTCAGTTGATTTGTATCTTAATTGGAATAAAGTTGTGTCGCGCGAAAGATACTGGTCCAAAAAGAGTTTTTTGAATAAGAAACTAATTGTTTCACATTCAGTTCAACTGTATCACGATTATTGTGATCTTTAATACTTAGACACCAAATTCAAATTGATAATTATTAATATTGAAAGCGTGAAACAAACAAAATTAATTTCTCTCCAACAACTAGTAACAAGCAAACGGAGGAAATTTCTTTACCTACATAATTGAAGTTGTGATTTTCACTTGCCACTTATAATATTCAAGAACACGCAGTAATTACATGTTAAGAAATGTAGCATAAAACAGAGGAAATAATTTTGTTTCATTAAAATAGTGAACGCTCTTCTGAAAATCATAAACTTTATTGGAATATAATCAAAATATTCATTTGATTTCTTATGTAGTGAATCAACAGCAGTTTACATTCTAGCACGGCAAATGTCAACAAATCACCTTTGACAATGAAGTATTCCACTATTCCGTACATAGATGGAGCAAGTGGTAATATTAGGAAAGTTTTTGAAGACAATGACAACATTAAAATTTGTTTCAAGTAACACAAGACAGTGGGTAATTCATTCTCCAAAATTGAAGACATAACCGATATAAACATGAGCTCTAACTTGATTTACAAGATTCCATGTAATGATTGCACTGCACATTACACGGGACAAACCGAGTGGCATTTAAAAACACGTTTGGATGAACATAAACGCAATTGTAAAAATGCCAAAAACAATGGTGCTACATAAATGTGGATTGGTTAGCTACTGTATCAACACCGGACATTCTTTTTATTTTGCTAATACACGCATCCTACAAAATCAAGCTATTCTTAACTTGAAATACTATATATAAAATAAGACAGAAATATTGTGAATGAGAAAACTGACACTATAGCCTCAATCACTATTAATAATTAATAAAATTTTGAAATGATTCATGTTTTTTGTTTCGTTGATTTTATCGATCTGTGCGATTTTGCTTTTCCGCAATACGCGGGCAAACACTTTATTCAACAAGTACTTAGTCTTGAGCTCTCATAACGGTCAGTTGTTGCCAAGCACAGTTTTTTAAATATTTAATTTTTAATTTTTTTTTATCCAAGACATAATTGTTTTTCTCATTTTTATAACATCGACCTTTACATAATTTATTATCAGACACAGATGTTAACTCACGCACACATTAATTCTATTTTAAGTACACTTTTCATTTCACTTTGTCATTTTGTCCCTCATTTTCACACTGTTGTACAATGTGGCACTGCTCAAGATGGTCCAGGTGGGACCGAAACTGTAGAGTAGGATAGAACATTAAAACTCTTGACTGAATTCCCACACTTCATTTCTTTCTATTACAATCAAAACTGGGTGCGGAGCTAAATAAATTAATTTCAAATTTTCCACAAACTCTACCTTTAAAATGACCTAGCTCAGTATCTATCAAAAAGTAATCAAAATAGTCCTAGGGCCGGACTAAGTAGCTGTGAGGTTAGCTTTGAAAAAAAATACAAACTTTACAAAACGCAATCTGAATTAAACAAAAAACTGGGGCGCCAAGCAATTGTTGATTTTTCCGTCCCCAGGCACACAACTGCGAAAGTACCTGTGAAGAAAAGATAGTAGGCTGGACGGGTAGAATATTGGAGTTCAGGATAATTAGATCTGTTGGAGCCAATCGAGATGCCGCAGAACATAAAATAAAACAATATGTCAAACAGCGATACTTACACACCAGCTGTAAAATAAAACACTAAATGAATTACTTCCTGAAAATTAAAGTTGTAGATACCTTTCACAGAAAAATAAATGATGATCAAATTTACGCAGAGTAATAAATATTGAATAAAGTTGATTCAAAAAATGAAATAAAGGAAATATCAAAAATGACAAAGAGCATAATAAATAAGAGGTAAAATAAAATGGCGGCGATTCCCGTCCCACGACTTCAACAAGTCCTAACTGAATTGTTAACGAACAAAATACGTCATAAACTTACTTTGGCGAAAGTACAAAAATAATGAAAATCAGGTCCGAGATCGATCGACGTGGTTCACAAAGCGACGTAGCGTTTATAACGTAAACAGAAAAAAAGCATAAAAAAGAAAGGCGACAACGAATGCCTATCGCAGCAAAAAGCAATACAAAAAAAATATCGCAGTGAAGCCACGAGGTGCTCAATTAGGCAAATAGCACCAAAAAAAAGTCGGAGTAGCAAATTGAATTAACCACTTAGCTAGCGACGTATTTATTGTATGCTTATAAATATTTGATGTGATTATTCTTTAATTAAGTATGTAAGCTGAATTAATTTTTGAATAAAAAACTATTCTCAGATTGGATAGCTAACTTACTTTACTAATAAAATGGATATAAGATAGTATTCCTCAAATTAACCTTGTTCAGATGAAGATGAAATTTTATTCGAAAACATGAAAATTGCTACATTTGACAGCGAGGCAAATGCCAGATTTGTCCTCCTCGCGGTGCCCATGCATACGAGATTCCATCGTAGAATCGTAGAAGATAACAGAGAAAACATGTTTGAAGTTGAAACCTCTTAGATTTGCATTGTTCCTCGATAGGATGTGTGTAATTGTTTCAGCTGTTAATGTGTGATAAATTGAGCAATACAGTATTCAATATGACCCATAGAAAGTATTGTTATGCCTATTTAAAATTCTTATTCCATACAAATACGTTTTAAATGGGATTACGAAGGTCATGTGGTCTGAGAATATACATTAAAAATGAGTTATTCATCACACCGAATCAGTGTAGTATAGATTATTAAATGTTTGGCCAGATCTTAGTTATGAACCATTAATATTGCATTTCGATCTTGAACCTTCGGAAAATAGGCATGTAAAACAACAAATCCTTTTCCTTTATAAAATTATTAATAATCTTGTCGCTGAAATTTTTATATTAACTTTTGCAATACTAGATATAGTAATATATTTTTTTTGTAAATTTCACGATCTAATTGCCATTATAATTCACCAATAATATCAATGTGTCGAAGTTATAACTATTTTGGTGCTACTCTAGATTTTGAAATCTCTTTTACTTACTCCACTTGGCGAATTCATAATTGTAATGTTAGTTTATATCAGGAATGCATTCGATACCGAAACCGATCGGCGTTATATGTCGAAATCGGCGATATCAATTTGCAAATTCTCTGTTACATCGATACATAAATAATCAATGTATAAACGCGCCATCCTCGCGCTTAATTTGTTCATGTAAACGCGGTATAATTAATCTAAGCTCAGCGAATACCGTATTTCATAATTCAATTACATTCAGCTAGTTGCTTGTTGTTAGTTGTTGCTTTTGGCGTGTAATAAAATGAATAATTGATTCTTTTCTGGTAGTGACTTGTGATTGTGTCATTTCCTTCACTAAATACGTATATAGTAGCTATACGTAATCATGAGCATCTGTTTCTAATCTGAACTCACAACTTTTTACTCATTTTAAAACTCTCCCTGTCAGTATCGGTATCGGTATCGATATCGTCGAAAGTTTTTTATTAATATCGATATGAGTATCGTATCGACAAAAGTGCGTATCAATGCATCCCTAATTTGTATAGTCTGAACTCACGTGTATTAGCAGTATCACTATTTAATTTTTAACTTTGATATCCTTATGTCATTGATAATTACACAAGATTATTTTGAACTTTTCGAAAGCATGTTGCTAGGCAACAGCCAAACGTCGCAAAAGAGCTATTAATCTGAAAACAACATTCTTGAGAAAAACGTCAAAATTATAAGCAAATTGACCGACAAAAAAAAGAGACAACCAAAAAATATTCAAAATATTGCAAATATAATCAGTATTATATACATTAATCTTAAGTCTCAACATCTACTGATGAGACATAGTTAAAAGAGCAAAAATAATGTACCCATAGGAATTGAAAAATGCTGAACGGTTCTGCTTTTATTAACTTTGAATTATTCAAATTATTATTTGAAATTCATTAAATATGACATTGATAGAAGACATTTCCTTCTTGATTCCTAACAGTAGATTCCATCCTACGTGGCATTCCCAAAATAAGGTGCTCGATATCCTCTTCAGGAAGAACTCTTCGAAGGTAATTTAAGTTGTTTAAATCACACCGATGATCTTTAATGCATCTTCGCAGTATGTTCCATGGAATTCATGTTGGGACTACAAGCAGGCCAGTCCATGGAATGGAATCTTACTTCATTCAAATACACAGAAGCAGCTCGGGTTGTAATGCGGTCGTGCATTATCTTGCGTAGTAACGCTCGCACCAATGCAGCTAAGATTGCGATATGATTTCTCAAGACTTATTGTATATTGTGCAGCTGAGGCATTTCCGTCAATAGTGCGAATCCCAAAAGAAAATCCTGCCTAGACTATCAGTGACACTATTCTATAACTTACTTCCTCTGAAAAAATACAAGGAGCAAACTCTTTTCCTTCCATCATGAAATTCTAATGAAAATCATGATTCATTACTGAATAATATTTGGCTCTGGTACCCAATTGTCCATGGGATATATTCTCGAGCAAATTGCAATCGAATAATTTGATGGTGTCTGACAACTATGTACCCTCAATGAGACATTTCTCACTTACACGACAGTAAAGTGGCGAATCCTTCTAACGGACATAATAATAAATCTGTCATCACGTCCTGTTGTGGTCATTTTACATCCAGAACCGAGTCTTCTCGTATACCCACCAATTTTGCGAAATTATGGCAATCCTGTGTATACATTGAAATAAGAAAATTTCAACTAGCTTGCAGCATATCATATGGTATTAGCATTTTCAAGTAACCTCAGGGCAACGTTGCTTCTTCATTATTCAAAGGCATATTGTGGATAGAAACTGATTGATAAACAACTGAATATATTGTTATATAATAAACAATGGAAAACAAATGAGACAAATCCTAACTATCCAACATTCACTGAGATACTGATATCTTTAAATGCGAAGAGAAATCACCAATGTAATTCAAATCAAACATAACATAATTAAAACGATAATGCAGAGTAAAAATAAGTCATGTAAATTGATGAACAATGTCACTCCTTATTAGTAAACATTGGTTCTTCAGCTTATTGAACATGATATTGATTATATTTGCAACATTCTAAATAGTCCAGTCAATTTAGGTTTTATCTACCGAATAATTGGTAATGGTTTTCTCATTACAAAAATATCTTCGTTTTCAAATCAGGAGATATCGAAGACCAAATATCAAAAACCCTGTTTGTAATATCTCATTTTCTAACGGTCGTAGAGCATTCGATGGTATGAGTATACATCAAGTATACATTCTTCTCTACATAAAAGATTGTATGACTTATTCGCGTATCTATATTTGCACCGACGCACAATCATGCATTCTTTTCCGCACCACCACTGAAAGGCTAGAAATATATAAAGTTATTATTTGAATGCTACAATAGCTTTAAATACTAAATTTCAAGACACTTCAGCTGATCGTTCTGTATTTATGCGAAAAATTCGAAAAACTGTATTGTAAATTGCACTTTCGGTTAAGCGGATCGTAACCATAATACGAGGTGTACAACTAGATGTTATAGAAGTGCTTATTACGAAATTTCAATACTCTACGGCTGATTATTCTGAATTTATGCAAAAAATTTGGGAAGACTGTTATATAAAGTGCACTTCCGATTCAGCTGATTGACACAAAAATATAAGATAACCAACAAGATGCTACAGCAATCTCAAATACTGAGTTTTAACATTCTACGACTAGCTATTTTGGATTTATGCGAAAAATTCAAAAAATATCTGAAATAAAGTGCACTTCCGGTACAGACGTTTGCAACCCTAATGCGAGATTGTACGTTTGACGAATTACATACAAACATACGTACACACGTACCGCCGACGTCAAGCCGAAAATTGTCAAAATAGATTCAGGGATGCTCAGAACGGATATTCTTATCAAAATAAGTATATAAATGTATCACAATTTTGCAACCAAATAAAATATTCAAAATATCATTTTATATCATCGATATATTAACTATATTTTCTAGTAAAAACGTTTTACGCGCGATATATCGTTAACGGTTATGAATTCGCAAATGAGTCATATGATCTTTTTTGTAGAGAAAAGTGGATACTTAATCGAAAGCTCTACGACCGTTATAAAATGAGATATTTGCGATTATTTCACTCATGTCAATTTTACTGACAAATTTTGCATAGTTACAATGACATTTATAGTAGAAAATCGCTTGTCAACGGGAATTTACCGCGGTAAAATCCCGTTGGCAAGCGATTTATCGCGATAAATTGCCTTTGCCATGGAGAAACAACACACAGATCTAATATAAACAAATAATCGGTTTTTGAAAATGTCAAAATTTAATCTTTTACAAAATTCGTTTTTCGTGGAATGTGGCGAAATTGAAACAAGAAGTCTGAAAATACGAAAAAAAAAAGTCAATAGTATGGAAACCATTTCGTGCATTTTGTAATAAACAAGGTTAGTAATTGCAACCAATATCGTTTAATAGGCACTTATAATAGCAATTTCATTCGAGAAATATTCTCCACAAATACCATTCGCGACTTTAATTTTATCATAATTTTTTCTTTCAAGCATCGTTTACCTTCAAGCAACATCCTTCGAGTCATCTGCTCAGATGAAATCCTTCGAGCTACGCTCTCGTGATATAATCGGACAGATGACTCTCACGATGTTGCTAGGTAAACGATGTTTTCAAGAAAAATTGATTGATAAAATTACAGTCCCTTGTAATATTATATACGAGAAACTGGTCAAAAACGGAGTTTTTTATCTTTGGCCTTCGGTATCTCCTAAAGCACCATGAATTAACAATATGATACTTGCACACTCGCTATACATGCCAAAACGAAGATATTCCCGCAATAAAAAAATCAGTACCATTTTTTTGGTAGATTGAGTAATTTTTTGAATAAATTGACTGGACTAAAACATTTCTTCTTGATCCTAACGAAAAAGGTCTATGGCCTCTTTTGCGGCCTCAAAGTTTTAATTTTCTGTACACATTTGTCAAAAAAAAATTTTTTTGCCGATTGACTTTAAATTAAAAGTATGACTTTATTGGCAGTTTACAATCTGTAAAACGACACTTTTACTGCCTAAGCAGTAAAAGTGTCTTTTGCGCATCAACCGCCTAACATACGCATCACAACTTGGCAACCGATCAACAAATGCATAGAAACATAATTTGATGGCGATGACATTTTTCAAAAATATTGAAATTATTCATAAAACTAATCAAATTTTAACAATCGGCAAAAAAAACACTAGCCGCGTCAGTAAATATTCTATTTTTTTGCTTAGTTAAACAAATAACTTCTTTTTACAAATCTATCAAATGTAACCTTTTTTGGGACTGATTTTATTAAAACTTTATACCAATCTATAGGGGAAGTTTGGTGAGCTCTGCAAGAAACATTTTTTATCAAGATGCATATAAAATTCTTCTGTCAATTTTTATAGCTCTTGCAAGTCGAGAAATGAATTCACATTTTTCACAAATGTCAATTAGATAGAAGACAATAAAATAAAACAATTTCAACGACAACCTAGATTTACAGTCACAATGTTTTAGACATAAATAGATAAAATTCTGTGGTCTTGAAGTTTTTTTTTGGTCTCATCTGAATTATTGCAGCCTCAACTGATGCTTCAGCCGCAGACAACAGATTCGAAACTGTCATTAAAAGTGAACATTCACAAGGCAACTAGAAACATGCGAAATGATTGTTTTATTTACAGGACGCGAAATACTTCGCAGTTAGGACGCGGAGCATTTCGCAGCCAGGATGCGAAATATTTCGATAAACTGTATTGATATCATAGCAACATTAAAAGTGACATTGATTGATTCTAAATGTCAAAATTTTTTTTTTTAATTCTTATTAATTTTGAGACGTAGTTTTCGAAAAAACGTTGTTTTATACATGATTGCGAAATTCTTTTGCATTCTCGAATGCAAAAGTGACATTTCGCAACCTAGAATCAAAAATAACTTTTTAGGCGACCATGACAAAAAAAGTGTTTTTCTATGATCACCATAGAAAACAACATATTTCTAATACAAGACACAACTGAGAAAATAACAATTTCACACAACTGTGGGGAATGTCGTGAGAAATTATTTCTTACACCAGTTTGACCAACTGCTATATTAATAATTCATTTCGAATATTCTTTAGGTGATATATTTAACAAGATTATTGATGAATATCCCGGACTTGATGCAAATATCTATTTGCTCTTCTATAAGCCACATTTAAATAACAAAATTGCACTAAGTTCTTTTGAAATTATTTTCTTATTCTTGCAATATATATTCCGAATGTTGGCAACACTACGAATCACAAATAAATTGAAGCAGACAACACACATTCCATCCATTATGTATGTAATTATTGTATCAACCAAAATTAGATATCCATAATTATCATTATTGCAGTTGGAAAATGGTTAGTGACGAAAATTTAGTAAACATGCCACCCGAGATCACAGAAAACTCTACTAAATAAGTCAATCAGAACATCGCCTTGTGAGAGTAGACCAATCAGATACAATCTTTCTGTAGTTCGCAACAATTAGATGTCAATCAACTGATAGAAAATATCTAAATAATGTTCTAAATCATAACTAATAGTATATTCCGATACAAGTGCGGAATGGAGATCATTCCATGCGAATGCGAATTATTCAGCCACGAGACGAAGTCGAGTGGCAGAATTCACATGAGCATGGTATAATCGATTCGCACGAGTGACGGATGTTATTTTTTCTACAGTCAAAGGTGTCCGCGTGAATATCTATAATCAAAATATACCGTAAATAAATATGTTTTATTGGGTATAAGTTCTGTAATTTATTAGAAACACAACGTTTCAAAAAATATCCCTATTCCGCACGCTACAGCGTGTGGAATGGGTATCATTCTATAGTGACTGTAGAAAAAATAAATATCACGATAAATAAGCAGAGCAAACAATTAAAATGTCCAAGTTATTTTACATTTGTGAAAATAGATTCAAAATCTCAGTTCTACTAATGATTTACCTGCATATTTTATTAAAAACTGTGATCTTAGAAAAAGTATAGTGTGCAGCACGTATAGAATCACCTATTTCACACTTGTGTGATTCCAGCACTCGACTCCGTCTCGTGCTTAAAATTACACATCTCTTGTGAAATAGGCAATTTTCTATACTTGTTGTACAATATACTATTGTTTTGTTCCTTTTGCTTTTGGACACTTCTGTCAAATATTACTTTTTTGTACACATCTTTCAAATGTTATTTTTTTGTGACTTATCTGTCAAAAACTACTTCATAAATTCTTCACAGATACTTATATGGGATGAACTTTTTAAGAAGCAGTTTTTGCCGAAGTGCATATTATATTCTACCATTGTTGTGAATCAAGAAATGATTACGCATTTTTCACAAATATCAACTTGATAGAAAACAAAAATGAAACAACATCAATGGCAACCTAAATTTACAATTGTTGCAATGTTAAGTGGGTAATTGACAACACCGCACGAGTTGCAGATACTATTTTTTATTACGAATGCGGGATAAATACTATTTTGTGCTTGTTTTTTTTTCCGAGCGGTAAATAACTTGTCGCACGCAAATTATATTTAGCGCAAGCAAAAGGCAAAGAGCCATTTACCGCCCGGAAAAACGTGCGCAAAATAGTACTTATCCCGCATGAGTAATAAAATTTTTTGTGTTTTTGAATTATTTCGTGATCACCCAGGAAACCTTGTGTACACCTTGGCCTAGAGATTTTTTTTGCTCTCATCTGGATTGCAGCTTCAGTTGACATCTTGGCCGAGAACAACAGATTCAACCAAAAAAGATGATCTTTATGGCTTTGATACACAAATTACTATACGCCTGTTGCGTATCTCTAAAAATCTGAAATAACCCATCAAAAATTATCTTATGTCCTTTAAAATATAACATTTATACATGGGAGTTCAATTCATATTATTTATTCAATTTTTAACTGATATAGGTATATAGTATGATGAAATAACCATAACCATATTATAATCAAATATCTATCTTGTGATTCTCGAACTTCGTTCGTGCGCTCAACTTCGCTCTCGCGGGCTATCGACAACTTGCCGCACTTGTTGCAAAATATGCTATTTATGTTCAGCAAATAAATATGACGTACAGAAGTGACGTTTGATTAGTTTGACGTTCTATCTCATAGATGTGAAATTTAACCGATATTGTCCCATTTTTTGCCAGTCAATATTTATCAATGCTGAAGAATATTTGAAAAAAAAATGATTCGACTGATCTAACTTGATAAATATCCACAAATATCTGTTAAATTACATTTTTATTACTCATGCGGAGTGGGTACTACTTTGCACTTATTTTTTTCGGCCGGTAAATGGCTCTTTGCCTTTTGCGTGCGCCAAGTGTAATTTACGTGCGACAATAGTATATTGTGCAACAAGTGCGATAAGTTGTCGATTGCCCACGAGAGCGAAGTTGGGCGCACGAACGAAGCGAGTGCGCTCATTCGCTCAAGTGGGCAATTGACAACACTGCACGAGTTGCAGATACTATTTTTTATTACGAATGCGAGATAAGTACTATTTTGCGCTTATTTTTCCGAGCGATAAATGGTTTGCGTGCGACAAGTTTACTTGTCGCACTCAAATTATACTTGGCGCACTCAAAAGCCAAAGAGCCATTTACTGCCCGGAAAAACGTGCGCAAAATAGTACTTATCCTGCATGAGTAATAAAAAATAGTATTTATCCCGCATCCGTAATAGAAAATAGTACATGCAACTCGTGCGATGTTGTCAATTGCCCACTTGAGCTAATGAGCGCACTCATTTCGTTCGTGCGTTCAACTTCGCTCTCGGGGGCAATCGACAGCTTGCCTCACTTGTTGCACAATATACTAAAAATAAATCTACAATTAGAAAAATTCGAATCGACATACATAATGTTTACCATCGTAGTTGTTTAACAGTTTAAAACAAACCTAAAACTTTTCACAGTGTAATATTGATTAGATATGTCATTTTCGCACACGTTAACACAAATAAATATACGGGTTTTATTGAATTCTGGATATGTAAAAAAAAAATTAATTAAGTTTTTATTTCATTTTCCAGGTGTTTGGGCAGTAATCTGCACCAGTGGCATAACATACCGAGGTCGGTTGGAGCAACAAGATATAAGTCATTGGGATGCAATGCTAAAAATCAATGTAGTAGGTCTTCTGCGTACTGCTCGCACTTTCCAAGGGCTATTGCGTAATACCAAGGGCAGATTGGTAACATTGGGTACAACAAGAATGGCTGATTTAGAATGTGGCTCAGTAGCATGCACTGCCACAAGACACGCTGTTCAGGGAGCTAGTGAAGCTCTTAGACGAGAATTGGCACCTACTGGAATAAAGGTTGTTACTCTTCAACCCAAGGTTGGGGTTGATGTTATGTTTGCTGTGCCCAAAATCGAAAAGTAAGAAAAATATTTTCATAATTGGAAAAACTTTAACATAATAATTTTTTTTCTGTTAATCTGGCCCCAATAAAATTAAACTAGTAGTCCAGGCTACAAAGCATAAAATAGCGAAAATAAAATATGTAGCTGCTAATTTTGGCACAGTTGTAAGGCAAGGTGTCCTTAACGATATACTAAAAGTCCTGATTGGGTGGGAGTAATGCTGTGGTGTTGAAGGGGGTCTTTAAAGGTTCCTTTATTTCTGTTTTTCGTATATAGATTGAAAACTATTAAATTTGAAAAAATGTGTTTTCATTGTTAAAAATGAAGATTTTATGAAGTGAACTATGCTCAGACAACGTATTATCGTATTAATGAGTACTGCTGCATGTACATAATATATAACAAGAGAACTGTGTGCGGAGGGGACCACAATAATGTGTGTTTATAAAGAGAAGAGAAAAACTATGGAGTGGAGTGAAGGAGGGTTATTTCTAATGGATGTGTTATTCAAAATGTGGTCAAATTTTGTAGGCAAGTAAACAATACATAGAATATCCGACGTGGCGCTGATTGACCCAAATAGAATGTTGGATAAATTGATATACAATACGAGTATTTTTCATACTATACAAGTAAAAATTGTTATTTAATTTTCTTCTATTGATTATCCCGAATCTAATTAATTATTTTTTTCATTGGTAATTCGATAATTTAAACCAGGGGTCGGCAACATGCGGCTCTTTGCAACTTTTTGCGCGGCCCGCCGAAGCACCAATATTTATTTTTATATATATATATATATATAATCTGTATCCTCTTTTACCCAGTTGGGTGTCGAGGTTTCTTCTTATATTCTATTCTTTTATGAATTTTCTCCATTTCTGCCTGTCTACTGCTATTTTCTTCGCTTCGCTTTGGATAATGTGCTTCTTCCTCAATATCTCATTTATGCATTTGTTCCATGTTTTTTGTGGTCTCCCTCTACTCCTCTTTCCGGTCACTCTTGTTTCCCAAATTTTCTTACAGGTTACTTGTTTTTCCATTCTGATGAGGTGTCCATACCATTGTAATTGTTTTTCTTCTATTTTAGCTGTAATCGGTTTTATTTCTAGGTCTTGTCTTATTTGATCGTTTCGTATTTTATCCTTTTTTTTTATTCCCTTGACTCTTCTAAGATATTTTATTTCTGTGGCCTGTATTTTACTAATTTGCCTTTTACTTAGCACCCATGTTTCGCAACCGTATAATAGTATAGGTTGTATATTGTCATTTTTGTGTGCCTTGCAATGTTTTTATTATTTATTATTATATTATTCAGCGCGTAGTAGGTTTTGATTGCTGTTTGTATGCGGCTATTCACTTCTTCGTCTATATTGTTTTTGTTTTGTACTATGCTTCCAAGATATTTAAAATTATCCACCTGCTCTAATCTATTACCTTGAACTGTTACATGGATATCTATGTTATTCTTTCCTGCAACCATAACCTTGGTTTTGTCGCTATTTATTTTCATATTATATTTTATAAGCTCTTCTGCCCATACATTGGGGTTTCCCTGTAAATCCTGTTCATTTTTTGCAAATATTGCCATGTCGTCCGCAAATACACATTCAGATATTGTTGTTGTTGTCAGGTTCCAATTCCCTATGCTTGTCGTTTTAACTTTTGTTTTAACATTCTTCATCACTTTATCTAATACTATTATAAAAAGCAATGGACTTAGATTTCCTCCTTGTCTTAAACCTTGTGTTGTAGTAAATCCGTCTGATATTTTATTTCCTGTACGAACTATGTTTCTTGTTAATGTATAAATGCTTTCAATTGCTCGAACTAATTTTTCTTCGACCCCTCTTCCCCGTAGTATTTCCCATATTTGTCTTCTTTCTATTCTGTCAAATGCTTTTACAAAGTCTATGAAGCATATATATATTTCTTTGTTTCTTTCGGTAAATTTTCCTATTATTTGTCGTATAGTGAATATGTAATCTTGAGTACTGTGTCCTTTCCTGAACCCACTTTGTGTCCTTTCAAGTTTGTTTTCTACCAATGGTCGTAATTTGTTCTCTAGTATATTCTCGTAGAGCTTTTCCGTCGTACAGAGGAGTGATATTCCACGATAGTTACCGCACTCTCTATGGTCTCCCTATTTATATAATGGTAATATTATTGTAACTTCCCAGTCTCTAGGTATGCTTCCAGTTGTCCATATTTTATTTAATAGTTGATGCAAAATTTCTATTGCTGTTTCATCCATATATTTCAGCTGTTCTGGATATATATTGTCGTATCCTGGCGCTTTGCCCAACTTTATTCTTTTAAGTGCTTCTGCTATTTCTTTTATTGTGATTCCTTCAGTTGTTTCAGTTGTTTCAACTGTTTCTGTGTCTTCTGCGAGATTAAAACTCCTGTTTGTGCCTTCTTCTGCTTCAAGTAGTAACTTGAAGTGTTCCTTCCATCGGTTAATAATATCATCATCATTTGTGAGTATCTTTCCGTTTTTATCCTTTACTTGTTTCATATTTGGTAGTTTCTGTTTTCTGTGTTTCTTAGTAACCTTGTAAAATAATTTTTTGTTCTCTTTATAGTTTTTCTGCATTTGTATTCTAAATTGGTTCCAATCTTCTTGTTTAGCTTCTTGTACTACTTTTTTCACTCGCTTTCTTTGTGCTTTATATTTAATGTACTCATTGTTTGATTTGTTCATCAAGTAGTTTTTCCATAACTGTTTTTTAATCTTTATTTCCTTTCTTATATCCTCATTCCATCAGTGGGTTTGTTTCTTGGATTTTGATGTATATATCATACCACAAGCTTCTCCAGCAGCTTTATTTAATAATTCCTTGTTTTCCACAATGTCTCTATATCATCCTGTCCTATATCTTTATTGGAACTATCAATTTCCTTTAGCTTTTCCTGGTATGCCTGTTTTATATCGTCTTCTCTTAGCTTGTAGATTCTTATAGATCTTTTATGTTTTTGCGTTGGGTTATGTTTTGTTTCCTTTTAACATTCTTCTTCTCAATTTCAACTCTAAAAAGAAATGATCACTGCCGATTTCATAACCTCTTTTCACCCGTACATCCTTGACATTTTTTCTTTCATGTTGTCTAGTGAGTATGTAATCTATGATTGATTTTTCGTTTCTACTTTTGACTTCTCTTGTGATCTTGTGAATATCTTTATGTTTATATTGCGTGTTAAGTATGGCTAATCCATTGACTATACAGTAGTCGATCATTCTATTCCCGTTGTTATTTTTAGTTTTTTCACCGTGTTCACCCAACACATTCTCGATTCCTCTATTGTCCTTTCCGACTCTGGCATTGAAGTCTCCCATAATATAGATCATTTCATGATGCATATCTGTTACAGTTTGTAATTCCTCCCAGAAATCATCTTTATTTTTTGCACTGTCGTCTTCATTGGGTCCATATATATATATATATATATATATATATATATATATATATATATATATATATATATATATATATATATATATATATATATATATATATATATATATATATATATATATATATATATATATATATATATATATATATATATATATATATATATATATATATATATATATATATATATATATATATATATATATATATATATATATATATATATATATATATATATATATATATATATATATATATATATATATATATATATATATATATATATATATATATATATATATATATATATATATATATATATATATATATAATATATATATATATATATATATATATATATATATATATATATATATATATATATATATATATATATATATATATATATATATATATATATATATATATATATATATATATATATATATATATATATATATATATATATATATATATATATATATATATATATATATATATATATATATATATATATATATATATATATATATATATATATATATATATATATATATATATATATATACATATATATATATATATATATATATATATGTATATATATATATATATATATATATATATATATATATATATATATATATTTATATATATATATGTATATATATATATATATATATATATACATATATATACATATATATATATATTTATATATATGGACCCAATGAAGACGACAGTGCAAAAAATAAAGATGATTTCTGGAAGGAATTATATATATATATATATATATATATATATATATATATATATATGTTCTATTACTCTCTATTTCTAGTGTAACTGTTATGATTCTTTTTGAGTGGCATGTCCATCCCAGTACCTTATCTTTTAATTTATTGTGTACTATTATTCCAACTCCTGCTTTGGCTCCTTCTGTTTTCTCTACTCCACTGTAGAATAGTATATGTCCCCCTCTTAGTTTTATATACCTTTCCCTTTCTTTTTCGTTTCTGAAATACTTGATACAAGCACTTTTGATTTTTCAAATTCTTCAACTAACTCTACTTCCTTCCCATTGAAACTTTTAATATTCCACGTTGCTAATTTTAATTCTTCTTTCTCGTTTTTACATAATTCGTTTTCCTTTTTCTTTGCTTTATCGTCGTCGTGTTTTACATCGGCATATTGTTTTATTACATATCCTTTTTTGAGTTTTTTGATAGGTAATTCTTGTCCGATTGTTCCAGTTGGTTGGTTAAATTACTCCATTTGAGCTCCGTGTTATCTATCGTTAATTTTTGGTATCCGACTCTCACTTTTTGATTCGCTTTTCTTTCTATATCTGCTCTTTCTCTAATTTTGGCCTGGATTTCTCTTTCCTTCACTGTTAAATCAGTATTTATGTATATTTTACTGTTCTGACTGATTCTTAGTTTTGATTTATTCCGTAATATTTCCATTTTATTTTCAAAGGTACCCATTTCTGCCACGAGTATGTTGCTTTTGATTTTTTGTACTTTAATAATTTTTGCTCCAACTTGTAAATTAGTTTCTATAAAATCTTCAATCTTAGTTACCATATCCTTATCCTGGTTTGTTTCGATATGTAGTCCACTTATAACGATGTTGTTCTTCCTATTTGCTTTTTCCATTTTTTCGATCAAGCGTCCAGATACTTCCAATCGCTCAACTCTATCTGTTAATTTGTTCACTTCTTCCTTTAAAGATTCATTTTCTTGTCTTAATTCAAGTACTTCTTTTCTATATTCCCTATTTTCGTTTCTGATTTCCTTGACCTCATCATATATATCTTTCATCATATTTCTGATGTCATCCATGTCGTCTGATGATGCTTTATTTTCTGTTTTATTCCTGCTTTTGACTGGAGTTCTATTTATCTTCCCACTTCTCTTGAATCCTGATTCTTGTTCGCTGTCGTCTCTTTTCCTTTTACCTTTGTCTGTTGAGTACTCTTCGCTTTCCTGTTGCATAATATGTTATGCGTTGGCAGAACGATTTTCGTCCGAATCTACTTCTCGGCGGCTAACTTCCTAACCTTTGCGTTTATATTTCCTAAATCTTCCTCTCAAACTTATTCGGTACGCCACTGGATAATACGTGGATTCGTTTGTGACTGCGCACGCAGACGTGCGCGCTTGTAATATTTATTTTTAATAATATTTATACTCGTATATGATAGAAGCACTATCGAAGTTAAACTTAAATGTGCGGCCCGCATAAAAAAAAAAAAATTGAAAATGGCCCGCCAACCGAAAAGGGTTGCCGACCCCTGATTTAAACAATTATTACAAAATCCTCTTCAATAAATGGAAAATTTACGTTTAACAGCGTCATCCTTATTTGTACCCAAGATAAACCTCCTTCTATACACTCCACAGGAAAAACAATTGGGATGAGGTCAGTGTTCTAAAAAAAAAGGTCCTATACATTTTCTCGCTAGGATCACTAGTGAAGCCGATATAAAAAGGAAATATGAGAAATTATTTGAAAGATCTGTTTTTATTGTTGAAAATATGTTTTGATGATCAAAGAACAGACCAGGTATTAATGAATATCTCCCTCGAAATTTTCAACCAATCATATTTCAGAGTTTTTTTAATTCTGACCTATACAAATTGAATATCAGTGAGTATTTTGCACATGTGCAAATACTCGAATATTTCCACATGTGCATTCCTTGGATAGGGATGGTACACCTAACACACCATAACTGAGGGATAAAAATAAATTTTCTGGGCGTATAGGGTATCGTTAGATAGCTCTTGAAGAATGATTAAGAAATTTTGAAATTACATAATTATTTAAGTCAGTAGTTGGTAAGATATGCGCTTACAAAGTCGTAAAAAGTGTCCCACTCCCCTCTCACTTTTCAACCATGCGGTGGAAAACTCAGGGATCCTATTCTAATTCAGAGAGACAGCTTGGAGACAGATCGCAGTCTCTATGTCAATGTTATTTTGTCATAGTTACATTTATTGGGACTTGAATATTGTATGTTGGTGCAAACAATATAATCGACAAATTTATGCTGGCAGTTATAGTTAAGAACGATGTTTGAATCAGATTCAATTCATGTTTAATCATTTTCCTGATTTATTATTAATTAAAATAGTATAATTTTATTCTATTTTTACTATTTTATGACATACGAATGTCAAATCTGACATCGAGACAAGGAAACTGTCTTTTACTTCTGGAAGACTGTCTTCAACAATGATGACATTGAATCACTTCTCCAAGTGTCCGATAGGTGATACAAGTGTCGAAAGTCTATAAATGACGTCAAAAGACAGTCATTACAAATTAGAACTAAACCCCTAAAAGAAATTTGTACGTTCACTGCATTCATGATAAAATTCAGTTTTTAGAATAAATCCAAATGAAAGTCGTAGTCTGCACACATTTGGGACAGCATACTTCTAGTAATTTGAACAATTTCAATGAGATGGCAATATCAGCGAATTGCTAGTGAAATGAAATTCTGTCAATGACACTAAAACACTGTCTTTTAGGGCTTCGTAGTCGAATAGAAAAACCAGAACCATAATTTCGTCATGCCATTTTACTTCGAAACTATTGGCATTATATAGATAAGTAAGAAAGGTGTATTCTGTAAACGCTATACAATGGTGCAGTGAAATTACGAAAAAACAATAAAGGATGGGTCACCATACATAGACGTGTAGAGTGTCATTAGATAGGTTCTAAAAAAATTAGAAAGAAATATAGAGATGACTTTCTTGTCAATAGTTGGTGAGATTATGCGCTTCCAAGTCCTAATTCACAATGGGCGTAAGCATAAGAAGTACATACGAAATAAGTTGAACATGTGCAGTTTTTATGGCCGTGTTCACAATGATCTTCTTATGCTTACGTAGTGCATAACAGCCGCATAAGAAAGTTGAAATCATCTCAACTTTACGTATTTATTACGCATATATTTACTAAATGCGCATGTCCAATATAGTTTTACAGACACAGACATTGAATGTGTCAAATGAATGAAAATAAACTTGTTTTTGTGGTTAGGAATATTTATAATCTTTGTTTTAATAACAATACTAAACGAATTTCGTCTTCCAAAAAAGACATTTAGTTGCAAACATGTGCAAAAACAAAAGTAATGCCCTAAACTAAGAGCTTTAATATAAAAAACAAAACCAAAAGCAATGAAAAATGTTTTCAAATATAAAATTTGAAAAAAAGGAGTCTTTAAAAAAGCTGTTTTGATAGAATAATCGAATCAAAACAAAAATAAAGCAAAGCGTTGTTTAGGACGGTAACAGGAAAAAAAACTCCCAGGAAATAAAACCCGAAAAAAAAGCCTCCGGTGATGAAAACCGAAGAAAGTTTATATAACAAATATTATAAATTAGCTATATAAAAGTGTTTTCATTGTATTTGATAATAAAACTTAGAATTATAAACAACAATTCTAAATAACGCGTAACGTAATGTATAATGTAATATAGACATAAATACAGTGTCTTCTGTTTTATTAATCTATTAGTGTTAATAATAATATAGTGGAATGAAACATTTATTATCTTCAATTGTTTTATATTATTTAAAAATATAAAGGCTAGGTAAGTTGAGGCATTACATATAATTCAACATAAAATACAGATATTGTAAAATTTCTCATGTTGTACCCACACAAAGAGAATAAATTTCATATCACTAAAATCAGGAAAAAATATGTAGTTTTTTGCTGTTATTTTTATGTATAAGTTCTCTTTGAAAAATTATAACTTTGTGTCGTATTTGGAAAATATGTCTTACAATAAAAATATTCACGTATGCCACTGTCTGGGTAATAATAATATTCAACTTTTTCACTTGAAACCTTTTTCCTCATTTGCCAGGAATTATTTACAGAATGAACAATCGACCAAAATCAGTTTCTTGTCATTATCTAGTAACCTCTGGAAACTTTTCAAAAATCAAAAATATTCTTAAACAAGCACAAAAATTAAATGTATGTAAATGTTTTACTCTACAATATTATTATTGACGTTAATAGATAAATAAAACTTATTCATTTATATAGAATTGTTGTTTATAACTCTAGGTTTTATTATCAAACATAATGAGAATACTCTTATATACCTAATTTATAATATTTGTTATATTAACTTTCTTTGGTTTTTATCACCGGGGGGCTTTTTTTCCGGGGGTTTTTTCCGGGGGGTTTTTTTCGGTGCTTTTTTTCCGGAGGGTTTTTATCCGGAGGCTTTTTTCCGGGGCTTTTTTTCAGGGGTTTTATTTCCCGGGGGTTTTTTCTCCTAGTTTCTTTTAGGACAAGTGATTTAAATTGTGACAGATACTAAAATCTAAAAGTACCTATATTTTATAACCAACTCAGGCCGCAATATCCCTATAAAATAATTTTTATGCTTTACTTATGCTATGTTCATTAAGGGAATTCTGGCGATGGATTTGAGTTTGTGTTCGTGGGAAACATGGAATATTCAGATTTCTGGCGATGAACTCATACATCATGAGTTAGTAATCCGTTTACTGATTCATGGATAGCCTATCCTTTCCCAAATATCGTTCTTTCTCATTCTTCTGTCAAGTATTTATTTCCAATGATCTCAAGAAGTAAATTGAAAGAGATTTGACTCATTCTGAAATGTCTATAATAGTTCTTTTCTGAAAAAGTACTTATTACTTCTTTGTAATATTTCCTATTCGGCTATGCCTTTCTTTGCAAATTTTGGTTAGAACAAAAGAAGTGTTAAGAAATTTGAAATTAATTATTACTGATATTCTGTATTATACTGTCGAATATACAAAGTTCATTGTTATCAAGGAAAAACTCAAAACTTGCAACCAAAGCTACTAATGTTGAATTCATAGTAATGACTAGTAAATAACCTAAAAAATTCAAGCTTAAACACTGATATCATGGAATATGATGGAATATTCCGTTCTGGCGAGGTGTTGTAGCTACAGCACTAGATAGTCATAGCAGACTCGTCCGCCATCTTGGAGCCCACTGACAAGTCTGTGAAACGTTTAATATCCTTATTTTCATAATTTTGTGACAAATATGTAGGTTTCTATGTGAATATTAAATTGTAGGTACCTTCTATTTTAATCTTGTTCTTTAATAAATGTATCTGTTCACATTAACTGGCCTTACCTACTCTAGTTCATTCAATTTTAAATGAGTAATGAATAAGTTTCTACACAAAATCTGTGAATATTTACTATTTAAATTATGAAGTCAAAGTAGGTAGTATGGAGATGCAAATAAATAGGTACCTAGGTAAGTAAGTAGATACTTAGATATTTACTTTGGTTGAAGCAAGTGAAATAATTAATGATGATAAACGAAAAGAATAAATTATTTTATTAGGTATAAGTTAAAGTAATTAAAGAGAATATAATAAAAACTTAAAGAACAGTTCAATCAGATAAAACACAATTACTTGCTCTTTTTATTTTTTTGTTAACAGATTTGGAGCCGTAGCTGCTGGTTTCATTTTTGTTCGATATTTCGAAATTCTTGATTCCGAAACCTCTCACAACGCTGCAGTGCTCCAACAAATAACTTGCAATGCTACAACACTTCGGGAAATCATGACAATTCAATCGTAAATCGTTGAAAATATTATTGAAGGATATAGATTTCTGCAATAATGCTGGCATATTGCTCTGAATAATACATTCAGCCTCTTCAAACAACCTATATGTTGAACTTGAAATTTTTTTCAAACCTCCACAGTCAAGATATCTGTTTAAAGTATTGTTTTCGGAATTTAATAGCCCGTCACCATCATTATCACTATCACTACTGCTACTCAAAAATTGTTTACATCTTCACAAATCTTTTTCTTTGCCAGAACATGATTCACGCAACTACCAGCAATATAGAAAATATTGACTTTATCATCAGCCGTTAGGGTTGCTCTAGAGGAATGCGAAGTTAAAATTTCTTCTACACTACTTCCTTCACCATCTTCACCTAAAATTAATTAAATATCAACCTACATTATTACAAAGCAAATACTAAAAGTTTTAAGCTCAATTTCAACCTTCGCTAGAGTTAAATTATGATAATTATTATTACTACTGTGTCAAATGTTGAAATTGAACATTTTATTTTCAAATATAAAGCTTGATGATTACTACCAACCGCCAACAGAGGAATAATCCAAAAGATTAAGGTCATCATCTGAACAATAGTTTGTGTTTTTTATGTCTGACATATATTGAGACATGCAAATAAGCTTTATCACCCTTAATGCGGTTAGAGCAGTTGGTCTCATGCCTGCTCTTTTTCTTATTTGGGAAAAGACGTTTTCAAGTGCATCTTGACTTAAGCGTGATCCCAACAGAAATTTGTAACTTCTTTGAAAACATTTTCTTGCAATATTCATAAATGAAATGGAAGTTAAACACTTTGTAAACACTCTTCCTTGTATTAACTAACTTTGGAGCATTTGGTACATTAAATATTGTGGGCACAGCAAACGGTATTAAACGTATTTTTCCATCAGTCCGTTGTTTTTCAAATTGTGATGGTTCAAAATGGGCCTGCAATTTAATTTAAAAGATTTTTCAAAAATTCTTAATTTTAATCTGAGTCAAAAACTCACTGAACATAAGCGATCATTTTGGGTAGGATTCCAATTCTCCCTTCTGCAATTGATTGCCCATCTTTTCCTCCTTTCGCAGTCTGCAGGGAACCTAAGCCACATTGTTATTGCAATAGCACGTCAAAGTTTAGATGTTAAGATCGCCAAAGCGTAAAAGTTTAATAATTTAATATAGGTGAATAGCACAAAAAGTTGAGGTTAGGGTAAGTAGTCCGAAATATATTCATGTCTCCACATTCAAATGATGTATTGAGAAATAAAAATTACTCACCTGTAGAACCTGAACCCGTGCCTAGAATGATTAGTACAATTAGGCCCAGAACAGCCCGTCATTTGCAATTATTTTGTTAAATTATATTGAAGCTCATACACCGGTAAATGGCGAACAACTGTCAGTGGGCTCCAAAATGGCGGACGAGTCTGCTGTGATATATCTAGTGCTATAGTTGTAGCTGTGACGTCATTAGTTGGAAAAAAAGTTAAGAATTCATGGATTTGCATCCATCGCCAGAATTCGCCTATAATATTATGTTTTGACATATTTGTTCTCACGCTATGAAATTTGTCATAATGTAGATATTTTCCAATAGCGCTCTTGCGGCACATGCGGCGTTTAGTTGCAAATCAACCGAACTACTACGGAATGTCACGGTAATTCACGAAAAACATAGAACGCACAGAAAATTAAACTTTGGTCCATTCCTATGCTGTGCACTATGTCTGTTATAAATGGATGCATTGATTTCCACATAACCAAATTCTATGCTATGCTGTGCTAAATTATTTTCTAAGTCTATGTCAGTTATAAATCCACCTTAAGTAGTGCACGAGTCGTATTTGTTCGTTCGCGCACCGTTCATCCAATTGGGTTAAAACCCTGGTTAAAACATTCTATAATTGTTAGTGATACTATCGTGGAAGTTTTTATTATAGTACCATCAACGTACAATAAGTGGCGCACGAGCCGTATTTGTTCGTTCGTCTGATCGAGTTTACTCTCAAAAAAAGGCCTACCTACGAAAACTTCAATAATGTAATCCAAGATATGAAAAAATGACCAACAAAATTCCTTACACTGCCTGCGCTGCAATATAATCTTCTATTTTCCGTAATTCATTCAATTAAATATTGATGATGCTATCAATACATAGATGTACGCACTTATCAAGGAATTTTGACAGTTTGGGTTATATTTTAATTGTGTTACTCAAGCAAGGAATGTGGTATTATTCTTAATAATCATCTTATACTATTAAACTATGTTTTAAAGATTCGTACAAAAATGTTGAATATTATTAAGGGTACGTTCGAAAATTGAATCTATATAGCACTCTAAGCACACAGCCTACGTGACCAAAAATTCATTGAAGCGTGACCTGTCCTCGGAATAGCAAGGGGGCGGTCACGTGACTTTTTTGCTACAGCCAATCCCAGTCTGGGTAACATACGTCAAAGTGACAGTTATTTGTTTACTTTCAGTTCGAGGTTAAACACGTGGCTCATAGTTTCAGTGCCTATCAGCTGGATATTTTCTAAAAGAATGATGTCCTTTTATTTTGAAAGTTTGCCTGGTAATGTGAAAGGAATTAGGAGGTAAATCACAAACAAGATAAATTTCTCTGTGTAACGTCTTTCTTCACATTTTATTTAATTAATAGCGTTGACCGGTTTCGGATATTGAAATATCCATCATCAGGACCGGTAAAGAAAACTACAAACAACAATGAATATAAATTATACGAAAAATACAGATCACAGGCGTTAGTCATCTCAGAAATATAAATAGTCAATAAATAGTGAACAAAGTTCAATAAATGTGAAATATCAATAAATTAAAGTAAAATGCGTTCACATAATATAAAATCTGAAGCAAATAAAAATAGTCACATATTGAAAGTTTAATTAAACAAGTAAATTGTAAAAAGTGAATACAGATTAACAGGCGTTAGTCATCTCAGAAATACAAATAGTCAAAAAATAGTGAACAATGTTCAATTTTGCTACTGTTTGTTGATCGTTTTAAAAAAAAAATAAATAAATTTTTCCACTTTTTGCAATTTACTAGTTCAATTATAACTTTCAATATGTGACTATTTTTATTTGCTCCAGATTTTATATTATGTGAACGCTTTTTACTTTAATTTATTGATATTTTACTTTATTGAACATTGTTCACTATTTTTTGACTATTTTTGTATTTCTGAGATGACTAACGCCTGTTAATCTGTATTCACTTTTTACAATTTACTTGTTTAATTAAACTTTCAATATGTGACTATTTTTATTTGCTTCAGATTTTATATTATGTGAACGCATTTTACTTTAATTTATTGATATTTTACATTTATTGAACTTTGTTCACTATTTATTGACTATTTATATTTCTGAGATGACTAACGCCTGTGATCTGTATTTTTCGTATAATTTATATTCATTGTTGTTTGTAGTTTTCTTTACCGGTCCTGATGATGGATATTTCAATATTCGAAACCGGTCGACGCTATTAATTAAATAAAATGTGAAGAAAGACGTTACACAGAGAAATTTTTCTTGTTTGTGATTTACCTCCTAATCTCATCCACTTCACGATTTGGGCATCTCAAAATTTATCAAGACAAAAGGAATATTCCATAAGTTTTGATGGACAAAATATCAAAATTATGATGAAACTAATTAATTCAAAACTGTGAACTAGCTTAAATTGTTTCGAGAAACGGGCTGTTAAAGCTAGAACTAACACAATACACAAACAACAAGGCTTATCTTCACATAACCTTTAAAAGTAAAAATTTAGAACTAAAACTAACACAATACACATAACAATAGAAGAAATAGTCCAAAAGTAACAATATACACACAAAAAAACGTCAAAAACACTAATAAATACCAGTAACACAAAAATCAAGCAAACAAATATTGAGTAAACAATGCTTACGAAATGTCACTTTGACGTTTGCTACCCAAACTGGGATTGGTTGGAACAAAAAGTCACATGATAGCCCGCAATCCATAAACGAACGCGACAGATCATCTTGAGCTGTCAAAATGAGCATACGAGCAAATTTGTCAATTTGCAAATAATATTTTTTCCAATGAAAGTGTTGACGAAAAATATATAAAACAGACTTCTAAAATTAAGAATTATGTTGGAAATATTATACCACTTATGATTGATAATTTATTTAGAAGAATTACATCCTCATGCGACAAGTCGCACTTAGAACATTGATATAAATAATCACAGACATCTTCTACAAAGAAATGAGTTTTAGAAAATAAATAACTAATGCTTGTTTATCTCTAACCTCAGTTCACGAATGTCACTTTGACAAGGATCTATGCGCTCGATGGTTGATCTTCTGAGCAGATCGAGCGCGCTCGAAATGCTCCGTGAGTCAATAAACAAACGCAGATCGCGTGCTCCGAGCGCTCAAGATTCTATTTTCGAACGCTACGGAGCAAATCGAGCGCGCTCAGAGTGCTCAGAGCCAATTTTCGAACGTACCCTTAATGTCCACCCGTGCGAACCAGCACGGGTTGCTAGTCCTAAAATATTTTTTTTTTATTTATATAGCTTTGATAAAGATCAAAATATTATTTTAAGATACAGCACATGACCTCCCGTCAATCAATAACTAAACAATGAAAATTAAAAGATATTTTTGAGTTTGTACATGCATAAATTATGTACCTATCAAATAGTCAACTTGAAACTAGTACTAAATGGAAGCTGCTTGATTTCAAGCTCAGTAGTTGTGGGAGATGGTAATTTGCGAAATCTCTGAAGTAACAAGCATTCATGAGCTGTCAAAAATGCGCTTGCATCATCTAGATGATTCTTCAATTTTTTCCTTTAATGCCTTCTTTATACTTGTATAATATATAATCCTTGAGCCTAGTATCAGTAATTATCTCCCAGCTTATGAGAATGGTACAAAAATCTATGTATGGAATTGTCCTAGCGATGTGGTGTTTTATTGTTGTGCGCATGCGCATATAGGAAGCTGCATGCGAGGCTGCGAATACGTGAGAGCACTGTCGCACTCGCAGTGCCGTCAATTTCAAAACAAAGACTACAAGTTTTAGCTATAAAACGCCACTGATAGGAAATGTTGAATAAGAATTCAATTTTCTAATCAAATTACGACGTTACTATACCTAATTTCATTAGTAATTTAGTTATTTATGTTTAAAGAAAAATTAATAATTATTGTGAAATCTTGCAGATCTCAGGATAACGATGTGACTGTCGACATGACTGGCAGCGTTCGTTTTCAACCCCAGGCGCTATCAGAAAATGCTCTAAGCGATTTGGAAATGGCACTCACCTGTCGAGAGCCAAAACAAAACTACTCATTATCACTAGAGCCAACTTTTTGGTCAAAAAATGTTGGACTTATCAAGAATATATAACCCACGGAAATATTAATCAGTTCGTGTCTCGCTTTCTCCATACTTTGTACAAAACAAAAAAACAGCTTACGTCATTATGGAGCTGAGTGATACACTCTGTTATTCAAATATTTCATAATAATTTTTTATTTACTAACAAAGTTTGACTGATTAGTGTTCCAGATCCAGAACCCAATTTATACATTTACAAAAAACTAAACACTCTTCAGTCAAATAAAATAAGAACAAAACACAATCTGTATATAACATTCGAGATAAATACTGTTATAAAAAATATTGTAAATATTTTATCAATAAACTACAGTAAAATTTAAAATTTGTTGAGAATGTAGCAAGAATATTTCCTCCCGGAATAATAATCCTCCTTGATTTCTCCTTCTTTTAATTTATAAGGGGGAACAAGCATTAAGCCGTCAGCACCAACAAAACTGTTCAATCTACTGCTGATTTGATTTCCAGTAGAATCAGCAGTGATATTTTTTCCTCCATATTTAAGTTTAACTCGTTGATAATCAGGTCTTTCCGAATCAAAACTTGGCTTGAAATTCTGAATCAAAGACAAAAATTATGTTTAACAATGCTTAAATAATAATATGAAGATACTAACCGGCGTAACATAAATTTCTGGATACATATAATCACATCTATTTTCAGAATGTCTCAAACCAGGAATAACAAAAAGTAAACAAGTGACTGTCGCAGAAACAGGATTGCCAGGAAGTCCAAAAAATATTTTTTCTTCATCTTCATACCACAAAGTTGCGAAGGTTGTTGGTTTTCTGTAAAATAATTATTAGAAACCATGTGTACTGAAATGGGGACATATGATTTTGGCGTCACGCTAGCCACCGTTACACCGCCACGCCGTAACCCAAATAGAGAGAGAAAGGTAGCTCGATGACAGAGCGCGCTAATATACCAGGACCATCTAGATATGCTAAACTTCCCCACTTAGCCGGCGCCCTAGTCGAGACAACATAACCAAAGCCAATAAGATGAGCAATACAGTCCTTTCCGCAGTTTTCTTTCTTTTCTTATCGTAGTCAGGCGTAGTTATGTTATGACCGCTCTCAGTGGTACATATTTTTATTAATCAAGCCTATATATTAAAAAACGTATGTATACAGAATTACATATTTGGAAATTGATAACATAATGGATTGGAATTTATTTATTTACGTTACAATAATCAGTTATTTTCGGAAATGAACTGGATAAATCATACTTATATTAAGCTGGTTTCATATAAGCAACCTCAAAAAAGCCATTAAATATTGCTAACAAAGCCATTAACATAACATATGATCATTCGCGAGTAAAATTAAGCCGTAGCCATCTAGTGGCAAAACCAGAAACTACTCAAAGACGTATTCCGCTTGAAATGCCATTTGAGCTAATGTTACTTCAATCGTTTATTATTTGTAAACAGTAGGCTTTTGTTATATTTTTTCTATTTCACGTTTTTATTTACTATTTCAGTATATGTGTATTGATCAAAATCATTTTTTTTGGAGACTGCTTTGCTATTTATATCAGTTTCATCTTTACCTCATTTGTGCTTTCCTATTTACTACCTATTAATTTCTTTAATCTTTCTCCGTTTATTCAATTTTTTGAGTTTAACATGAGTTTTCCTTCGACAAAAGTGAATAATGTCAATTTAAATATTCAAAGACTATTTCCCAAGAGCATGGTCATTTATCTGCAAATAAATACAATTTGAAAAGTCCATGCACAAAATTGAAATAATTGCA
This sequence comes from Dromius quadrimaculatus, assembly GCA_963989225.1. Lineage (NCBI taxonomy): Eukaryota > Metazoa > Arthropoda > Insecta > Coleoptera > Carabidae > Dromius > Dromius quadrimaculatus. The sequence continues at coordinate 25,902,893 of OZ022324.1, forward strand.
ATGAAATTCAATCCTCAAACTTACAAGTTTCTCAAGAGAAACCACCTTAAATATTATGATAACAAAATATGACTCCCTAGAAAACTGCGGTTTTAACATGTAAACAAGCATATCTAAAAATGACAGTACGACTTACAACCGACATTTTGATTGATAAAAGCGCCGCCATCGATAATTTTACTCGCGAATATGGAAATAATGTTGAATCCACTTTACAATATAGTTCCACTTATAACCGCTAGATGGCTACGGGTTAATTTCAGTTACCAATAACAGAGATTTATTGTGATCACGTGATAACTGTCACTTCAAACATGAACAACGTTACTAGCTTCAGCTAGCATACGCTAGATGGCCATTCAGAAGTTGCATCAACGCTCGTTAGATGGCCATTGGCCATAGTGATATTTTAAAATCATAAGTCCCCATTGACAAATAAGTTTATTGTAACGTGCTAACGTTATTCGGTAAGCAGCAAAGAGATTCGTAGCTTGAGCGTTTATCATATCATTGGCGAATGCTTGCAAAATTATAAAAATGTTAAATCAACAAAACACATTTTAAAAAAAACTTGAGACCAAAAATTTGAATGCAAAAGATATATATTTTTTTCTTTGAAAGTTGAAGATAATGATTTATTTTGATTTGAAAAACACTTTAGGTATGTTCCACTAGGCGACCACAACGCTCAAGTCGCCTCAATAAACGTTCGTGATCGCTTCAAACTCATAATGCTTGCGATTGGAAGGTAGATTGAAGCGGTCGTTGCTTTCATGTTCACGAAAATCATCAAGCAATTTGAATTAATTCAAAAAGTGTCTTTCCAGCTTGTACTCTCGAATGTCGATTGATTCAAGATTTTTTATTTGTCAATATGACAGATAATTTCACGGTCTCTCATTATCATTATTTATTATTTATGAGAAATTAATTTACACAGGCATATTGGATTCATTTCATTCCTATATATCTTTTTTGATGCAGGTTAGTTAAATCTTAATCATATATTTATTTTTAATGATCTATACATGTTTTCAGAATTATATTACAATAAATAGATTTTTTTGGTTTCAATTCTGTACATTTATTTTTATTTTGACGTTTCGACTTTCTATCCAAAAGTCTTCTTCAGAAAAAATGATACAAAAATAAACAAGGCAAGAAAAATCTATACATGTTTTCAGAATATTATACTTTCTTGCCTTGTTTATTTTTGTATCATTTTTTCTGAAGAAGACTTTCGGATAGAAAGTCGAAACATCAAAATAAAAATAAATATACAGATTTAAAACCAAAAAAATCTATTTAATATCTATTTTTGATTCTAGATTGCGAAATGTCACTTTTGCATTCGAGAATAAAAAATTTATTTGTGAGCGTAGCGAGCAAAATAGTATATTCTACAATAAGTATTGGAATGGCCTATATTCTGACGAACGAAAAGTTTGTAAACCGAGCCGAAGGCGAGGATTACGGTTCGCGAGTGTGGAATACGCCATTCCAAACATGTTCCCAGCAAACTCAGTGTTGACATACATGTACAATAAACGTAAAATGTGCAAGTAACAGCTATATTACTTATGAACATGTATGGTATATCCTATATACGCCACATACATATCGCGAAATCTTATATACCCATGTCTCATCCATGTTATCTAATTTTGTATTCTGAATGATACATGCCTGCCTTGATATCTTTGTTACAAGTAGGGTATATACTTCAGTTATTGACATTTTTAGGTTTCGATATTTACATACCATTCATGTTCCGTCACTGATTTGTATATTATATATTCAAGATTATCAGTTAGTTTTTTTAAGAATTCTCTTACACATATTTATATTTCCGAACAACAGTTTGTACACGAATATAATAAGTGTAATAATCAAGTTTCTCGAAGTAAATTACAGTGTGAAAAATGTAAAATTCATAATTCTATCTTATGATAAGGACAAATTAACACGTCAATCTAGCATACTTATTTATCACTTCGTTTACTCATTATTTTCCCTTTCTAGATTTCTCGTACATGGTATATAACATTCATGTATCTTTCATGTTCAGATTTATCACGTGATTGTGTTGTCACTCGTCTTGCGTTTGCGCAGTGATTGATGTGTTAGTTCATAGGGTCCGAAGTTAGATCTGTGATTCCCCGGTTCAGTCAGTTTTAGTGTTTGTGCATTAAACAAGTACTCTGTCAATGTGCTTTACTTAATAAACTACTTATGTTTATCATTTATTCCCTTTGTATGATATTCATCGTGATAAGGTAAGTCTATTAGCTAGAGATTTGTAATTATTGCAACTGCAGTTTGATGAATGTAAAATTTTCATAACCTTCAAATATACATATAAGGTTATATATTATTAATAAATATGATTTATTGGGAAGAAGTTCTGTATGAAAATGATGAGAAACACAACGTTCCAACAGCCCAGTGCAAAGGCAGCTCTTGCTGTTGAAACGTTGTGTTTCTCATTATTTTTATACAGAACTTATTCCCAATAAACATATTTATTAAGAATGAGCTCTGAAAAGTTTTGAATATTTAATTGTGAATAATAAAACAACAATAACTGTCTAAACTTCATAATTTATTTCTTCAGATTCTAGTGCTAACGATTTGGATAGTCAACAATTCGAAACAATAACGTCTGAAAGGTTCCGTCATGCTCAGCAGAAACTAAAACGGATGAAAGACACAAATGAAGATCTTTTTTCAGAGTGTATTATTTTGTTCCACAATTCTTATTTTTTTTTTATTTATATATAGCTACTACTTTTCAATTATTGATGTAATTTGTAAAAAAAAAGAGAATATAACTATTTTTCATCACATAATTATTTTGCATTATTCTTCCTTCAAATCATATGTATGGGTCATTACAGGGTATGTACTAGTTTCGTAAAAATGGTATATATTTGGTATCTTACTATGCAACGTATGAAGTACGTATGTATGCTACAGACCATTAACGTTGGGATGTTACATACTTGTGATATCCGTTTCCAGGGCACTGTTGCTGACTTAGGAAAGAGTATGTACGTTACATATTCGTTACACGGTACATATCGTTTACGTTCATGTCAAAACGTGTTACATTGATAGTATATAACAAAGATATATCTGTGTTTGCTGGGTTGTAGACTATACTTTCTCAAACGGCATACGGAATCATTCTAAACGATTTTTTGGAATGTCATTCGTTCCAACTTAATTTTTGGTTATGGAATATGCAAGTTCCAAAACAGTGTTGGAGAAAAAATATTCTAGTATGCAAAAGAACTTAACAATCAAGTCTCAAACAACATTTTTTTGAAAACCATGTCTCAAAATTAATAAGAATGTAAAAAGAAAATTTTGATATTTCGAATCAATCAATGTGACGTTTAATGGATGTGTTGCATGAAGCTGGCTGGTAAGTTGAATGATGAAGATTTAAGATATGGAAATTCAGTCAAATAGTATATTATATAACGAGGGACTTAAGTGCTTGATTTAATCCTGAGGGTGGAGTTTATTGCACGAGACCCAGTCGAGGGTAATACTCATCTGAGGGATTAAAGGCACTTAAGTCATGTGTTATCTACGCTATTTTTCGCACTACCGTATTATATTGAATCACAATAGTCTAAAAGCAGATTAATTAATCCTACAATTTTGACAACTACAAACTTGATACAAAAATGTTGAGTAGATTCACCATAGTAACAAGGCTGGCTCCAGCAGTTGTTCAATAAATAAGCTTGCTGTCAAAAAGATGAGTGAGAAAATTGATATTGATAAGGCTGCGGAAGAGGTAATTGTAAAATGATTTTTCCAAAAGTCTAGAAAATTTACGAACAAAAATACGATGCATTTGTGAAATTGTGTGAATTGCAATAATGCTAATACAAATTAAGAATAAAGGTTTGAATTCTAATTACAAAATTCAATTTGACATTTAGGTAAGTACTTTGATTGCTTAGTTGTCATAGAAAAATTTGTTTATTTTACTTTAGTCCCTTGGGATACTTGATCATTTTAGATCCCGAGGGACTAAACTCAAACTTAAGTCCCTGAAATAAGGGATTAAATTCGTTGTTTACTGCCGGGAGCGCGAAAAAAAAAAATAATTTCTTTTCCTCTACAGCTTTGACCCCACCTAGGTCATCTTCAGGAGTGCTACGTATTAACATAATTTTGAATCATACTAAAAACTATGAACAAAAAATAATAATTGTATGAAAACGACCTTTGATTTTAAATTCCGTATATTTATTTGAAACTTTGACATTTCAAATAAATATACAAAATTTAAAACCAAAAGTCGTTTTTATTAAATAAAATTCTGAAAAATGTATAGATTATAATAATTGTACTTACAAAAGATTTTAGTTTTGAAACGAATTGAACACATGTATTTCTGTGGACAAAAATCCTCATGGTATAATTACTGATAATAATTAGAAAAACAAAAAAATATAAAACTTTTTTCTGGTCATGAAAAAATTTAAAAACCTTATTAAATTTATTTATTCATCAATTTATAGCCCTAGTCTTTAGGATTGAGTTCATTGAAAGCCACACTTGCACTTGTTAGAACACACGTATAGTATTTGAGTGCATAAGTTACAAAACCAATATTCCAATATTTTTCTCTTCAAATAGATGACTCTGATGCATACTGGCCGAATATGAGTGCATATTCGTATTTTCTAGATTTGAAATCGCGAAAGCTCGAGAGCGATGCTTCGTAAGAAAAAAAGTACAAATACCTTTTTTGTAGAGAATTTCACGATCTACAAACTTTTTCTCATCCATTTTTCCGGTAGTTCTCACTGATTCAGAGATATATGCAAAAAACGAAAATTTGTGACTTTTGACTTCGGATAAAAAACAACGCACAACCGGGATTAAAAGAGACTTTTGACATAGCATTTGTGAAGACGTATTCAAGACATGTACAAAAATCCAGCAAACTGGAATGTCTCTATTGTCTGGACTAAATGTTTCGATAGCTGGCAATCTGCTTTCGACATCAGTTGAACAGATAATACCGATCAATTCCTCAAGATACAAGCCTTATACCTAGTGTTATAGTGAGGATCAAGCGTGGTTGGTGTTTATTCATCCGTTACAGTTCTGTTATTGGTTGATACAACCAGAAACAGAGCTGTAATGGATGAACAAACACCAAGCACGCTTGATCATACTAGAAATATGTAAGGATCGTATTTTAAGGAATTAAAAGAAAATTACCCCACGTATTCTCCACGGACTTTAATGCATTTTCGCATTTGCTCGAACTAACTTTGGAAGCAGTTATTTCATTCGTTTGCTGGTACTGAGAAAATTGCATTTATTAAGGCATCGATTGCTTCTCACGGCAACTGAAACTTAGACCACACAGTTCGTTTTTGATTTTTGGAGAGGTGAAAAAACTATACCTTTTCAAAATTTGAAAGTAATACCCTAAAATTTAGGAAATACCAAGTGACTGTACTATAAACTCCTGCGAGAATCGGGATGTGAGTTCTAAATATCTAATAACATGTAAAATTTTTCATAATTTAAATAATTTTATGCAGAAATTATATGGATAGTCTCAAACATCGGTAGATATAGCTTTGAGTAATATTTCTCAGGAAATTTCATGTAGAAACTTAAGGCTTGTTTATAATGGATGTAAACTTAATCTGTTAACTTATGATGCAAGATGTATGATGCTATTTTCAACAGCCTGGTTCATAATCAAACGTCAAAATTGTCAGAAATAGATCTAGAGAATGATTTTCAAAATCGATTGACAGTAAAACAATTCTGTCATGTTCTCAATAATTCTGTTAAAATATAAGACAATTATTGTCGAGAAGAAGCTACCATAAGATGTATTTTCATTTCATGTCATTTCTTACTTGGTATTTTCAATTCATGAGCTATATATTCCCATGAATTCTTATTACGTAATTTATTTTTATAGTCCACGTTACATTTGTCATATATAGGTATGCGGAAATTTTTTTACAAGTCAAATTAACTTTATATCAAAATCACTCATTTCAAACAGCAGTACAAACTTCATGATGTAAAGATGAAATGTCAGTGTCAAATATGTCTATTGAAATACAAAAATAAATGCAACGCATACACATGATACAATGCTCGCTCGCTATTGGTTGGGAATAAGCTGTATGATGTTAAACTTGAAAGTTGGTAAACTTTACGATTACAGCATCATATTTCATGTTATTATGAACGTCAATGTGAAAATGCGTATAGTTTAATTTTAAAGACTACAGAATAAATCACCGGTTATATCCATTATAAACCAGCCTTAAGGCTTGTTTATAATAGACGTAAACTTAATCTATTAACTTATGATGCAGGATGTATGATGTTATTTTCAACAGCTTGGTTCATAATCAAACGTCAAAATTTGAGGATCGTGTATCTTAACCTTGTCAGAAATGGATATAGAGAATGATTTTTAAATTGATTGACAATAAAATGGTTCTGTCATGTTTTCAATAATTCTATTAAAATAAAAGACAATTATTACAGAGAAGGAGTTACCATGAAATGTATTATAATTTCATGTAATTTCTTACTTGGTATTTTTAATTCATCAGCTATGTATGTATACGAATTTTCATTACATAATTTATTTTTATAATCCACATTACATTTTTCATATAAATGCGGAAATTTTTCCACAAGTCAAATTAACTTTATATCAAAATCACTCATTTCAAACAGCAGTACAAGCTTCATGATGTGAAGACGAAATGTCAAATATGTCTGCTGAAATACAAAAATAAATGCAAGGCATACACGCGATACAATGCTCGCTCGCTATTGGTTGGGAATAAGCTATATGATGTTAAACTTAAAAGTTGGTGAACTTTACGGTTACAGCATAAGTTAACATCATATTTCATGTCATTATGAACGTCAACGTGGGAATGCGTATAGTTTAATTTTAAAGACTACAGAATAAATCACCGGTTACATCCATTATAAACCAGCCTTTAATGTAAGCTATTTTTGTTGAATAATTTTCATGACGTTATTTCTAGTGTTTGAATCTTTCAGTGCCATTTTTATACTATGAATAAAAGTGAGTTAGAGTTTACCCAGGTTTCATATTTACTCTCCCAAAATGAATCCGAGCATTAAAATCTTCCTTAAGAACTGATTTCAAGACATCAAATTCACCCATAGATACTCCTCCAGTAGTAATTACAACATCGCAATCGCGGAATGCTCTTTCTAAAGTATGTTTCACAATAGTGGATCTGGAATTTGAATTGAAAATTAGACTTTTAATATTTTTTCATTATTTTATAGTTCTTACTCATCCTTGGCATGTCCAAAGTCGCTAGCTTCATAGCTGTATTGTTTAAGTAAATTAGTTATAGTAATTTTATTACTATCACGAATTTTGCCGGGCTCTAGGGGTTCGTTAGGATCCTGTACTTCATTACCGGTTGATATAACTCCGATTTTCAAGCGTCTAAAATTATATATGAAAATTTAGGACATTATTCAATAGTTGGGAATAAAACAAAAATCACCAAATAAAACCAAGCCTTAATATTATATCATATATCCTCATGCACTGATCTCTATATAACACTGGATTGGGTTTAGACCGTATTCTGGCATCTGAAAGCGGCCCCCATTGAACGCCGGCCTTGACAGTAAAATTGAGGCTTTGTGTTCCTATTCGGCGGCAAATTCAAAACACTTATAGAAGACACTCGATGAAATTCAAAGTATAATGCAAGTAAGATGAAGAAATTATTCTCAATATATATTAAAATACATACATTAATAATCAACAACAGTTAAAAATTGTTATAATAGTTGAAATATTTATTAATAGTTAAAAATATTTGTGAACTTTTTAGTGTCAGTGTTTCAACTATTTTTTAAACATTGTAGTTTAGTATTATTTAATCCGTTCAATAGTTCTATGAATTTTTGTTACCTAAAATTTAAAACTATGAATTTACCTATATGAATAAATGAAGTGCATTTCTGCGATAATATTGCCTATTCAAAACTAATAATTTTAAATATCTACTACACGTGATAGGAGAATAATAATACATTTAATAATCAAGATTTTATTGTTCGTAAGTAAGCACTTTGCAGTCCAGCTATTAATTCTGTGAGCAAGATATTTTATATTAAATTTGATATATTACTCAAATTTGTTATCATAACTTACTTATGCAGCGTCAAATTTCTTAATGAATCGGCTTATTTCCGCAGAACATGCATTTGAACACCATGATTTAAAAATTGCGTCCCAACACCATTCTGAACTGTCACCAACATATCTCACCAATTGAACACAGAACCTCATTTTTGCCAAGATGGCGACATTCAATTGGGGCCGCATTCCAGCGACCTAAACCCAATCCAGTGTTATATTCAGATCAGTGTCCTCATGGTTATGACAACTTGTTCTCAAAACACCTGTTAAGCAGTAGCTTCAAATAATCAAATAGCAGAATGAGAAGAATCGAAAATAGATTCTTTACTTATTCAGCATTATAGTTAGATTGAATTCAGAGAGCGTAATAAAAGTAGCTTATTTTTCAGTAGATCAAATCTTGACGTTATTTACAGTAAAAAGGATTTTTCAAAAAAAAATTCTAGAATTAGAAGAGAAAATCTATTTATTTATTAGATAATAACATATAAAATATTAAGAAATGCTAGTTCAAAGAATAATAAAATTATTTTTCAAGGTAACAAGTAAATGACTAAAGAAATTGCTCATTGGATCGTTTCAGTTTCTGTTATCAGAACCTCTGGTAACGTATTATCACAAGTAAAAATAGATTCAATATTTTGTAATTCTTCATGTGATGATCCATTTTCATATATTATAGTTTCGTTTCCTATTATATCAGCTTCCGTTACAAATTCATCAGACATAGAAATAATATCATCAGTTTTGGGAGAACCCAATCTTGGTTGCATATTTTCAACGAAACCATATTTTTGTAATTTTGTTTTTTCTATGTCTTCATTTATTCCTTGCAGTGCTTCAAAAGCTTCTCTGGAAATGATTTTAAAACTTGTTGGTTTTTTTGCTAAGTTTCTGGGTTGTTTGATTATTTTCACTCTTGACTGCAAGTTTACATTGCCTAATAACGTTGATTTTATACCTGAATTACTCATAAGAACTTGTTTCTTTATAAGATTGATTGCCGCTGAATCTACCCCAGTTGCAGCCGCTAATTTTTCAGGACATTCGCTCAAAAAAGCGCTTTTACTAGTTTCTATTCTAATTCGTTTAACTTGTTTTTCAGCATTAACTTTTTCTTTTGTTGTATATGATATTTCTGAATTTTTATCACCAATAATAATTTTTTGGTTATTTACAGTATCATCAAGATTATTTGAAGAATCCGGAAATTCATTTATTATCTCAATTTGATGGTGCAACTCATCACTCATTTTGCTTATATCATTTGTTAATTTGGATTTTTTTAATCCTTTATTTCTCATATCTGCTAATGGCCTTTTCATGGTGTTATTTTCATTTCTAACTTCTATAACTGTAGAACTTTCTTGATCTGAACTGATAATATCTTTCATAATTTTAATTTTTGATTTTTTGTCTACATTTTCTGTCTTTCTTGTATTTTTAATTTGCGTATATTTTTTTGTTTTTACTATTTGTTCTTCCACTCCTTTATTTAGAGGATATGTATATTCATTTTCTATATCGTTTGAAAATAAACAGGAATCATCTACTTCATTTTCATTCCGTTCTACTTGTTTTAAAGAATCTTCTTGTTTGAGATCTCTGCGTAATTTTATGACTGTTGAACGAGCAACACCAGCAGCTGCAGCTGCCGCTTCCGTTGGTTTTTCAATTGGGAAAAGAAAACCTCCAGCATTTTTTTGTTGATCAAAATAAAATATAACATTCTTAACTACATTTCTACTTTGTTCATTCAAAAAGGTTCGTTTTTGCAGTACTCTCGGTCTGAAATAAAATATATTTTCAGATAATGTAATCATCACTTATTTAAAAACAAATTGTAAAGTTTAAAACAAAAACTTATTGAATAAGTTGGCACTTCTTCATACTGTAATCAATTATAATTAAGATATTTAACAAAAAAAATTAACAATTATACATGAGTGCTAAAATCTCAATATTGCAAGCAAACAAAAACATACACAAAATAATTCTGTGGTAAAATTTCAGTGGAAAAATTTTTGTAATTAAATGAGATCACAATCGTTATATTATTTCTATATTATATTTCCCAAATAATTATAATTCAAATTAAAAAAATAATAAACTTATACTTACTTTATATCATGCACATATTTTTTTCAACAACACAACTAACAATCACACGCACCTTAAATCGTGTTGCTGATACAGTCAGTAATTTAATTTTTATTCATGAAAAAATATATATAATTTGCAAAAAACCCGAAAAATCAAAGATAAAATCAAAGACTTAATATTAGGACGAATTAGAACAAAAAATTATTGAGAGAACTTACTTGAAAACTCTGGTATTTGTTTGTCCAATAGCAGCCAATACACCCATTTCTGGTGCATTCAAAACACTTCCTTTTTGTAAAACAATTGTATTCGGCTGAATATCACTTCCGATCGGCCTGTGAAAAAATTGAGAATGGTAAAATATGCTCGTTTCATTATTATAATTATTATAGTCAATACCTAATATCTTGCCCAAATTTAGGACATACTTTAATATTAATCTGTAATTCTTTGGATAAATCTTTGCTCGACTGCACTAATTCCGTGTCTTCTACTTGGACTACAGAATCTGCTCCTGGAGGGATTGGAGCACCAGTACTAACTCGAATACATTGACCACTCTGCAATTCTCTCGACTGTGGCTATGAATAACACAACTTATTTTAGTAAATTCATGCATTATTTAGTATTACATCATTTGATATGAACAGTAGGACTATTAGTCAGGGATGGATGGGCTACTACTGGCAAACTCTGATATGAATGAATGATTGATTACTTAGTAATCGAAATATACATCTCGTTTATAATAAATTTGTGAAGAAAAGTTATAATTAATAATTTATTATTTATTAATGAATTAATTAATTAGTGGGACATAGAATAATTAAAACGGACCAGTTCTAATAAGTGTCCAATTCGACATTCTATCCGTAAATCCTCAGTCCTTCTGAGGAAGGCTTCTCGGATAAATATATGCAAGAATATATCAAAAATTTAAACAGAATGACAATCTCGACAAGAACCAAATTGCTCACCCCTATATCTACGTATTAGTAAATCGGTTGAGTAAGGCTGGCAAGTCGTCTCGTCTTTTGAGCTTATTGAAGTTCCATTTCTTAATATTCTTAAAATATGTGTAGTTGAAAAAATGTCTTACATTATCTCCAGCAGCGATCACATCAATAACTGTTCTTAATCCAGCGCCATCGGAAGCCTTCACAGCGTAGCCATCTTTGATAGAAGCAGCAAACGGTGGTAATGCATCTTGAGACCGTACGTCTTCAGCTAGAACTCGCCCCATCACATTAAATATTGGAAGAATTTCGGTTTCAGATTTTTGGCTACAATTTAATGTTACAATTCCTAAAGCTTTATCTACAGACACCATTTCGTACGGAGATGTACGAGGTCGATTTGCAACAGAACTTACTAGTACCTAGAAATTTGAAAGATAAAGTTGAAAACAAAAGTAATTGTCAAGTCCATAGTCAATGAAGACAGAAATAGGCCAAATAGCGAAAATAATTTATGTAAAAGCCAATTTTATATAGTCCGCGGTACAGAACCCCTTTATCAAAATTATTAACATTCTTCTGAAACTATATGAGTGGCTTTTTCTGCGGAAATATTTGAAGCTGCTGCATTTTCCACCAAACAGCTGAAAAAGACGTCGATTTTATGATTCATTCTTGATCATGCACATCACTTTCTTTTATAGTTTAATTGTAAGATAATAAAAGGAAAAACACAAACAATATTTTATCCAACAAAAATATTGCGACGTTCGGCGTAACCCCATCTCCAGCATGTTAAAATTACAAGTTTTGTTAGATATTAAATGAACAATAGTGAAGTTGAGTGGTGATATTGTCCGACAAAATTTTTGCTGCATATTTTCAGTCTGACGTTCTGAAAATGTCAATTCTACGAGATTGGTTTGCTGATTAACACTTGTCAGACATAAATCATATATATAGGTAAGTATGTTTTTTGATCAAATAATATATATTGAATCTACTTTTTAACTAAATGTACATCTATTTGTGAGATCAAAAAATAATATTCTCTGAGCTTCTACGTCTTTCTATAACTAAGTTCATAGCGATTTTTTATTCGCAAAATTTAAGATTTTGATGAGAATTAATGTTCAAGATCCATTCTTGAACACATGTTATATAATATCAACTATAAACACTTCATATTTACATCCCCGACTTATATAATAGGAAAAGTAATAAAATCGTGATTATTTAAGAGTTCAAGATTTTGATGGATTTTCACTTTCAGACCCTACTGAACTCAAAAAATATAATTTAAAAAAAAGTCGGTCTGTCTGTCTGAAAGCAAGATAGCTTGGGAACGCGCACGAATTTTCGACTGAAATTTTATATTTAAATTTTTCATCAAGAAGAAAGTTTCGTATTCATAGATAAGCTTTTTTCAACCAGTGGTACCAAAACTTTATTGATGGAACTTTTTAGTATTTTGCGTTTATTTTATAAACGGTAGTATTTATCATAAAATATGAAATAACTAAAATTGATCCTTAAATAATTTGGCACCACATTCAGCTGAAACATTTTTCAAAATTATCAGCGGTTCATTTGTTATTATTAAAGTTTGAATTAATATAAAATTCGATGTTTTTTTCTGAAGTAAACAAATAATGAGAATCATGATGTGAAATTAGAATTATCATCACTCATATTTGGACATCAAATGCATGCGTTCGTTAATCATTTTTTTTAAATAAGTAATTCGGCTCTATCGTGTTTGATATCAAATTAAAGCCCTTTTGGGGATAAGTATTAAAGAGGATATATAAACGATTGTCGATTGTTTCTCTTTTAAATTATTTGAATGATTTCTAGTTCGGTATCAATTAAAAGCCCTCGGGGAGATAAACTTATACCTGTTTTACACGGTCCAATTTCTTGACCAATAAATTGATCAAGTTTTCAACAATTTATTGTCGAGCCCAAAAATATTTTGTACCATATTACAAGATCAAAGTTTTCCTTAAGAAAAATTTAAATTACGACATGTTCATCAATTTATAATTTTTGACCAACTTAAAAAGTATGGTTACAGAGAAAGTTAAGAGTGATAGAGATGATAACAAAGCCACAAAAATTAATATACTAAAGGCAGATATGGCTTCACGTCTTGTAATTCAAAATGTTCAAATAACTAATATGATTAGTGTTAGTAATGACAAATCGGACAAAAAACTCTCTAGAATATCCCAGAATATTGATGAAAGATAAAGTCCGCTCTATTTCTAAAATAACTTGATCAATTATTGGTCAAGATAAAATTGGGGAATTTTTGGTCGTATTACACACAACAATAAATTGAAGATCAACTGTATGTTTCAATGAATTGAAGACCCTGATAATCTAGAAAAGGACTCTTCTACTGTGGTGGCCACAGCAGATTTTTTTAAATAAAAACCGATGTTTCTGTAATTTTCCATTTTTTCCTCATTTCATATTGACTCTAACAAAAAAGTGTATAGGACTTTTTTTGTAGAGCCCTGATCTCATTTCAATAATTTTTCTCTTCTTTTTATAGTCGCATATTATTGTTGATCCCTTCGCACACAGTTCTTCCGTTCTATATTACATGATTGCACTCACATGTAGTAAAGTCATTAATACGTGGTCTGAGCATAGTTTATTTATTATTAAAACTTGATCTCTAATTTTTTTTTTAGTATGTCGTTAAGGACATCTTGCTCTACAACTGTGCCAAAATTGGCTTCTACATAAATTTTTCCACTATTTCTCCTTCGTTGCCTGGACTACAAACACAAATTCAAATAATGAGTTCTCGTGGATGTTGAATCCAGTGAGAAACATTTTTTTAAACTGAAAGAATCTGCTGGTTGTTTATCATGTTCAATGGGGTCATCTCACAAATATAAAAATATTTTTCAGAAATTGAAAATTTAAAAGATTTAATATATTCTATTCTCCACTTTTCATTTCAATTTCTAGTATAGAGGCGGCGCCCCAGAGATCTTGCCAGTTATTATGCAAAATGGTGACAGGCATTCACTTTATATACAGATTAACAGTGTGCTGCGAAAATATTCCATTAATATCTGTATTGAAATCTGTAATTTTTGTGAAAAATTCTATAAATATAATATAAAAGTGTCCTTCATTAAGTTACTATATATTTTTTGAATTAGATTGATGTAATGGTGAAAATGTAAAATTTGTAAAAAGATATTCAATATCCAATACATTCTGGACGAATGTAATAAGCATTAAAAAGTTTGGTGAATTCATTTGATAAGTTTTTTGTTTTTTCATAGCTGCCTAAATCACACTGATAGACTGGGAGCTAGTGACAGGTGGGGTTCTCTGATTTTATACCGCTTGCCTTTTTGAGGGTTGATAATTTACCTCTTGATAAGAAAGATAAAAATGTTATTGAGCGATGCACGCTCACCGGTCATAGTTCAAATTCCAATTAAAGGTCTGAAAAAAAAATATTTTTTTCCGTGATATCATATTGCATGTCTTTGTTATGTTGAATAATTGAAATTAATCTAAAGCCAAGTACTGAAAGGCAAGCAATTCGCAACAGTCCAAGTGACTCAAAGGGCTGCGTGAACTTGTGAAAAAAAAAATATGAAAAATGCCGTGTTTCCAAATTGCATGCCAATGAAAAGAATTAAAGTTTTAGTCATAAAACCCTTATAAAAAAATTGGCAAGCATTCCTCGTTGGCGCAAGGGTTTGAAATTTGGGAGTAATCTTGCATAAATTTTGAACCAATTAGCCGTGATTTGAAATTGCATGCCATTTCAACTATAGGTAATTTTTTCGATTAATTGAGGAAATTGGCATGCATCCCAAAATGGAGGCATATATTGAGGAAATTGCAAAAAAAAAAAGAAGAAAAATTTCCATTATTTTATTTTGCATGCCATTGTGTATCGTTCAAAATTTTTTTTTTTAGACGACACAAAGAATGGCAAGCATGTTGCTCAGGCTCATCATTGATAAATTTTGGGAAAAGGGTTGAGAAAAAGTGCCCGTGAATTAATTCAGTAAAATTAACAGGAATTATTTCGCGAATTTATTTATTTAAATTATTGACCTAAGTGAGCTTCTTCCAAAATATTGCAGAGGGCTACAATTTAAATTATTCATTATGTTTTCATAGCAACAATTCCAAAAAGTATTCAATTGAAATCACTAGAAACATAAAATTTTTCAATTTCAAACCCTTGCGCCAACGAGGAATGCTTGCCAATTTTTCTACAAGGGTTTTATGACTAAAACTTCAATTCTTTTCATTGACATGCAATTTGGAAACACGGAAGTTTTCATATTTTTTTTCACAAGTTCACGCAACCCTTTGAGTCCCTTGGGCTGTTGCGAATTGCTTGTCTTTCAGTACTTGGCTTTAGATTAATTTCAATTATTCAACATTAGAATGGCATGCAATATGATATCACGGAAAAAACCATTTTTTTTTTCAGACCTTTAATTGGAATTTTTATACTTCTTATCAAGAGGTAAATTATCAACCCTCAAAAAGGCAAGCGGTATAAAATCGGAGAATCCCACCTGTCACTAGCTCCCAGTCTATGAGCATCAATACTTTTGTAATTTATTTTATTTTGAGCAATACAATTCAAATTTTGCACTGGGCTCCGCATACTTTATAACAACCCAATTTGCCGAAGTCGCATTGGTTGCAAAGAAGGTGGGTAGAGGGTTAATTGTGTAAGTTTTTCCCAAAAAAAAATGATCGAACATAGTTCTACAAATCTATAATGGTAATTATTAAACGTACAAATTAAAAAAAAAATGTTGCCAGACGTGTAGGTGGAGGCGGTAAATTAAAAGTAGAAATTGAACTCATAAAACAGTTCTGCAAATTTGTATAGTGCAAGCTTACGGTATAATTGAACTGATTATAAATTTGCAGAAATCTAGAGTCAGGCAAATTGTCAAAACACGTATTCAGCCACAGAAAAACCACCTTCAGCCACACATTCGGCTTCGACTAAAAAACAACCGAAGATTTAGCTAAAGATGCCATAAACGGTCGATCTTGGAAGAATGTGTCAATGGTTTCAACAACAGAAGAATGGCGTAGAAGCGTATTTTTGGAAGAATATACCATTCAAATCCATTTATTATAACTGAGACCACAAAAAATCTCTTATTATTGTTCGATAACTTTCAGCTTTAACTGGCAACACTAGCTCTTACAGCAGCAATGTTGCCTTGATTTCTTGCATTATGTTGTCGCTGTGGTATTATTTCATCATGTAGAATAAATTCACTTTCATAGTTTTTCACGATTTGATCGTAGATAGATTATTATCTCATCAAAAATTTTCACTTGACAAGCGAACGAGTTTGGACAAAAAATCTTTTATTTCAAAAGAAGTTTTGAAATAATAAGAAAACATTCTTGGAGCGTATATTTCACCACGGTGAAATACTAGATTTTGTTTAATACAACTTTTGAGAAATAATGGCTGGTACCACAAGCTCTGTTTTTGGCTATACTGGCAGTGTTATTTTAAGAAGAGTTTTAAGGCAATATAAATATTTCAAACTATTTTACAGGAAAATATTCAAATAAATTTTGTAGACATATGTGTTTTTCGTAATTTGTATCTGAAGATTATTTTCTAAAGTATTTGGAAAATTCTAACTGCGTTGAAACACATCTTGACACAACGCTCTTAGTAGCGCCAAAAACAGAGCTCGTGGTACCAGCCTATATTTCTTTTGTGACAAACATGGCCGCCGTGATATTTTGAAAACATATAATAACTTTTGGGAAATCCTTTAAATGAATCTTATTTAGCACTTTTATAATAATTATTATCATGCATAGTTTTTAGCCAGTATTATAGAAATTTCTATTAAAGCTGATCGTTCGGGAAGGTTGTGGCTAGAACCGAACAATCGGCTTCGGCCAAAATCTAACCTTCGGTCGGACACTAATGAACTTTCGCATGACTCATTAGTGACTTTGACTTCATAAATTCAAATCTAGTTAAATGTATCCATAAAGTCAATTCTTGTACGTAAACTGCACATGCGCACCATAGTTTTTAATGTAGGCACGCGCCAAACTTTAAATTAGGTAAACATAATGTCAAGTGATTAATGTAGATTGCACATAATTGTTACCTTTTATATTATTTCAAATTGATTGCTGATTGAATGAAACCCTCATTTTGAAGATAAGGCGTGAATTATATGTATGAGTCAAAATGTTTTTTATGTATCTGATTTAAATTTTCTCAATAAAAATCAGCTTTATTTGCGAATAAAAAAAATAAAACCCGTGTTTTTATCAAATCATTCTACAAGATTCACTAAAATTCAATCAAATTAAATGAACATTTTTTTTTTTAAATCTAGATGACCCCAACTACTATGAAAAGCACTTTCACTATTTTATAAATAAATTTCAATCAATTACATTGCTTGGAGTTAAAATGGGAGGCAGCGGCACAACTAAGCCACTCATATTTTCCTGTTTTGGTTGAATTTGAGGTAAAACTGCTAATCTTGAATGTATTTTCTGAATATCTTCAAATTTATTCTGTAATAGAGATATTGCATGAGGTATAATATCCCCAACGGCTTCAAAATTTTCAGTAACCGCCTTCACACTTCCGGGAAAATTAATAATCAGTGTTTTCTTGCGAATTCCGCTTACAGCGCTAGAATCATCACGTATATAATAATTACAAACAAATCATAAAAAAGAAAGTTACCGTGACAACATAGCAAAAGGAGTGCTTGCCAAGCTTTTATTCATCATAACAAAGCTTATGCCTGGAACTTCTTTTTCTATCACAGCTTTAGTTGCCTCAGGTGTAACATCCCGGTCGGAAATTCCAGTTCCTCCCGTTGTAAATATAACATCGCATAAATCATCAGACCATTCTATTAATTTATTCTTAATTTCTTCTAATTCATCAGGTACTATGTCCTCATAAATCACAATACTTTCAGTATATCTCGCTTTAATCAGAGCTTTTATTTGGGGTCCACTTTTATCAATATTTACCTGCTTGTAGCAAGTGTCACTTACTAGAAGTTATTTGAACTGATAATTATTGAAAACAAGATTAATATTTTATACCTGTCAGAATTCCAAATCGCATTTTGGGTTCAAATGATTTGTTATAAAGTCTATTTACATGAGGCATCCAATGTTTGGCCACTAATTACTATTCAATATGAGATTAAAAGTATGTAATCGAAATATATTTGGAATAGTATTTTCCTTTACATCAAACGAGAGCAGAAATCTACAAAAATAATATATATCATTCTAGAAATCTATGAAAATAATCACGATAATCACAAACACAACAAACTCTACACACCAAAATAAATGTTCAAGCAAAATGAAACCGATGATTCGATGAAACCTTATCAAGAATTTCACGACACTCAATAACATAATGGGCAATTTCAACACATAAACTCATTAATAAATTGAATATTATTGAGTTATCAAATATATTTTATAACTACAAATGAATATGTGCTCTCATTTTACTATAAAACAATCACCATTTCTAATGAAAAATGAGTATTATTTTCGATTATCTATTTTCTATTTTTAGTATTACTGTTGTGACTGTACAACTACTGTTGGTAATAATGCTTTTGGAGTGTGATGGTTAAACTGTCCGGTTAAATAATTTGTATTTTTGACACTTGATCAGGCACTTGATATTGAATTTATTATCGTGCGAGTAGAGCATAGTTATAAATAAACAAATGGAAGATATAGACGATGCAACTATATGTGATTCCGTGGTAATTATATGCAAACTTTCATTCATTGTTTTTGTTCTGTGCAACGTAACCTCCAAATTTTGTTTGTTTGACAGTCTTCTCTTGTGGAAGGATGTCGACTTCCAGTTCGGATGCAAGGCAGTGATGACTGGCGTAAGTAAACATGCACGTTACTAATACTTATAAATACTCAATATCTATCTTATATATTTCAGCACTGGCAGAAATTATCAGTATTAAGGATGACAAGAGCGCCAAATGTTATTATGTACATTACGTAGATTGTAAGTATTTCGAAATATAAATGCAAAAATTGTATATAATTCAAATCATTCTATTTTAGTTAATAAGCGTTTGGACGAATGGGTAGGAGAAGAAACCTTAGACACACGAAAAGTGCAATTTCCTCGAAGAGATGGTGGAACAAGTACAGGTGTTTCCACCCCAAAAAAGATTCACATTGGTGGTGGAGGCAGCAGTAACAGTTTGAATGTGCAAACTCCCGGAGCTCCAGTAAGTCGTCCTGCAAGTCCTGTGGCTTCTGAATTAGTGAATGGCAGCGCTGTATTAGCTGCTGCTATCCAAAAGAAAATTAATAGGAAAAGAAAGGGTACTTCACTAGATAATGAAGATTCTCAAGATGGCGTATCAACTCCTGCTGGACCTAGACAATCGGGAAGCATGGTATCCCATCATGATGATGTCGTTACTAGAATGAAAAATGTTGAAATGATTGAACTCGGTAAACATCGAATAAAACCTTGGTATTTTGCACCTTATCCACAGGTAATATATTTGAGTTTAAGAATTCAATAAATTAGTCATTATTAATACTTCAACTTTTCCCAAATGGAATAACTTAACTATCAATATCACTATTTATCCAGTGATATATTCAACATGAATATTGAATAAAATATTTAATTATTTCAGGAAATCGTAAACTTGTCTTGTATATACATATGTGAATTTTGTTTAAAATATAGAAAAAGTAGAAAATGTCTGGAACGTCATCTTGTAAGTTAATATGGCAATGATTCAATATTATGAATAAATATGTATTCTTATTAGGTAAAATGCAATTTAAGGCATCCTCCTGGAAATGAAATATATAGGAAAGGAAGTATATCATTTTTTGAAATTGATGGTCGCAAAAATAAAGCCTATGCTCAAAATCTTTGTTTACTTGCGAAATTATTCTTGGACCATAAAACATTGTATTATGACACAGATCCATTTTTATTTTATGTTATGACAGATTTTGATAGTAGAGGATTTCATATCGTTGGTTATTTTTCAAAAGAAAAAGAATCAATTGAGGACTACAACGTTGCTTGTATTTTAACAATGCCTCCGTATCAGAGAAAGGGTTACGGAAAACTATTAATCGAATTCAGTAAGTAAAGATCTCTCAGTGAAAATTCATATTATATTTTCAATTTATTCTAAGGTTATGAACTATCGAAGTTTGAAGGCAAAACAGGGTCCCCAGAGAAACCTTTATCGGATTTAGGCTTACTATCCTATAGAAGTTACTGGGCTCAAACTATACTAGATATACTAACTACAGTAAGTCCGGTTGGAGATAATGAGAAACCTCAAATCACTATTAAGTATGTATATTATTTAAATTATTGATCTTTAATTAATATATATTCTTGAATTTCTATAAGAAATTTGAATTAATTTAACACGATTTTTATCGAAATGAACTCAAAATTATTCAAAATAGCCAATAGGTGTTCACTTCTTCAAATTAATAAAAATAGTATTCCGTATCACATTTAGTAACAAAATATAGAATTATTTGTTCCATAAATTTATTTTCAGTGAAATATGTGAATTGACAAGTATAAAGAAAGAAGATGTCATATCAACACTTCAAAATTTAAATTTAATAAATTATTACAAAGGACAGTATATAATAACGCTTAGCCAAGAAACAATAACTAGTCATAGAAAAGCCATGGAAAAAAGGCATATTAGAATAGATCCGAAATGTTTACATTGGACACCAAAGGATTGGTGCAAAAGGGCAAAATGGTGATATTTTTGTATTAATTGTGTATTTTTCATTCATTGACAGAAATAAAGATTTAATGAATAAGTTAATAAATATAAATTTTATCCCCTTATCTTTCATCCTCACATTATTTATAGATATGTATGAATTTATGTATATAATATAAATATATTTTTGAAAAAGTCTTGTACAGCGCCGGGATTTGAACTCGAGACCTTATGCACTCCCGGCGCTGTACAGGACTTTCAAAAATTTATTTACTTTGATTTATATCATACCGTCTGGCTCAATACGGATACATAATAAATCTACAGAATTTATATGCTCTGCGGTCATCACGCTGAAGTACTCTTTGAATTAAATTAAACTTAATTATTAATAGCTTATATATTATAAGCTTGATCACCGCTTAGAATTTTTTTTTTTATTTCGGAAAACAGAAGGGTAGCTACAATAATTAAAATCAAAACCCACTTCCTGTCAGCAATAGAGGTATCCCTACCACTACGGTGACAGCGTAACTGTTGGAACAATATAATATGCGTGAGATTGAGAGAGGCAGAATATTTTCATATTATTTGCACGTGCTACCTTTACGATGTGCAGTTCTTTTAAATAATCCAGTCTTTAAAGATAATTTTTAGAAATAATTACTGTTAGCAACGAATCCATGAAAATTCCTAAAAACACATGGACTCTTGTTGATTGATGTAAACGCGTTCATTAAAATATGAACTCCACCGCAATTTTGTATATAATTTCCAGATTTATAAATTAGAATCAGATGGGATTGTTAATTATTCAATCATTAATCTAAAATAAGTTGATAGAGTATGTGATTTGTAATATCAACAGACCATTTTGAATATACTATCTATTTATCCCTTCGTTAATTTGTTTATTTTCTGAATAAAAATATTTGTAAAGCAAGTAAAAAATTTTAAACATCGATAGTGACGTAATATCCCAGTGATTTTCTATTTTACAAATACATGATAATTGAATCATGTATTTAAAACAAAACAATGAAATGACTGTTAATAATATTTAAGATAAGATGAACCATATGTACTGACTTTGCACTTTGTACTTTAGGAAGAGTCTGGGGGAGAGCGATTAATTATGAATGAAAAGAAAAAGATCAAGAGCGATCATCAGCATTACTAAAATGGCGGAATATATTTTGTGTGTTTCAGAGTGTAATGTTTTGGGTGTGGCATTTTAAAACAATGATATCATACTTATTTAAAAAGTTAACAAAAAATCGTACTATTCATCAAAGTGTATTAATTTGTTTGACATAATCTTTTAAAGTATGCATCTTTTGTTGTGACATTTGACCGTGGGAAAAGTGAATCATAGGTTATAATATCTTGTGCACCTGTACATCTATTTTGTTTATTCATAAATCATTTATCTGACGGCTTTTGCCTAGTGAATATCAAATTGAAAATGACTGCGATGGGGGACCTGAATTGCTTCTCAATAAATTAAGATAATTAGTGAAGAGAATTATGTCTCGTCTGGCAGATTACTTTGTAATTGTAGGCTATGATCATGAAAAAGAAAGTTCGTATTTTATAGATATTGCTAACATATTGAATGATTTATAATATTATTAATTTTAAGGGAGTGGGATAAGTAGCGGAATTATATTACAAAGATTTCCGGAGAAGGATTGGAATGACACACCGTTCATTGAAGGGATAGAATGGGTATTTATTATCATTTTTATTTTCTGGTGCCCATGAATATATGTGGAAGTGAGATGCACATTCTTTTCTTTATTTTATAAATTATTGATTGATACAAATATTTGTCCATAAAAAAATCAAATTTTATATTTCCTCTAGATTTTAAACAAGCGTAAGTCTTTAATGACCTTAAATGAATTAATTACAGTCAGCGAATTTCTAAATTTAACGATTGCTTGTACTAATTGTCAGTTCTACACAATAGTTCGAAATTATACATTACAAAATTAAATTACCTATGATATTTGAATACAAAATAACATGATTATCGGATTGGAAATAATTTGTTGTAGAATATCCGCTGTGTAATTATTTGGTGTATCAGTTATAATTTATATATGTATAATTTGGAATTTTCAGTTTTGTCAGCCTCAGGGATGGGCTTTGTCAACCGACAGGCAGGAACCTCACTTTTTTGTCTCGGTATTGACAGATATCGACGCCAATCGCCATTACTGTGCTTGTCTATGTTTTAATGAAACTGTTTCAATAACACCGAGTAAACCATTTGATGAAGAAGAAGAGCCAGTGGATGGCGGGTCGCACGCTTTAGTGAGAAGTATACCTGCTATAACACATCACAGTATAATGTATGCTCCGAAGTGTCTAGTCCTAGTTTCTAGGTTAGACTACATCGAAACGTTTAGGGTTAGTACAAAAATATATCGATGTATAATTTGTCCCGAATTCAGCTCTCTTGAACTACTTAAAGAAACTTTACATAAATATATAAATTAAGACAAATATATTTGTGTCCGATTTCGATTTCGATGCAAAACTAGAGTTTTGATTTCGGCAGGACGCTGGACGACGTTCCACAGAACAACGACTGGCGTCTATTTTCTAACTTTCACCAATTTCTTTCATGTGTACTAGTGAGAATTCCTAGTAAATAATTATTCAGTGTTGTTGGCCAAATTTACTCTGATCAAAGGTGTAATTTATCAAGCAAAAACGTGGAAAACTATTACTTGTAGTCTACAATAATAGTCTGTTCATTTTTGAATAATAATTAATTATAACTGCAAAATTTTGTTTTTATCAGGAACTGTTTATGTTTATGAACAACTTTTTCTGTTACAAATTCTACTGTAAATAAGCAAAAAGTATGGTAAATGAAACAATTTCAATCAAATCGTGATGCTTTAATATTGTAAACTTGAGCATTATGACATGAAGCCAAATATTTGATGACGAGGTTTGCCGTATGACTAAAATTGTTGCTCAAATGTCTTAATGCTTCTTTACATTTGTATTGCATACATGATTTTCTCTTCAGTCTGAAATAGTGATCTTCGAAATAAATTCGAAAAACACGACACTTGAGACTTTACAAATAAATTTAAAAAAATGACGGTGACACATGTTGTGCAGAGAGCGTCGCGACTCCAACTCCTTCGTAATTTCTTTTTTCTACTGCCGTGCGTATCACCAGTATCGTTAATGATTCGTAACATAATCGTTTTTCGTGTCACATTTTTACCATCCGGGTGTCCACTTCCTGAAAAATCAGAGAAAAGTCAGGGAAATTCAGTGAAATCAAGAGGCTCTCTGGAAAGTCAGGAAAAAATTTTATTCTAGTGATTAAGAAAAAAAGTAGAATTTTTTATACTTTCTGTGCTCCACTCAAGTGCTTTTTCTTCCTAGTGATTTAGCAAAGCTATAGAGACTTTTTGCTCAAAGATTTCTCTGACTCGATGAAAATTTGGGTATAGGTAGCGGATAAGATGCACAATAATATATAAAAGTTGCTGGCAGGTGAAATTCTAGAAAAAAATTGGTAAATCAATTTTTAAAAATTAGATTTTCACAAATAACTTGAAAACTATGCGGTAAGGAAAAAATTAAGTGTTTTTAATTCAACTACTAAGATCATATATCATTTTTAATGTAAAAAGTAGGCTTTTATGGCAAATTGTGCAATAAAAATTTTAGTGCACACTTTTATTGCACGATGCCAGTAGGTATCAGTATTTTAAACATCTGGAGGATTTTTTCAAACTCATCTACAACACTAAAATAACTCTGACATTTTGAATTTATATTTTAATTCAAATTTCCGAGAACATCAATGTCAACTTGAATCAGACTTCAAAGAAAACAGTTCAATTCATAATATGGTTTCTTTAGGTAACAATAATAGCTATCAAAGTGACATTTACAAACGAAAAAATATTCATTTATTATACCATAAGTAGTTGAAGTATTATCGATTATTTTTGTGGTGCTATCACGAATGTTTATTGTGCTTGCGTTAGAATACCACGAGTGTGCAGCACGAGTGGTATTCACAAGCACAATAAACATGAGTGATTGCCCCACAAAAATAGTCTATAATACTTCAACTACAAATGGTATATGGAGGACTATTCCAGGAGTCAAACCATTTTTTCAAACTAGTTTTCTATGAATCTAGTAGCAACTCACGTAATTTTCGTAGGAACAAGTAAACAAACTTCTGTCAAACTGACTGAAAAATTTGAATTTCTTGCATTTTCTTTGACGAATAATAGAGAAATATATTGCGTCTTTGATATAGGAACTAGTTCAGAAATGTTTGGTGAGAGATCAGAAGATAAAATTGATGAAGATATTCAGAAAAATATTCCATTAAATACGTAGAAAGCACAAATTGGAGGTATCCACATCCTTGAGTAAAATACTCACTTGGACCACTAGTGTAATACCCGATGGTATTTCTACACGTCCAAATACCCACTGATATGCACCGTTTCTATGACGATTTAGCATTGTTAACCTTGTTATAAATACTACGAATGGAATAGTCATATATAATTGAGTCTTTTACGAAAATTAGGACGATCGAAGATAAAACATTAAGACATTCGTGTAAATAGTCTGATGCACTCACGGAGCTTTCAAGAACACTCACTTCGCTCGTATCTCTAACCAAGCATTTAAGATTAATTTTTTACACTTGCATCTTAAATATCTATTCATTATGATAATAAGGCCCGTTCTAGCCACCTATGAATAACTTTATTCGGTGGATTATCCACAGCAACTGTTGCAATAATTGTTACCATAGTAATTATCTAGGGAATAAAGTTATTCGGAGATGGAAAGACCGAGCCTAAAACGTTAAATATGTTTTTTTAAATTATTTTTATTCATTGATACTGAAATAATTTTGAAAAACAATTAAGAAAATTATCAAGGTATGTAATTTATTTTTGAACAAATCAAACATCATGAAAATAATAATTTTATTGAAGAGTTGAATCATTTTTCTAAAAAATATTGTATTATGAATTTGACGCTACTTTAATGAAGCTGTAATGAAATAAGTATTCATATCTAGAAATAACATAATGTCAGTCAGTTTCTGTGCTAGATAATTGTATTAAAAACCAACCAAAATGTGTAGAATTACGTCAGCTTCAACTTTTCTATGAAACTTTTTTCCATGAATGCATAATTTCCAAGTTACATACTAGGGAAAACCTGATATCAAGGTTAATTTTACATTTTCCAAATTTTCCTAGCATTCCATGTGACAGCAACTATGATCTGTTATTGTACACCCTATTCCTATCAGCTACCTATACCCAAATTTCCATATAATGTGATAAATCTTTGAGCTAAGGGTGAATTTTTCACTCTATCGCTTGTACCATTATTGAATATGAGGGAAAATATTTCTTGTTCTAGTTTGATCCTTAAACGGATTATTGCAGCATTTTTTTTCCAACTGGAGTGATCTACATTATAACAAAAAAAAAATTGTCTTTGGGCCTTGTCCTCCCAAATCTGCACGACACGTGTATGTTTCATGTTTAACTCATAGTTTATATACACTGCATACCCACCAACGCTGCAGAAAAGAAACATCCAAGCTACATGTCGGCTTTTTGTTGCCGGGCGACTCGACAAGTCAGTTGTGAAGCAACATACAAGCTGTGTGTGCTGTGGTATTTTGCGTTTAATGACGAAAAGGGAAATGAATACCATGGCACAACAGAAAAATTAACAGGAGCTTGATGAAAAATTGACATCCCATCTTCATTGGGTGTCTATCGAGTTCCTCAGCAGAAACAAACAGTCTGTTTATAAGGTTTTCTGCAATTAAGATAGTTGTCGTGCTATAGCCATAGTATCAGAATATTCCAAATTTTTGTATACTGATTAACAACATAATTATACAATTATCCTTGAAATTTGAAGTCGATTAACCATCTCAAACTTGAGATAAACGCAATTAAAATTAAAAATTTTAACATGGAGAGCAATGAAGAGTATACATTTTAGGCAGTAATTATATCAGTTTTAATTTTTTATGAAAAAACTAACAGTCAGATTCTTTCAAAAAACTAGCTATGAATTGGTGAATATGTTCTGCGTATTTGGAAATAAAGATAAAATTATTGACCATCCCATTGTTTAGATATGAGAACGCAAAGTTGAACATTTTATATATAAAATACGTGCCGACACGTTGAACAGAAATGCTTGGCAGCACTGTACGTCACTCTAAACATCGCATTGTACTATTCGAACGACAAATTCGAAGGGAAAGAGATGGAAATAAATAGTTAATAATGGTTTCAGTAGAACAATATTATTTATGATGGATAAAATATATAATATATTTGGTAACACAAAAAATTATATGGATATAATAAAAGTTAAAAAAAAGTATTATCAACTCAAATATATAAATATTAATAACAACAGATAAAAATAATATAGTATGAACTTACATATAAAATTGCACTCAATCACATTGGCCCGTAGTCAGAATGTGGTTTTAAACCCAGGCCTGAGTCTATCTTATATATAACCATGACGACGTTTAAAAATCGATTAGGTTATAACACTGTTTTGACATGTTGTCATGGTTATGCATAAGCCAGACCTAGAACCGGGTTTAAAACTGCGTCCTGACTACGGGCCATTAATTTTGTAGCTTAATAAAGGAACAATTAGCGAGATAATACGTTTATTTTTGTGGCTTGCCATTTTTTAACTCTGTTAAAATTTGAACAAATCCTTGTTCTCCTTCCTTATCGTAATCTAAAACTTTTTGTTTTATAAATTTACCTTTATATCGCAATATTTCGGACATTTTTCTATATTGAGATGACAGCTAAGCACAATGTTGCCAAATTATTTTTCCGGCAAGTACCTGTGAATGTTTACTGTATGAGATACACTCCCTGACAAAAAATTTAGTCATCCACTAAATTTATTCTAAATTTCTTAATCTTTACTCATCAATATTATCATACAAATTTATATACTGAACTATCTGTCTTATGAACAAGTTCTGACAAGAAAAACAAGCATCTATATATCAGTTTGCAAGGCGTTTTTTGTAGATACGCTAGACTTTACTTTTTGACAATGATATACTACGACAACAGCCTTAAAGGATGCACCCACCATTCCCTTTTCTTAGACTTTCTTGAATTTTTATATTCCGTTAGTATCAGTAAATTGCGATCACGTCGTCGTCTTCATTTGATGACGTTGTTCACTAAACTGAATGTAGAAAACACGTTGCTTTGGTGGGACAAGGCCCTTAATTAAGTTATTTCTATTTAATTTTTGAAACATATCGGATCCATGAACCTGCATTTCTATGTTTTATAGCAGTAAATTTTTGAAGTGAAATACACAAATACAATTATTTATTTAATAAATAATAGACTACTGTTAAGTATTGGAATGACGGTAGTGGAAAATTAGTGCAAAACAATTTACATTACGAAAAGTCAGGGAAACTATTTTGGAATTTGGAGTGGACACGCTGCCACCATTTAAACACGTAGCAGTTAAATTTCTGTAAATTCATGTTTGTAGCATCACTGATCCATTTGTTTAATTTAAATATCAAGTTGTGCCCTGAGTTTCCTTGCATTGTGCTCAATAATTGTCAAAATATGAAAATTGAGAACTGTAGATAAAATCTTATATGTAACACGAGTATAAGCAAGCATTATGACATTCGATCAAGGATTTTCGTGACGACAAATTTTGTCGCCAAATATTTGGTCTCATGTCGTAATGCTCAACTTTGCACTCTTGTTGCATAAATTACTTATATTCGATATAATCGATTTTCATATTTTGATAATTATAAAATATGGAGGAGATGAACTACATGAATATATATATAAACTTATAATGAAGGTGTGGAGAACAGAAAAAATGCCAAAGGATTGGGAAAGAGGACAAATAATCACAATTCACAAAAAAGGAGACCAACAAACATGCGAAAATTATAGAGGTATAACGCTACTGAACACGACATATAAAATAATGTCAACACTAATACAAAAGAGAGTCCAGAAAGAAACAGAAAACATAATAGGACAGCATCAGTGCGGATTCACGCAAGGCAGATCAACAACAGACGCTATACATACAGTTAAACAGATAATAGAAAAAGCACATGAATATAAAATGAACATAGACTTATTATTCATTGATTTCAAACAAGCGTTTGACTCGATCAAAAGAGAAAAACTTATGAAAGCCCTAGAAGAATTTGGGATAACAGCTAAACTAAGACGATTGATCTTGATGACATTAAGTGGAACAACAACCACAATTAAAACACAAAAAGGAGAAACTCAGGAATTCGAAATAAACAAAGGAGTAAGACAAGGAGATACACTATCAGCAACTCTGTTCAACATAGCGTTAGAATATGTGATGAGGAACTTGAACAAAGGAACACTCAGAACTAAAGGCGGACAAATAATAGCATACGCAGACGATATAGTATTGGCAACAAAAAATAGGAAAATATTGAAAGAAATGGTCGAAGAAATAGTAACAGAAGGAAACAAAATGGGTCTAAAAATCAATGAGAACAAAACTAAAATAATGAGGATAGGAAAAAAATCAGGAAGTAGAAATATAAAAATAGGTAGCCTGCAGTTTGAGGAGGTTAATAAATTCAAATACTTAGGCATTATGCTTTCAAATAATGGAGACAGGAAAACAGAAATCCAAGAGAAGATATTAACAGCGAACAGAGCCTTTTACGCAAATAAAAAATTACTCAAGGATAAAAACCTAACAAAGAAAACAAAATTAAAAGTTTATAGAACAATAATCAGACCAATAATAATGTACGCGGCAGAAACAATGACAATGACCAAAAAAGATGAAGAAGATTTACGAATAGTAGAAAGAAAAATAGTAAGAACTATTACAGGATTAGTAAAAACGACAGAAAACGAATATAGAATATTAATGAACCATGAAATAGAACAAGAGCTGCAAGGAGAAGATATAGTAAGGAAAATAAAACAACAGAGGACGAAATGGTTAGGACACATATGGAGAAAAAGGGAAGAAGACACCGTAAGGGCAATTTTACAATGGGAACCAGGCGGAAACAGAAGAAGAGGCAGACCCAGGTCGAAATGGCTACAAGAGGTAGAAGCAGACCTGGGTAAAGCAGGAATAAAGAAATGGAAGGAGAAAACAGAAAATAGGAAGACATGGAGAGAAATATGTCAGAATATTTAGAACAAGGCGATGAGGACTGATCCCCCTCAAATAAAGGATCTAGAGAGCTTCAGAAGAAGCGGCGCAACCCCACCTGGGGTGTCCAAGCCACTATATATATATATATATAGATAATTATTAAGAATCAATAACACAAGTATCAAAGCACAAGTTGAGAACAGCTGCCATCGTGAATCCACAGGAAAATTCAATTACGGCTACGAACTTTAACAGCCGTATGTATGATAGTAGCACTGAAATCTGTAAAAAAAAAAAATGAAATACGTAGAACATTTACTTGACGCATTGTTAGCGATGCGTAAAGTATCAAACTGTATGCGTGATCGTGGAATAAAGCTTTTAGAAAAATTAATGTATATAAATAATGGTCATTGCACCACTCCAGCTTGAATTTTAAACTTCACTCAAACAAAAAATTTTGAATCGAAATAATGACAGTAGATAATAAGAAACATTTGACTTTTGAGTTTTGATACGATCGAGAGGAGTGATAGTTGCCTCGAGTGCATTTGGGAACCTTAAATGAGAATAAGAGGTCGATGAAAGCATATTGGAAGAGATCATAGACAGTATCAGATTTCATTCTTACATTATTAATAAAAGAATATTAATTTTCTATGATTTTACTATTTTAAGCTTCAATGTGTTTTATTTACAATATCTTTCTTTAATTTATCTTAGAATGTAGGGAGAAATATAGATACATGGGTATATCTTTCTGTTTGTCTAAAGCTCGGTTTCATAAAGGGCAGAGTAATTCACTTCCAAAGTAAATAAAATTCAATCTACTAGATCTAGATGGTCGATTATTTGACAGCAATGATTCTGATGTCATAAGGAAACTCAAACTGATTCGAATTTATAAAATAAAAAAATCTTGGAGGTTTTTTTATCACTATTTGTAAATAAAAGAAATGTGTTTGCAACATCAATATCTTTAGCCGCTACAAAATTTTCGTTCTTTACGATATTTTTGTCACTAATATTCCCCACAGGCTTTTTAGATGTATATTTAGCGCGATTTCTGTATTAGAAAGAGAAAAAGAGCTTTGCACCCGTTACAGAGTTTTAAGCTTCACGAGTTCACTTCCAATCTTAAAACTTGTTGTGTCCTATAAGAAACTCCACTTGAAAAACTCTTCTTAAATAAAGTTTCGGTTTCGGCTTAAACTATAACTTGAACCGTTCTTTAGTTGAGGTTTCGGTTGTAAAACCATGCTTCGGTTGGACACTAAAATAAATATAATTAGTTGAGCTTGTTTAGTTAATGAAGAGAGCTGAATTCGACCCATTATATTTAGCTCGTAAATGATTCTTAGGATTATAAAAAATTATATAATCAAAATAAATTCAATATTTTCCTATATTAGTGTGAACAAATTGAAATAGAATTAAATTTTTGGTGCTGATACTCTTGCAACTTTAAGTTTATTTTCTCTCTATGAAGCAGAATAAGTAATATTTTTGGTTATCCACGAAATAAGCTGAATAGTTTTGGTACTTTCAATCACTATTCATCTTCAATTGCATATTGAATTTAATAATCATATTTTATTATAACATTATTAATCTATGTATTTTGGATTATGCATTAGTAGCCAAACTCTCCATAACAGAATATTCGATTGATTTTATTTTATATGGTAGCTTTTTGAGGGCTTAAGATTGCACAAGGTTTCATAGACAAAAATAAGAGCTATATTGTCGCTTTCCGGTTAAGGTTATGGATTGTATATTTTCCATGTACCAGGCAATCTGCACCAATTGGCATTTTTAACGTCTTATTGTTCGAAGGATTGTCAACAATATAGGAAATGGCATTTTTTTAATACTTCGGTAAAGTTTTGACTCATATAAATATGCTATCTTAAGTCCCCAATAAACTACCAAAATAAAGTATAGCTATTTGTATATTCTGTAAAGTATAGTTCGACGCAATTGGCTCTTGTACTAAAACCTAAAACATACCTTTTTATAAAAAAAAAAATTGATCATTTGTTGATAAATATAAATTCTTACTAAGTATGAAAGATCAATATTATTTATTATAAATTCTCAGCTTATTATATACTATTTAAATAATAC
The DNA here is from genome assembly GCA_963989225.1 of Dromius quadrimaculatus. Lineage (NCBI taxonomy): Eukaryota > Metazoa > Arthropoda > Insecta > Coleoptera > Carabidae > Dromius > Dromius quadrimaculatus. Next base: position 25,935,316 of record OZ022324.1, read on the forward strand.
GAGTTAGAGCACGGAAAATATTTATTACCATTCAAGGCAATCATCTTACGTGTTTCTGCTCTAATGCTCAGAAATAGAACAATTATATTTTATTGTTAATCATTCATCTTTTAATAATATCATTTACTTACATATAATTTCACAATGTTTTACTTTTTTGTTCATTCTAGAATTGCTTGGGTATCATATACACGGTATATATCGAAAATATAGCAGTTCCGCTGGAAACACTTGTAGGAAATATTTTAGGATGTATTCAAGTTCCACCTCCTGGAGGCCCTCAAGTGAGATTTAGTATTGGAGCTGGAGATAGACAAGCTTTGCAACCTCCAATAAGTCCTTCATTGCCAGTGTCACAAACTTCTGTTAGTCTTTTATTTCACCAATTAGGTAAGTAATTAGTACTCTATAATCCTATATAAATTCTAAATTAGAAAAATTTAAAATATTTATAAATTAATAGCTCAGGGTCCAACGTAGATAGAGCTTTTTGACATTATTTTAGGTATTCAACACTTCAGAAGTGATTGAATGTTGTCATTGTTAAAGATAGTCTTTCAAAACTAAGAGACAGGGTTGAATCAGTCTTTTTAGCTCAGTGCCAGTTTTTTGACAATTATATGTTTCTCAAATAATAATAATAGAAACAAATTAACTCCTTGAATAATAACGAATTAGAAAAGTTTATAATTATGAATTGAATTTTATGTCACCAACAATAGCTTATTGATCATATTGTTTGTACCAGCATACAATATTCAAGTCCATATGAATGTAGCTATGACATACTAACATCAACTAAGTGACTGGGAACTGTCTCCAAGCTGTTTATATGAATTATAATAGGTAGTCAATTAATTGATTCAAGTAGCATGTTAAAATTAGTAAATATAATTTTTCCGGTAATAGATATTCTGACATTCAAAATGAGTTCGGGAGATAGTCATTCCTAGCACTAATGCAAAAAATTGCCAACTATCGCAGTATTATAAACAACTCATAACCGCCTAAATATTAATTTTTGAATCACAAATAAAATTTTGGCACAAACTGTAAAAATTTTGAAATAATTTTTGGTATTACGTTTTTGAGGAGGATTGCAGACAAAATTTTATTTGCAACACATGCAGAAAATGTAATTCTAAAACTTAATGCAAACTCCGAATATTGTATTTGAGTTCCTTAATGTGTACTTAATGAAACTCGTTTAAGTTAGGATTCGAAGCTAAGTTTTTTTGATTGATAATAGCGTTACTTGACTTATTTGTATATGTCAAAATACAAAATAGTTGTAATTCTGCGAAAAATTTTAAGTTTTATAGATTTATAAAGCTGTAGATTATGAATATAATCGCAACCAATTTGTTAATCTTATGCACAATTTTTCATTAATGCTGGAGCCACACTAATGTATAATTCCGTCAATTAAAGTCTTATTTAATAATTATAATTGACCGAATTCAGCTCTTTTCACTATTTAAAGGAGCTTCACTAAAATATCATAGATCAAGACAAATGTTAGAATAAATTATGGTCAGCTGCACCACCATCCCTTAAATTTTGAGTGTCTCGTAACTAAACAATATTGTATCAAAGTTCAAAAGTCAAATGTGACATGAACATTGATGTCATTATTCTGATTCTATATTTTTTTGTTCCTTCATAGATTCACTAATTAGCATAAAAATGTACTCTATCTTATTCTTATTCAGTTATTCTAACATACATTTGTCTTTATTCATGATATTTTAGTGAATCTCCTTTAAGGTAGTTGTCGTGCTATGGGCATGGTATCAGAATGTTCCAAATTTTTGTACACTTATTCAGAATATCATTATACAATAATCCCTAAAATTTGAAGTCGATTGACCATCTCAAACTCTAGATAAACGCAGTTGAATTTCAAATTTTTAAAATGGAGAGCAATGGAGAGTATACATTTCGGTAGCAATTATATCAGTTTTAATTTTGTATGAGAAAACTAACAGTCAGATTCTTTTGAAAAACTAGCTGTGAATTGATATACATGTTCTGCGTACTTGAAAATAAAAAGAAAATTATTGACCACCTCATTGTTTAGATATGAGAGCGCAAAGTTGAACATTTTATATATAAAATACGTCGCGACACGTTGAACAGAAACAACTTGGCAACACTGTACATCACTAAACATTGCATTGTACTATCCGACCTGCAAATTCAAACGGAAAGAGATTAAAATAGTTGCTTAATAATGGTTCCAGTTAAACAATAATATCTATTATGAATAAAATGAATTTTATCTAAGATTTTTTGTTTTAAAATTTGCCTTTATACGTAAGATTTTTGGACATGTTTTCTATACTGAGATAACAGTTAAACACATTGTTGCCAAGCAATTTTTCCGGCCGATAGTCGTGTATATCACACTACGATGAACGTGTTTGAGATACACTCTCCGACAAAAAAATCAGGCATCCACTAAATTCTAAATTTTTCAGTCTTTATTCATTAATATTATCATAAAAATCTATGTACTGAACTATCTGTATTATGAACACGTTCTGACAAGAATAACAAGTATCTGTATATATCAGCTTGCAAAGCGTTTTTTGTAGCTACGCCAGACTTTACTTTCTAACAATAATGTACTACGACAACAGCCTTAAGTAGAAATGAGAGCTGAATTCGACCCATTGTGTTTATTGTCAAATAAAGCGTATACAAATGACATTTGAAGTTAATGTGAGTGTGATCCTAGAACACGAAGGAGAATAATAGAGGAGCGGACACTCGGTTGGAAAATATGAAGCCTAAAATGTAAAGCGGCAGGTGTGAGAGAGAAAGCGAGATTGAGCCTAGCTTCGTGTGCTTCAAATGCAAGAATTGAGATTATATTTTCATTTTATTCAATAAAATACAAGATTTAATATTTTCATTACATCAAATACTTTCTTATTCAAAAAATGAAAAGCAAAAGTAAAGAAAAAATAGCATTTTTATTCACTAAAGCCTGCAATTTTATAAACGTTTCTTTGGACAGTAGTTTTTTAATTATGAATTATAATAGATGCATAAACAATTTTGTGAATATTTTATATTTACATGAGCGTAATAAAATTGAAAAAATATGTACAAACAATTTCTAATTTACCAGAAGAAAGGTAAAAATAGAAAATGCTGCTTTGTTAAAATTTTTGATTCATAAACATTAACAAAAAACTTAACAAAAATGAAATATATGTATATTTTTCTACGATCTCACAAAAAATGAGTTTTTAACATGATTTTTGTGTAAAACAAAGTTATTATAACAAATTGCGCAATTAAAGTTTTATTATTTGTTTCTATTCTATCAGTAAGAATACCGATAATTCAAATGTAGTAGTAATTTCAATTTGTCGGAAGTAGCACAGGAGGAATAAAAAATAAAATAATGCCACAGGGCTAACAAGAACACTTGCTTCGCACACTTTTTACTATTGTATTCTCAATAATTGAAAAGTGAGGAAATTAATGTTGCAATTCTGTGTAAATCTCTAACGGCCAGTTGCACCGCTCTAGCTTAAATTTTAAGCTTAACTTAAAGAAAAAATATCGAATCGGAATAATGACAATAATGTCACATTTGATTTCTAAATTTCGATACGATATTGTTCAGTTAAGCGACACCTAAAATTTAAGGGACAGCGATACAACTGGCCATAAGTCCTATAAATTTATAAATCCGTAAATTATGAACAAAGTCGCATTGAACTTGTCATTATTTTGAACAAATTGACATTAATCTACAAAAGTTGATTCGTTTTTATCAGTTTCTTATAGATTTATAGATCTATAATACTGGGGCCACACTAACGTCTAATACCATAAATTAAGGCGTTATTTAACAATAAATACATTCTCAGTGACACTTCTTTATTGATAAGAAGGTTTCTTGACGTTGAATTTTTAACTAGAAGCTTGAGTTAGATACATTTTGGAAACATCGATATAACTTTTCAATTTATATTGTCACAAATTTTATTGTGATTAAATTATTATTACAGGTTACAATGCAAATATGTATTTTACAAATTCGCACAATTGCAAAATCACTCACAATAACTTTTATTGAATGATTATTCTCCAGCTAGCTCACGCGTTTTATATACTTTCCTCCAAGAATGAGCCAGCATTCAAATATCTTGCAGTTCAACAATAAACTAGCATTCGAATGTCTGGCACTAACTAAGATCACAATTACAATAAATTATTGAATAAATAACAAATTCAAATAAACTTTTGTGTGAACTAATAACTTAAAATATTCCGCATTTGTGACAATATCATAGAATTGTCATTAAATCTACTATTTTTCAAAATAATTTTTTATTCACTTTTACAATTCGAGATGACCATTCTTTTATAATATACTCCTCTGTAAAATGTTTTTTACAAATTAAATCAGTCCCTCCCAGTATTTTGTGCTGCCTTGCCTTGGTATCATCTTACGCTACTTATTTATTAAAATACTGTCTTTGGGTGAAGAAAAAAGAGAATGCTTCTTTTTGCATGTTTTGTACCCACTATTGCAATTAGGCACAAAACATTTTCTGTCCATTTAAAAATATTTTTTAAGAAAAAAATTATTGAATGGAGCGAAACTCGCCATTTACCGCCATCTAAACATGGGCCTAATCTAGCTATCCCTCAGTCTAACAATATTACATTTCTGGCTTCACTTTCACAACACAGTTAAGATGGGCAATTGCATATGCCTGCCCTAGAATAACATAGATCGCTATATATTTTTTTTATGGATTCATGTATCTGTAAGACATAAATTTGAACAGAATTGCAGAATAAAATAATTGAATTACAAGTCAGTGTTATTAACAATCACATGAAATTTCCTAATCAATGTTTTCAAAATTGAAAATTGAATATTCAATATCTCTCAACATGTAAAAACTAAGAACTCAAATATAAAAAATACTATAAGATATACGTTTCATAAGACGTTATAGGTATATTTTTCATTATGTCCATGTCACACCGAACAGCGAACATCAGTGAGTTCACTGATAGAACGGCGAGACGCACCCTCTCTGACGAAATATATTCCAATAAAAACAAAAGCAAACACACAAACATCAATCAAAACGACAAAATGAAATGAGTAGAATATGATTATGTATCATTTTCGTCAGTAGTCACTGATAAAGAATAAAGAAGCCGCTATTTTCATGCAATGAGTGCATTCTATTGTTTCATCGGTGAACTCACTGATGGTCACTATTCGGTATGACTCAAGCAACTAAAACGAGTGCCTTTATATCAAGTTTCATGAAACTTGGTTTTTATTTCCCCGAACTATACAGGGTGTTCAATTTAAGTGGCGCACCTTTGCTTTCTCGAAAAGTATAAGAGCTACGAAGTTGGTTAAATTAGCAAACAATTTCTATTATATATGACTACTTCAATGAACGAAACAAGAATTGTTTTAGACTAGTTGTTCTCAAAATACGGGGTGCAACTTTTTTATTTTAAATGAGGGTCTTTTTTTTTATTGGCTTATTCGATTCAGTTTTTTTATTTTCTAAATTCAACTATATATTATTTTCATACCCTTGCATAACAAAAACGCAATTAAGTATTATGATAATTTAATTCAAATCTGATTGTTACAAGAGAAGAAAACAATTGAATATTTTGTTTCATATTAATTTTTGTTTACTGTCAAAATAAATTATATCGTATAACTTTCGGTGATAAAATGAATTATACTCTCGAAGAAAAGTTTGATATGTTTGAAGTGTTTATTTTGTGTTTAAAAAATACCCGTGCTGCAGTAAATATGTATGGTGAACGATATTCCGAGCGAGGATATTTTCGAAAATTGGAATCAAGACTGCGTGCTAATATGGATGCATTTAATTATAAACTAATGTAAGATTAGACAATCAGGATGGTGGAATAGATTTTGTGGTATTAGATTCATGGATCTTTTTAGTGTTTTGCGTTTATTTTATAAACAGTAGTATTTACCATAAAATATGAAATAGCTAAAATTTATCCTGAAACATTTTTGAAAATTATCAGCGGTTCATTTATTATTATTAAAATTTGAATTATTATAAAACATATCTGGACATTACATGCAAAAGTTCATCAATTGTTTTTTTTTAAAAAAAAGTTATTGCTCTATCATGTTTGATATCAAATTAAAGCTCTTGCGGGAATGATTCTAGTAGAAGTGTAAAATAGGTTATTTAAACAATTGTCAATTGCTTCTTTTACAAATTATTTAAATGATATCCAGTTTGGTATCAATTTAAAGCTCTCGGGGAGATAAATTTAGTAGATATCAAAAATAAATAAATCAGTGAAATCCACGTTACCATACATTTCCGGCGATCAAATGTCCAAACTGTATATTTTAATGAATTGAAGACTCCGAAAATCTAGAAAAGGACTATTCATTTTCAAAAATACTTATTTCATGTAAGGACTAAAATATAGTTGTCATCTGCCACTTTAACAATGACAGCTATTACTTTGAAATATGCAATTAATTGATGTGAACTCTAAATTTCTGAAACAGCGATGAAATTGGACATGAAATTTATGGTCGGGGAAGTACTGTGTGGCCACAGCAAAATTTTTAATATAATATTTTTATTTCTAAGATGAATATATTTTGTATCCTGTTCTGTTATATATCCTATCCAGAGGAATCACAACAATTAATACAGGTTTGCGCAATCAAACTTAAACCATGAATTTAACAAAGTTTTTTCTTTTTGTGGCATTACATCTTACAGCTGAATAAAAATGTGTACATCAAGTGATTTTATTTTTAAAAACTATCATTTAAGTCTAGCTCTGATATTTACAAAATTTAAATAATACTGTAATTTAATTTTTCAGGAATTCGAAATGTATTGGTATTATTTTGCGCAATCATGACTGAACACAAAATTCTTTTTCATTCAAAAAGTTACAATCGACTAACAGAAGGATGTCGAGCGCTAACAGCTTTAATGTATCCTTTTCGATACAGTCATGTGTATATCCCTTTGTTGCCTGCCGCTCTTGTGGAAGTCTTATCTACTCCAACTCCATTCATTATGGGTGTACATTCTTCCCTCAAGTCCGAAGTTGCAGAATTGGTAAGTAAAAATTCAAATGTGTTCATTATTTGTTTCCTTTCTAATTTTTCTTACTACCAAAATCAGTTCCTTTTTTCAATTATTCGAATTGTTAGATACATTAGGATGTCAGAGCTAAATTTATTACAATGGCAATAATTTCATTCTTGCACCATTCCTTCCTTTCAGAGCTTCCCTTATTTTGACAGGAAAGTTGGAATGGTATATTTTTTCAGATGGATGTGATAGTCGCTGATCTAGACGGTGGTTCAATTATGGTTCCGGATGGAGTATCTTTGCCTCTTCTTCCAGAACCTTTATTAAGCAATACTCAAGAAGCTCTCAGTCTAGTTCTGCAACCAGAATTAAGTTGTGCTGACCACGCGTTTCCTCCAATAGCAATTCGCGCTCCACAGCCTGCTATGTTAGATAAAGAAATTAGAGCAGTTTTCATGCGAGCATTCGCTCAACTTCTTCAGGGGTATAGAAGTTGCCTCACTTTAATTAGAATTCACCCTAGACCAGTTATAACATTCCACAAAGCTGCATTTTTGGGAGAAAGATCTTTAATCGATTGTGATTTTACAACGAGGGTTTTAGATTGTATGTTCTTTAATGGTTTTGTCGCTGAAAGGGGTCCGCCTTGGAGACCTTGTGATGTTTGGGATGAATTGTATAGTAACTTACCAGAATTATTAAGAATTGAAACTCAAGATAGCAGAATGTTACTTGCTCATATTCAAGAATTAGCCACACAACTATACACAAATGAAAATCCAAATCCACAGTCATATGCACAAAAGATTTTAGTTCCTCCTGAAGGAGCGTTTGCTAGAATACATCAGCCCTCCTTGCCGCCTATTACTTCTATTCAAGTTCAAGCAATCATAGATGAAGGATTAGCAAAAAATAATTTAAAAAATAGGTAAGATAATCTGTTTGAATGTGTTTCTTCAAATAATCATATTTAATTTGTTTATATAATCTTGCAGTGGAGAGTATGCATGGTAAGTTTGATGTTAAAAATGCATGAAAATGTTTCAATTGCTTTTTTTATACAAGTAATCTTTTAAAAGCTCTGATATTTTCACAGTAAAATTATATGCCAGTTACATCAAATTAAATAAATAAATAAATCTTACATCTCATTTTTTTCGAATATGAACAAATACAATAATTTGTAAACTGCCATTCATTTTGGGCTTTTTCGTTTTAGTCCAAGAGCCTACCGCATCAAATTCTCCTTGACAGAATAAACGAATAATACTTTCTAGCGCATTTTTGCAAAAACAAAATTCGCTATTATTTTCACTTTGGCTGTCTGGCTGTTTGGCGTGACACTGAGCTCTCAGCAACTACAACACTTATTGACTTGAACCTGGTACTACATGAAAACTGCTGTTTCAAAGATTTGCACAAACTGCTTGATTCATATACCTAGTTTTGGGTAAAAAAATTGAATACAAATTTTAAAGATAATGACTGCTTATCTATGCATAGTTTAAAATCTGAAAATTGCTGCACAGAATGAGCAACTTGTCAGTAATTAAATTCTATACTTTAAATTTGGAATTAATATGATAGAAGGATAGAAACTATTTATCTCAATATCTCGCGAGTTACACAAGATATTGACATGAGGTTTTCAATATTAGTATCAGAATAAATTAAACTTTTGTTTTTATGATCGATTTAGGCCAGTACATGACCAAATCTGTAGTTTTGGAGGTAATTGCTCCAAATTTTCAGGTTTTTTTTTTATATAGCTTTGATAAAGATCCAATTATTATTCTAGGGTACAATATATAACTTCCCATCAGTCACTGAACAATAAAGGCTAAAAGATCCTATTGTGTTGAGTTTGTATGTGCACAAGTCAAGTATAAAATAATCACAACTTGAAACTGGTATTGAATGAAAGCTGCTGTTTCATAGGTTTACCCAAAATGCTTGATTTTAAGCCCAATGATTGTGGGAGATAGTAATTTGCGAAATCTCTGAATTAACAAACATTAATGAACTGCCAAAAATGCATTTCAATTATCAAGATGATTCTTTAATTTTTTATATTGGTAACTTTATGAGAGCTTAAGATGGCACAATGTTTGATATATCACAAAAGTTAACCGAAGTATTAAAAAAACAGTTCTCTCCCAGTGTTGTTAGCACTGCTTTAAACAATTAAATATTTAAATTTATGCTAATCGGAGTGAAGAGTGTCTGACACGTGGACAAAAATATGTGCTGTTTACCCTAACTCTGACGATAAATGCGAGAGAAGCTTCGAAATGCGAATTATTTTTGAAGTTGCTGCCGCACTTCCAGTTAAGGGGGCGTTTATTTGTTGCGTGTTGCATAATCAAATTAATACAAAGTAATTCGACAATTTCCAATAAATGATAGATTATATGAGGAAAAAGTATATAAAAACGAAAAGTATATTTTTTTCCCGAGGGCAATAGCTATTTAAATTCACTAAATATTCTGAACTGAAGAAATATAATTCATTTCTTCTATTAAAACATACCAAATTTAAATGATATTGGTCCATTGCCCTCCACAATGAAGAATAATTCATAAATAATTGAGAAAAATTTTAGTTATATCAACAATTTCTCCAAAATTGTCGAAATAAATTTCGAGTCATTTTAGAAGATTTTACCATAAACTCGAACCAAAATAGTTCAGTATTTTTCTGACAGGTGGCTGAACCATCGGTCTGGTTTGAAATTCTCAGAAAGTCTAATGCGAAATTGACTCCAGCGATTTTGAAGGAGTAAAAGACCATTCACTGTGCATATAATTTTTATGATAGAATTTTAGAATTGCGCAGCATTCATAAGCGATAGAATGGAAATTATCTACTTCGATAATGGTAAAAAAAATTGCTATTATAATACGAATTTGTTATAAACATATTATTGTTATCAAGATATCAATTTGTTATAAGCAATCAATTTTTAATAAACCATTTATTAGGAGCAATGGTAACATTATAAATTAACAAGTGTAATTGCAGATTATCGTACTTTTCCGATGAATCGTAATACGAATTAGAGCATGAAAAAATACTAATAAATTATATATATATATATATATATATATATATATATATATATATATATATAAAGATATCGTCTATATGCAAATAACGAAAGAAGAATCAAAAATAATAAATTACGTCTTGTTTGAAACTTGTGTGCTACTGCTGTGCTAAATAATCTATAAATCACTCTCTACATATTTGTTTTTAATTTTGTAATATTCTTGCAAAAAAATACGCTATTATGTTTACTTTGGCTGTCTGGCTGGCTGGCGTGACGCTGAGATCTCAGTAACTACATCACTTACAGACTTGAATTTGGTACTAAATGGAAGCTGCTGTTTTGTAGGTTTCTTACACCTACTTTTGGGTAAAGAATTAAATAAATATTCAAAAGGTAATTTTATCAATAAGTAGCCCAAATCGTCAATAAATCAGGAAGTATAGCTGATATTGAAAAACTGATTTCAAAATGAGTTTTAGTAAATGTTGGAACTTAATTAAAAGTGGGATAAGGGTAGCGTATGACCTCCCATCAATCATTATTTGTTATTTTGTGGTTGACAGCGCATTTTCGGAGGATAATACGCTAATATATTCACTTTAGTTGTCTGACTATCTGGTATGACGCTGAGTTCTCAAAAACTACAGCACTTACAGACTTGAAGCTTATACTAAATGAAACCTACTGTTTCGTAAGTTTGCCCAAACTGCTTGATTTCAAACTCAGTGATTGTAGAAGATAGTAAGTTGAGAAATTTTTGAAATAACAAGCTTTCATGAATTATCAAAAATGTGAAAATATGATGAAATCTTATAAATCATAATCTGTGAAGATCCCTTGATGGAAACTATAGGAGCATAATTGGCTATAAAATCAATTAATATTGCATATTTGCTTAGTACTGAGAAAATGGATAGAAAAAAAAATTACGAATTATAATTTATATACAGTTTCAATCAGAGGATTGGGAGCTCATTGTATTTAATTTGGTATTCCATTTCCTATCCTGAGATTTGATAATACCCTGGCAAAATAAATTCTTAAGCTTGCTATGAGTTGAGAAGATTAGTTGGACACATATTTTCAGGTAGTTTCTATAAATAGATTTTTCTTTAGATCTCAGCTACAAACCAATATTTAGCCATCTACTGGCAGTAACTTGAAAATTCACTAGTAGTTGTAATTTTAGCCACTATCACTTCAGGTCGCTGTTTTGGAAACGCATCCTTAAGATAAGTTGTCCATGTACCAGATACTCCTCACCGATTGGCACAAATTACATCGTATTTAAGGGCTGCCAGCAGCACCGGAAGTGGTCTGTTTTTTATTACTTGACACATGTAAAACCCTGTGCTATCTTAAGCCTTCAAAAAGCTACCAATATGAAAAATAATTATTCGTATGTTCTATTAGGAAAAGTTTTCCCTCTATTAATAATTGAGCACACATTTAAAGTTAGTGCATTGAGAGTTAGAAGAAATATATAATCTTAATTTTCTTATTTTAATGTTGTTATTTATTACCTTGGTAGTGTACGTATACAATGATGCAATCAAAAAATCTTCAGCGCACGAAAAAATAAATAAGTACAAAATGTTTTGTTTTCAGGTTATCGTCTTTAAGACCAATTCAGCCAAGAATTGTACCAATGGGACCACATATATCTAATATTCATGATAATAGAAATATTGTGAGCAATTCCGCAAGACGTCTAGAAGTTTTAAAGAACTGCATCAATTGCATCTTTGAAAATAAAATCTCCGATGCTAGAAAAACATTTCCAGCTGTACTGCGAGCTTTAAAATCAAAAGCTGCGCGTTTAGCTCTATGTTTGGAACTCGCTCAACATGTAATTGGTAATAAGGCTATGTTAGAACATCAACAATTCGATTTAGTTGTTCGGTTGATGAACTGCGCTCTTCAAGATGATTCATCAATGGATGAACATGGAGTTGCAGCTGCTTTGTTGCCACTAGCAACTGCATTCTGCAGAAAATTATGCACAGGAGTGATTCAGTTCGCTTATACGTGCATCCAAGAGCATGCTGTTTGGCAGAATCAACAGTTTTGGGAAGCTGCGTTCTACCAAGATGTCCAAAAGGACATAAAATCGTTGTACTTGCCACGTACAGACTTTAGCACGTCTAGATTATCATCAGATCTGATGTTAAGTCCTACCAGCCCGAGAGAGAGCAAAGACTTTATGTGGAGAGATCGTAGATCTGTGATCAATAGAGTTCAGGAACCATCTGCTTTAGAGATAGCTGCTGAACAAATGAGAATATGGACCAACATTGAAGCAGAAAAACAAAAAGAACTTGTAACTAGTGAGGAATCAACCATGTATAGTCAAGCTATTCATTATGCCAATCGCATGGTCTACCTTTTAATTCCATTAGACATTGGTTCAAGATCAAATAGACAAGATAACACAATGGATGATGAACGAACCAGTAATAGCATCACAAACAGTGTAGCTGAAAGTGATAGTGCAGATGCAGAATCTGGTTTTGAGGAGCAGGATCCTGGAGAAACAGGAGCGACTGTTATAAGAATGGTATCTAGATTCGTTGATAAAGTTTGTACAGAAGGTGGTGTTAGCAATGAACATATTCGTTGTCTTCATCAAATGGTCCCAGGAGTTGTTCATATGCATATAGAAACTCTAGAGGCTGTGCATCGAGAATCCAAGAGGCTTCCACCGATTCAAAAACCAAAAATACTCACACCCAATATGCTTCCTGGAGAAGAAGCAACCATGGAAGGCCTACGAGTCTATTTACTTCCTGATGGAAGAGAAGAAAGCACCGCAGGACTCCTTGGAGGACCTCCATTATTACCTGCTGAAGGAGCAATCTTCCTTACAAATTATAGAATTATCTTTAAAGGAACACCTTGTGATCCATTTGCTTGTGAACAGCTGGTTGTGAGATCTTTTCCGGTTACTTCTCTGACAAAAGAAAAACGAGTTGCTGTACAGTATCTCGCTCATTTGGACCAGTGGTTGCAAGAAGGATTGCAGTTGAGATCGTGCACTTTCCAACTCATTAAGGTTGCATTTGATGAAGAAGTTACTGCAGATAATATAGAAATGTTTAGAAAATTAGTTCATAGAATTCGACATCCGCCTCATATTTTCCACCATTTTGCTTTCACGGGACAGGTTGTGGTACCACAAACACCATTACATAAAAGCAAGGAGAAAAATGCCACACTAAAGTAAGTATCCTTAAAATTGAAAATAATGTCGAAAAAACATTCTAAAAATTGTTGATTTAGGGGTTTCGCAAAGAAAACATTATTAAAGACTGCTCGTAAAGCTGGCTTTAAGCAAAAGACTTCATCTAAACGGCAGAAGTATGTATTACCAAATATGGCTGTGAATAATTCAAATAAATACATGACTTCCCCGGGAAGGATGAGTTTACCGCCTACAGATGATTTCAGTCACGACGATGATTTATCCATTGATGATTTCGAAACTGGACCACCAAGTATTATTGTTCCTCCCGCTTCCACAGATGCTAAAACTCTTGAACGTTTATCAGAGCGAACCTACGTTCGAGATTGGCAGCGTCTTGGAGTATGCAGTACAAGTACTTCACCTTCTAATTCTCGACAGAGAGGAGAACAGTTTAGATTAACGACAGTGAATACTTTGTACATGATGTGCCGAAGCTATCCTGCTTTGTTAGTAATGCCAACTTCAGTGACTGATGAAAGTGTGAGACGTTTCTGTCGATGTTTTCGCCAAGGTCGAATTCCTTGCATAACATGGAGACATCCTCGAACTCATGCACTGTTGCTAAGGGGTGCCGGCCATCATGGAAAAAGTGTTATGGGAATGTTAAAAAGTCATCCTGCTGCTCCGTCTGCTTCTACAGAGACAACTTCGTCGTTAGAACAGGAAAGATATTATTCTGCACTTGTATCAGCAACCCCGTTAGCTAGTGTCAGACAAGGTTCAGCTTGGGGAATGTCTGATAGCAGTTTGAGTATAGATTCTCTTTTGTTAGCAGCTGATGATCATTTAATTGGTGGTACTCTCACTCCTGAAGTTGCTCGAAGAGCTAATCCTTTTAATAAAGCTATGGGAACATTAGGGTGTGTAACGAATAAAATATTTTTTTTAAAATTGAATTAATTCTGTTTGTTCTCTAGTGTGTTCCCTCGTTCAAGTGGTGGTAAAGGACCCAAGAATTTTGGACGGTGGGGATCTTTGAAAGACCGCCGACACAATTCTCAAGCTTCGTTAAGTAATATTAACCAACCACGAGGTAACGTGCGACACTCCGCGGATTCAGATTCAGGCGTAGATAGTGTTCATACTTTCCAGCGGGCAGCACTTTATATCTTGGGAGAAAAAGCTCATATGAAAGGGGTAAAAATTGAATCTGCACCTAAGACTGAGTTTATACCTGTTGAATATTATGATGTCCGACACACAAAAGCCGCGTTTAAAAAGCTTATGAGGGCATGCATTCCTAGTTCACCTAATCCTGAACCAGAGCAGAGTTTTCATAAGTAAGTATTTAAATGGTCTAGTTATTAATAATAGAATTGCTGGAAGATTATATTGTCTTTACATTGTTTTCTTTATCTGATATATTATTGTTAATTTTTCAGGCTGATTGAAAATTCTGAGTGGATGCAACAACTTCGCAATATTATGCAACTGGCTGGCGCAGTTGTTGACTTACTTGATGTACAGGGTTCTTCTGTTGCCATTTGTTTAGAAGATGGATGGGATATAACATCTCAAGTATCTTCTGTCGCACAATTGTGTCTAGATCCCCACTATCGTACAATTGAAGGTTTCAGAATTCTAATTGAAAAAGAATGGATCGGATATGGTCATCGCTTTAGTCATCGTAGTAATTTTAATGCTAACTCTCAAGCCAGTGGATTCGCCCCTACGTTCTTACAATTTTTAGACGTCGTTCATCAGGTCGGTTTTTTTTTATAAATCCAGAAATCGATTAATTAAGGATATAAAATTTATTTATTTTTTACAGATTCAAAAACAATTTCCTCTTGCGTTTGAATTTAATGAGTATTATCTTCGTTTTCTTGCCTACCATTCAGTGTCGTGCCGTTTCCGCACGTTCTTATTCGATTGTGAGTTAGAACGCGTTGAAAGTGGTGTCGCTGCTGTCGAAGACAAACGAGGTTCTCTAACTTCTCACCATAAAGGTGTGGACACCGGATCTGATGATGAAGGTGTTTATCCTGGCGGTAGACATGCAGGTCAATATCAGGGAAATAATTTAGGTCAATCAATCTTTGATTATATTGAAAAGCAACATGCAAGATCTCCACTATTTTTCAACTTTTTGTACACTCCTGATTTTGAACATCCGGTATTAAGGCCGCAATCACACTTGCCATGTTTAGATATTTGGCAATATTATCTGGATGAAGAATTAGCTCATGGTCCTAGTTATGATCTTGAAGTAATTCAATTAGATTCACAACAGGAAGAAGAAGCTGAAGCTGCTGATGGCATTAGTAAATCTGCTCGCAAAATTGTCACTTTGGGGTATGTATGTATAATTTCTTGTATCAACTGAGCTACAGTAAGATCCTCGATCAATATATAAAATTTCAAACATTGCCATCAGTACTAATAATCGGGGAGCTAGCGACATTTCTTGGTGACTCATTTGGTCGTCGATGAAAGTACATTAGTTTTCAATTAGGTTACGGATGTCACGAAAATCGATTACTTAAGAAGTTGTCAATTGATATTCGACGATGTCAAAAAATGACCACTTACACTTGCTCACTGGGACAATGGACTGGTCACAAGCGCGCAAAAATGTCAAAAATCTTCCAAAAATTGATTAATTTGCTCGTGATTGAAATTTATCATGGTCAAGAGGACCATATTGCACATCCAAAAACATTGCGCCGTAACGTAACTGATCCGCGAAAGAAATCTAATATAAGTGATCGTCAAAGCCACACTTGCAAGCGAGGCTGCGAGAGTCTGAGCGCCGTTTTTTGAGAGTTTTATGTGATACAAAAGGACAGGAATTCTAAGAAAAGACGTAAAATAATATTTTGTACGAACTGTACACTGGGTAGATCAGTTTTACGCCCACTTTTATAAACATGACTTGTAATGTGAAATGTGAAAAATAATAAAGTTAAGGTCCATTCACAACCGAATTTGAACATGGCACAATTTCATGCTAGCTTAAAATTCAAAGCTAAGCATATGAGCTCAGTAGTAACCATTCACAACTAAAATTTGTAGTCTGCGTACTTTACGTTCGGATTGCAATGTTTGCAAAGTGCAAACTTTCACTTCAAGTCGCTAGCGAATTGGCATGTGCATTGCATCTTCCGATGATTCAACATGTGTTTTTGACGTTTAAAATCAAATAGAATAATAGAAGCCATATGCAAATAGTGAATTGATGGTGATAAAGTTTGATTTGATATTTCATTAATCGATCATTTATTTTCTTTAATGTGGACGAGAGATTATTAAATTTAGATTTATAAAGTTGAGAGATTATTGAATTTAGATTTATAAAATTTGTTAACTTATTATATTTATTAACCTTATAACATTCTTCAATAAGAATTAAAATTCAAGTAAATAGATAACTGTAACTAATAACTATTTTTCATGCTCCGCAAGGAATTGACCACTGAATTTGAAAATAGATTCTTTCAAACGAAAAGAAGAATAAAGTATTTAATATTTGCATTATTTAGTACTTGTTTTCATAGATGGCATTACAAAATTGGAGCAATGTTGAAAGTGGTTGTGAATGCTACAATATTTAACCCTGTGTAATTTGAACTTCAAGTGTAAATTAAGCAGAGTCTAAAGTGGTTGTGAATGCAGCTTTAAAATGCATTTTTTATCAGAGCGCGGCTGAAAAAATATTAATTTTTCCAAAGGAAAATCTCGAAAATTGCTTGAAAATTCTTGAAACTCGCGCAAAGGAATGTTTAAAAGAAGGCGACATAACTTTGTCCGTGAGCGAACGAATGTGATGACTATGACACAAAGTGTCTAAGTGATAGAAATAAGGCCTTTATATATAATTAGATGCATCGTAATTATAGAATTAAGAACTATCTTGGCCGTACATATAGTCAAAAAGTATTTTAAATTCACGTTGTTTTATTTATTCTAAAAAAATAAGGTCTTGAGGTGCAACTTTAAGTGATCGATTTTGGTAATTACCATACCTAAAATAAATGAATATGAGCTAATGATATACGAGTAAATTGGCAAAATTCTCATGTCGCTGGTTTCCGGACTAAGAGTGGATACCAAAGCTGAGCTCATGCAAAACTAATTTTAATTTAATTTTCATTGCATTAACATTACATTTTAACTTAAATTACGCTACAGAGTGCAGATGTTCATACAAAATTTCCTGAAACTAATGAAGCATGCGCACAGTTCGCTTTTAGTATGTCCAAATAAATTCATATTGTTGCACTCAGACATTTAAAGCATTTCTTGATTCATTTTTAATTTGAAACAGAACAATATGGCTTTACAAGTATTCATTGTGAAATGTACATGGGTCAAAATGCAGGTATTATGAAAAATAATTTTTCCCTCTTTATAAGTTGACATGGGATTTGTTAAATTGAACGTAATTTTTTTTAAATCAAAATGGGAACAGAATCTTTTTTTACGCAGCAGCAAACAGTAGGTTTAAATTTAAACTGCCGCATCAATAAAAATGTTGAATAGAATAGAAATTATTTCTCTTAACTTTTCAGTTATGATGGCGTATCTAGAAATGTACCAGATGCATTTAGCCACTTACTTGAAGAAATTCATAAATTAGAAACTGAACTTGGACATTTACCACAGAAATGGAAAGTGTTGTGGGATAAATTAGAATTGCCTAATACGGACTCATTAACGGTAACGTATTTTCCAGTCTATTTTTAATTTTGAGTATTTATTTCTAATCATTTTAGAGACACGCTTCGTTCAGTACAGCTTTAGTTAGATCTCATGGTCGATTACTTCATAAACGCTCAACTTTAGAAATTCTAATGCGTGGAAAAATGGTGGGAGCTGCTGAAGCTGCTCATGTCTATTCACATCCACACAGATTTGAAAGATATAACTACACAACACCAACTTACTGTGATCTTTGCACCAATGTTCTATGGGGACCTGTCAAGGTGAAATATTTAATAATTTTTAGCACAATTAATGTCCATTGGTCGTACAGCCGATACCACTAACAATATCGATGCATTGGAATAAGATTTATAGTGAAATTCAATGTGTTATCTTATTGGTCGACATATATGTCACACAAAGAAAATAATTAAAACAATGAAGGAAAAAACTTTTCAGAACTCATTTTATAAATAAATATGTTTTATTGGGTATAAGTTCTGTAAATTTATTAGAAACACAACGTTTCAACAGCAAAGTGCTGACTTTTTCAAGTGAAAAAAAAAAAAAATTCACTTGAAAAAGGCAGCACTTTGCTGTTGAAACGTTGTGTTTCTAATAAATTTACAGAACTTATACCCAATAAAACATTTATTTAATTAAAACAATGTTAACAGCGATTGGTATTTAGTATTTACCAATTTGGCATCGACAATGCGACCTCATTGCGAATGGACATTGACACAGAATAAATCATCCTCATTTTTTCTTTTCAAATTTTGAACAGTATTTTTTTGAAAATAATTTGAAACTTTTAATTTTATAAACTTTATCAAAATATTTGAACAAATAATTATAATTTTTTTTGTTTTATTTAAGACTGGAATGCGTTGTATGGACTGTGGATACAGTTGTCATGAAAAGTGCACGGAAGGCGTGCCTAAAAACTGTACAAAATACAAAGCAGTAACAGATGGTACTGCTTCTCAAACATTAACGCGAAGTGTTGGCGACAATGGCTCAATTAACTCAAGTAATTATTTAAGTTTTGATTTCGTTGTACAAATTTTTAATATTAAAATATTTTCAAGGTGTTACAACAATGCAAACTTCGAGTCAACAATACTATGAGCAATTTTCATCTAATGTAGCGGAAAATAGAACCCATGAAGGCTATCTCTATAAGAGAGGTGCACTTTTAAAAGGTTGGAAGCAAAGATGGTTTGTTTTAGATTCAATAAAACATCAGTTAAGATATTATGATGCAATGGAAGATTCTCATTGTAAAGGATATATAGGTGCGTTTATATTTTACCTCGTTTTAGAATTTTAAACTATCCAGGAATATATATTTATATCCAGTAAAATTATTTAATTGAATGTTTAGATCTTGCTGAAGTGATGTCAGTGACCCAGGCTGCTCCAGCACCCGGTCCACCCAAAAAAACAGATGATAAATCGTTCTTTGATGTAAGTTATATAAAAAAATTGATACTACTCACAAACTCAACAAATTCACGTTACACATCTCTATCATCCAAACAAATCCCGTCCACCTCATCCACATTAATGATTCTATTTATATAAGCTCTCTAATTTTTCTTACTTGATATACTTATATATTGGTCATTCATGTAATCGTTCACCCTCAATTTCTTCCTATATACAGTATGTCCCAAATAGAATAGAATAGTATGAATATTTTTTTTTATTATATTAAAGATAGAAATATGGTTAAATGGGCAGTGTTGTGCAATTTTGTTGGCCGATTTAGATCTAGAGTTCGGAAAATAATTTAGATTCGGAATTGTTTACAAATTATTTTAAAAATACTGAAAATCGCTAAATTCTAAATACTCAAATTTCTCCCTAATTATGAAAGAAATGAAAAAAAATCAGATAAAAATTACCTTAAAAAAAAAAACGTCAAAGTTTTCAATAAATATACAGAATTTAAAATCAAAAGTCGTTTTTATTAAATAAAATTCTGAAAAATGTATAGATTATTGAAAATTACCTACTTTGATGAGGCAAACTCGATAATGATGTCAAAATAAAATTCAAGATAGCGGGTCCGAGATATAAATAGTAATCATAATTTTCTTATAGGCGCCATATTGGATTTTTATATATTTGAATAGAATTTATTTTCTCTTTTCAGTCATGTATAACAACAAAAGGCTGGTTTATGTAAGCTGTAACTTCACGCATTTGCCATAACCATAAAATTATACTTTTCATTGAACTTGGTACGGTTCATGTATATCTTAGGGTGAGCCAATAAAGAGTAGGCCGATAAAAATACATTCCACGAGATCGACATGTTAATATCTGTCAGATTATATCAGTTGTACGTCTCTTTCTGTAATCATATTAATTTTATATTTAATTGTCAATTTATATTTCAACTTTCAACACTTTAAATACAACTTACTTACTTAAAGGTTATAACGAGTGACACTAATCGCGGAGATAGTCGATGTAATTGAAAAATTTCCATATTTCAGGGTTACAGCTTAATACAATAAAACCTAATAATGCTAATTTTAAAGTAAATGCATAAAGTTACAGCCTACATAAACCAGTCTTTATACCTAGATTGAAAATTATTAGAATTATTATTTTAATTTTAAATCAAGTAGCCATGAATAGCAAATGCGTGTGCAATTCATTTTAAAAACAAATTGAAGTGTCATTAGTAAATGCAGTAAGTTACAATGAATGTTCAAAGTGCTGGTCATTTTGAGTTATACACAATCGACACCGCTTTGCAATACTGCTAGTAGTCTAGGAACCGACCGCACCTTATTTTTCCTGATCTTACAGCCAAATTATATATGATTCGATCGAGTATTAAGTGGCCAATAGGATGCCACACTTTATAAATGCAGGGTCCTGTCCTAAGTGGCGAAATAACGGCAAATCTGGTCAAGTTTTTCTCTGATAGAACTTACGATTGGAACTAGTACCAAGATCAAATACTTCGAGAAAAAACCAGGGTACCGCCTCCTGTCCTGTCCAGAAGGGCGGCAGCCACTCCTAAGTGTAATCAATATTCGTATTAAACTTCCCTGATTTAAAATAAAAATTATTTTAATTTCTAATTTTTTCCAATCCATGTATAAGTAGTTATACATGGCTGAGAAGAGAAAAAAAATTATATTCTATAATGTAAAACTCCAATATGGCACCTATTTAAAATAAGAAAGCAAGAAAGTTACTATTCATATCTCGGAGACCATCTTGAATTTTATTCAGCCATCATTTTCAAGTTGACCTCATCAAAGTAGATAATTTTTATCTGAAACTTTTATTTCTTTTATAAACACAAAGAAATTTAAAAAAATTTCAATTTTCTTGAAATATTATGTTGATGTTACCCATTCCGAATTTAAATTATTTTCCGATGGTATCTAAATCCGTCCACAAAATTGCACAACATTGCTCATTTAATCAAATCTCTATCTTTAAAGAGAGATACCCATGCTATTCTATTCTATTTGGAACATATTGTATACTTATTTCGGTCAAACTGTAGATGTACTACTCCACCTCCAATTTCGATAAAATTTGGAGAAAAGATTTGTTTTAGCATTACAAATATGGAAATAATAATAACTATTGGCGATCAGGCTCGGTTGATCTTGAAGATCTTTTTCATTAATTTATGTCATTAAAAAATGTATAAATTGCGCGGTGTATGTGTGTAAAATGACGATACTAGCAAATCACTAGTGAAATAAAATTTTACCAGTGTCACTAAACCAGTAGTTTTTGGGTCAAACTGTCGATGTACTCCTCCACCTGCGACTTCGATGTAACTTGGTGAAAATATTTGTTTTACCATTACAAATATGGGTTAATTAATAATTATTGGCGGTTAGACTCGGTTGACAGTATCTATTAATTTACATCATCAAAAAATATATTTATTGTGCGGTGAGTGTGTATAACATGGCGATACTAGGACCCACTAATAAAATGAGATTTTGTAAATAGCACTAAAATAGTGCTTTCAACCGACAGTGCTTCGCACCCAAGGTTTATACATCTAAAGGTTGTCTCAATAGCATAAACTCTATGTATTCGGTGGCGGGAATAATAGTAGGGCTGGCTTTGTAATCCGGAGGTCACGGGCTCGACAAAAAAGTTGGTAGGATTTTTACTAATTTGTAATGTACTCTGTGACGTACTCTAAACAAAAACTAAGAGTACCCGTAGCTTGACGACTGGTAACCGCACCCTACTGTTGAAGAAATATCAATCTATCGAGTGCACCATAAATGATCAAAGATGCCAGATGTATTGTTGTAACGTGTGACAATGACAATTCTCGTAGTTTGGCAGAAACGAAAGAAATTATCATAGCAAATCTTATATCACAGCTTTCCGCCAAACGAATATATTAAAAAGTAATGGGTACAACGATGTAGAAGAGATGAAAAATGAAATGCATGTGCTTGCCATATTTATTCGTAACATTTTTCAAAAGAAAATTACATTCGAGATTTGAAGGCGAAACTATTAAATGTATGTATTTTTCAAACATTTCTACTTTCTGACTGTATACAGTTTAGAATGAAATTCATTTGGATATCACTCGAATAGTTTTGAATTGTTTGTAGTGTAAAATAACTATCTATTTACAAAATATCTACGACATGTTTCGCCGCTTCCTGATAAGTTCATCTGGCGGCTGATAACTATGATTACGATTGCTTCAACAATCGCAGGCATAGATTTTGTTGCATATGAAACTCATTTTTTTTATCGCTGGTCGTGCGTAAATTAGGTATTTTAACGATGCATGAAGTAGAGTTTTTTCACTTCTCAATTTCACCACTATTCAAATGAGTAGCAGCTATATTTCTGTGAATTAATATTTGTAGCATCTCTTACTGATCAATTTATTTGACTATTCCATTCGTAGTATTTATAACAAGGTTAACAATGCTAAATCGCCATAGAAACGGTGCATATCAGTGGGTATTTGGACGTGTAGAAATACCATCGGGTATAGGCATGTTACGTTTCTTCAAATTTCGACGAAAGCGCCGCATATTATTCAAAAATCACAACTTCGAGGTGTGATGTCACCTGTCAATGTTTTGAAATATGCCAATCTGCTTTAAAATAAAAATGAAATCCATGATGTACCATCTCTATTTCTAATAATAATATTGTATTTAATTTATGACAACATTTGTAGACAAAAATATTCTAAAAGAAGCAAATCAACCATGGTCATTATAATTTTTTATTGTTTATGTGACTCATCTAAAGGTAATCAATTACAGTTAGATTTATAATGTGTTATATACGTACAGAATTTGAGTGAAATCCTTGGGGGAAAGAGATTTTCTCATCTTGTTTATCTTTAAAACAATTCTTGAATTTTTAGAAGAAAAAATATCAACCAGAAATTTGGTGCTTTCAGTAAAGGATTCTGAGACGAATTTATGTGACTGTTCAGTCAATTGAGAAACTTATCTAAGTGGTATTTATTGAGTTTCTTTACAATTATAATATTTAACTTCTTATAAAGATGGTTGATACTGAGAATTGAATGATATCTAATACATTTTTATAGATTATTACATAAAATCACACTCGATTAACTGCTGTTATCCACATTTCTCTTTGTTTCACCTTAAAATTTCTTCCCGGAGACCTATAAAAATTAGTACCGGGCTATTTGCTTTAATATTAGTACATCCAACAACACAACAACTTCTAAGTGAATGATTTATACTCATGATTATCGAATAATATGTCATACAAAAATAACGTTTGACAATTTCACGTTTTTGACGGCACACCTCGTAGATGTAAAATTTACCCGATAGAGCGGAGCCACTGAGGATACGCAATAGGCGTATTACACTAGTGGTCAGAGTATTTTACTCAAAGATGTGGATACCTCCAATTTGTGCTTTCTTCGTATTTAATGGAATATTTTTCTGAATATCTTCATCAATTTTATCTTCTGATCTATCACCAAACCTTTCTGAACTAGATTCCATATAGTCCGTGAGACAGCGCCTAAATTTTTTGTTGATTACCGCTCATTTGAAACTTTGTGAGTGGCTTCATTGTGATGGGTCCGACAACTTTTTCATTTAGCAAAATTCTAGATTTGGGGGCGTTTTCCAGCGAGGGCCAATTAATTGAAAGAATATTGCTGTAATACTGATCTGTACACTAATCGAAAGATTTTTTGATAATAAAATGAAAGAAAAATATTGTCCGACATGAATATTGAGGCTACCGGTGAATCCGACAAGCCGCACTTGTCATAAGTATGTTGGTACTAATGGTAAGTATGTTTCGATTAGTGTAAAGATCAGTATCACGGTAATATTCTTTCAATTAATTAGCCCTCGCGGGTAAACGCCCTAAAATCTAGAATTTTGCCAAATGAGAAAGTTGTCGGACTCATCACAATGAAGCCACTCACAAAGTTTCAAGTGAGCGGTAATCACGGTACAAGACATAGTAGGTAACCTAACTCGCCCCGAAAATGCGTCCGCTGAGATGGTTATAGTTCGCGCTGTCGCCGCTAGAGACGCCTACATCAGTAAGGCCTGTTTTACAACAGTGTTTAATGTATAATTACACTAAACTTACAAAATTTTACGAAATCATTTATATATTGAAGTTAAACGTATATGTAATGTTTACAGCATATATTTTACTTTAATTAAAAATTGATATACTTGTTAAATTAGTTTTGCATTGAGTAATATTTAATATTTAATTATTACCTATGCAAGAAACTCAGTTGGATAAATTCCGAAATCACATGCGATTAACAATAATTGAGAAATATTTGAACAATACATTAACAATGTGTTTAATCTTCAAGAATACATATAGATGATATGTTTTCAATTACAAGAAAATTGTTCGAACTTTCAATAAAGAAAACATGAAAACATAAGTTAAACAAAAACTAGATTCAGTTCAAAATATTATATTTCTAATAAATAGACTTTTAATTTTATTTTTGACGTTTCGACTCTCTAACCGAAAGTCTTCATCAGAAAAAATGAAAACTTTCGGTTAGAGAGTCGAAACGTCAAAAATAAAATTAAATATACAGAATTAAAACCAAAAAAGTCTATTTATTATGATATAATTCTGAAAGTATGTATAGATCATTATTATATTTCTATATTATACATAATGTTTCACAACGTAATAGTTTTTTCTGTATTAAGGGCACTTATATTTATTTTTAACAAATACACGTTATTTTAAATTATCTTATACTTAAATCATTAACATTGTCAAAATTTAGATTTCATTTGAATGACTTGATACAAATTTACTTTGTGAGTAAATTTGAATGAGAATTAAATTCATTTATGAAACTGGACCTAGTTTAATAGTTATTTATACAAGTGAATTAAACCACTGTTTATTTGCGAGAAGAAAGTTCAAAATCACGAGCGCGTTTAGCGCGAGTGCTTTAATTTTTTGAGCAAATAAAGAAGTTTAATTCACGTGTTTGTATACATAATTTTATTCAATTGCTTTGTCCCAAATTTCTATCATGTCAAGTGGAGCTCTAAAAACACTATATTTTATCTTACAACTCTCATATCCAGAATTACAATTCGGGACAAAACATTTTCCAGGCATTTTAATTGAATGTTCATTTGTCACACGGCTATCACTTTATTAAATTATTATTTATTTACTATAATCTGACTGTATTCAACGACACAAACACTAAAATCAAACGCTTTTCAATTGGCAACTGGCCCTACATATCCGCCATCTTGAAACATTTCCTCTCACCTCTCACGTTCACATGCTTGACGCAGTCAGCGGACACATTTATAGTAGACCGGCAATGAGAGTTGTGGGGGCCTGGCGGTAATCAACAAAAAATTTATGCGCTGTCTCACGGACTAATATCAAGACGCAATATATTTCTCGGTCATAATTTTTTCAACTTTTTGTGGTCCCACTTTACCAATATTCATTTCAATTTGTGTGTACATTATTTTCAATATGATAATCATAACATTTCTTGAAATATAATCATTTTGCAAAATATCTTCTACTTTCTGTAAACGAGTTGACAAAGACAGAAATTTTGCAAAAGAAAAGATTATTCAAAAATTTAGCGGCATGCACTGTTTTATCCTCCTATCCAAATTACATTCGAACAAGCGTAATCTAAATCTGTCCCTTGAGATTTTTTGTTCTGGAGGTAAAAATAGCTTGACATAATAGTATCTCCCTCCCTTCTATAGTATAAAAGGGACATTTGTTACATGCTTTATTGCTAAAGTCTTCTTTAAACCCTACCTACCACCTTGTACCAGTGGAAACGTATGTCTGCGTGAAACTATTTAGTATATTCACTCCCATGAGCGCACCTAGTGAATTTTGTTTAGTTAATCAATAAAGTTTGATCCACGTAAAGATTTAGAACACTAATGGCCGATTTCAGGATCTCGAGTTAAATTAATTCGGTTTAAATGGCTTATTTCCATGGTAGCAATATCAATTTTTGCATTTTTTGTATCATCATTGGCCAATCAAATTGATTGAATAAATCGAAACTCAGTTCATTGGTTAATTCCCCGCCCCTTAAACCCAGGCTAATGTAACACCCGGTCATGAAATCGGGCATTATATACATTCCATATACATATTTAATAAATAAAGTAGGTACTCTTCAATAAATTTAAAAATTTTAAGAATAGATACCACCACCTAGCGCTATATTCTTATCTTAGCCGATCTTGAATCATATGATTACCGAATTTATCCGATGGGACTCCTTAGGCTTGTCAGACTATAGAGTGGAGGGTCTAGCGCTCACGTCATCTTGAATTCATTGAACAACCTTTTATATTTATAAGCCTTTCTTCGCATCCAACTAACGAGCCAGCTCCGCCCATTCTGACCAAACTCGACGTAGAATCTTGAGTCCGACACAATGGCGGCAGATCAAACCCAACATGAGATGTTTAATGCATCCTTCGTCATTGTCTTAGGCTCAATATTCCACGTCGAGCTTGATCAGAGCGAGCGAAGCCCGCCCGTTAGTAGGATGCAAAGCACCGCCGATTAAAAAAAAAAAAACACGTGTTTTATGATCAGTTGCACCGCTCTAGCTTAAATTTTAAGTTTGACTTAAATAAAAAATATCGAACCGGCATAATGACAGCAATATTCATGTAACATTTGACTTTCGAATCTTGATACGATATTGTTCAATTAAGCGACACTTAAAATTTAAGGGACAGCGGTGCAACTAGCCATTAATGCCACAGACAAAATTGCTTTTCACTAGTGAGATGCTAGTATCGCACACACACATACACATTTATTCCATATTTGTAATGCTAGAACAAATTTTTCACCAAATTATATCGAAATCGGAGGTGAGGTAGTACATCGACAGTTTGACCCTTTCTTCATTTCACATATCCAAACCAACGCATCTAGTTCGTTCCTGCTCTCTCAACCATATTCTTTATTCATCAATTTTCCAAATATCCTTACCAAAATTTTATTTCAACAGCATTTATACGCCGTTATTGAATAATATATTAAATTGTTTATTCAAATTTCAGTTACGTACTAGTCGTCGTACTTACAACTTCTGTGCAGGCGATGCAACAACAGCACAAGAGTGGATCGAAAAGCTCCAAGCTTGTCTGCAGTAGATAAAAGTTTATAATTTGTCCAAAGCTCAATATAGTCATGCGATCTTATTAAATTATTATTTTCTACTAGGTAAGCTGAGAAATAAATGTTTAGTTTCAGTCCGATCATTGTTGTTTACATTCATATATTTTTTTATATAAATTTAAAACTATATATAAAATGGAATATATATAAAATATATGTTTATTTATATGTAATTATAGTTGTAGTTTGTAAAAGGACAGTATATATATGATAATGCATTATTAAGTTTTAATTGATATACTGAAATCATATTTGCTGTCTTTTTAGCATATTTTTAAAATATGAAAAGAAATTATGTTCTTTGTTGTGTTGTAAATGTTACATTTATATAGAGGTTTTGATTTTATCAATGTTGATAAATACAGATGATTGTCCTTTTAATCAGAATACTCATTGTTCGAATTATTATAATCTCTTTTATGCTCTCTATTATTTAATACAAACGCATATCAGAAGTAAACAAATAGACAAAAAAGTATACATCGTTATTCAGAGACCCAACATATCGCACTTGATATTTTGCCATTGTTATATTATTTAAATTCTCATAACTCTTTTTTTACTTGACATTGTAAATAAGTAGCGAATAACGAATCAGCAAGTACATGTATAATATTAGATTAAATTTAATTGTTGTAAAATTAATATTGTTTCACTACTTTACAGATATTATACATTCCTGATACTCAAATTTTATCTGTAAATAATTTCTGTCAATGTTGCTACTCGAACTTTGTGCAAGATTAACCTTACATCTAAATGATTAGTAAATTAGAAAGAAGTGTAATGTTAATTGTGGCACATTCGGGTGAGATGTGTTCTACTGTCGTCGTACGCTAAAATGCTTGTCTGAATGAATAACATTGTGATAGATGTTTCATAATATAAACTTATAATTAGATCTGTTCTTCTTAAATGATGAATTGTTTAGGATATAATGCTGCCCATTAGGGACAGAACTGCCAAAGGATTAATAAATAAATGCGTATAATGTGTCATTTTTGACTTTAGAATTATTAATCCATAATAATTGTAATGAATTACTTGAACAATTTTATCTTGTATGTGTAAATCGCTATTTCGAAACTTATTATTGAAATGAAGAGATTATGAGCTTGTCAGACTTTCATATAAAAATATTTTGAAAATAAATTATTATAGAAAATTTAGAATTTGCTGATATAATGTATAGTGAATAATTGGAATTTGATATAATCTAATTTTATTGCAACATTGGTACAAGTTTCCAATTCTCATAACAATTTAAGTTGATAATCTATACATTTTTCAGAATTTTATTGAATAAAAACTACTGTTGATTTTAAATTCTGTATATTTTATTTGAAACTTTGACGTTTCGATCTTTGGTCAAAGGATCGAAATGTCAAAGTTTCAAATAAAATATACAAAATTGAAAATCAAAAGTAGTTTTCAATTTAAATTGAATCTTAGTTAATCAAAATAAACTTTAATTTATGCCTGTTGTTCACTTATTTCTATAAACACGATTAATACAGACCTAGGGAACGGCAGAGATCTAGAGAAATCAGAGGAATTGAGAATTTATCTTGGATTTTAGTTTTCGTACGGTATAATATATATTTTATTCATGAATAGTATAGTTGGCAATTTTCCATAAAACTGTTTATTCAGAAAAAAAGCCGATTGTGCAAAATTGGTCACTTGGAGGCCTGATTTTCACATTTATATGCAAATATCTCTATTAGCAAGAAACGTATACAATATAGTTTTAATTATTTTTGATCATTTAGTGAATTTTTACCTAGAAAATTCAAGTTACATTTCCGCGAAGCTGACCCTGATAAGTTTGATAGTTTTTACACAATAAATTTGCAATTCAACTCGCTTAAGGAAAATGCTACTTCTGAAAACAATAATCAAAGCATAACAATTTTGAAAATTCAGATTAGATTTGAAACTTCGAATGTTTTATACGTGAAAAAAAGGCATATTGCACGGAACCTTATGTATTGTTTTACTGAGTTTTCAAGAACCGCATCTTTCAAGAGCTGAATTACAATTTTATTGTACAAAAATTTGCTGCGGCCAAACAGTACTTCTCCGACTGTAAATTTCATGGCTATTTTCATCGCAGTTTTAGAAATTTAGAGTATCGCATCAATTAAAAGCATTTTTCAAAATGACAGCATGACAGCTGTCATTGTTAATGTGATAGATAGCGGTTATATTTTAGTCCTTATATAAAATAAATATTTTTGAAAATAAAGAGTCCTTTTCTAGATTTTCGGGGTCTTCATTTCATTGGAACATACAGTTTCAACATTTGATCGCCGGAAGTATAATTTAAAGATGGTAACGAGATTTCCACTGACTATTTATTTTTGATATCTACTAAGCTTATCTCCCCGAGATAATTGAAACCAGACTAAACATCATTTAAATAATTTGTAAAAGAAACAATTGACAATCGTTCAAATATCCTCTTTAACAATACTACTAGAACTATCTCCGCAAGAGCTTTAATTTGATACCAAATACGATAGAACCAAATTACTCATTTTTAGCGCATTTTTCCGAAAAAAGCGCTATTATATTCACTTTGGCTGGCTGGCTGGCTGGCGTGACGCTGAGATCTCAGCAACTATACTATTTACAGACTTGAAACTGGTACTAAATAAAAGCTGCTGTTTCGTAGGCTTGCACAAATTGCTTTAATTCAAGCTCAGTGATTGTGGAAAATTGAATTATTCAATTACGTGTTTCAAGTGAAACAATGTCCATAGATATCTATGACATTAGGGATATGGCAACTAAAATTCATTAAAGTAGATATAAATTTAGTTACAGCTTTAGCCGCCGGTGTCACTATTATTATGTACAGTTGTCAAATCTGTCCGGGATTCATTCAATGACTTATTTGACGCGAATTTGAATCTTATTAGAATGAATTATTATTATTGGTTGAAAATTTGTTTACTTTTGGTGTATTTTTTGTTTATATAGCTTTGATAAAGATCAAATTATCATTTTAAGGTACAGCACTTGACCTCCCGTCAGTCAATAACTAAACAATGAAGATTAAAAGGTATTTTTGAGTTTGTACATGCATAAATTATGTACCTATCAAATAGTCAACTTGAAATTAATACTAAATGGAGGCTGCTGTTTCGTAAGTTTGCCCAAACTGATTGATTTCAAGCTCAGTAATTGTGGGAGATGGTAATTTGTGAAATCTCTGAAGTAACAAGCATTCATGAGCTGTCAAAAATGCGCTTTCATCATCTAGATGATTCTTCAATTTTTTAAAAAACAATTGATGAATGTTTGCATGTGATGTCCAAATATAAGTGATAATAATTCCAATTTCACATTATAATTCTCATTAATCCGTTGTTTCAAAAAAATGTAACTAATTTTATTATAATTTGAATTATAATAATGACAAATGAACCATTGATAGTTTTCAAAAATGTTTCAGGTGAATTTTGTGCCAAATTATTCGAGGATCAATTTCAACTATCTCATATTTTATGATAAATACTACCATTTATAAATTAAACGCAAAAAAACTAAAAAGTTCCATCAATAAAGTTTTGGTACCACTGATTGAAAAAAGCTCATCTACGAACATGAATCTAGCTTTTTGATGAAAAATTTCAATCGAAAATTCGTATGCGTTCTCAAGTTCGCACTTCCAGACAAGACAGACAGTTCAGTAGGGTCTAAAATGTGAAGATTCATCAAAATCTAGAATTGTCAAAAATCACGATTACAATACTTTCTCTATTATATTTATAGAGATCGGGAAAGTAAAAACAACTGAGATGAATATTTACAAAAAATATATCGAAAATATTCTTAGTCATCGATGTCTGTACAATTTAGATTTTTCTAATTGTAAATACCTCCCTATTTAAATTGTAAATAATCATAATTGTAGAATTGTTTTATAAAGACTATGCGAATAAATTTTTTATTCATCTATTTGAACAGATTAATTTTTTTCTAAAATCTTAAGGGACTTAAGAATGGGACATTCACAGCCTGGCATTCGGCGAAATTAGTAAAGCTTGGTATATGGGAAAGCCGTAGTAGCGTTCACCGTTCACAGTGCTGAAATTTGGTGCATACAAATTCCACTTTGATCAAACCTTGCAAGCTTCAAACCTTTTCTTGTAATTCAGATTGCGTTCTACAAAAATAGTGAAGAAGAATATGTGTTTTGAATGAACTCTCATTTCATTTGACGTTTGATTATTTGTTTACGATTTTTGTTTGTCTTTAATTTTTATCTTTCTCAAATAAGTTATCTTGATTGCAGGAAGTACTTGAAAATTTCTAATTTTTAGTGTTTTCCACACGATAAAATAGTTGTCGCTAATAAATTGATGATTGAGCTACGTGAAGTAGTGATAAGTAATTAAAACACAGTAATTGACCTTGTCTTCACAAATTTAATTGAATACTAATGTACATTTCGATAACTAAGTTATCGAAATGTACATTGGTATTTAAATAAATTTGTGAAGATAAGGTCAATTACTGTGTTTTAATTATAGTGTCGCTAGTCACTAATTTCGGTATCTAAATTTCAGGCTGTGAACGGACAAATTTCAACAGTTGAAATTAAGTATTTGGAATTACACCAAACTTTGCGCTGTGAATGGAGCATTATAAGGATAATTTTAGGAGAATCAATTCAGAAGATATTTTACATTTAATAGAATTTTCAAATATTCTGGTACTATCGTCAGAAGATTTCGGATTAAATAGAAAAATTTTAACAATCGTTTGGTTGCCCGAAATGTGATATTTCTTAATTATTTAACTTAACTATTTCATCTAACTTATGCCCGGTTTTATAAAGGGCAGAGTAATTTACTTCCAGAGTAAATAAAATTTACTCTGTTAAATGACAGTCGATTTTTTGACAGCAATGATTCTGTAGTCAAAGAAATTCAAAACGATTAGAATTTGTTAAGTAAAATAAATTTATTGTGATGCAGGGGCCACACTTACGTCTAATGCCGTTGAGTAAGGCGTTATGTGACAATTGACATATTGTCATTGACAATGTGCTCATTATTGAATAACGCCTCAATTAATGACATTAGACATAAATGTGGCCCCAGCATAATGCTGGAGCCACATTTACGCCTAATGCCATTAATTGAGGCGTTTTGCAACAATAAATACATTGTTAATGACAATATATCAATTGTCACATAATGCCTCAATTAATGGCATTAGACATAAGTGTGGTCCCTGCATGATGCAGGGGCCACACTTATGTCTAATGCCGTTAAGTAAGGCGTTATGTGACAATTGACATATTGTCATTGACAATGTATTCATTATTGGATAACGCCTCAATTGATGACATTAGACGTAAATGTGGCCCCAGCATAAGAGTAAATTTACTTGGTCTTTTATAAAACTGGCCATTAAAATAATATTCTATATTGTATGATTTATGATTCAACATAATTTTTCTGTTATTTTAACATAAAAAACAATCTAATTGTATACAGAATCATTCTGTTGACTTAACACCGATTTGATGTGCTAACTAAAATAGGGTAAATATATTCAAACACATGGCTGGTACCACAAGCTCTGTTTTTGGCTATACTAGCAGCGTTATTTTAAGAAGCGTTTTAAGGCAATATAAATACTTCAAGCTATTTTTAAGGAAAATATTCTGATAAATTTTGTAGACATATGTGTTTTCCGTAATTTGTATCTGAAGATTATTTTCTAAAGTATTTGGGAAAATTCTAATTGTGTTAAAACACATCTTGACACATCGCTCTTAGTAGCGCCAAAAACAGAGCTCGTGGTACCAGCCAATTTTTTTTGTAAATTCTATCATTAATTATAATTTAGATTTTAGAGAACAGATTTTTCTCCAGTAATATACTATTTCATAAAACTATATGAAATTTCATGAAGTTTGTACAAATGCTTATTGCTTTGAAAAATAGAGGAACTGTTGTAAGGCCACTTTCCTTGCTAACATGATTAAATTAGCATATTTATGTCTTTACCACTTGACGCGTGCGCTGTTTCGTCCAAATTTTGTTCTCATCTCAGTACTGCGGCGCTGGCGTGACCCTGGTCTTGATTTATATTTCAAAAACTTTCTCATAAAGATCAGCTATCCAGTTATATGAAGATCTGTGGCTGAGATATTTTTCTTATCTGTTAAATATTTATTTGGTGTTCCTGTGATTTTCAGACTGAATCAATTATTTTTTGTCTGGATTTGTGATTAACTTTAAGTTTTGAATTGTTTTTTTGAGCATATTAAATTTACATATTTTCAAGTTCAGAAGAAACGATATGTATCATTATTTTATCCAACATCGATTCATAATAGTTTTTTTACTGTGGTTCTTTGCAATAAATAATACCCAACATTAGCCATTTAGTGCAAAAAAATTTTATGTGGACATCACATGACTTATTTGTACAACTTTTGACTGAATAATTGACAGTTGGCACTGACATTAACATTAAGTAAAATCGATTGCAACCAAAATTTGAGGTGATCATTAAATGCTACAATAGTGTCATAGATACAAAATTACAGCTATTCTATAACAGTCCTAAATATAAAATTTCATCACTCTACGGCTAATTATTTTGGACTTATGGAAATAAATAGTTAAAAAACTGTTTAATAAAGTGCACTCCCAACTCAGTTGATTGCTATGAAAATAGAAGATAGATCATTAAAACGCTATGCAGTGTCAAATATTAAATTTTATCATTTTGCGGCCCACAGCTTCGAATTTATGTGAAAAATTAAAAAAGATTGTCGTCTACTCCAGGCTCAATTGATTGCTATGAAAATATATAACTATCATTTGAATGCTACAAATTGCAATACCAAATTTCATGATTCTACAGCTGATCGTTCTGAATTTATGCGAAAAATTCGAAAAACTGATTAATAAACTGCACTTCCGGTTCAGCCTATCGCAATCATAATGCGAGGTATGCAACTAGTTGTTATAGAAGTGCTTAATACAAAATTTTCATATTCTACGGCTGATTGTTTTGAATTTATGCAAAAAATTAGAAAAGACTATTGCATAAATAGAAGATATTTAACCATTTGGATGCTACAGCAATTTCAAATACTGAATTTCAACATTCTACGGCTAACCATTTTAGATTAATGCAAAAAGTTCAAAAAAAGTTTCAGATCAACTATACTTCCGGTACAGACGATTGGAACCATAGTGCGAGGTACACAGGTAGATCTTAGACCAATCTTAAATACAAAATTTCAACTTTATACGTTCATCGGGTTTTGAGATTTCTGAGTCACGTACATACCAGTAAGTAAAAAGCAAAATTATGGAAAATAATAAGAACCATAACAAATGTATTACGAAGTAATCATAAAAAATAAACCAGTATTATATGAAAACTATTTAAAACGTTTCAAGAGAGTTGTTGAATAAAATTTTGTATTGCACTCGTGTGAAATGTGATTATTGTGATAACTCACTCAAGAAAGATATAACCACGATGTATGAAAGATGAGTTCAATAAATTATTAATATTTTAACAGATTCTAATCAGTTTGAGTTTCGTCATGGTCAAAGAATAATAATTGCTGTCAAATAATCGACTGTCATCTATTTAGAGTAGATTAATATGTCCTTTGAAATCGGGAATAAATCAAATAA
Source organism: Dromius quadrimaculatus (assembly GCA_963989225.1). Classification (NCBI taxonomy): domain Eukaryota; kingdom Metazoa; phylum Arthropoda; class Insecta; order Coleoptera; family Carabidae; genus Dromius; species Dromius quadrimaculatus. The sequence continues at coordinate 25,970,759 of OZ022324.1, forward strand.
AACGCTGTATAATATAGAATAAGCGCAACAATGAAATTATTCAACGATAACTTTGAATATTCTTACGTATTTTTCATAATTATTTTCTTTAATTTCAAGCTATAACTTCTGGGTTTTGGCCTTTTTTAAACAATGCATGCAACTCGTATCACAACGGTGAGTGCCGCGCCCGTCTAAGTTTTTGCTTCATAACAAATGCCATCATCATGCATCGTTTATGTTAATATGTTTAAAAATGAATTAATTATATAAACTGTATTTCTTGTAATACATGTAATATTTTAAACAATTATGTTGTATTTCAAATCATTGACATATGACGTGACATCTAAATAAGATTTTTGAATATATACGACGCTTTCGTAAGAAAATTGAGGTACGCAACAGTCTTATATCAATTAGGACAGTTCAAAGTATAAAGTCTAATATGTAAATATGTAATCATTCGTTAATTAAATGATTAGAGTGTTTCAAAAAAACATGCTTATATTAAAGAGTTTTTTGCTAAATTTTCTTCCAGAACCGAGATAAATTCATACTTTTTAAAGTATTCTAAAGTTTCCATTGTTGCATAATTGTTGTCACAAAATTAATCCATAAGATTCCTAGTTTGCGTGAAGGTTGTAGATGTCGCGTTAAAATTAAGGAAGGCGCATGACCGGGACGCAAGGGGACAAAACAAAAAGATTCAATTTGACATTTCAGAAGAGATATTTGTACTTTGAATATTAAGGGTCATTATCAAACAACAAAAGAAATATAATGGACAAATTTGAAGTGAGTTTTTATTATTATAAATAAATAAAATACTGTCGTGTATATTTATTATATTTTCAGTGAAATTTGTTTTGTCAGCTGTTAAAATTGACAACTTATAATGACAGCTTGAATATTATTTAATTTTCTGTGACTTGTTTTACCTATTTACAATAGTGAAATTATTAAGTAGTGCCTTTAATAAAAAATTATGGCAGAAGTAAACGAGTCCCACCAAAGCCACGAAAATGATACCGTCACATTAATATTTGACGCATTAAGAACTGTTTGTAACAACAATATTGAATATTTTTCTGCGGATCAATCAGTGAAAGGAGTAAAACTGCATTCAGAATTTTTAAATATTGTTAAATTTGCAAATGAACTAGAACCTTTGGTAAAACAAGTAAATAATATCGTTAAATTGTATGATTTTGATGAAAAAACTCCTGGGAATGGATTTCGAAGTTTTGTTACTGTTGTATGCGCCAGCATTAAATTTTGCATACAAATGGGTAACAGGATCTGTGTGAAACGAGATGGATTACTGTTCCGAAAGAGTAATATAATTAGGTAACTATGAACGTTCAATTGATCTGTTTTTTTAAATAATTATTGCCTATTCAGGGAAGTGGAAAGTTGCAATGAACTTCTCAGTACCCTTTCTACTTCCATGGTACATGTGATTACTTTAACTCAATGGTGTCCTCCTGGGGATCTCTTTGGTACATCAGAGAATTCTGCGGTAGAATTATTATCTAGAACAGAAGAAATTAATCAGTATTGTTTCTATGGAAGATGCATAGGATTTCAGGTATGCTAAATCATTTCAGCAGTAGTAATTACTCCATTGTAACTAATTTATTGCGTACTTTCACTCTTATGTATTAAAATATTTCAATGCTAGGAGAAATTTCCATTTCCGTGGTGCCAATGATCTATTATATATTTTTATTCACAATCATTATAGTAATATACCAATTCCTAATCTTTTGGAGGTTGGGAAGTATGTAATTTCCAACTGCAATGACTAGCTCACGGGTCGGAAGGGACACTTCCATCTCTTGGGTGGGAAATGTTTATGCAGTTGCCTAGCATCAGTCATAAATCTTTGTTTGAATAAAATAAACCGTGTTGTCAGAAATATCGATCATATAATCTAATGATGTTGCAATTCTGTGTAAATCTATGTCTTATAAATTCATAAATTTGTAAATTATGAATAAAATCGCTATGAACTCACATACGTAGCACTTTCGTTCGATTCGGAGTAAGTGTCTAGCTCCATTTCATTGTTATAATTTATTGATATCTGCACTTATCACAATTTCAATGGATACACTTATAAATAACTTGATTCATAAATCATAAATCCTACAAACGTCAAATTAATTAAATTTTTCAAAATATTCTTGTTTTCATAGACTACTACATCAATTTACTTTGTTGAAAAAAGAACGGAATTGGATCAATTATTTCTTGGAAAATTAGGCATGATTGTGAATAAAATAGTATACATACTTCGGTAAGGATTTCATATCAGCCTCTCGGTCATATAAGAAGCTCTCGGCTGTAATGAAATACTTCCTACCTCAGATGTAATATACTATTACTTACTTGTTTCGTAGTGAGAAACAAAAATGTATCTCAAATAGCTTGTAGGATATCATAGTTTTAGAATTGTCTTGATTAAAACAATTTTCATCCAACTTGTTTGAGTAGCTCTTGGTAACAATCAAAAAAATATTTTGAGTGAATAAAACAATATTGAGAATGTAGTCAATTTTTTTATTTATTATATTTCTTTCCTACTTTACAGTTTCGGTACATAAAAGTACACTTTTAGTTTTACACACTATTATTCTTTTCACTTCTGAAGATGGCTGAGGTGCAGCCAAAACTGCAAAGTAGGAAAGAAATATAATAACAAAAAAAAATTGACTAAATTCCCAATACTGTTTTACTCACTCAAAATAAACCCATCCAATCAGCTTCAAAAATTTATCCAATAAAAAAAAATATGACTTGACGTCACGAAAATGGAAGTCCATAATAATTATTTTGTTATTAATAGTTATTCAAATTCTATTCGACATAATGGTTATTTATTATAAAAGTGAACATCCATGTTAAATTCATTCAAAAATTAATTTTCTAATTTTTAGTTCTGTGAATCGATGAGGAGTATATTAAAATTTCTTGCCTTAACTATGGCAATTTTCTCTGAAGCGTATTACAACAATGGGTCGTTCTTATATAAAGCAACAAATTCCGTTTGGTCATCTGGAAAATATATGTTAGATCCAGATACCCGTGCACGTAGAATAGTGAATATTTCTCAGAATTCTGATGTTGATTTTTGTAAAGCATACTGGTTGTTAGCCGAATCAGAAGTAATGATGCATCTACCGTCATTATTATCATCTTCTGTGGCTGTGAGCCATATTATATCGATTCCGCCCGAACCCTTTCAATATGTAAAAGAAGATGGAGATTTTATTGACATTCCAATACCATCTGCTCATATCGGACCTAAACCCGTATCTGTAAGACTGATAAGTCATCTTGCCCGTCAGGGAATGGTTGGAGTTACGTCTAAGACCAATTTATTATCTCCAAGTCCGAATCTAATAGTGCATTGTCATGGTGGAGGATTCGTTGCTCAGAGTTCTAGATCCCATGAAATTTATTTACGTGATTGGGCTCAACAACTCGATATACCAATTGTCTCTATAGATTATAGTTTAGCCCCTGAAGCCCCGTTTCCAAGAGCTGTTGAAGAAGTCTTTTACGCGTACTGCTGGGCAGTTAAAAATTGCGAACTTCTGGGTTCCACAGGTACATTTAATTTTCATTTTTTCATTTTAAGACTTTAATTTCCGTTAGTATTGTGATATCTATGACCATGTCCATAAGTTATTAAACTCAAAAAGTTTCAATTTGTCATGCAAAAAATTTTCCTCCATATTTTTTATTCATAGATAAATTTATATGGCAGATACTTGGTATACAGGGTGTATCAATATAAAGGAACAGTGCATTTTATTCGTTTATTTGAAAAGATACACAAAAAAGTGATGGATATATTTTATAAGGTACAGAAGGGGACACATTTTTACATGAACAATATCATTTTCAATCCAGTGGTACTCAAACTATGGATCAATATTATATTTTTTCAAGTAGGACTATATCCTGTATGTATGTTCTTCGTTTCGTTGCACATCCTGTATATTTGATAAGATCATTAAATATATTTTTTCTTCTGAATTCATCCATGTAATAATATTGTATCCTTACATTGCGAAAAATTCTATAAAAATTAGTTTGAAGTTATTACTCCATTTTATTATGATTTTTGAAATAGTCTATGCAAAAATTTAATTATTAATATAATAATCCGTCATTTTTTTATGCATTGGTTACATATTATCATAATAATGGTAATTTGATTTTCTTTGTGATAATTAATAATAATAGCAGCTTAACAAATACTGATTATTTCGATTTATTGATGTGGTACGGTGAGACCCGTCAAAATGCAGTTAGCATGCAATTTATTTGCTGAAAAATATCCGAATTAACCTAGACCAAATTGTGAAGTAATCATGAGACAAACAAAGTATAACAAATTTTGGAACATTACGGAAAAAGCCCGAGGAAAACAGAAGAATATATTCATTTATTTTGAATGTAACGAATTTTTGCCGAAATCTTATTTGGATATGATAAAACAAAAATAGAGTTTAATTTATTACAATTGAATATTTGCGCAGTCTACTTAAAAAATTATAATAGAATGAAATGTTCACTTTGAATTGATTTTTATCAAATTTTTCACAATGAAAGGTTACAATATTATCATATGGATATGATTCTATTTAAAAAAATATATTACTGATCCATAGTTTGAGTACCACTGGATTTAAAATGATAATATTTAGTTTAAAATGTGTCCTCTGTGCCTTACAAAATATCTCCAGCTTTCTTCTGTGTATCTTTTCATATAAACGAGTAAAACGCACTGTTCCCTTATCTTGATACACCCTGTATATATATATATATATATATATATATATATATATATATATATATATATATATATATATATAAAGTGGTTGAAGAAAAGAAAAAAAAATTATGTTTATATATATATATATATATATATATATATATATATATAAACATAATTTTTTTTTCTTTTCTTCAACCACTTTATACATATATTAAGTTCATACGTCATACACGGACTTACAGTCCATATACTAATTTTTCTACTTTAACTTGTAAACAATACGTAATGTAATGTTTTTTCGCATCTCAATTTTACCACTATATAAACGTGTAACAGCTAAATTTTTGTGAATTAATGCTTGTAGCATTTCTTACTGATTATTTTGTTTGGATATTTGATGAATCGGAATGTCATCTTGTGCTTTCAACTCTCTTATTGTGTGCCGTAGAAAAAAATTTGTATGCGATACGAGTCTAAACAAGCATTATGACATTCGGTCATTAATTTAGAGACTCGGCATGCCTCGTCACCAAACACTTGGCCAACTTTACACTCTGGTTGCATGAATTACTATTATACTACATTCACAAATTTATACTTCATACACTTATTTCAATAGCTTTTGATCCTTTCTTGCATACACATAGCAGTTACACGCTGTTTAAACTTTTACATGTCCAGCATTCAATTCCATACATCAATTTAGCCTCAAGTATTTCATTAAAAACAATCTTTCATGCATTCCTTGAAATAAATATAATCTTAGCTTACAACCTAGGGCTTTTTGCATAATTAAATACAATACGGGAGATGGAAAAGATTTTTTTCACAAAAAAAGTTTGATGGTGATCACGTAGTGATCGAAACCGGTAACTAAAATGAAAATATTGAGAACAGTTTGATAAGGATTTTTTGTTGTTTTTTTTTTTTAAATATATATATTGTCAAACTTCGGTTTCTCAACTCTCCTTATCACAGTTAATATTATTAGTAATAGGCCCGGTTGCATAAACGTGCAATAACAAAAATGACCAATATCGAATCGAATATATTCGTCAAATCAATTGCTTAGTATTGCTGTCAAAAATTCGATTTGATATTGTTCATTTTTGAAGAGCTGTTTTAACTAATGAACTTTCATGCGACCGGGCATTAGTGTATTTTTACTTCTAATATTAATTTGTATCTTATTATGTAACGGCCTCATGCAGATACTTCTAGAACAGCAAATGAGTGTATAATGAAACCTATATTTCAGAGGGATGAAAACTAGTCAAAAGCAAACGTTGTAATTACCGATTGAAAACTCATACAGTTATAGATCAATACCTACAACTGAACTAGTATACCGTGAATCTATTTTGAAATGAAACATACGATGTTTTTTATCCATGGTTACGAATTCGACTGTGTATTAAACGTGTCTATTTAAAAAGGTGCTTGCTACGAAAAAAGAGTCATCTGTTGGTCGAACGCTTATAACAATAGATTGGAAATTTAGACTAACTATACTTGCATTACTTGCCAACGTTGCAATGAAGTAATCAATACAAAATACACGTGTCTTTCTGTTTATACAAATACAAATGTCTGAATTAGATAAATATTGGGAGAGACAAAATCGTGTGAGTACATATTAGTATTTGATATACGTATATATTCACGGGCAGACTGGTATTCAGTAACCAAGCTACGTCATAGTACCACGTGACAAGCTAAGCGATGTTGCCAAGCGCTGTCAGTTTTACGTATTTTTCGTCGTCAACTGAATTAAATCATATCTTTTTTACTGGTCGAAAACATTTTCTCAAATTTTGACCAAATTACTATGGATATTCAATCTATAAACTGTTAGTTTTTTGTTCATATATTTCACTGTTCATAGTGACAAAAACCGAAATAGTGGCAAATGTGTTACGCCATTCCATAAGACCCTATGTGTAAGAAGGAGAAAAGGGATCGATTTTGGATTCAAATATTTTCCAAACTAATCAGTATAAGATTCTCAATTTTACTTATAGTCCAAGAGCTGACGACAAATTTAGGGAACATATTTTAGGCAAGTTGAAACAACAAGAAAATAATATTTTATTAATTGGTGAATCTAGAATCTTGCGTCTGGCAGGTTTGGCGGTTATTTCGCTACTGTGCAACTTATGACATTTGCAAAAAAATGAATCAAGAAAATATGTTTTAGGCAACTTGAAATTTTTCTCATCTTTAATTTTAACATCTAATTAACCCAAAAATAAAAACCTCAGACTATTTTGAGGGTTTTAAAATACAACCTGACCCCCATGAATATATACAATAATCATATCTCAAAAATATACTTCAGGCATTCTGAAATTTTTATAGCATGTTCATTACATAATAATAAAAATTATGTGTAAATCACCAGACGAATTGAACGGTTTTTAATGATTCCCTGACGCGAATAAAGATTTAAAATGTGTGTGACGTAAAAGTCTCATGTGTAGCCATGGCCCATGAGTGCGAGAGATAGTTTATCAAGAGCTACCGAAAGCTGACAAGGGCCTGGCTCCTCGGGCTGTGATTGGTTGCTAAGAGACCATGTGACTCGAGTTTATCGTATAGATCAGACTCTACCTATACAATAAAGTATTTCGGAGTGGTGAAATTTTTCAGAAAAATCAACAAATATAGAATGAATTGGGAATCATTTTTTCAATGAGAATGTATCATAAGAATCTTTTGGAAAAGAAGACTTTTCAATTAAAATATTTTGTATCTTAACTATGCTTGAAACTTCTTTTGAATTTTCTGCATAAATCCAGAACGGTTAGTCGTAGCTCGTAGGATACTGAAATTCAGTATTTGAAATTGCTGTAACATTCTAATAGTCATCTTCTATTTTTGTACCAATCGACTAAGGGCCAGTTTCACCAACGCCAGTTAAATTTATCCAGAGGTTATTTTATACGAAAACTATTGTTGTTACAATTGTAACTATAGTTACTAACTCAAAATAACCTCTAGATAAATTTAACTGACTTTGGTGAAACCGAGCCTAAGCCGGGAGTGCACTTTATATAACAGACTTTTCAGATTTTCCGCATAAATTCAAAACAATCAGTCGTAGAATATTGAAATTCCGTTTCAGGCATTTCTATAACATTTAGTTGTGCACCTCGTATTATGATTGCAATCGTCTGTACCGGAAATGCAGCACTTTGCTCGAATTTTTTTTTTAAATTTTCCGCATAAATCCAGAACGAAGTGTCGGAGTTCAGTATTTAAGACGATTTTACCGTCTGAATGCTCATATCCTATTTTCATTGAGATCGACTAAGCCTGAAGTGCACTTTACCTGATAGCCTTTTAGAATTCCTCGCATAAATTCGAAATGATTAGCCGTAGAGTATTGAAATTTTGTATTTTTTGTCTGCTGTAGCATCTGAATGATTGCCTACTATTCTCATAACAATCGACTCTACCGGAACGGAAGCGCACTTCAGCTTTTTTTCTTATTTTGCGCATAAATTCAATTCTGTCAGCCGTAGAGTCTTGGAAATCAGTATTTAAGAATATTGTAGCTTAAGAATGATGATCATCTGTTTCCAAAACAAACAAAAAATTCAGAATGCCTAAAGTATATTTTTGAGATATGATTATTAAATATATTCATGGGGGTCAGGTTGTACTTTAAAACCCTCAAAATAGTCTGGGGTTTTTATTTTTGGGTTAATTAGATGCTAAAATTGAAGATGAGAAAAATTTCAAGTTGCCTGAAACATATTTTTTTGATTCATTTTTTTGCAAATGTTATATGTTGCACAGTAGCGAAATAACCGCCAACCCTCTGCCAGACGCAAGTTTCTAGATTCACCAATTAATAAAATATTATTTTCTTGTTGTTTCAACTTGCCAAAAATATGTTCTCCAAATTCGTCATCAGCTCTCCGACTATTACTTGTATAAAGTACAAGGAAGTATTGTGAAACTGACAAAATTCACTAACCCAGATTTTGTTGGATACCTATATCCGTTTTGAGCATCCCTGAATCCATAGCAACCGGCTAGGCTAAAAGCGCATTTTACTTGACAGATTTTTATAATCTTTTGGATAAATTCAAAACTATTAGCCGTGGAATAATGAGATTTGTGTTTGATTATCCAATGATGTACAACTAGTCACGTGCTGTCCACGTCAGATTTTTTGATATGTTGTGTATTTATATATGGATTTCATAATATCCAAATATTATGAGAATTTCTCAAATGTCACTTTTTGTAGCAAGCACAACATTTGGAATGAATTAAACTGCATTAAAATACTCAAATATTATAAGAAAATTACAAAATAACAAACAATTAAACAGAATAACCAACTAATAAACAATTATCATAAAAAAATTACAATATCTCCATTCATGGCTAAATTTATAAATTATTCAGTTGGATTTACTTCCTATGTTTCATTTTGAATCGAACGCTCTAATATATCCATGTGAAATTTGTAGTCATTGATATAAAATATCCCATATTAAATAGTAGAACAAACTTAGTATTTCTGTTCACGTTAAAAACGGTCCACGACTTATATGAAGCTATAATTTAAGTGTTTTGACTGATATAAATGCAAACACAATTCACAAATATTCTCGTATTACTAAATAGATACAAATTTAACTTCAAAATTAATTTTAACTAATGGTTATATATACAGGTCTGGCGTTTTCTGGTGATGGGAGTGTCCACAGTTTTGAAGAAGTTGCTTTTAGTGCTCATAGTTCTCTGCTAGTTTCCTCATAGTGCCTTCAACTCAAAGTGGTAATGTACGGTTCTGGCCGCTAGATATATATTATTTTTTTAAGAAAATAAATTTTCGCGACGTTAGTCAAATATTTTGGCGTTAAAAATAGTTTCTTGAAGATACAAGTATAAAAAGTTATTGTTTAAAACCATGGTCAGACGTAGACACTTTACAGAACACAACTTGGGTTTTAAGTCTTTAAAGAAGAAGTTTTTTGAAGTCTTGGCCGTTCACACGTGTGGCTTGTTTGCAGATTATAAATGTATCTGATCTTCCACTTAAGAAATATACTATATATTATATTAGATTATTCTAATAAACTTTTCATATTGCATTTTTAAGCAAAATACCTTATCTATATAATATGATAAAGATTAAAAACGATTTTTTATTTCAAATTCTGTATATTTATTTGAAACTTTGACGTTTCGATCCTTTGACCAAGGATCTCCTTCAGAAAATATTGTTTTCTGAAGAAGATCCTTGGTCAATGGATCGAAATGACAAAGTTTAAGGTTGTTAAGAAGAGGAGTGGGGTCAAGCTATGGTGGGAACCCTGCTCTATGCTAAATACATAGGATAAACATTCATTGCCAACTTCAGATAAACAAAATTTCAATGACTAAAACTAATGGAAATGTTTGTTTTCGATTGAAAATACATGATTTTGAATAATTTGGTTCCTTATTCTATTCTTTTAAAGAGCTTCCATCCGTTGAACTATTTTTTTCCATATTTTAACAAAGCTACAAAATGATATGTGTAGTGTGCAACGCTGTAGACTTTCGGAAGTATTTTTGACATCTGACGTTTAGTAGTGGTACTGTGTTTCATAACCAAGCAGACTTATTGAGAATAAATCTACATCAAAAAAATAATATCGATGGAAGAATAAATGGGTAATGATAAAAAATCTTGTTTATTCTAATCACACACACTTTTCCCATTTCATCTCATGCGACGACGTTGCCAATCGTATGATAACTTGATAAATTTTAGTAGCTTTTGTACAATTTTTTTGAGTAATAATTCAATTTTCTCTTAAACTATAAACAAGACTTCTTTGAAACTTGGTACACATGTTTATAAGACTTTCGTAGATATTTTGACGATTTTTTGTAATGTTGTCATTTCAGGTAGTCGAGATAATAACGTATAAATCAATGTGAAACACGTCGCGTGCATTAACGCAATGTAAAAACATGTCACCGAACAGCAACTTTGACAATTTTTATCCCGATAACTAGAAACAAGATTGAGTTCAAACTTTGCCAGAATATTCTTCACTAAACAAATAATATACTGTAAAAATTTAAATAAATTCTCATATACTTTGATTTCCTTCTCAACAACCTTAAAATAAATATACAGAATTTAAAATCAAAAGTCATTTTTATTGAATAAAACTCTGAAAAATGTATAGATTATGATAAAAATTGTAAAAAGGTTTGATTTGAATTTAAATACATTAAGAATTATTATTTTAATTCACTTGTAGGTTGTACAGGATATTAAATGGTCAACTGAAAGCATAAAAGCATTTATCGAAATTTATTAATCGTGTCATTGATACATTCTCAGAAAATTATTAAAAGACTATAAATCTTCGGTGTAATAAATGTGAATTTCATCTACTCTTATTTCTCTTATCTATCCATCTTTTGAGCCAGAGCTTTTTGTTTTGCTTGTTTTCAACTTTATCTCCTAAATCCGCTATAAAAAAGGCAAGTACTGCCTGTCGCACTTTTTAAATATGATGAAAAAAAAACAGTCGAATGATACAAATAGCAATATGACATAATAAAATAAAAGCAAATGTTGCTCTGACAAAATTGAAAAATAGAAGATTAACAGGAAGTTATCAATGAGCTGGGAATCTTTTATTTGCAAGATATTTAAAAGCAGAAAAATAGCGGCGTCTGTATTTGATCAACGACACAAATTGTACTTTTTTGAAGTAGTAGACCAGTATTAAATAGTGAAATGACGAGAGTAGCAATGAGTGCTAAACAATTTACATTACGAAATACCTCAATAAAAGTACTCATATATTCTCATTATTCGTTATTTCTCAAATTTTTTTTGAAAAATACTCCCAAATGAACATTTTTGGTCAGGAAAATTTAGTAAAATAGTCAGGAAAAAATCAGGGAAATTATTTTGGAATTTGTAGTGGACACCCTGTTAATATATGTCCCGGCAAATGTCCCAAATTAGATAATTCATCATATCATGTGAATATTATAATATTTGTTTACTATTTAAATAATCATTATATAAAATTGACTTTTTTCTAATAAATTTCTGTTTTAAAATGACACTTTAAGAAAAAATCTAAGCGCTCTTATTTTTGTGCTTTACACGCAATGGGCGCTCTCTGTTTCACATTATGTTACAATAAAAATGGTCATCCTAAACTACATAAAGTTATAGTTCAGGAGAACTTACTTAAGGAAACTTAAATTTGGATTCATCAAATTGTAAGCAATGCAATAATGAAAGATTGTTTCTTCTGAACTTGAAAATAGATTTGAAATGTTATAAAAGAAGATTTTCAAAATTTAAAGATGAACACAATTCAGTCATAGGAATACTTAATAACAATCAACAGGTGCGAAAAATGTCGAGCACAATAATACCAACTAAAAACTGTATCAACTTTGTTGTTTTCAAACAATGAAGTTATGGCTTCAAAACAAACCGTTGCGCAGGCTAGGAAACGCTGCGTCTATGTTATGTTTTGTCTGAGATTGAGAGTATATTTTGAAAATATGGTTAGGTTTCATTAATCATCCATTTAAAAATTATTCATCTGGGCCATATACATATCATCCATTATGTGTATATGTGTATGATCTTGGAACACAATTATTGTTTGAAGTGCATACAATGGCGATGCTGTCAGCTTCTTTCCTATTGGCAACAAAAATCAACTCATAACCACCTATAAGTGGAATTGTGTTTAGAGTGGATTCGTTTTTATTTCTGCTTTGGTAATATGTAATATCGCTGAATTTATTGCAGTTTTCAGTGCTATTCATTAATCATTAATGTATTAGAATAAAATGCCATATTTTTTTGGCAGTTTTCAGTGCTATTCATTAATCATTAATATATTAAAATGAAATGCCATACTTTCTTATTTGTTTATAAAAAATTAAAAATAAACATCAATCACGCCTTTTACCCGATACGAATGTAGCAGACACTTATAGTGCACTTGGTAGATTGATTGATATTTCCTCAGTCGTAGAACACGGCAACCAGTCGTCAAGCTAAGGATTTTCTTAGTTTTTTTTTTTTTTAGAGTACGCCACAAATTATACCATAATTTAGTGAAAATTTCAATCATTCTTCTTATTTTTGATATCCTTAGTTTCACTTCAATCGCAATTTATGATCAAGAAAACTATGGGGCAGTGATAATTGATTAAGTTCAAGAAAATATTCAAAATTTCACAAAATTTTGTTGTAAAATTATTTTTCCCACCTAACATTGTTTTAATATAAGCTTGTATAGTTTGTCATTTGAATTATTTACAAGTTTAGAACAAAATACTTTATCTTTTTTGTATAATGTGGTCCATACTTTTCAATACGGTTGAATTTAATTTAAATTAGTCGATTAGATACGAATGAAATTGTTCACTTTACCGCTTTGACAAGTCCGCTGGAAATGAGTTGTTTGGCCGGTTCCCAACCTTAATTTTCGTTGCGAATATGTGTAATATGTTTATGACATTCATACAGTTTCACGAATCTAGCGTCGAACGACGTGTACTAAAAGCAACATCTTTAAAACTTTGAATATCTCATCGAAGTTTTCAGACCTATTAATATATACAACTGTAGTCTAACTTCAAATACCTAATCATGTACATAACGCCTTTATTCACACTTTTAAAAAAGATTGGTCCCTGGAGTATAAAAATTCGCGTTCTCATTGATGTTTTTTGTTGAGTAAACTAAATTTTTATCAATTTTCTGCTTCAGATTTGATTAAATTCTTCATCTTGGCTACTTTTGTTCTTTTTTGCAATAACTTTGTCACGCGTTGCTTTGTCACTCCGCTCAGTACAATATCACCATGAATATTCAATTTATTTTATTATTCGATCTTGAATGTTGAAACATGAACCGGAAGTAAACGCTGTAATAATTGGAGAGAGCGATAAAATGCTTTCACACGATATTTTTATTAGTACGAAAGTGCATGGAAGCATGTTTTCATGCAGCATTTCAGAACTGAAAGTTCTACTTTACATGCTAAAGGCATTTTGCCACACATAATATGATCAAATGATAAAATATTCTCAGATTATTTTGGTCATTTACAATATTCTGCATTTTACTTTATAGAAATCACTAATTACTAGCAATGAGATATAAATAAATGAAGAAAAACAATTGTAACTATATCTTTCAGTATAAATTTTGTAAATGATGTATTTGCTAATTTTTTCCAAGAATCTATCGCTTGTACAACTATCACGAACGTAAATTGTTTACGGGTTCATCTTAATTCTGCAGCACTCCTATGTCGTGGTACAAACATAATAAATTCTTGTATAAATAGTTATTTTTGCACGATTGGGCGTTTTCATGTGTTTCCCGGTCCTCTATTCGAGGTGGTATGTTGATTTTAGCAGCAAACTATGGCTACTATGGTTATGCTGATTTATCGCCCATGGGCAAAGGCGGTAAGTGAAAAATTGTGGATTTTCACAAAAAATATTTCTTTATTTATAGTTGAAAATTCACAAAAAAAATGTCAAACTTAACAGCTAACAGCGAATAAACAATCATCAGTAGTAATTCAATTTGAAAAAGAAAATTCGGATCCATATTTTGGATATTCCAATCGTACAAAAATTTTTGTAAGCATCACGGTCAATAAGTACAGTACCGATTTCGTATAATATTTGGAAACCTCGCCAAGGCTCGGCCTCTACACTATTATTCTCAATCAGTAAACTATACTTACTGATCTTAATACATAATAGTTATTTAAGTATTAAGGTCAGTAAGTACAGTTTACCGATTGAGAATAATAGTGTGGAGGCCGAGCCTTGGCGAGGTTTCCAAATATTATACGAAATCGGTACTTGCTGTACTTATTGACCGTGATGCTTACAAAATTTTTTGCACGATTGAAAGATCTACCCAAAATATGGATCTGAATTTTCTTTTTCAAATTGAATTACTACTAATGATTGTTTATTCGCTGTCAGCTGTCGAGTTTGACATTTTATAATGAATATTCAATTACAAATAAAGATAAATAAATGACTATTTTTTTGTGAAAATCCATAATTTTTTACTTACCGTCTTTGTCCATGGGCGGTAAGTCAGCATAACCATAGTAGCCACAGTTTGCTGGTAAAATCAACATACCACCTCGAATAGAGGACCGTTGAACATATGAAAACGTCCAATCGTGCAAAAACAATGTTTTCAATTCAGTAATTACGTTTACCAAGAATTATATACATGGTAATAATAAACTGAGCGAGTGAAAAAGTACCTTTTCGTGCGTTGCTATTGAAAACGTGCGGCAAAAGTAAGCATCTTGGGAAATGACAAATTCTGCGTTGATAAACGAAAACGTACACATCAACTTTTCATAGCAACCGTAAAAAAATAACTATATGCAATAAGGGTCTAGGATATTTCAGCGCCGTTTCGTCACCGAGCAGTTCAACATTGGACGGTTCGTAGCCAGCCGGTTCAGCGCCGCATATGAATTGAGCATTGATTAATACTTGAACTATGAATTTAAGCTCGACGTGTGGAATCTTGCTAACTTGAAACAGTGGTATTGTTTTCAACCGGCGGTGCTTTGCCCGCTCTGACGAGCTTGACTTGAAACATTGGTTTTGTTTTCAACCGGCGCTGAACCGGTCGGCGTTGAACCGGCCGGAGCTGAACTGGCCGGCGGCGCTGAATGGTCCCATTCCCATGCAATTAAATGTAAAAATGAATAAGGGATCAGTATTGAAGTGAAAAGTAATTATTGTTGAGTATATATTTATATATTTCTAATGATTAACAATAAATATCATTCGTAGCAGGATACCATTATAAAAATACTCTTTCAACAGGAAAACATATAATATTAGCTGGAGATTCCGCAGGTGGCAATTTGATGTTGGGAACAGCAATGAAATGCATCGAATTAGGAATGCGATCTCCTGATGGTATATTCCTTGCATATGTTCCAGTTCTTGTAGAATTTAATCCATCTCCGTCTCGAATGCTTTGTCTTATGGATCCGCTGTTGCCTTTCGGTTTCATGATGCGTTGTTTGAAAGGTAAGAATAATTGGCCGTATTCTGTAACACAACTTAATTTATTATCGATCAATAAGATTTTTGACAAATGTAAACAATTGTAACAAGCGAATATCCAGAATTTTTGTCAGTGCTACTTACGTTCATTGGCTGAAATAGATAATGATCGATAAAAATTTATCGATTGAATTACAGAATAGCCCCAATTGTTTCAACTGTTTCTATGAATGAATAGTGCACCCTGAAAAAATGTTTATTTTACAGCCTATGCGTGTACCGATTCAATTCCACTGTCAAAAAGTAACGGTGCAGTTTCATCAGATACAGAAAGTTTTGAAGAAGTATCAGAAAGTGACTTACTTGAATTACAAGCTCACAAAAGTCCAATATCAGAAACATCAGACACAATTACAAATGTTTCTTTAAGTAGTCAGCCAATGAGTACTTCAAGCAAACCTTCAGATAATACTTTTGCAGAAAACAAAAATGGGCAAAAGTATGTTGCAGAATTTTTAGATAAATATGTTTTAGAATCTGACACGGATTCAGATGGAACTAAAGTGCGTTTAGTTCAAACAGCTACGAGTAAGCAAAATGTTGAAAATAAGACATATTCAGACCAATCTCTACATGAAAGACTTTCAGGTACTGAATTTTAGAGTTTTGGTGATTTAATAATTTTAATACAATTATTTTTAGGCTTTCTTGGAGCTCTAACAAGTCGTATAACAAAATGGAAAAATAAAAAGCATGTGACTCCAGCTGAATTATTTCTAGACGGTGATAGACAAAAAAGTTTAGTTGAAGAATTTAAATTTTCCGTACCCAGAGATCCTTATTTATCACCATACCACGCTAAAGATGAAATATTAAGATATTTACCACCAGTTCGAATATTGGTACCAATAAATGCAATTTTGATTATCTTTTTTCTGTTTTTCCCGAAACTACTTAATAATTTTGTATTTTAGACAGTTGAACTCGATCCATGTTTAGATGATTGTGTTATGTTCGCCAGAAAATTGAAAAATTTAAATAACAACATCGATCTAGAAATTCTGACGGGCTTACCGCATGGATTCTTAAATTTTGCTGCTGTAAGTTGATTTAGTTCTTTTTTTTTCACTCTCTGAAATCTTTAATTTATTTTAGATTTGTAAGGAGGCGCATCACGGCTCCAAGATATGCGTAGAACGAATTAAAGAATTGTTTGACTTAACAACTGAACACCAAGATGATTTAAACGATTAAAATTTTCGACAATAATTATAAACTTGCTTTATTTTTATATTTAATTAATACTGACCATACGGAACGCTGGTATAACTCTCGAAATTAGGATTTTGATATTTACAATATTTTGATAAAATCCTGCTTCTTTGAATATTTGAAAAAAAAAATTCAAATACAAATTATAGGGCATAAAATTTCGTACCTAAATAAAATAGCAACATTAATTTTTGCTTGCTGAATTAAAAAAAATTTAAGATGAAAAGTGTGAAGAAATTCTCTATGATGACGTCACATATTTGCTTAAAATTACGAAAAGCCAAAGAATTGAAAGAAAAGTTGGGCGTCTAATCTGTCAGAATCTGCTGACATTTTGAAGCTAATTTTCTACATTTTCAAATACAATTATTGCCAATATTGCATGTAAAATTATTTTACCACGTTTTTATTGATTTGTTTACTGGTCTGTCTCTTTGTCTGTTCGGTGCAAATTTTGCAATCAATTTTAAACTAGCTTCTCGATGAGCAAGAGACTTGAAATTTCAAATATAGCTCAGAACTAGATGACAATGCAATATTAACTCGCTTTCTTGTGTTGCTAATACTGTACTTGAAATTTCAGCCACTTTGCAGTTTGCTAGTGCGATCAAACTTTCAGGAAAGCCCAATTTCCGATGGCATTATAATTTTCAATCATTTATAACACGCTTTAACTCCTGTGAATATGAATATAATAGCACGCATGCAATTGTACTTGGTGACATAGCTTCTAGCAAACTAAAGACATGGTGTGTATCATCATAGACTTTTCATATCTCATTTAATCAAATGCGTTCAATGTTTTCAGTTTTAGGCTGGTAGTTGGTACCAAAATTATCTTCTACTTTTTGAAAAACGTGACTTGAAAAGTTTTTTTCAATAATATTTTTTCTCAATTGATTTAAATGCAGGATTCCAATCATTAATATCTACATTTGAAACTTTTTTCTTTTAAATAATTAAGGAAGCAGTAAATTACGAAAGCTCTATGTTCAAGAGTTACTGTCAGTATTCTTTGTATCATCTAGTCTTTTAATTATTTATTAGAGTTTTATAAAATCAGTTTTGTATGAGATGAATGGAGGAAAACTCAAACTTAGTACATAGATTAATGTACGTTCTAATTGAATCAGGGTTTCATATCATATTAGCACTTAGTCAAATATAATTCACTTGTGAAATAGAGCATATTATACATTAAATAACAGTTAATATAAACGCAGTTTAAATACCACTGCTTTTGTATTAGAACTTGATATGGCCTAATAAGTTTTCTTTATCAGCGTAACTCCCTAGTGAAAAAATTATGATACATTATCAATATTATAAACCCTGTAACCAAATGAAAATCGAGAATATGTTATTTTACATTCTAAGTTGCTCTTGAAAGAAAAATGAATTAAATTGTGATTTTTTAATTATATTATTTTGTATTTGCTCATATGGATTAATTCATATGATAAATATTTATTTTGTTGAATACCATTTGAAATATTACGTTTGTTGATTTGAATTTGTATTATTCAGTTATAAATATATAGTGTATGAAATTTTGTAAGATTATTCATCAATTAACTACCCAGTACAGAAGGATTAAATAAAAAATCACTTTTACTGATATTAACAAAACAATTTAATTTTATCAATAAATGCTTATAAGTATGACTTATTTACAGTGGTACAAACAACCGAGAAGTTGGTAAATTTTTTACTAATTTAGTGAAAAAAATATAAATAATGTTCAACGTGCTAACAAAAGCCGTGTTACGGGGGAGTCGTTAAAATTGCCAAATATCTTAATTTTGGCGAATATGCAGTGATGATTTTTATTGATAATCTGAAATGAAAATAAACTTTATAACTATTTTAACGCGTGCCGTTCGTTTGAGAATGCTTTCGCAGCGTCTTCTGTAACACGTGAGCATCAGCTGGTTCTATGCGTTTGTAGTAATGTTGCTTTGTCTCAACTATTTCAAAGCCGAATTTTTTGTAGAAATCTATGGCTCCTTCGTTATTAACTTGAACATGTCTAAAATATAGCACACAAATTAATTGATAACAATTTTAGAATCATCAATTGAGATAAAAGGAAATTATCAAAAAGCATAAAAACTGCATAATTTTACTGTTTTCATATTAAATGAATCAAACTTACAAAAATATACTATCAAAGTCCCCGTCTTGTTCAACGTATCTAAGAACGTGCTGTACCATCATAGTTCCAATTCCAAGTCTCCGATAAGGATATAAACATCCAAGTGTCATAATATACAATCTCCGAGAGTTTTCTGAAGTATCAATTCGACAGCAAACAGCACCGACAACAATATCATTGTAATATGCGAGTTTAGCTAATTCACCAGCCTCTAACACATCTTTATAAAATTTGTCGTTGTAAGACACTGGGAAAACAACAGTATTAAGTCTTTTAAGCTGCTTTATATTATGTGGTGTAACGTCACCTAGTTCAATTTTTGATCTAGAAAAGAAATCAGTAATGATAATTATTTTGACAAGTAAAAGATAACCTAACTTCTACCCGCCAAATTTTTAAACAATTTTGAGAAAAATTGTAATACAGTACTAACCGAGTCATTTTATAATGAATAATTTAAAAAAGCTTCTAGTTCCACAATAAACATATATTTTTACAATTAATAAGACAAAAAGTTATATAATATTATAAATTTATGACAATGACAATACTTCACCGCATACAGCACACATGTATAATGTGAGTTAGAGCAATTTGACAAGTGGTAAAATTACTAGATTTGGTGACCAGTTTAAATAAAACAATATTAATAAACTTTTAAATAAATAAAATTCCATTTGAAAATTGAATTTAAACATTTAAAAACGTTTTATAAAATTTTTGCATATACAACTTGGAATATTATTATTTTTTGTTGATTACCCCTTTTGTACGAGTGTATCAATAATTTAATATGTATTCACAATAGATAATGTTTTATATCCAGTACATGTCTTTTTTTAAATTCATTATTCTCGTAATTACTGACACAGATTTGAAAATTTGAATAGGAACCGGATGTACCAGTTTTTTGTTGGAAATATATATTTAAGAATCAGATATCAACATCTACAACAATGCAATAAATATTAAAATAATAAAAAATATTTTTGAAATCAAGTTGACTTGTGGTTAGACGAATAAATGTAATTTAATAAATATTGACTACTTGACACATTTTAGTGTCAGCTGACAGTCTTGTGATTATCAGAATTCTCGAGTCGGTGAAAAATTCTGGGCGAGGTGTAATAAAATATTACGGTAAGCTATATATCCTCAATTATAAGTATTTAATATGCACCGTTTCATTTATATTAAATCATTGAACACATCCAGTTTTCAAAATTATCCTTAGGCCAAATCATTTATCAAATTATTGATTTTAAACTTCATCCAAATACATGGACTAAGTATGTCCTATTTCAGGATTACAAGCTAAATCTTTGATACAAATTAGCTAAATGTTAGCTATATTCGCTTTCAGAAAATCCTGTATATTATTCTGTTTTTTCTATTACCTATAACATTCTTTAACAGTAGGCGTAGTCTTTTGTTGATTCTTTATTGCATAATAATAGTTGTGACTTCTTTGGCAGTATTAACGACAAATAACAGATCAAGATGTCCAGGTTACCCAAGATATCAGATGAAGATAAAGAGGGAAGGTTTGGCTATGTATTCGCGGTCTCTGGACCTGGTAGGCTGATCTCAACATTATTTAGATAATAAATTAAATTTTTATATAATTTTAGTCGTTACCGCCGAAAAAATGTCAGGTTCTGCTATGTACGAATTAGTGAGAGTTGGATATTATGAATTGGTCGGTGAAATTATCCGTTTGGAAGGCGATATGGCCACAATTCAGGTAGGTTTTCCTAGTTTCAGCCAATAAAAGGTAAAGGTCTAGTAATTTTGTAGTATTCGTTTGTTTTTCTTACCTTTTTTTATGCAACATATCCTAGTACCATATATTTTGTTTGCATTGTGAAACTAATATTTACATCTTGTTATTTTTATAAAAACGATTCTAACTTTAAGGAATCAAATACATACATACATATAAATCTCGTATTTCCTTTAAAATTGGATACATTACTGTTAAATTTATATTGCCGTATAAGTTATATCATATGTATATTGAATCAGTAATTTGCTATTCTTTTTTCTTACGAAAAACGCTAAATGAGCATAAACTCAAATGTTTAATTTTTCAAATTTTTAATTAGGTTTATGAAGAAACATCAGGTGTAACAGTAGGTGATCCAGTCTTACGAACTGGCAAACCTCTGTCAGTAGAACTGGGTCCTGGCATTTTGGGCAGCATTTTCGACGGTATTCAACGTCCGTTGAAAGATATCAACGAAATGACCCAGAGTATCTACATTCCAAAAGGTGTAAATGTACCTGCTCTTTCTCGAACACAAAAGTGGGAATTCAATCCCTTGAACATAAAAATGGGGGCCCATATTACCGGAGGTGATCTGTATGGAATTGTTCACGAAAATTCTCTAGTTAAACATAAAATGATTTTACCACCAAGAGCTAAGGGTACCGTGACATATGTTGCTGAGCCTGGGAACTACACTGTCGACGTATGTATTGTTTTGAATCGCATGCATTATTACAATTTTCACTTTTTCATCTTATATTGTTTTAATTTATCAGTTTCATAACTTGAGATAACGAGTTTTAATATTCGATGTTTTTTTTATGTATTATTTATAATTCATTTCTTAAGTTTTATCTGTAAAGCTACTAAGGAATCAGTATTTTAGTCTTTCGTCTTTCTTAATCGTAGTTTAATTATCTTAAGTAACATTTTTAATATCAATTGTTACTATGTATAGTAACGATTGTTAGAACAATTGCTATTAACGTGATTTAGTAACAGATTCTTCTACATTAATGTTTCAATTCTGAGTAATTCTATAAAGCCCAGTATTGTAAAGGACGAAGTAAATTTATTTCCAAAATAAATTTATTTTATTTAACAAATTCTAATCGAATTATTACTGTTTATGACAGTAAAAGCATTGATGTCATTTGGAAGTACATTTATTTTTCCTTTATAATAGTGGGCATAAGTCTTATGAATTCTTAAATCTGTAAATTATGAACAAAATCGTAGGTAATGAACTTGTCATCCTTATGAACAAATTGACATAAATCAATAAAAGTCTATGCATCTTTATTAGTTTCTTATCAATTTATAGATCTGTAAGATTTATGGATTTGCACAGAATTGCAACATAAATATGTAGATACGATTGTATGAATGATTGTTACTATGGTTTCAGTTAGATACAGTATGTTTATTTTGAACTTTAGGAAGTTGTGCTGGAAACCGAATTTGATGGAGAACGCACAAAATATACCATGTTGCAAGTGTGGCCTGTACGTCAACCACGCCCGGTTACAGAAAAACTTCCAGCTAATCATCCACTTCTCACAGGACAGAGAGTGCTTGATTCCTTATTCCCGTGAGTAACTTAGAAATCTGAAAATAATATTTTATTAGATTCTTATCTGAAATATCGTGCATATTTGTAGCATTGTTTAAAATATAGTAAGATAGAACTTGATAATATTTAAGTAGAAGTTCTGATATAAAATATTTCCTCAACAGCTGCGTTCAGGGTGGAACAACAGCCATTCCTGGAGCTTTCGGTTGTGGAAAAACGGTTATTTCGCAATCGCTGTCAAAATATTCTAATTCAGATGTCATTGTTTACGTCGGTTGCGGAGAACGTGGTAATGAAATGTCTGAAGTACTTCGCGATTTCCCTGAACTAAGTGTTGAGATCGAAGGGGTGACTGAATCTATTATGAAACGTACAGCTTTGGTAGCCAATACATCTAACATGCCTGTCGCTGCTCGTGAAGCTTCTATCTATACTGGTATTACTCTTTCGGAATACTTCCGAGATATGGGTTACAATGTCTCCATGATGGCTGACTCTACTTCTCGTTGGGCGGAAGCTTTGAGAGAAATTTCAGGTCGTTTGGCTGAAATGCCTGCCGATTCCGGTTATCCTGCGTATCTTGGAGCTCGTTTAGCTTCCTTCTACGAGCGTGCTGGTCGCGTAAAGTGTTTGGGTAATCCAGATCGCGAAGGATCTGTGTCAATTGTAGGTGCCGTATCGCCACCTGGTGGTGATTTTTCAGATCCTGTTACTTCCGCCACTCTTGGTATTGTACAGGTGTTCTGGGGTTTGGACAAAAAACTTGCCCAAAGAAAACATTTCCCCTCAATCAATTGGCTTATTTCTTATTCGAAGTATATGAGAGCTCTAGATGATTTCTACGACAAAAACTTCACCGAATTCGTGCCTCTTCGTACTAAAGTCAAGGAAATTCTGCAAGAAGAAGAAGACTTGTCTGAAATTGTACAACTTGTTGGTAAGGCCTCTTTGGCAGAAACTGATAAAATTACTCTTGAAGTTGCAAAGCTTTTGAAAGATGATTTTTTGCAACAAAACAGTTATTCTTCATATGATCGGTTTTGTCCGTTCTACAAAACAGTGGGCATGATCAAAAATATTATTGCTTTCTACGATATGTCAAGACATGCTGTTGAATCCACCGCACAATCTGAAAATAAAATAACCTGGAATGTTATTAGGGATTCCATGGGGAATATTTTATATCAACTCAGCAGTATGAAATTCAAAGATCCTGTAAAAGATGGAGAAGCTAAGATCAAGGCAGATTTTGATCAATTGCATGAAGACATTCAACAAGCTTTCAGAAATCTGGAAGATTAAGATAATTCTAGTTACATTTGTCATTAAACCATCCGGTAATTGATATTATGTATGTACAATAATAAATCTAACTGTTGAAGTTTAATCATTTAGATGTTAAGCTAGCAAAAAAAATGTACATTTCAATGTTAAAAATGAGAGTAGTGCTGCACCATCAACCTTGTTTTATAGTCTGGTGGTGGTTAAGTAATAATTATATTTGATCAATTTGTATTATATTGTTTTTAGAGTCCCGTCATTCCATTATAAGTAAATACGGGATTTGTTATGTTACGCATGAGATATTTCACTATACTCGGTGCTATTTAATTGTTTTAAATAATCGCTTATACTTGATTGTTTTGCTACAGTATTACCAGCTCCTTACATCATTATGAAATAATGATAATTTTTGTTAAATATATCCAAGCCTCGGAATTCTGAATTGTTCCATTTTATTGATTATTTTAATTATTTTAAATGAATGCATCGAAATGTGAAGATTAATTGTAAAATATTAATAAAGTGTTAGAAGATTAAAATATTAAATAATTGTGTCGTATTCATTATAATTTAGCTGTCACCGACGGCTCCGCCTGCATATAGATGTACTTTTTTAAATCAATGAAAAAATATATGTATAATAGGTCACTGCAGCACCCGAACTTACCGCGGACATCGTCCTTTCTTTTTGATATTTTCTGTTTTATTTTAATGTCAATTAATCCAATTGACTTTCTCTTGAAAATATAATTGACTACAGCACCCGAAAAACGCGGGCTTCACCTGCGGTAACTTTTTGAAATCAATGAAAAAAAGTAATAACAATTGACTACAGCACTGAGGTAGCTGGTAGTCCTCACTTTCTCATAAAAATATAATAGTAGTCGCAGAGAATACGATTTTCCACACACAAGTATTGGAGTGTCCACCTTAGTGGTTCTCTATGTCATAGGAATGCAGTGTCAAAATTTCAGAACTTCAGGTCCAGCGGTTTGGTCTGTGCGTTGTCTTTCAAATAATAAGTTTTTAGATAAACAAAGTTAGAACTACATAAAGACAAAAAATCTGCTGTGGCCACACAGTACTACCCCGACCATAAATTTCATGGTCAGTTTCATCGCTGTTTCAGAAATTTAGAATATCGCATTAATTAATTACATATTTCAAAGTGGCAGCTGTCATTGTTAAAGTGACAGCTGTTATTATCAAAGTGACAGCTGTCATTGTTGAAGTGACAGATGGTGGATATATTTTAGATCTTACATAATAAATCTTATAAAAAATGAAGGGTCCTTTTCTAGATTTTCGGAGTCTTTAATTGATTTGAGCTAATCTGGAATATTCGAGAAACGGATTTCATTATATAAGGGCAAGCTGGCAAGCAAACGACCTGCCTAGGAGTAGTAAAACAATGAAGAGTGAACAATAAAGCAGTGAAATAGTGAGTGATCAATATAATAAATAAATAAATAGTTGAAAATTAATATCTGCGGCTTTGTTTAATATAGTAGTAAGTGATACATAAATAATATAGGGTTAGTTAGTAATATCCGGAAGGATAAAACTTTTATTTTATTTTCAAATATGAAACAGTGATTTTTATTTAATTATAAAATATGAATAATCTATACATTTTTCAGAATTTCATTTAATAAAAACGACTTTTGATTTTAAATTCTGTATATTTATTTGAAACTTAGACGTTTTGATCCTTTGATCAAGGATCTTCTTCAGAAAACAATGATACAAAATAAAACAAGGCAAGAAACTAGATACTAAAAATATACAGAATACTAGATGTGATAACCATGTGAAAACCCCAAACAGAAGAATATGTCCTACTTGGTACAGCTCCGCACACATACCAAATCATAAAATACATTACATTTCAACAAGACGGCGTAGCGCTACTCTTTGCTATTGGTTTGGCTCACAACTGCAGTGTCAAATACCTATAGTCTTCAGTATACTCTATAATCCAAAATATACACAGAACTACACCAACTAAAACATAGTCATTATATATGCGTGTTATTGATTACAGAAAGCCAAATATTTGATAATTCAAAACCATCAGTATAGTGAAAGTTATTTGGATGTTTAAATATCTCAATTGTTTCTCTGACCAATCTACCATGAATCAATGAGAATCTTGCGACTATTCTTGTTTCTTCAAACTTGATGTCATGCAAAAACTCGATGGCATGATCAGCTACAGAACGATTTATTTGGATGGTTTAATCTTATGCATCTCCTATGTTCAGCAATAAGAGTGTTCACAGTTCGGCCCGTCTATCCAACGTAGACTTTCTCACAGGTACAAGGGATCTTATAAATGCCCGAAGATTGTAGGGGAATCACGTCCTTTACAGGTCTCATGAACTGCTTGATTTTCATTACCGGAGCGAAGGAAACTTTGAAATTATATCTTGACAAGATCCTTCCGATCTTCTCTGAAACATTGCTCACACAAGAAGATCCTTGGTCAAAGGATCGAAACGTCAAAGTTTCAAAACAGAACTTAAAATCAAAAGTCGTTTTTTTTTTTATAAAATATTCTTACAGAAGCAATAAACATTACAGTGGTATAAGATGTGGGGTGTTATAAACAATTCAGTATTTTGTTTTTTGAAATTGGAAAATAGCGTCCAAAAAGTTGTTTAGAGATTTGAAGATCGCAGAGTTGGAATATCAAATGGAAGAGCGGAATTTGCAAACCAGTGGCCACAAACAAGTTTTGATAGAACGACTGCGAGAAGCTATGAGTGAAGACGGGGAGGATCCTGATACATATTTGTTCGAGGTTCAACTTTTGATTTGGCAAGTAACGATGGACCAGAAAGACCAAGAAAAAATTGCATTTACCATCGGCAATGGATTGTGACAATTTACGGTCAAGCCATTTGGCCTATGTAATGCTCCTGCTACCTTCGAGCGACTTATGGAAACCGTACTCAGAGGACTGTCATGGAAAACTTGCTTGGTATACCTAGACGATATAATTGTGATGGAAAAATAATTTAAAAATCATTTGAAAAATCTAGAACAGGTATTCGAACATTTGAAGAAAGCTGGTTTGAAACTTAGTCCAAAGAAATGCCACTTATTCCAAAAACGGGTGAACTATTTGGGATATGTGGTCTCCAAAGAAGGCGTAGCAGTTGATGCAGAGAAGATAAGGACAGTTCAAGAATGGCCGGTACCTGCGGATGAACATCAGCTGCGTAGTTTTCTCGGACTTTGTATCTATTACAGAAGATTTGTCTATGGATTCGCCAATATTGCCAAACCACTGACGAAAGACAATCGCAGATACAGCTGGGATGAAGACTACCAGATCGCCTTCGAGCGACTGAAGCTACTTCTAGTTCAAGCACCGATCCTGAGTTACACAAAGACGGAACATCGAGCCGGTATAGCGCATAAGAATGCTGATGCCTTATCAAGACGACCATGTCCAAAAGATTGTCAGCATTGGTCTAGATCCGAAGCAAAGGCATTCCGGACAACTGTCATTGACGATGTTTGGCAACTACAAGAGATAGAAAAGGATGTAGATGGCGACTCAGAACTGCGAATTATTCAGGAATGGAAGAAGAAAGGAACAAGACCGACATGGCAAGATGTAGCACCGTATTCCCCGGCGGTAAAATCATACTGGACGCAGTAGGATTCCATAATCCTGGATGAGGGCGTCTTGAAGCTGATCGTTCTTAGAGGTCGGGTTCCGCAGGTCTTGAGACATTTTCATGATGGAGTGAGTGGAGGACACCTTGGGGTAATGAAGACTTTGCAGAAAGTACGTGAACGGTTCTATTGACTAAACTGCAAAGAAGACGTAAGGGAATGGTGCAAGAAATGCACTACGTGCGCATCAAGCAACGGACCACAGAAACGACCGAGAGCTCCTATGCGACAGTATAATGTCGGTAGTCCATTCGGGAGAATAGTCATCGACGTAGCAGGACCTGAATCAGACGTCGGAAATAAATACATTGTTGTCGTCATGGACTATTTTAGTAAATGGGTGGAAGCGTATACCCTTCCTAATCAAGAGGCCGCTACCATTGCAGACGACTTAGCTAAGAACTGGATATGTCGTTTTGGCGTACCTTTGGAACTTCATTCTGACTAGGGAAGAAAAGTATGAGTCCACATTTTTCCAGAGGATATGCGAAGTATTAAACATTCGCAAATCTAGAACTACTGCATTACACCTGCAGTCTGATGGGCCTATCGCGCATCCTTACACGAAACAACCGGAAAGACTCCAGCAATAATTATTTTTGGATGGGAACTTTGCCTATCATGCGACCTAAAGTTCGGCTGCAAACCTGGAAAAGATCTGGTTGGAGAAGATTATGTCATTAATTTAAGGCGTCAGATGGACGATATCCACTCCCGAGTCCAAATCAGGAACCAGAATGCCAGCAACCGCATGAAAGAAACCTATGACTCAAGGTGCAAGATGGGGGTTTTCAACCTGGAGACTTTATAATCCAGGTCTCCAAAATTACTAACATCTTGGGAAGGGCCTTATGAAGTCATCAGGAGGATTAACGACATAATCTATGAAATCAGTAAATCAGACGCAATCCCAAGAGCAAATCAAGAGTGGTGCACTTCAATCAGCTAGCACCATTTGCGGGAGACCACACTGAAGACACCAATGATGCACGTGCTCGCAAGATCCATGCGTAGGAAGATTCGTTCAACGACTTTATGAAGACTTATTCGTGTGGACGACGGACTCGATTCGGAATAACTACTGAAGTGCAGCAGGATTCATTCAGAGTCCCGGCTGACAACTCCTTGGCCCATTGCGTGTCAGAAGATTTGGAGATGTCCCGAGGGATAGCAGCAGTTTTAAGGAAGAAATTTGGCAATCCAGAACACCAAAAACCCACATTAACGAAGGCCATCTGCCTAAGGGACAATACAATCACACGAGAACGTTATATTCACCACCTGGTAACAAAAAATAAATAATACCACAAACCAATCTACTGTTGGAAGCGTTGCAAGACATGCGAGGCCATTTAATGCAAAACGACATCTTGAAGCTGGCAATACCGAAGTTAGGCTGCGATCTGGATGGATTAGATTGGAAGATTGTTCGAAATATGATAAAGATTATATTACAGAACAGCGGAATTCAAATATTGGTTTGTTGTTTCCACCCATCAGGCCCGATCACACCAAAAACTGTCGACTGCTACTTTTACCAAACTACTGGTAACGTACAAAAATAAATAAACTTTGAGTCCATCTTTGTTGTCTGGGCGGAGCCTTTCGTACTGTTTGTTTCGCGTCAAATCGCCCCGCCCGGTCGAAAAATCTAGCAACGTGCTCGACTAATCTGGAATATTCGAGAAACGGGTTTCATTATACAGGGTGGTGACTCGAAGGACGCACCATAGCGTTTTAATGCTATTTTTGAAATGTTCAATTATTGGCTTCTCTAATCATTTCACATCAAAAGAGTTAAATAGTTTATTGTAGAGAAAAAATTTCTGAATTTTTTGACACTAATATTTTTAATTTTACTCTACAAGGAACCAGTAAAATTACGGAAATGTTTATTGATCATTTTCTTAAAATCAACAGTGCCATGAAATAAAAACAAATGTACTCATTTAAAGTTATTGCTTTTATCTGTCATCTACTGTCATCAGCGTTTCATATCAAGTGTCTTGAATTAAAATGTATAATTTAATTAGATATGGTAAAATGGTTTTATGGTCAAAATACTGCTCGACAAATGTCAGCTTTCTTTAATGTTAAATATCCAAATCGATCCAAAACTCTTATGAGAATCGGAATGTTAATTAATATCACATTTATTTTGTTATTTCATGGCATCAGACGGGGATGGGGAAACACCAAAAGGATTTCAAGTATTGCTGTGAGATAAGTATAATGACTGCGTAATATTATTCTTAGAATAGATTTCAGAGCTTCCTGAATTCCTCCAGAATCCAGAAGTTTCAAACACCATTCCTGTCCCTGAATCCGATTCTATTCTAATTCCTGAAGAAATAGAACAATCAAGAAAAAAAGAAAATATAATGCATGAGATAAAGAAACAGACAGAAATATTGACCAACATTGAAAGACAAATATCTTTAATTAATAGTAATTTGGAAACACAAAATATTATTTTCTCATTACAGCAATAGAAAAACATATCAATTAATTAAGTAGTAATAAATTTTCAATTGAAATTAGAAATAATAATTTGAATTCTCAAATTTACAGCTATATTATCATCATTGTACATGTTCTCATTGTCTTCATCATCAACATTCATATTCTCTTCTATCCCTAGTGCATATTCTCTTTGTGCATTTATATTTCCATTGAAATTTAAATAGATATTCAGTAAAGTGGCGCATGAGTTTATAATAAATCCAGACATTCGTGGTGAATATCGTAATACTCTTTCTTTTAATATGCATCTGAATATCATTTTCAAACGTCCGATACATCTCTCCACGACGTTTCGTGTAGCTGCATGGGCTCTGTTGTATCAATCCTCTGGTGTATTGGGTGCAGCACCCAAAACTGGAGTCATCAGCCAAGGCTCCTGAGGGTAACCTGAATCTCCTACAAAGAAAATAATAAAATATGTGCTGAAATGAATCGAATGTTTCAGATCACTTACCTAGTAGCCAAGAATTCCTTTCACCATTTTCGAATTTGTTTTCCAAATTTGCCCGAACCGCACTCATTTGCCAAATGTGGGAATCGTGAGAACTACCTGCATGACATATCTATAAAATCAAATTGGTATGTATTCATTACGATTGAATAAATGAACTCATATTACGTACTATTTGTACATTCTTTGAATAATACCCCTTTCTATTATAACAGTTATGCGGTTCATCAATTGGCTTGAGAATCGCTACTTGCGTGCCATCAATACAGCCAATAACTCCCGAAAAATTGAATTTTCTCATGAATCTGAAATTGATTTCAATTTTATTGAGAATACTCTTAGTTGTTGGTAGTACTCACTCTTGTTTTTTATTATTGATTTCTTCAGGTGTAGATGGAAATTTAACCCATACAGGCATCAAATGTTTTTCAATAATCAAACCGATTTCTTTTATGCACCTGCTTACGGATGACTGACTTATCGCCAGATTAAAATCTTGACCAACGCAACGTTGATAACTGCCAGTGGCAAAAAATCTTAGCGCTACTAAAATTTTCAATTCTGGGGATAAACCAGCAACCGTACTAGGCATTTGTATGTGCGGCTGTATAGTCTCTAATAAATACCGGTAGCAATCTTTCGTGAATCGAAATAATTCTTGAAACCGGTTCTCGGGCAAATTAAATATATCAAAATTATCTCTTAAATTTCTACGAATCAATCTGAACTGCCGATTTTTTCTCCTCTCCTCTTCCAACAGTAAAATTGAATAATTCATTCTTCAAAGACTAAGACAAAATTTTCAAATATATATTCACCAAAGATAAGTATAAATGTCAAAGTAAGATAACATCAAATTGTTTAATTCCTTATAATCTGATTGGCTCAATTTCACGCATTGTATAGAAATTGGGATGAATTATTTAACGCTAGTGTTAACTTAACTTCAGCGTTACTTAACATTTAACTCTCACGTCAATATTTCAGAATACCAACTTTACGTTTGAACGTGAAAACTATTGGCGTTAAGTAACGTTGGCGTGACAACGCTTGATTCTATCCCTATCAAATAAATTGTAGCTCAGGCCTTCCTGAATACGAAAAAACCGAATTGCTGCCCTTCACCCTCTGGGAGAGCGGCTGTTACTCCTAAATGTAACAAATTTGCGTACTCGACTTCCCTCATTGAATAAAATGGTTGACGCTGACTGGATATGTAAATAATGTAAGCTATATATTCTTGGGATTTCAGTCAATATTTTAATATTTTTTCTTTTCTGCTCTACAGTTTCGGCTGCACCTCAGCCATCCTCAAAAGCGAAATGAATTATTGTTTAAAAAATTGAAGTTATACATATGTTAAAATATATTAATATCAATTTTAACATATGTATAACTTCAATTTTTTAAACAATAATTCATTTCGCTTTTGAGGATGGCTGAGGTGCAGCCGAAACTGTAGAGCAGAAAAGAAAAAATATTAAAATATTGACTGAAATCCCAAGAATATATAGCTTACATTATTCCCTCATTGAACTTACGATTTTTTAAAATTTGAAGCTTAACGCGTTCACTGCGTTAAGGGTTCAATTGTCCCTTATTTGACTTTCCTGTAGTGCGGCAATATTTCATGCATATTTTCTGTTTTGCGAAAACTATAACTTTGTTAAAATTTGGCTAAATTCGTCGTCAAATGTAGCTTTGTGAAGAGCGGATCGTGTATTAGTTAGATATTTTATTAATTTTGTTAGGGTCTTTTGGTCCCTCTCAGCATGTATAATATGAATATATTCGATTCCTTGCGATTAGGGACATATTGTCCCTTACATTATTTATACAAGTTTATTCATGTTTGTAACACAATATTACTCACAAGACCTGAAGTTGGACACAATTTAAATAGGCAAACAACTAAATGAAGACATTTATTCATGAAACGGGAACTGAGCATGCGCACAGCCACAACCAATCAAAACCAGGCATAGTAGTTCTCCCTGAGAGGGTACACCCTTCTCGTCTGCGTCTATAATCAGGCTTTACACTCCGTCCCTATGTTTCCAGACATCACACTCTCATGATAGAACTATCGAGGCAACTGTCACGAGAGTATTTTCATGACAGTACTATCATCGTGAAAACAAGGCTTCGTGGTTTTCAGAAGAACTGTCATCTGTCACTTGAAGCTCACTATCTCAGGCAGGCGGCAAAGAAAAAATCAGAACAAGGCAGCACAGTCAATCATTTTTCAGCACTCTGTATAAAGAGGCACTTAACGATATTCAAATTAGTTTCATGACTTTATGACACCCAAATAGGAAAATAGTAGATTGTTTGACAAGTAGAAAAAAGTGAGTTTACTAGCGAGTCTAAATGTTTCAATTCACGAGCGAGAGCAATTCATTTAGTAATTTAGGACTAATTGATATGATAATAGTATACGTAGAAGTGGAGCAAAACGGGAGAGCAGCGCAGCGTTTGTATGCAGAACGATATCCTGACAGACGGAATCCCAGTCATCGAATGTTTGGAAGACTACTACAGCGTCTTCGTGATACAGGATCACTTCGAGCTAATCCTGGTAGAGGTGGAAGATGTCAAAAATACCGACAGAATTTAAAAAATGTTTTATCGGATATAATTGATGTTGATCCTACAATTAGTACTCGCCGAATTTCACGCCATTTGGGACAAGAAGTTTCTCATATGACTGTGTGGTGAATTCTTCGAAACTTAAGGTACCATCCGTTCCATTACCAAAGAGTTCAAAATCTGATGCAACGTGACCACCTCGAGCGAGTAAATTTCTGCCAATGGCTTTTTCTGAGCATGTTGCTCAAGACCAAAATTTCACATTAAATGTAATTTTTTCCGATGAGTCCTTGTTCACTCGAGATGGTATTTATAATTTCCCCAATTCACAT
Source organism: Dromius quadrimaculatus (assembly GCA_963989225.1). Taxonomy (NCBI): domain Eukaryota; kingdom Metazoa; phylum Arthropoda; class Insecta; order Coleoptera; family Carabidae; genus Dromius; species Dromius quadrimaculatus. The sequence continues at coordinate 26,004,228 of OZ022324.1, forward strand.
TACTGGTCACGAGAAAACCCACATGTTATTAGAAGAAGTAATTTCCAGCATCGATTCTCTTTGAACGTTTGGGCTGGGATTGTGAATGGTACTTTCCTTGGTCCATACATTTTACCTGCGCGTATGAATGCTAACGATTACTTAGGGTTTTTACAAAACACTCTACCAGAGTTGTTAGAGGACATTTCGCTAGATGTTCGGCAGCATGCATGGTTTCTCCATGACGGTGCACCTTCGCACTACAGCAGATTTGTGAGAGAGCATTTAGATACTGCATACGAAGGTCGTTGGATAGGGCGTGGTGGTCCTGTACCATGGTCTCCGATATCACCAGATCTTAATCTCCTTGATTTTTATTTTTGGGGTCATTTAAAGTCATTAGTTTATGATAACCAAGATGTGCCGCAAAGTATTGAAGAACTGCAACAGCGTATTGAAAATAGCGCAAAAATAATAAAAGATCACAATTACCTCAGTCAAGCTTGTACCGTTAACCTCATTCAACGCTGCTGCATTGTGTGTTGCTGTGAACGGAGACAATTTTGAGCAATTTTTATAAATTTATAATCAACCAATTCTTTTCTTTAGATTTATGTAATATCTTGTATAGTAATGATTTTATTTAATCTACAATTGATAAAAATATTCTTATTTAATTAATTTAATTGCTTTATTGATAGTAACTTACACATGTGAATATTGTGTAACATAGTTTTTTATTTATTTTGTATAGAAGTATCTATGACAACCAGCGGTACTGGTACTTGGGACTGTGCTCTGGCATGGTAGACAGGATTTTATCTTTTGTTCAACAATTTTATCCAAATTTGGAAACCATACCTTTCCTCTCAAAAGTTGCTTTGTTTTGATTATGCCTTGATGTCCACGATGAGCTAATTCAATAATTGGTTTTTGTAATTTTTGTGGAATTATAGGGATTTCCAGCTAAGCGCTACGCAGTCTGGTGGCAAATTCTAGAAGTTCTATAAAAGACATTCGTTAAACGTCATTTATATTACTTTATCTTTCTCGATTGAATTTGTTAAGAATTTCAGCTTAATCATTTCAATATTTCATCTAAATAATTATGTCAAATGCATATTGTTGTGTACCTGGCTGCAATTCTTGGAAAAAGCGGGATCCAAGCCTAAGCTTTTTTCTATTTCCGAAACAAGAGAGTAAGGTTAAAGTTAAAAATAAATTTAATAATTTTGAATTTGTAAGTAGAAGAAAAGTATGGACTAACTCTTTCAAAATTGGGAAAAGAGTGAGTCCTTTCATGAAAGTATGCTCTTTGCATTTTGACGATGAAAGTTTTCTTAAAGTGACAGGTAAGAGCACATCTCTTTCTGATTTTTCCTTATACTTTGGACTAATTAATGTTATAATTTACACAGGAGAAAGGAAAAGTACCCGAAAATTTTTGAAGAAAAATGCAGTTCCGACAAAAAATTTACCAATGGCATTTGAACATCAAGATCCTGGACCATCTGTCAGAGAGCAACGCTTGACCATCAGAAATCGCGTTAAAGATTTATCTGAAAATCCTGTGGAGAGTGTATGTGACGAAGATATCGCAGAGGACAACAATTTTATAGCAGTCGAAGACATTCAAGCTGCAAACACATTACTTTTACTTGTAAATAGTGACAAAAAAACTTCTCCAAAATTTTGTGACTTTCAAGTGCAAGTCAACACACCAGAAAAACTAACTTTGTGCAGTTTCATTAATGATGACAAATCTCTAAGTAATTTAACAGGTTTAAATAGCCATAATATATTAAATTCTATACTGAGTGCCATAGATTTAGCGTTTTCGGAGCAACGTGTCCACAGACTGACTATAAAAGAAAGAGTAATTCTCACTCTTACGAAAATGAAGTGGAATCTCAGCTATTCAATTTTGGCAATATTTTTTGGAATCAGTGTTACTTCATGTAAAACTTATATTATTGATATGCTCCATATATTGAGTTCTGTCTTGAAAAGTGCAATTGTCTTTTCCAATATGGAAGAAGTACAGAGGAACATGCCGATTTGCTTTGAGAAATTTATGGACACTCAAATAGTTTTGGATTGTACTGAAATCAACATACAAACTCCTAAATGTTTATGCTGTAGAATAAGATTCTACTCACATTATAAAGGCACATACACCATTAAGTTTATGACAGGAGTTTCACCTGCTGGCCTTATAACTTTTATTAGTCGTCCCTATGGTGGAAGAGCATCAGACAAACTTATTTTTGAACAGAGCAACTTAATTCATAAATTGGAAATTAATAGTGCTATTATGGTTGATAAAGGATTCCTTGTAGACAACATATGCACTTTACATAAAATTAAAATATATCGACCTCCATTTTTGCGAGGTCAGAAGCAATTAAGTGCAACTGATGCTGAATTTAATGCAAAAATTGCATCTGCAAGAGTGCACATTGAGCGCACAAATCAGAGAATTAAAATATTCAAAATTTTAGGAGGGAAATTGCAGTGGGGCTTAGTTCCCCATGTAGATAAAATTTTCATGATAGCATGTGCAATCACAAATTTATCTTCACCAATATTAGCAAGTGACAAATTTGTAGAATAATATTTCTGACAGAATTGGAAGATTATACCAGAATTCATGTCGTTATTATTTGATAATTTTGTAATCCATTATACCATGAAAAAAATATTTTGTAAATTGTCTTACTTATTTATTTTGTAAGGTAATACTTGTAAGCTCAAACATAAAAGATTTTGACAAAAATTACAGAACATTACTCAAATACAGCCTTTTAATTAATATTTCTTTATTTTATTTTATCACTACACACTTCATGTAACATATTCTTAAAATAATTTTTTTTTGTTTGAAAAACTAGTTTTCTTGAATACTCGTAATCAAACGGAATATCAATAATCAACATACTTTCATCATAAGAACAATACAAAGCAAAATAACACGATCTTAAATTTAATAGTGCCATCCCTAATTGAACTTGAGCAAAGTATTTATGTTTCTTCTTGAGAGCATATATTCCATCTTCAAGTATCAAGTATGAAAGAGATTTTGTTACTGTGCCTATACTTGCAGTAGCTCCTACAAAAAAAATATATGTATATTTATTTCTATAAGGGTCCTAATTACTACAATCGCTAACACAGATTCATCTAATACATTAATAAGTGTGATATTTTGATAACGAATTCAACTGTAGTTATTGATTTACAAATTGATCAATTATTCTAATATGGGCTCTCAATGTAGTTACCAGCATAAGGGCATTTTATCTCTAACAAAGCGAACGGTTCATCATTTTTATCGTAGATGATCCCGTCAGGTGAAAATCCTAGCCACGGATTCGATGGAGATACTACTAAACCAAATTCTGAAACTTTGAAACCAGTCTTCTCTACAAATAATTTTCTTGCATTGGGTTCTTGTTGAATGCCGTGCCTTATAAACTTATTATTGAATGGCTCCGGAAAGAAGTATTTACTACATTTGAGTGACCAATTCTCAAGTCTGTAGGTGAATATTTCATAAATTCTTGAACCCGTTATTCTGAATTTTCTTTCCAAGTTCCACTGAATTCGAGATTGTTTTGTGTTTAATAAAATACTATCTACATCAGAAACTAGATATTTATAGTAGAATGATGAGCAATTCGGGCATACAAATGTAGTTTCTAATGAATATAGCTCCATCATAACTACTGATTGACTGGCGTTATTCAAAACCACTGTGTTTTCAATCATTATTCCACTAAATTCTTGAAACCTTTTTGTGGTCATATCTGTTATACGCCCAATACTGAAAGAAAGAAACACATCTAAATAATTTGGCTTCTGTATTATTTACAAAAAATTCACCGATGTAAAGATAAAGCGGAATTTGGGAGTTTTTTAATAAACATTTCGGTAATTTGCTTCTGTTTTTCTTCATCTATATTTATCAATGGGTGTTCCTTAAATTTTGCTTCTAAGCATGGCATTTCATCTAAAGGAACTGCTTTATACTTTTCTTTGGTTTCTGCCTTCTGCCTTGACCATACACATTGAATATCTGTTTGAGATATTACATCCAATTTATTTATAGGAATTCTGCGAAAAAAAAAACAAACAGAGAGCAAACAACACACAACAATAAGCACAATATCATAATGAACTAAAATCACATTGGCATGATCACGCCTAAAATTATTTGGTAACTCAAACACCTGGTACAATGTAATAAAATTGCAGAAATATGCTTGCATCTTCCTCCTTTACCAGCCTTACAAGAACAAACCATCGATTCCACATGACATGAATTATTTGATATCTTTAGAATTCCTTCAATTTTGTGTGGCGGTGACTGCAACGCAGAAGTTTGCAAACATAAACCATACAACTTTATAATTGAATCCGAGTTGTCACGTAAAATGCCACAAAGAATTATATGTCCAGCATTAAGAACTTCTTCGCCTTCGTAAACTACTCTAGAATTTTCATTTCCCTTAATGTATCGGAAATATTCTATTAAAGAAAATCTCAGATCCTTCGTCATTCCTCCGCTATTATTCATTGGATTATCTATCTGAAACATAAATGTATTATAAAAGTAAGGAATCTAATTCGAAACAATAATAATCTGTAACATTATAATTTCTATTGATACTTACTACTTTTAAAAACAGCAAATTCTTCGTGAATCACTTTATTTTCAATAGTGCACTATGCAATAACCTGGCGCAATGTCTCTTTTCGTGTTTCGAATTTTACTCACAGTGGCGCTGATAGCATAACTTTAAATCCCTATAATTCTTTCTCCTCGAACAATAATTCCATCTAATGTTGTCGACAGTTCTTCTTTAATTTTATGATAGGGTTTCAGATTCTCCTTTTTCCAAGTTAATTTATTTGTTGATCTCAGAGCTTGGATTAGATCTTGAAGTGTTTTATCTTCTTTTGTGTGTTTAATGATGTCTTCTCTGGTTAACGCAACTGAAATTGAGTTGTTACAGACAAAATTGATATATTCTTCAGCATCTCTGTCTTCGTTTTTTGATTGAGTTGTTTGCGGATGTCGAGAAAGAAAATCGGATGGATTTTGATCACCACGAGTATGCTCTATCGTGAAATTGTAACCTTGTAATTTCAGGCGTAACCTTTCTAATCTAGGGGATGTCTGCGCTCTCGTGCTCTTCAAAATGTTCACGAGTGGTTTGTGATCGGTGTGAATTGTAAATTTTGATCCAAAAAGATACAACTTAAAATGCTCCACTGCCCAGGTAATAGCTAACATTTCTCGCTCAATCTGGGAATATCGTTGCTCAGTGGAAGTGAGTGATTTACTTGCACATGCAATGATCCCCGCAGTCTTGTTTGTTGGTTGACATAGTATAGCTCCGAGGCCATCTGGACCCGCATCTACAATCAGGTGGGTGTGTTTATCAGTATCATAATAAGCATTTACCTGATTGCTGGCTAATTGTTTTTTTAACATTTCTAGTGCTTGTTGTTCCTCCTTTTGCCACTGCCATTCAGCATCTTTAGCGATTAGTCGTCGTAAAGGAAGTGTAAGGCTGGCTAGATTTGGAATGAAACGGCCGCAGTAATTTATCATTCCAAGTAAACTTCTTACTTCTGATACAGTTTTTGGTGTTGCTAGACTCTGGAAAGCTGATATCTTCCGAGGATCTGCTCTCATACCATTCTCAGTAAACTCGTAGCTGAAAAAAGTCAATTTCTTTGCGCCAAATTGACACTTGTCTTTATTAAGTGTTAGGCCTGAATCTTGCAATCGTTGTAATGTTATATTCAACGAATTGTCATGTTCTTCCTTCGTTCTCCCGTGTACCAGTATATCATCGCTTACGTTCAACACACCAGGTATGTTGATCAATGTTTGACGTATTGTATCTTGAAATACTTCGGCTGCAGAATTGATGCCAAAATTTAGACGTTTGTACCTTCTTAAACCACAGTGCGTTGAGAATGTTGTAATGATCCTGGACTCTTCATCTAATGCAAGCTGATGATATCCATGATTCAAATCTAGCTTACTGAAGTATGCCGCACCATTTAGTTCATTTATGATGTCATCAACAGTCGGGGTTATGTGTCTTTCCCGTTTTATTGCTTTATTGGGTACTCGCATATCGACACAAATGCGAATTGATTGTGGATTATGGGGCTTAGGCACGACAACAATTGGAGATACCCAAGGTGTTGCTCCTTCTACTTTCTCAATAATGTCAGCTTCTTCTAGTCTCTTGAGCTCTTCTTCCACTTTTTTCCGAACGTTGAAGGGAATTCTTCTATGCTGTTGTGCTGTGGGTGGCACATTTTTGTCTATGTGTAAATGTATTTGTTTTCCAACCAACTTGCCTATTCCAGTGAAGAGCTTGTGGTAATTTTCCGGAAGATTTTCATAATCTAGGCAACTAATTTGATACGTGAGCTGAATTAATCCTAACTCAGTTGCAGCCTGATATCCTAGAAGTGAAACGTCTTCACCTCGAACTACAAATATTTCAGCCATAATGCTTTGGTCTTTATATTGTAGTTTCGTGTTTATTTTCCCAATTATATCTAGTTGTTTATCTGACTGATAGGGAAATAGTCGACTCTTGGTTGGTAGCAACACTGGTGGCTTCTCCAATTTCTGATACATGTGCTCTGTTATTATATTTACCGTTGCACCCGTGTCTAAATGAAACTTATGCATAGAGTTGCATATTTTAATTGGTATCAGCGGTGGCTGATTGTTTAAATTGTGCCTAACTGTGAATACAATTTCGTCATTTGTGGTTTCTTCGTCTATCTTCTTAACTCTTCGTTTGGTTTCATTGGTTTTCGACCTGCAAAGCTTCGCGAAGTGATTCTGTTTGTGGCATTTATGACATGTCTTACCATATGCAGTGCACGATTTTCTTCCTCCTGAATGAGGCCAAGAACCATCACAGTTGCGACATTTGGTGTGTGTTTTCCTTTTGTTTATTATGGGTTTACGGTTCTGTATAATATAATTACTTTTTTAGTGTATTTTTTGTAAAAAAGCGTTATTATATTCACTTTGGCTGTCTGGCTGGCTGGCGTGACGCTGATTTCTCAGCAACTACACTATGTACAGACTTGAAACTGGTACTAAATAAAAGCTGCTGTTTCGTAGGTTTGCACAAATAGCTTTAATTAAAGCTCAATGATTGTGGCAGATTCAATTATTCAATTACTTGTTTCAGGCGAAACAGTGCTCATAGATATATATGCATTAGGGATATGGCAACTAAAGTTTATTCAAATGGATATAAATTTAGTTACAACTTTAGCCGACCGTCTCACTACTATTATGTACAGTTGTCAAATCTGTTCGGGATTCATTCAATGACTTGTTTGACGCGAATTTGAAGCTTATAGGCTATCGATGCGAGCGCTCATGGTGAGCACAATTATAACCATTGAACTCCATTTCTCAGAATACGTCAATGAGCTGTCATTGAGCATTGTAGTTTAAAAGTGAAAATAATTGCATATAAAACATGGGAAAACGTTTGTTCTGTTCCAGGCTGTTGTGTTAAGGATGATTCAAGTGAAATATAGTTTCATGGATTTCATGTACCCAGTTATAACATAAAAAAAGTGAATTGTATCAAAGCGGTAAACAGAGTATTGTGTGCCTTTCATCATTAATCTATATAACAAATATGTTTGTAATTCAGTTGTGAAATTAGAGATATCCATCATCGATTTGGGATTCACGAATTGACCTCTATCTCTAATCTGTAAGATGTTTCAGTGATAGAAGTTTGTCAGATGCACTCCGCAATAATTTTGTTGTTAATATTATCAGCAACATATTTTTCAAAATGTTTAATATGGCAAAACTAATTTCACGCTTTTCTTCAATGCTTTCTCGGTAAAAGGGATACAGAGTTTGATTAATACAAACCCGATCTGCAAGATCATCGACGTCATAATTTGAGTTTATCCTGTCAATTTGGACGAATTAAGACGTTTTCTCTATAATAGGTACGTCATAATTGAAGAAAAAAATACTCAAAATAAATAATTTCAACGTACCTTTTATGCTATGCAAGTTATATTATACGCACACAGCTGAATTAAATAATATTAGTACATTTAAAAAATTATAGGTATGACACAATGATAAAATGGAGTTCAATCGTTCTCCATTGCCCGCTAGAGGCGCTAGTAGACTTCATGCACGTAGCCAATGACGTATTATTAAAGTAGACCCAGCGTGTCCTATGGCAGTTCACAGTTTGTTGTGATGTTAGCACTTACAAGGTGAGGGGTTCTGAGAAGCGAAGGGAGTAAACATGCTTGTTATGCGGTTTGCCTACTTTTATTTATGTTTTGAGAAGTGCGCGCCTATATTCTGTACTGTATGTATATATTTGTTAAAATAGATGTAATAATATATTAATTGATTCAAAATAAAAAATAAACTAGATTTTTCCCACATCTCACAATCGATATTTTTTCAAATGAAAAACGCAACCTGCGATACAACGATGTTTGCCCTCCTCACCCCACTGTTTACTCCTGCTTCAAAACAAATGCCGCGTGCTGGGTCTACTGTTAATACGTCATTGCACGTAGCCTATTAGAATGAATTATTATTATTGGATAAAAATTTGTTTTCTTTTGGTGTATTTTCTTGCCTGTAAATCGAGCAGTCAGCTTAATAATTCTAAGATCCAGCATAAGCCGTAGTTTGCAATATTTGGCTCACCAAAAGATACCAATACAAGTAAGTGACCTAATGAATTACACTTACCCATTTTTAATGAGGCTGAGAAGTTTGAATGCAGCAATTGTAGAATATATATAAAAAAAATGTTTATTCTAGATTGAAGTTGATATAGCTCTCTTAATATGTATTAGATTTCAATAATTCAAAGCTTAATTCTGTAAACTGGGATTATGTCATTGATTACGTTTGTGCTAATTGATTGCGCTACTCGTACAGAATTTATATTCTGATTTGGGACAAGTAAACTATTTATCTATCTATCTGAAAAGTGAAAAAGTAATTCGTTGAAATTTTACATTATCTATTTGTGACCGTTATAAATGGAAGTCGATAGAGTGGATAGAAGAGCCTGTGTCAGCTTTGATACACTGATAAACTCGGACAAGTCAAATGAGTCCCATCGGATAAGTTCGGTAATCGTATGATTCAAGATCGGCTAAGATAGGAAACTGACGTCGTCAGCGGCGTACGCATTTTATTCTCAAATGTTTTAAATTTATTAGAGAATACTTCATTTATTGAATATGTACATATATATATATATATATATATATATACATATATATATATATATATATATATATATATATATATATATATATATATATATATATATATATATATATATATATATATATATATATATATATATATATAATAATACTAATAAAAGCAATGATAAAATAGAATAAAAATCAAAAGATAAAAGCAAGAATTGTCATAAAAGATATTTGTTATCGTAATTAATAATTTATAATATTATTGACAACATATCATTACCGTTACAATCACGAGCAACTATCGGAGTCATCGGTATCATCACTGGAATCCTCTAAATCTATAATTAAAGATGATACGTCGCTTTGATCTATTACAACTTCTCGATTTACATTTGGATTATCTCTAAAGCATTCAAATTATTTTCCTCACATATTATAAACTTGTTGAAGATTAGGATTATTAATCTAAAATTTGAGTCCTGTTTCTTGAAAATTTTAAGGTAACGCAGACTTGAATAGATTCTTTGCATCTAACATGGTATATGTTGTGTTCTTGAAAGCGTTTATATATTTCTTTTCGTTTATCTATGCATTGTTTATCAAAGTCAGAACATTTTATAGAATGGATTTATGATTTGTCGTGGTTGAATTAATTATATCAAAAATCAATAACCACGATAAAACAGTATATCAAATATAAATAATTTTTAAGAAAAAAATTTGTACTCCGATAATGTTTGCTTTACATACGAAATGTACATAATGTCTTAAATCAACAAGTGAAAAGAAAGAAGCGTTTAATTCAGTTATATTCAATCTTCGCGTGGCTCAAACCTTATTGATTAGCCAAACAAAATTACTAAGTGCGCTCATGGAAGCGAATGAACAAAATATTTTCACGCAGACATACGTTTCTTACTGGTACAAGGCGGTAGGTAGAAATTAAAGAGGACATCAGCAATAGAGTATGTCTTAGCTTGGAAAGACAAACGTCATGCAACAACTGTTTCTTTCATAGCATTAGTAAGAGAGAGATAGATACAGTTAGGTCAGGGTATTTCTATCTCCAGAAGATAAATTCTCAAGCGACAGGTTAGGCTTGTCCGAGTATACATATTATTTTCAGATGAGGCTATCGTGCAAGTTCATAGTAAATTCACGATAAGACCTCAAACGTTCCATGTACTACTACAATAACAATTTCTCATTCCCAAATGAGCTCGCAGCATAGTGTCATTTTCGTCATCAAATAAACAATTGCAGTGTACTTGTCCTAAAGTAAAAATTTTTTATATAGCTTTGATAAAGATCAAATTATTATTTTGAGGTACAGCACACGACCTCCCGTTAGTCAATAACTAAACAATGAAGATTAAAAAGTATCTTTGAGTTTATACATGCATAAATTATGTATCTATCAAACAGTCAACTTGAAACTAGTACTAAATGGAAGCTGCTGTTTCGTAAGTTTGCCCAAACTGCTTGATTTCAAGCTCAGTAATTGTGGGAGATGGTAATTTGCGAAATCTCTGAAGTAACAAGTATTCATGAGCTGTCAAAAATGCGCTTTCATCATCTAGATGATTCTTCAATTTTTTTTCATTGAATGTGTAAGTTTCGATATACAATAAAAAAAAAGTGTAAAAGGACATCGGAGAAGTATCTAAGACATCAAGAATTTTGAGCAAAAATTCAGTGACCGATGTCAAAAATAATTAATTATTCGAATATACAGGGTGTAACAGAAATAAGTACATTAATTTTAACCAGTGATAGAACCCGTCAAGCCTAACAATTTTTCTCAATAACTTTTTCTCGAATTCTCATCTTTTTTCAGCATTTTTTAACCCCTATAATTTAACGAGTCGTTCAGGTGCATAATTATCGGATCCAGTAGTAGTTACAACCCTGGTTACAACGAAACAATTGATTTCGACATATGTGGACTATCAATTCCAGATCAATTCCTTCAAATAAATTTTGGAGAAAATCGTCTAATTATTATTGTCACAAGAGTTAAAACCTGTGAAAATGTCAAGCTCATCTATCTGCGATTTCGCAGGCAGTGTAGGATTAGTTCGGCGAATTTATTTGGAACGATTTCAGAAATGTCATTTTTCACTGAAAATTGAATTATTGTGGTTATGCTCATGTATTTAATGTCAAAATATTGTGCACTTATACATAATGATGAGAATACTATGAGATATTGAGAACTTGTCGTTCACCTGAAACGTAAAACACCAGATGAAATGAATAAAATACATTAATTTATAAATGAAGCAGCTGTGAATTAGTTTTTTCTCATATTATTACAAACTTCACAGTCAGGTCGTTTCAATGAAGTATGCCTCATAAATTGATCTGTTGGACAAATAGAATATTGTATCTCATATTTTAAAAAATATTTAAAATCAATTACCAAATTCAGTGTGATACATTTGTAGGTTAGGTTTTCTGTTTTTCAAGAATAAGCTCTCACAATTATTGCGGGAGTATTTCCAGTTGAGTTATTCATTAAATTGATTATTTTAAAATTGCATTCCATTTCATATTCCACCGTTCACTTTAAATAAATCGTTGAATGATTTTCTCTTTATGTTTGAGAGCCAACACTAATGAAATAAGCTGAGAGCTGCCACTACTTTTTAAGTTGATCGTAGATGGCAGCACAATCTGACCCATATTCTAACTGTGTTACAGGCTGTATTCAGACTATTCAGATCAGCTGATCCAAATGCAATGAACTCGTGCTGACAATCTAATGTTCAAGAAATGTACCAACTATTTGAAAATATACGTGAAATTTCTAAATAGAAATAAAACTTCACAACAATAACATATAAATACGACCAATATAACAAATTGTTGGTTTCAGAGATGAATTTGATCTTTCTTGCAGCATATACAAAAATAGAATAATCGAGGTGAGCGAATATCAGTGTATTATTGAAATACTGTTATTCTTTCAGTTTCAAATGAATGATTGATAAGACTATGATAGTTTGAAGTTTCAAAATAATCATTTAAATCGACAGCTGTCATTCTTCCAACAAATGACGGACATTCAGTTCTAACCATAGGCGCACTATAAAATTTTTGACCAAACTTTGATGAATTTTCACTCGATATCCAGGAGACTTACAGAAAAAAGTTACCAAGAAAAATTGATAGGCTTGAAGAGATCTATTGCAGGTTAAAATTAATGTACTTATTTCTGTTACACCCTGTATATACTTTTGAATATAAATATTTCATACTTAGGAGTGCTCAAAAAGGGGTTATTAACGGAATATTAATTATTAAAAATCAATAATTTTTGCACAGCCCCTTGAGGAATAATTTTGTCTCAGAAAACTTGATAGCCTCGGAGAATTTTTTTTTCTCGGAATTGTCACTTTCAATTTTCTTGAAAATTTTTGTATGATAATTACAAGTATAGTGCCTAGTATACATCACAGAACAAAACTACTAAAGAAGAAGCGAAACGCCCACTTTACTCCAAACTTAGCATATTACTGTCAGCGCCATCTATCCGCGGTCCCATTGAACTACTGTAATAGCGCGCCAATACGAATCTAGGTACCTACTGTTGAATTTTACACAAAAATTTTCTTAAGATTTTTATTTATGATTCAAGATTCAAGTTTTCATGATTCAAATATGAGAAATATGAATTAAATCATGATAACTAGAATCACAAATCACAAAATGAATAAATACGAGTAAAAATAAATTAAATACAATCACAGAATTTGGAGTAATGATAATATTTTCCTATTTCAACATTTATATACAATAGCAAATAGTCTTGCATCTGGAAATAATTCAATTACATTATTTAAAAAACTATATATAGATATAGTTCATCTTACAAAATCACAAAAATGATGTCCGCCTGTCTGTCCGTTGAGGATTCCCATTTAGTCTCGTGTTTTCCACATAGAGAAAATGAAATCGCGATATTGTATTACGATGCAGTTCTTGTAAAACATGACATTCTGCGTCGCAAACTAGTGTGGGTGTTTTTTCGATAAAATTCATAATTCTTGAGTTATGGGGTTTTCCTATGGTATTCATTTGGTAAATACGGATTTATTATTCGTATGTTTCTCTCCAAGTTCCTGCATTATCAAAAGTGTATTCTCATGGAAGTTAGAATTTTGTGTTGAAATGAGCTCTACACATTTTCAGATATAAATAAAGTTTCATATTTTATAGGATTTTTATGGTACCCTAAATAGATGCTGCTTCGTTTATGAATTTTCATAAATTGAGACGTTCTGCGGCAAGAATTGCTCTTGGTGTTTCTCAATGAAATCCATACTTCAAAATTTGAGTAATTTTTTTGATGTCCATATGTATATATCTATCTGTTTTTTCTTATGGAGGATTATCAATGTGACATTTTATTCCTGTTTTTCAAGTTTGTCTTGACGGTATTCTGCTACAAAAGAGTGATTCAAATTCCAGACCATTTTTCATTGAGGAATACAATGTAAGAATGAACTGACATTTTCTTCCAAACAAGCAAGGCAACGGTACTAAAAATACACAAATTATATATTAACATCTTATTTATTCATGTGACACTCAAAATCACTTACCACCATAATTGACACTCAGGACTCTTTGCAGCTCACTTTGCAACAAATTCAAGCCAAACATTTCAAAAATTCAAAAATGAAATCACTTGATCATAAATCTCTAATAGTTCCATAGAACCGCGTATAGATGGCAGGAGAATAATATGATAAATTCAAATTATATTCTCGTTTCGCTAGCCTGGTATACATGGTGTGCAACGAAACGAGGAACAGGAGTTTAACACGGGAATTTTTAAAATATGCGGATATTGGCTCTCCTATATATTTTGGAGCAAAAGTACAAGAATGGAAAGTTGTTTAAAATAAATTTTCGCTAATGAAAAATCTTTTTTAAAACAGTAGATGTTTAGAAAATAAAAAATGACATTTTTTTCAAAAATCAGATGGCCATGGGGATGAAAAACGAATGGAACAAGCTTCAATTCTGACAATTCAATTCCGTGTTATTATTGTAATTTTTTTTCCAGATATTCTACTGCATTAAATGAAGACTTTTCACAAGTGTAAATTGATCTTAAACAACTTTTCATCATTGTTAAAACACAGAATTGAATTGTCAGAATGGGAGTTTGTTTTATACGTTTTTTATTTCTATGGTTATCTGATTTTTAACGAAAATATCATATTTTATTTCTCAAATATCTCATTCTACAGATATTCTACTGCATTAAATAAAGACTTTTATAAGTAAAAATTAATTTTAAACAACTTTTCATTCTTGCACTTTTGCTCTAACATATACAGGAGAGCCAATATCCGCACAATTTAAAAATCCTATGTTCTGCACTTCGTTGCACACTCGTATATATTTTTTCAGATAAGTAGCAATCAAATTTTCTGAGATATAGGATTTGCATGCTAATTTTATACTTTTGCACTAATTGTATACGGATTTATTGCAGACATAATGAAACTTTCACAAATTATCTAATTTTTTATACACACACTACAAAAACTTTGTCAATTTATTATTAGAAAGTATTCATCATTTCAAATTTCGCGCTAAAATAATTGTTCCGTTTGAAGTTTTACTTTAAACCAAACATAAAAGTCATGATATGAAGACATATGATAAGAAAGAAGATAAATATGTATATTATATATTTTTATCAATTTATATATACAAATAACAATAGTGTACAAGAGAAAATTTTCCCACATTCTAAAATCTAGTCAAAATAACTTTTAAAATATATTTAGCAAATATAATCAATATTTTTAATAGATAGGTATTCCGTTGTTCGTTGTTTACCAATGACGTATTAACAGTAGACTCAGCACGCGGCGTTTGTTTTGATGCAGGAGTAAACAGTGGGGTGAGGAGGGTAAACGTTTATCGCAGGTTGCGTACTTACATATTTTCATTTGAAAAAATATCGATTGTGAGATGTAGGAAAAATCTCGTTTCCTTTTTTTATTTTGAATCAATTAATATATTATTACTTCTATTTTAACAAATATGTACGTACAGTACAGAATAAAGGCGCGCACTTCTCAAACATAAATAAAAGCTGGCAAACCGCATAACAAGCATGTTTATTCCCTTCGTTTCTCAGAGCCCCCTCACCATGTAAATGCTAACATCACAACAAACTGTGGACTGCCATAGGACGCGCTGGGTCTGCTTTAATAATACGTCATTGCTGTTCACAAACAACATAACCTACTATGAGTATGGCAGATTAGCATGTACATAAGCTGCAACAGTCCCAACATAAAACGTAACACATTATTTGTAGGTAATTGAAACTTATCACCTTTTTTACATAACAATGTAACTAGAAACGCCACGCAAAAGCTATGATGTCTGGTGTTGGTATTCTTTGGGTAATGGTAGTCCATGTTGTATAAGTAAACTCTTAAGCAAATTATTGTCTCTTTTTAGCTCTTCATTTTGTTGTTTAAGCTCCTCCATATCATTTATAAGTTGTTCATTATCTTTTAAACATTCGCTTAGTTTGGAATTTGATTGTCTTAGTTCACCTATATATTCGCACGCTTTTGCTAAAATTCCTCCTTTTGACTGGCCTTCGAACGTCCCAGGTCCTTTTCCCATATCAGAACTTAGATCTGGAATGATCTTACCCAACTTCATAATCCAGTGATTTATTTTATCTCTTCGACGACGCTCCACTTCATTATGAGTAGCTCTTCGTCTTTCATCTCGCTGTAAAAATAAGAAATATTTATTAATAAAAATGAAATGTAACTTTTCCTGAACGACATAGTGACACAGAACGCTAAATATAATAATAAAAATCAACTGATTGAGGAATGTTAGCTATCTCTGTCAAAATGATAGTTCAAATTGTAAGAGATTATTCATAAAATTTAGACAAAAATAAATTATAAATCATTTGTAATCGCTCGTTTTTGTTTTATTAAGAGGGCAAAGTGTGTAGTTCTCGAAAAATGAAACAGATGGCGCCACAATCACAAATCACATGTGCCATTCGTGAAGAACCATCTTTAAGTGGAACACATTGAAATTTTCAGACTGATATGTCATTCAGTTCAATCAGATCTGTTCTGACTCCTGTCGAATGCTAGAAACCTTGAAGATTTTTGTAAACATGGAAAAGAGTGAATTTCATGTCTTGACTATACATTATTTCTAACGTGGAAAAAATAGTACGCAAAGCAGATGATCGCTTGTTAAACATTATAGACAGAGACTCCGCACCATCCGGTGACCTCTCAACTATAATGAACAGGAAACTCGTACGCTTTTACATTGGAGTGATGGTTAAAGGGCCGACGCCTCGAAATGTCATGAAAGTGTAACTTTCTCCGTCTAATTTTATAGAACCTCCTCTTTTTAATGATTTTGTGCGCATGACCCAACTGCTGTTCCCTTCAGCTTCGAGTAGAAGCAGTGTCGTATCATTTAATTATTTCTTTCCGTTTCATCTTTTGAACGGGTTGTGTTTACGTTGTGTTGTATTATGACCATTTAAAATTCGACGCCTATGGATTAGAAAGAGATAGATACACTTTCAGTTGTGCGAATTGCATAGAATTTTTTGGCGATACGAAACCACGCCCACTTTCCTATCCATTCTGTTACTAGAGATCACTGTCACCATCGATTGGAATGATTCACAAGTGGTTTACCGATTTTTGTTGTGGTAGTATGAGCACAAAGGACATAGAACATTCATAACATCTAGTCGAGGTTATAAAGCCAGAAATAATTGATAAAAACCATCATATAATATTGGATAATCGGTGAGTGGAAGTGCACGAGATCTCAACGTCTGTTATGGAAAATTATGCATGCATTTTTGGATATGAGAAAGGTATCTGCTAGGTATGTGCCGCATTTGCTTTTTGTTGGCAACAAACGCTATCTTTGACAACTTCAAAGGAGTGTTTGGCGATGTTCAAGCGCAATGAGAAAGACTTTTTGCGTCGTTTCGTAACCATCGATCAAACATGGACCCATCACAAAACATCAGAGACCAAAGAATAATCGAAACATTGGACTTGTCATGGTGAATTGAAGCTGAAAAAGGCCAAAAGTTTTTGGGATGCATTCGGATCGTCCATATTGATTACCTTGATAAGGGCAAAACGGTCACCGAAGAATATTATGCAGAGCTGTTGGATCGATCCGACGCCGATCTAAAGCGAAAACAGCCGCATTTGGTTAAAGAAAAAAGTGCTCTTCCATCTGGACAACATACCAGCGTACAGGTCCGTAGTCGCAATGAATTGCACTACGAATTTGTTCGTCATCCACCATATTCTCCAGATTTGGCTCCCTGCGACTTTTATCTATTTTCAAACTAGAAGAAATGACTCGGCAGAAAGAGATTTGGCTCCAACGATGAGGATATCGCTGAAACAAACGCCTATATCGAAGGATTGCCAAAATCCTATTATTCGGTAGGCATCGAAAAATTATAAAAACATTGGACGAAGTATATCAAGCTACAATATTATGTTGAGAAATAAAATAAGTTTTGATCAAATAGATTATTTCTTGTTTAATTTTTCAAGGATTTTTCTCCTTGCCCTTGTAAATGTACGAACAAATGTATGTGTTGGTCTGAAATTTCAATAAATAAACTTACACACACTTTTTTTAGGTTCGATGAAACTGTACTTGTATTTTCCAGAATATTAGCTCTTGGTGCAATGCTACGCTGCGTCTGATTGTTAAAAACCTCTCCAGGATTGCCAATAACATATAATTGTCCTAAAATATTGTTTTATTTGAATTTAGAATGAATGAATTGCAGTTTAAGCTTACCATTTATTTGACTGGTTACCAGCTGTTGCACTGACTGATTAGTTATTCCTGAAGATACGAACTGCGGTAAACTTTCCACCCCATCTTCAACTTGCAGAACTCGGTAAGTTATTGTACCTTCAGGTGAACGAAAAGCATATTGTACTTCGCTATCATTGTTTGTATCTAACAGTGTTTGTGGTGATAAATGATCCACATTTGTTTGTTCTTCTCCACTTCCTAGTGATCCTTCTTCAACAATTGTTAAATCTTGTGATAGCATAGCTTTACTGTCTATGCCAAGAACTTCATCACCTTCTCCGCTAAAATATATTATGGTATTAAAATTCAAATTTAAAGAAATAATTTATCTAAAATATATGCGACAATGAAAATTTTCGCAAAAAGTGTTATCACTCTGACGTTTGGTGGTTTTAACATAATTTGATAATAAATAATTTGAAAATATTTTATCAACATTTAACCAACCTACTTTGACCTTCGTATTTGAGTGAGTATTACATAATGTAATTCGCAATTTCTTTTCTTTTTAATGAATTAGTTTTTAATACAAACCTGGTATCTAATGAATGTTCTAAGATATCCATCAAAGTAAAAACGTGTTTAAGAAGTGACAAAAATTTGAATTTACTAACACAAGATCACGGGAACAAACATTCAGGTCATGTGAGCTGACCAAAGTCACTGATCACATTTCAGCGCTTGCGCAATTATTACTAAATAGGGAATTTATTATTTTTAATCACTTTTTAATGATAAATCTTTTGAGACTGTTGCACACCTACAGAGATAACTATTCTCGGGTGCTTGCACAAAACGTTAAATTACAAACACTGCTTCGTACAAGCATGACATCACAAACACACTATTGTACATTTAGCGAAAAATTGAATGAATATCCAAATTGAGTTTCGAACCTAAATTAAATATTCACGGTTAGGCTTTCAACTGATAGATGGCGACAGTATTACATATATAAAAATATACGCTTCACAACGGATTTATGAAGTGGCGGCAGTAATAAAATTATAGTATTAATAAATTTCACAGTAAAATTAAGAAATTTGTTATAGATATAATTATTACACTAATTAACATTTCGTGTATCTCATTAAACGTATCATTTAACAAATATTAATAAAAGTAAGTGAAAATAAAGATTTATAATTATTGTATTTCAATAGTTCTTGCACTTGGAAATAACATATTGATTTGAATATTAATGCAATTGAATATATCCAGCCCCCTATTAATTCAGGAATTTTTATTCATCGAAAGTTGTATATACAATAATTGATTATATTTATAGGAGCAAACATCTAGTAAGAGTTTTAAGGCCCAATCCAATATATATTTTTCTTTGTCATGTAAAATTATTCAGAAATTAGTTTTTGAATTTACTAAGCCACGATGATGATAATGAGAGGAAAAAAAATCCTTATCCAATGGGTTATAGGCTTGTGAATAAAATATAAAACTTTGATATGCATTCAAATTCAAATATAAATACATTCTTCTAGAATAAATTAATGTACAAGAAATGAAAATAACCCAAATCTGGGACGAAAAACGTCTTCAAAATTTATTTAAGAGTAGAATGAATTGGTTTAAATAGATTTCACTCACAAGCCTGTAATCCAAATAAGAATTTTTCTTTTCTTTCAATAATAAGAAATTAACAAAGATACTTACCTTCGAAACTGCAATTCTCCACACAACACTTTACTACGACCATTTCGTAAAATGATAAAAACAACACCAAAATGAAAACAATAAAGAATAACAAGAAATATAAACAAATAAAATTTATAAAACGAACGATAATTCAAACTACTGAAAAGCAAATGACAACATGCGCGGAATACGAAACAGTTGAAATTCAAGTATGGCATGCTACTAGCACAGGCGTTAAAGAATTGGTGACATTTTCAAAACATTTCTACATGTATTAGCCTTGAATGCGCATGTCCCAAAAATGACAAATGGACAAGCAGCGCACCATGCGGTTGTCGAATAAAGCTTTTGATGTTCAAGGTCATATATTTGAGTTTCCATAGCCATTGCCTGGTTAATTGCCAGTTGCACCACCATCACTTAACTTTAAGTGTAGTTTAATATCTATGGCAACTATTGTATGCACAATTGTTACCACGGTTATTATTCCTCCCTTAAAGTTGAGTGATGGTGGTGCAACTGTCCATATATTACATCTATAATGCCCAGTTGCACCGCTATCACTAACTTTAAGTATGGAATAATTACCATGGGAGCAATTGTCTATACAATGGTAACCATAGATATTATTCTTCCCTTAAAGTCAAGTGACGGCGGTGCAACTGGCCATTAGTAGCACTGTAGCACGTCAATTTTAATGTCAATTATGTACGTCATATTTATTCGGTGAAAATAAAAAGAATAGAATCATTCAAAAAGGAGATTTTTTATGATTGGGTGTACAATCAATAGAATGAATAACACCTAATTACATTTGTTCTGTTTCATGGAAAGAATTATGAATCAAAATAAAAAGAAATTATTAGGATATAATAACATATAGAAATATGTTAAATATCATTCAATTTTAACTTGTAAGCATCTTTAAGAATATTAAAATAATGTGATTGTCAAGAATGTTAACAAATCTCATTTAAGTCAGCTCCGAAACTAATTGAATAGTACAAATTCAATAAATAGAATCCTTTCAATAAAAGCGGTAGCCTTCATATATATATCCTATGTTCCGCATTTCGTTGCATAGATACGTGCATTCATGAAATGTAATAGGTAGTAGATCATATATAAATAACAACAATATATAATGTAATGTAAGTCAGTTGAATGAATAAAATATTACCATTAAAGTACATTATATATATATATATATATATATATATATATATATATATATATATATATATATATATATATATATATATATATATATATATATATACACAGAATGTGCAACGAAATGCGGAACATAGGATTTCTTTAAATGTGTGGATATTGGCTCTTCTATATATGTTAGAGGCAAAAGTTGTCAAAATCTATTTTTTCTCATGAAAAGTCTTCATTTAATGCAGTAGAATATCTGTAGCATAAGATATTTAAGACATAAAATATGACATTTCCGTCAAAAATCAGATAGCTTGAAATACATAAATTATCGAGTAATTTTTTACGAAAAAAAAATGTGGAATGATACCATTCCCTATTCTTTATGGGACTAGAGGAGAAAAATATAAGAAACGAAGCGCGAAGAAAAACATTCGTTTAATTTTCATACTTTATTTTACTCTACATAAATAGTCAACTTATATTTTTATTTATTTTAAAACCAGTTAAAATATAGCCACCATAAGTCATGTTGACATCTGGATGCGTTCTGTTAGGTAATACTTGATAATTCCTCATCATGGTACTTGTCAATCGCACAGAGATTACGTCAGTTCGATTTTTTAGCTCAAAATACAAACTTTCAAGTGATTCACGTAATAAGCTAAATATAATGAAAGGTTTTCCATCACCCAAAAATTGTAATAATTCTTTCACAATATTTAAAGGGTGCTCTTTGGCAACAACTATTAAAGTATCTACTTTACATTTAAGAACCTCACATGCATTCTCATTGTCTATTTGCCAACAAGGTCTTTTTGCTGGACGATCATTTCCTTCGGTGTCATGATATTTTCTCTTATTACAATTACTGTTTTCAGTATTTTCTAATTCCTTAGAATTATTTTCATTTTCTTGAGTTTGTTCTTCTGTTATTATTTTGTCTTCAGTTAGATTTTGTTTCTGATAAAAACATCTTAAAACAGAATACAAACAAACGTTTATACATCTATCATTTTGCTCTTGAGGAAAGTGCATAGCCTGAAAAGCTTCCTTTTGGCATACATTTCCAGGATGCATATGAATTAAAGTACCTGTTGTATCTGCACCTATTTTATACGTTAACGCTGCGGGTAGTAATCCGTTTGTTCCGCTATCATACAATACAACTTTCGAATCATTCTGAATATTTGAATAGGCCAAAATCTGTGATAAGTCATCCAAACGAATCCCCAATACTTTTCCAGGATCTTGCCTATAATAAATCTCTGCTATCAACCTAATAGAAGGTTTCCGAATTTGGATGAATTCAAAATATTTCTTTTCTTTTTTCTTCAAGTATTTTTCTTGGCTATATTCCGTTTTTACACCAAATGTTTTCGAATTCAAGATCAATTTATCAACAATTTCACTTGAACTTAACGCATCGTCTCTTAACTTGATAATTTCTTCTGTACTTAATTGTTGAGAACTACTGTCATCAATTATATCTCTATTATCAACTCCACTTTTATCGATTATTAAGTTTTGTATTGAACTCGTATATTCACTTAGTTCTAATGAATAAACTCGTTTATTTTTCGGTCTGGTCACCATTCGGAAAGTTGAAAAATAAGGTTTATCAATTGCACTTTCCAATTCCACGATATCCTTTCCTAATGCAACTGTCCCATTTGTTTTCATTTTATGTAATTTAAGAAAATTTTGTCTTTGCACCACAACATAATCTCCAGCTTTAATTAAATTCTTATTATCTGTCATTATTTCAAATGATTTTGTGGAAATTGAATAAGCGTTTTTATAGGTTATGGTAATTGAGCTCTTTCTTCATGTGGCTTGTACATATTTCAGCGCGCACAATTTTTGAGAGATGGCGTTATTGGCGAAATAAAGTTTTGTGAGTGGCACTAAAACAGTAGTTTTTCCGGAAGCAGGTGACACTGACGACGAAGTAACGAAATAGTGGCGCCACGTAACTTATGTATTTTTATGTAATTCCGTTTTGAAAAGTCAAATTTTACATCAATTTCTGACGTTATGAAACGTCCCATTTTTCATAACTGTCCTCACTGTCCTGCAACAGTTGCGTAAAGTAGTTACGTAATGACTTTACATAACTGGCCATGTTTCAAAGCTAATCAATTATACTTATCTGCGTACAATTAAAAGAATGATTTATTATTTACAATATGCAGCATTGGCAGAGTCTTTAATATCAAAGGGTACTATAGCACTCAGATATCACTGCTTGAGAACAATTTTAAAAATTATTTTGACGTTTTGTGAAAATTCAATATTTGTTTATTTCAGTGCACTTTTGTTTCTATAGTGAAAATAGATGGTCATGAATCACAGTCACAGGCACAGTCATCTGAATTTTGTGATGTAACGTGAGAGATGTTCTCATTCAAAAATATAGATAAAATTATTCTGACGGAATTAGATAAAATTTTGTACAGAATACGTTATGGTAAGCCACGAGAGTGAAACTGGCAGCGACTTCTGGCAGCAAGAACATTGACGCACAAAACCCAACTCCAAGCATAACCAGGGTCAAATGGATTTGAAATCCAGCATATTTACATTTTATTTATTTATTAGAATATTATATCTACTGTGATTAGTGTGATTATGAGAAATGTGATGTGAATTATCAATACCTTTAAATATAATCGGATATTATTTATTATTTACATTACACAGCACAGTGAATCTAACCCCCAAATTGTATTTCATTTCTTAGTAGATATTACCCTTAAGGTGAAACATCACCCGGAAATACTAGCTATCTCTGTCTAGTCTAATCTTGTTTTGGAGTAAGTGAGGCTTATGGAAGGTCAGTGATGACGGCGGGATACACAAGAATTCAAATTTGACATTTCGGAAGAAAAACATTTTATAGAGAAATTTACTGAAATTAATGCTCGCATTCAAAATCATTTTTCAAAGACATAAGTTTTAATGAAATTATTCATAATGAGAATATGAAATTATGATATAAAAATGTCCCAAAATTCACGCAAGAACTAATTTCGATAGTAACATGTTTTAAATAAAAAATTATGATTTTTTTATTGAATCATAAAGGATAAGGTAAAGTAAAGGGTTATCTAATTTTGATAAAAAACAGGTTTTAAATTGAAAATTATGAATTTTTTATTGAACCGTAAAGTATACAATGCAAGGATTATGTATGGAATATTATATAGAGCAAATGATCTCCACGACTTTGTTGGCACATACAGACTCCTGATTATCATGTCGCCTTAGCGAGCACAATTGAATGTTTTTGCCTGATGATCAGTTGTTTCTTCAAAGAAGAATTGCTCGATGCTACCTTCAGTCCAAAATGTGCAACTGTAACACCTATTACATTTTCATAGTTGTGTATTGCTACTTGCTCATGACTCTTACCCCATTCCGTAGCACTAGTACATAGATTTCGAACATATGGTACGTTTTCTACTAGGGGTCCGGCAGGCAGTTTTCGCTTACAGACTAGACCAAAATTTGAAGCTGTTAGTCTATGTTTTCTTTAAAGTATTTACCCTTGATGTATTCACTAAGAAATTAATACTTGTAGTTTATTTGAAGGTGAATATCTCGGGCCTTAGAGCAATGCAGATTCGGATCAAGTATTATTATTTGAAGAATGACAGATCCCAATAATAATTGATGGACATAAATAGAATATTTTGTCGCTTTCTTGAGATATATGATATTGATAACTTGAAATTCTCATCTGAACACTTCCAGCTATAGTAGTATTTAGAAATCTAGAAGAGATAAGTTTTACAAAATTAGATTTGAAGATTGATTTTTTAATGTATTTATCCAATGAACTTACTGTAACATTGTAAGTCAGATTTGTCAAATATTCTAGAATTCCGAACCATTTTTCTTACTAGTGTGACAAGATCGGTAGAACTACACACACAGCCAGAAGCAGATATTCAAAAAGGTTTTTGTCACTAAAATCAATCATAGGCTATTTACTCTCTAATGAATAAATACATGATAAAATTAATCTTTGACACTTGTCATGTAGTACAAAATTTGGATTCTAGATAGCGCCGTAGAACAAATCAACTAGTAAAAAGACATATTCACACGACTAAAATAAATAGAAAAGAAATTGAAGAATATTTTCCTAAATTATTATTTTGAAATATACAGCCACTGAAACTCTGGAAAATATTGTAAAAAATTGCTCATAATTTTTAGATATAATAAATATATTTCTTTTTGTTCATTTGACGTTTCTTCATAACAAAATCTATGATTTGAACAAAAAAAAATTAATATTTTGAAAACTAGGAATCTCACGACTCTCAAAAAAATATATTATCTCCAAGAAATAATTGGCCATGAAATATAATTACTTTTGTCTTAATTAACCTTGCAGGGAATAAAAAAGTGTGAATGGACATCAGAGAAGTACCCAAAATATCGAGAATTTTGAGCCCAAAATCCAGTGACCGATGTCAAAAAAAATTAATAATTCAAATATATATAATTTTTGAATACAAGACTTTCATTTTCCTCCAATTTTCAATACTTTTAGAGGTGCACAGAAAGGGTTATATACGGAATAATAATTAATAAAAATCGATAATTTTTGCACAGCACTCTGAAGAATAATGTCATCTATAAGTCTACCAAATTTTGTCCCAAAAAACTGGATAACCTCTGAGAAATTAATATTTTCAGCACTAATTATTCTTTTTCTCAAAATTGTCAGGTTCAATATTCGTGAAATTTTTTATATGATAACTGCAAGTATAGCGCCTAGTATATATATTTTTTCCAGATAAGTTGTTATCAAAGTCTCTGAGATATAGGATTTGCATGCTAATTTTATACGTTAGCACTAATTTTATATGGATTTATTGCAGACATAATGAAACTTCGACAAATTATCTAATTTTTAATATACACGCCACTAAAAACTTTGTTAATTTATTATAAGAAAGTATTTATCAAACATATTGCTACAAGATTCATCAATTCAAATTTCGCGCTAAAATAGTACTTCCGAGTGATGTTTCACCTTAAACAGGCTTATTATTACAGTTATACTGTTTTTAAAGTGAACTAGAAGGCTCTATTTACCAACTACATATATAGCAGCGGTTTCTATGACAATGGTTAAATTTATAGAAATGTTTTCAACATTAAAATTACGAAAACTACCCTTAAGAATGCTGCAATCAGATTTTAGTCAACCCCAAATGAGACAGCACATTTTTTAACATTCATTGTATATATAGCAGTGGTTTGTTTATTGTTAGTGAAGAAGTTGAGAGTGTTTGAAAATTAGCAGCGAGAACTTACTAGCGGGCGTACAAGTATTGAATTTAAATTTTCTACCCTCAAACAATGTTATATTTTCAAAATTTATCATTTATAATAAAGTAGATAAAATAAGACACCAACTATACGTATAGCAGTGGTTTTTATCCTCTTGGTTGAATTTATATGAATTTTTTTAACATTAAAATTACAAAAACTATCCATCAAAAATTTACAATCCAATTTTAATTAACCCCAAATAAAGGAACACATTTTTCCAGATTTATTCATATTTATAACAGTTGTGTTTTTATTATTAGTAAAGGAGTTATGAGTGTTTAAAAAGTAGCAGCGAGAACTTACTAGCGGGTGTACATGTATTAAATTTAAATTTACTACCCTCAAACAATATTATATTTTCAAAATTTATCATTTATAATAAAGTAGATAAGTTAAGACACCAACTATACGTATAGCAGTGGTGTTTATATTCATGGTTGAATTTATATCAATTTTTTAAACATTAAAATTACAAAAACTGCCCTTCAAAAATTTACAATCCAATAGGCTCTTTGCGCAAACGTTGGAGAGCGACACTAGCGCTCGGAGTGTTTAATTTTGAAAGTAGCTGCAGGAAAAAATTTGAATTGTCATTACGTGGAATAAGTGAATAAAAGCTAAAAAGTTTATATTGAAGCTTGAAATAAGTTTAAAAACACAAGTGAATAATGACTAATGGAGTTATAATAGGAACAGGATTCCAATTCATATAACCTGGTTGTATCCGGAGTACAATATTAGAAAGAGGAAAATTAGTGCAAGAAGTAAGCATGTGTTTAATGCTGAAGAAGAACTGTCTTTGGATAAGAGTTTGATTTCCGCACTTGTTGTAGAGCAAATGTCGAGTAATTCTTGTCCGTTTAAAGTTTTTATCGAAGTAAGATATGTTATTTTGAAGTAATTAATTATAGGCTGCTATATGTCTGTCAAACGAATCAAAACATGTCACATGAAAGTATATTTTTTCACATTGCCTTAGGCTGATGAAACGCGAGATATTTTGCATGAATTTCCAAAAACTTATCGGATACATTAAAATAATACATACAAAATTGCTATAGCTTACAATACGAGTTTAACCTAACTTCTTAAATAAATTTTCTAGTTTCATCAAGTAATTTCTACATTTAATACATATTCTATAATTATTATTGACTTCTTTTTAATTTTTTTTTACTCGTTTAATAGCCTGAATCCATTTTTTCCCATTCCTATTTCATGTTCTCTGGATGGAAACTTGTAGAAATGTTTATGTTTTTTGTATTTCCGTAACTGTTTTACAGTTTGAAACGCAACAATTTGTATAACCAACACGTAATATTTCAATTTACTGTTAAACTGGCTTATTAAATTTGGTACATATATTCTGAAATCATGTACTAATGATAACGTTTTGTTTTCCTTCTAATACTGTCTAAATTGACCACTACTGGCGCTGCAATCTATTCGCAAAGAGCCTATTTTAATTAACCCCAAATAAAGGAACACATTTTTCCAGATTTATTCATATTTATAACAGTTGTATTTTTATTATTAGTATAGGAGTTATGAGTGCTTAAAAAGTAGCAGCGAGAACTCAAAAACTAACAGCGAGGACTTACTAGCGGGCGTACAAGTATTGAATTTAAATTTACTACCCTCAAACAATGTTATATTTTCAAAATTTATTATTTATAATAAAGTAGATAAGTTGAGACACCAATTATACGTATAGCAGTGGTTTTTATATTCTTGGTTGAATTTATATGAACTTTTTTAAAATTAAAATTACAAAAACTACCCTTCAAAAATTTACAATCCAATTTTAATTAACTCCAAATAGAGGAACACATTTTTCCCAGATTTATTTATATGTATAGCAGTTGTGTATTTATTATTAGTATAGAAATTATGAGTGTTTAAAAAGTAGCAGCGAGATCTCAAAAACTAGCAGCAAGAACTTACTAGTGGGTGTACAAGTATTGAATTTAAATTTACTACCCTTAAACAATATTATATCTTGAAAATTTATGATTTATAATAAAATAGATGAGTTTAGACACCAACTATATGTATAGCAGTGGTTTTTATACTCTTGGTTAAATATATAAGAATTTTTTCAACATTAAAATTACGAAAACTACTCTTCAAAAATTTACAATCCAATTTTAATTAGCCCTAAATATGAGAACACATTCTCTCAGATTTATTTATATGTATAACAGTTGTGTTTTTATTATTAGTATAGGAGTTATGAGTGTTTAAAAAGTAGCAGCGAGAACTTACTAGTGGGTGTACAAGTATTGAATTTAAATTCACTATCCTTAAACAATGTTATATCTTGAAAATTTATGATTTATAATAAAGTAGATGAGTTTAGACACCAACTATATGTATAGCAGTGGTTTTTATACTCTTGGTTGAATTTATATGATTTTTTTTAACATTAAAATTACGAAAATAACCTTTCGAAAATTTACAATCCAATTCTAACTAAACCCAAATAAGAGAACATATTTTTCCAGAGTTTTTCATATGTATAAAAGTTGGATTCTTACTGTCAGTATAGAAGTTATGAGTGTTTGAAAAGTAGCAGCGAGAACTTACTAGCGCGCGTAAAAGTATTGAATTCAAATAAACTATCCTCAAACAATGTTATATCTTGAAAATTCATTATTTATAATAAAATAGAAACATACCAACTATATGTGGAATTCAATAAAGCCTTGAGGAATCCATTTCGGAATAACGAATATTTATTCGATGTTGAAGTACATCAAGAACGTTTCGAGAACAATTTTCTCATCATCAGCTATCACATAAAAAATATATTCTATAAAGTAAGTTTAACAATATTACAAAAAATTCTTACCAATTCTAATACATATTGACGCGTACAAGTATTGAATTTAAATAAACTACAATTAAACAATGTTATATCTTGAAAATTCATTATTTATAATAAAATAAATTAGAAAAGTTTAAACACCAACTATACGTATAGCAGCGGTTTTTGTACTCTTGGTTGAATTTATATCATTTTTTCAAAAATTAAAATTACGAAAACTACCCTTAAGAATTCTACAATCCAATTTCAGTCAACCCCTCATGAGAGAATATATTTTTTCACATTTCTTCTATGTATAGTAGTGGTTTGTTTATTGTTAATATAAAAGTCAAAAGCAGCGAGAACTTACTAGTGGGCGTGCAAGTATTAAATTCAAATATACAACCCTCAAACAATGTTATATTTTTAAAATTCATTATTTATAATAAATTTTATAAGTTCAGACATCAACAGCAGCAGTTTTTATGGTCATGGTTTAATATGAAAATGGAGATCTCTGTTCGTTTGAATGTTTTTGTTTGTCCGATACAAAAAGTATGAATATAAAACGTAAAATAAAATGTATCGCAATTTGTATAGGTTGGTTTACCTCAGAACAAATAGAGGATTTATTATTTTTTTATTATTAACATTAAAATTCCGGATACTGCTCCTAAAAACTCTGCGATCCAATTTTCTTGTTTTCGCCGCTAGCTTTTAGATACTCCACAGCTTCTACACTAGCAATTCAACAAATCATTGCTATATAAATAATATTTGTGAAAAAATGTGTTCTTTCATAAGAAATTGTCAGAAATTTCATTAAAAAAATTTTGAGAGTAGATTCTGTAATTTTAATATTAAAAAAAAAATCATTCAATTCAATCAAGACAATAAAAACAGCTGCTATGCTTGTAGTTGATGAAGAAACTAATCTATTTTATTATAAATGATGAATTTTGAGATATAACAGTGTTTAAGGGTAGTATATTGGAATTAAATAGATGACCGAAGACTATTTAGACCTCGCTGGTAGCTTTTAAACACTTATAAGCTTTTATACTATAAACAAACCGTTGCTGTATGTATGATTAATGTGAAAAAATGCTTACTCTTATTAGAGGTTCATTAAAATTGGATTGCTGAATTTTTAAGGGTAGTGTCCGGAATTTTAATGTTAAAAAAACTCATATAAATAACCCATGACCACAAAGACCGCTGCTATATGAATAGTTGGCGTCCAAACTTATCTACTTTATTATAAATAATGAATTTTTGAGATATAACATTGTTTCAAGATAGTAAATTTGAATTCAATACCTATACGCGCGCTAGTTAGTTCTTGCTGCTAGCTTCTGAAAAAATGTGTTCTCTCATTAAGGGTTACTTAAAATTTGATTGAAAAATTTTTTTAGAGAAGTTTCCGTAAATTTTATTTAAAAAAAAATCATTTAAATCCAACCAAGGATATATTAACCGCTGCAATAAGTACAGTTGATGTCTAAACTAATCTACTTCATTATAAATAATAAATTTTTAAGATATAACATTGTTTAAGGGTAGTAAATATGAATTCAATACTTGTACGCCCGCTAGTAAGTTCTCGCTACTAGTATTTTGAAACTCATAATTTCTATATTAAAACAAAAATATTACTCTTATACATTATAGTATATCTTTAAAAATGTGTATTCTCATTTAGGTTTAACTAAAACTGTATTGTAAAATTTTTAAGGATAGTTTCCGTAATTTTAATTTTTGAAAAAATTATATAAATTTAACCAAGAGTATAAAACCCGCTGCTAAACGAATAGTTGGTGTCTTATCTCTTCTACTTTATTATAAATAATGAATTTTCAAGATATAACATTGTTTGAGGGTAGTTTATTTAAATTCAATACTTGTACGCGCGCTAGTAAGTTCTCGCTGCTAGATTTTGAGTTCTCGCTGCTACTTTTTAAACACTCATAACTCCTATACTAACAGTAAGAATCCAACTTCTATACATATGAAAAAATCTGGGAAAATATGTTCTCTTGTTTGGGTTTGATTAAAATTGGATTGTAAATTTTCGAAGGGTACTTTTCGTAATTTTAATGTTAAAAAAAATCATATAAACTCAACCATGTGTTTAAAAACCACTGCTATACGTGTAGTTGGTGTCTAAACTCATCTACTTTATTATAAATGATAAATTTTGAAAATATAATATTGTTTGAGGGTAGTAAATTTAAATTCAATACATGTACACCCGCTAGTAAGTTCTCGCTGCTGCTTTTTAAACACTCATAACTCCTATACTAATAATAAAAACACAACTGTTATAGATATAAATAAATCTGTAAAAATGTGTTCCTTTATTTGGGGTTAATTAAAATTGGATTGTAAATTTTTGAAGGGTAGTTTTTGTAATTTTAATGTTAAAAAAATTCATATAAATTCAACCAAGAGTATAAAAACCACTGCTATACGTATAGTTGGTGTCTTATTTTATCTACTTCATTATAAATAATAAATTTTGAAAATTTAACATTGTTTGAGGGTAGTAAATTTAAATTCAATACTTGTACGCCCGCTAGTAAGTTCTCGCTGCTACTTTTCAAACACTCTTAACTTCTTCACTAACAATAAACAAACCACTGCTATATATACAATAAATGTTAAAAAATGTGCTGTCTCATTTGGGGTTGACTAAAATCTGATTGCAGCATTCTTAAGGGTAGTTTTCGTAATTCGGGAAAATAACTATTCTAGGACTACGTAATATAATATGTGCACTTTACTTAGAGGTGAACGGAAATGGTGTGGATATGACTATTATATCTGCACATAATAAATAATACGGAGATATCACAAAATTTCATATTTACATCGTGTGCAGGTATGATCATTATATCCGCACATATTAGTATGCAGATAAAATTCCAATAAGGAATAGAAAAAATATATTTTCGAATAACTATACAATGTATTTCGTAAACAAAGTACATATTATGTTAATTCTTACAGATTGTCAGCAGTATATTCTATGAGGATAACGAGAATGTGAACAAATATTTAATAACGTATTAATATCAAAATCTTGCTCAATTCGTTTATATCTATTTTTTGGACATTTTTTTCTTGTTAAACAATGTGAAAAACTTTTAAAACATTTTCGTTGTCCTACAATCTGGAAAAAATTCATGTATGTAAGTGAAATTCAAAATATTAATACAATATTACGTACCTCTATAATAGAAGCTAAAATAAAATGAGCAATAGGAAAAAGTAATAATTTTAATCGAAATAGAAATATTTCGTAGTTGAAATTTGATTGAATCATTTCAAAATATTTAGCTAATGGATCAATAGGATATATAAGTAAAACTGTAGTAAAGACAGTTAATAAAACAGCAACGAACAGTAAAAGACCTGGAAATATTAACAATAAATACCAATTACATTTAGTGAACAGTTGATAATACCGTTTGTAAAAACTGACTGGCGATATGGACGACCCTTACAATATATGTAAGCAAGAATAACATACTGATAACAACTAATACTAAATACAACAGTGTTTTCCCAACATATTATTATTTCCTCTCCTACATATGAATCTTTCATTAATGGTTTGAACCTGAAAAATAATTATTCAAATAGTCATCTACGCCTGATTCTCAAAAAAGTTGAAGCTTATGCATAATTTTGGATTGGTAATGTCTATTTTAATTTTAAAAATAGATTAATTTAAATATATTCTTATCTTTTCTCTGTCTCCTCCAATAAATAACTTGAATTAAAATTTTTATAAAATTTTTTGCACGATATCAAATTCGACGTGTTCAAATAGCAATAAAAATTCAGTAGTTGTTGATATTAAAAGTTCCAATCTCATTTTAATAAAAATTGGACTAATTGTTTTTTTTTAATTTTTAAATCAAAAAAATAAATATTTTGTGTGAACATCAACTATTTTACTAACCGTCTTTGCCCAAAGGCGGTAAATCAACATAATCATAGCAACTACATCTTAAGCTCGCCGCACACGATGCAATCTTTCAAGCAATTTTGTTCACTTGGAGCCGCGCTAGCTGCCACGCTTGTTCCGATGCTAGAAATTTGGTCCGCTGCGGGATGCTAGACTTAACAAGAGACTTGTTTTACAAGTTAGATTCGGTGCTATTTTTCGCACTTGCTGCGCCGCTGGCTGCTGTCAACAGCCAATCAGAGCAGATGACGAAATCACGTGACTACATTACTGAGTTGTATATCTCATTAGTGCATTGTGTTTTGTGGTATTTTGAGATACTAAGTATAAATTATGGCTAGTGGAAAATAAGTGTCACTCCAAGTGCAGTTCAAAGCGGCCCAGTGCGCAAGAAAACTTGCTGCAAATTAAGTGAACTAAATTGCTTCGTGTGCGGCGGGCTTTAGATGCTAAAAACAACTTACTAACTTGAATATGGGGCCTGTAAAAAGCCCAATCGTGCAACAAATAATTAATTCAAAACTGAGGGAGAACTCAAACAAGAATAATTGGACTAGTAATTTTCTATAAAAAATATTACCATGACTGTGTAGTTAAATAATACAAAGCGCCGTATTGTATAACTCCGCACAGTATTATCTGAAGCAAAAGGGGAATAAGATTCACTATAGAAAGTAATGAACCCATTGGACGTTTTGGTACTAAAGAGTGAGCAGGACCTTGATTACCCATTGTTACTGCTAAACTTGTTGTAATAACAAGATCGATATACAATAATTGCATATCTCCTAGTGTAGTGTACCGCTGAAATATAATCAATATTATTTCATAAAATTTAAAATATGGAACAATAGCTAGATGAATGAAAGAAAATGAAGAATAACAAATTTCAAAATTTTTTTTTTCGCTTTTTTCGTTATTATTCTATCCAATGAATTTCGCATGGCCTTAATTTTACCAAACTGTATTGATACGAGCTCACATGTTTACATATCAATTCATATTTTAGTCTTTGATAAAGTATACGTACGTAAAATGACTATGACTGTAGCATGCAATGCGTTATAAAACTCACTCTCTGTGTAAACTATCATGATGATGACCATGTACTGTGTTTTCTCAAGAATAAATCCATTCTTTATATTACATCTTGGTCATTCATTAAGAAACGCGTGCAAATACATTACAGTTACTACCGAATTTTAATGAATGAATGATTTAAATTATAATTAAATTTTACCTTATAAAGAATTAGTACGCTAAAAAATTGAATTAAGCTATACATAGCCATAAATTTGAAAACGGAAAAACTGGTAACTAACGAACAACGTCCTTCGGAAATCAAATGTTTCACACAAGAAATATTTTGAGTTGCAGATGTAAAAGGAGCAGCTACACTTGCTTCAGCTTGACTTAAAGAAATTCCGATATCTGCCACTTTCAATGCCTGTAAAAAATAATTTATAGAAAATATAAGGGTAAGCATAATTGAATAATTTCACCCCACAATCATTTGCTCCATCCCCACACATTCCGACAACATAATCAAGTTCCTGTAAACTTTTCACAAGCTGTGTTTTCTGCTCTGGTCTAAATCGAGCAAATATTGTTCCATGTAACACAATTCGCGGAATCAAATCTGGATAATAATTTCGAATGATTGTCCATGTCTTACCATCAAGTGCCAAATGAATACAATTCTAAAAATATTTCCTATTATTGAGTACCCTATATATGTATATTTGAAAAATAAAAATCTTACAGAATCTGTGATACTTAAAATACAATCATCATTTTGGTAATGCTGATGAGAAGGGCCTAGAATCTCTATTGCTAATTTTGGAGGCTGTTCATTCAAACTTGAACATTCCTTTAATAAAATAATATTTTCATTCGGTAATACCATGCCGCAGTCTCTACTAACAGAAATTGCAGTGAATATGTTGTCTCCTTAAAACAAATAGAACAATTTAATACTTTAGTGACTCATTTAGCAACAAATAACAAACCTGTAACCATAACAGTTCGAATTTTAGCTGAATGCAATTCATTTATAACAGGTGTACTCTCAGGTTTTAAAGCATTCTGCATAATAATGAATCCAAGAAATTGTAAGTTACACTCTATCTAATAAAAATAATCAAATAAACTTCATGAAATTGATTGGTCTGCACTCTGTTTTTGATTGTTTTAAGAAATATTTTAAAGCAATAAAAGTGTTCCAAATTGTTTTGAAAAATAAGACTACAGGTATAAGCTAATTAGAATACAACTATCGTATATAATATTACAAAAGACTGTAATTTTATCAATAAATTTTTCTTGAAAACAATTTTTACCTAGTAACATCGTGAGAGTTATCTGTCCGATTAAATCACAAGAGCGTAGTTCGAGGGTTTAATCTAAGCAGATGACTCGAAGGATGTTGCTGAAAGATGAAAAATGTTTGAAAGAAAAATTTATGATAAAATTAAAGTCGCGAGTGGTATTTGTGGAGAATATTTCTCGAATGAAATTGCTACTATAAGTACCTATTAAATAATGTTAGTTGCAACTACTAACCTTTTTTATTGAAAAATGCACTAAATTGTCTCCATATACTCTTGTATTTTTGAACTTTTTGTTTTCAATTTCATTACCTTCGGCGAAAAATGCATTTCCAAAACGATTAAATTTTGACATTTCCGAGAACTGATTGTTTGTTTATATTAGAACTGTGAATTGTTTCTCCACGACAAAGGCAATTTATCGCGATAAATCGCTTGCCAACGGGAATTTACCGAGGTAACGGGAATTTATCTCGGTGAAGGAATTTATTATTATAATTGTCATTGTAACTATGCAAAATTTGTCAGTATAATTGACATGAGTGAAATAATCTGGTTAATTTTTAAGTACGAATAATCTTCAATATTAATTTAATATATTTTCTTTTCAATAATTTAGAACTTTTTTATTGACTTGAATAACTCTTCAAAAATGCTTTTAAAACAGTTAAAAACAGAGCTCGTGGTATCAGCCATTATTTCTAAAGGATTTCTTACTGCATCTCTTTTAATTTTCATAGCTTCCTTCCAAGACATTTTTCGCGGTAATTGTTTACATGCTAAACCAATAACTCTATAACCTGAAGTAGTATAATTTGATAAAACAGAAGAAAAATCTGATGGAAGAGAAGATTCTTCACACATTCCCTGGATTTTTTCAGGAGCTCCTTTTGTAAATACAACCATATTTCTTGCACCCAGTACACGACAAATAACAGACATACACTGTTGACTAGAAGAAAAGGTGAACTGACGCAGAATTCCTATTTCGCATTGAAACTGTAATTAAGTGTAATAAGTAACATTATTCATATATTTATAACTATCTATCACCATATCAATTGAATCATCCAATGGAATTTTTTCGGAATTTAGATCAATTTTTTGTTTTACAACTGTAGGTGCTAGCATATCGTATCGAGAACTTTCTTCTCCAGGTTCCTCCAATACCTTCAATATAATATGAAGGAAAATTAAAATATTTAAATAAAAAAATTGAATAAGCCTATGCTTCTTGACGGTTGCAAGTTTTCCAATGTGAATACGTCAACTGTGTATCATTTAATTATATATTTATCCAGTACTATGCTAGGCAGTTATGAAGCACCACGGCCCTCTTCTTCAATTTTACTAATTAACATTCTCGGAATTTCGCGAATACAAATTCGTCACGCGCTTATTATCGAGAAGCATGTCGATTACTTTTCGTAATCTTGAATATATCTGAGAATTGTTCTTATTGATGAGAACCTAAACTTTTTTCTATCTATGTACAGACGTAATTTTATTGGCGAAGGTACTTGCTACGAAAAAACTGCCATCTGTTAGTTAAACGCTTGAAACAACTAAAATAGAATGTAGATCGATACTGTAACAGAGACAGAGCTATGAAGAATGTTGAAACTAGACAGAAATAGAGAATGCAGAAGCAAGGCTTGATATTGATCTTTTTGTTTTGAACTGAATTTAATATTAAAATATTATTTTCTATGACTTTTATTTAAAATTTGATCTAATGATTGTGAATATTCAATTTATATTCTGTTAGTTTTTTGTACATATATTTCCATTTTTATCGTGACATTATCCGAAATAGTAACAAATGTGTTATTACTTCTCATAAGATCCCATATATAAGCAGAAAAAAGTATTGATTCAGGATTCAAATATCTACCAAACTAATCTAGAGGTGATTCTTATTTTTTCATATTATCATGTTTTTAGTAGCAATTAGCTTAATAGACGATTTAAATTTTATAATTTTCACTTTTACCGTCATGTCTGTTCTTATACTGACAGTTTATAAAGAGTACTCAAGTTGAAATTTTTTAGTTATTTATATCTGACAAACTGATTCATTAGATCTTAACTTACCCATTTTGTAGCTTCAAACATGCTAAGATCCAGAGGATCACCTGTCAACACATTATCAATTCTAGTTAAAGAATGACATGCAGTCATTGCTTGAAGCACATAGGCTGTGTGTTCTAACATATGTGGTTCTTGATGTAAATCTTTAAATTCTTTCTCAATTGAAGGAATAACTCCGTAAAATTCTATGCCATCTTGTGTTAAAGTTCCTGTCTATATCAATTTTTATTAATCGGCATATTCATCATTCGATAAAATATACAGACCTTATCGAAACATATTAATTTCAGTTTTCCACAAACATTAATTCGAGGAGGACTTATGCAAAATATATTATTTTTGCGAAGACGGTTTTGACTATAAATTGTTCCAACAGTCATTGCAGCAGGTAATGCAGGCGGCACAACTATAGTTATTATGTCTAAAGCACGTATGATTATCTCTCCCAGTTTGGCCTAAAATAGTTTCAAGTAATAAGCACAAAGTCCATTCATTTAAAAATTGTAACAAGAAAAAATTCATGCTTCAAAACCAAACACACATCCAAAAATATAGTTTACTTACATTTTTTGCAATTTAAACTTTGGAGCTGAAGACATAAAAATTTTATTAACCGCGGTTGGAATAATACTTACTCTTCTTTCGGCGAAAAGATATACGCAATAAGCCATTCCAACAGTTGCAATCACAGATAAAAATAATACAAATCTTATTGAATCTTGGTAAAATTTGAGTCCAGTTGGTTTTGGATAAAGAATACTTTTAATGAGTTCTCCTTTGGAAGTATTAAAGCCAGTACGAATTACTCTCGCAATAACCTTAAACAATAATAATTAAAAGAAAGAAAAAAAAATATATAAGAAATATTACTTTATTTCCCCCATAGAAACGGGTTTGTATGACTCGTGTTCCAGCAAATATTGTATGTCGTTTATGTAAATCAACATTGTATAATTCGTCGCAATTATTTGGGGGTGTTTTAGTAACTGGTACACTCTCACCTAAAATATTCATAAAATATATGACAAGTGACTTCTTTCGACTTGAAATAAAACATTTTCCTAATGATCACTGCTTAAGTCCTTCATTTTTCGGCTAATTTTTTGAGCACTTCACTGATAGTTTGTCTACTTATGAGTAGGTATATAGCATGAAGTTCTATAAACAATGTCAACATAAATTCAGTGAACTCATATATCTGAGCTGGTATAATTAAAATATTCAAAATTTTATGACTTTTCCAGGTTTTCCAGGCTAAATGTAAAATTTTTACAGTCTCTATTATACACTGACGAAAATAAAGCTTCAAATATTCAAATTCGCGGAAAAAATATAATTTCATTTGAATTCCCAATAACAGAAATAAAGAATAAATGATTTTCACTCTTCATACGTAAATCAGCTCAATAATGAAATAAAATTTCACTGCTCTAGTGTCCTTAAATTTTGAGGAAATAGACTAGTCGGTTTAATTATACCTGAACGGTACGAAATCCTTAGAAACAAACTCTTTGCCGATCAAGGAAGCAATATACGTGAGCAATTCTGCAAAATAGTAAGTACCAAGAAAATAAGAGAGGTTCTGAAAAAAATAATTTGATTGCTTTTCAAAGTAACCCCTCCTGACCTGAATATACTTATCTAGTTATCTATTCTTTGGAACCCTTAATCAAAGCAGAGATAGCCTCTGAAATTCTGTAACAGCTGAGTTTGCATCGGCAAATCTTCATGTTTTTTCTAAGATTGGGAAACTAGATTAATGGACAGTTGCACCATCGTCACTTGACTTTAAATGGAGTTCAAAATCTATGGCAACTATTGTATGGACAATTGTTACTTCGGTTATTATTCCTCCCTTGAAGTTAAGTGATGATGGTGCAACTGACCATAAATCACTTGAGGCAAGATCCGAATTGTAGACGGATGGATGGGTGACTAGTTGCATCCCCGATACTTGTAAAAAAATCAAAGATTTTGCGAGATCACTTTATCGTGATGCAACAAAATGTCTCTGCTCTTCACGCAATTTACTGAAGATTTTGGGAGACAGAATTCCTTATATCAATTTGTGGGTACGGTTTTATGATCGTCAATATGTATTACAGAAATTGGATCCCTCTTTCTGAAGAAAGTAGCAGTCACTTTCTTGTCTGAGCTTTTACCGTGCAACTTTCGTAAACTTATTTTTATTTTTAAAGATCCAGACTGCTGGCTGTTGTTTGGTTTTGGGATCATAATTGTAGATCCAAAATTCGTCAGACGTAATGATATTGCACATCTCCTTGGAAATTCCTCGGTCAAATTTACGGAGCATTTTGCGCTAGTATAATCATGCGTTTTGATGTTCCGAAATCAACAGATATAGAATCCACCGTATTGTCAGCTTCTTAAGCTTCTACTGCAGCGAATCCAATGCTTAAATTTCACTAAACTTCCTTGTGTTGCATTCTAATTTCTCTTCAACAATGTTTTCGCAGCACGATTGTTTTATCACTAGTAGCTTATGCAGACCTTCCAGACTTTGTTCATTTTCCAAGTGACACCGATCACTTTTAAATTTAAAAGTTGCCTCCAAATTTCGATGGTTCTGCTCGAACGTTGACTCTTTTTTATAATCGTAAAAAATCATTGCACGAAAAGCGGGTTAAGACACTTTCATGATATTGAATATTAAATGCCAGACTTGTGATTAGTGAAAATTAGCCACCCTGTCCAACTTAATTTAATATTTTTAAAAATACAGATATAAACTATCAAACGAATGGATTTTTAACGAATGTTCTTGCTTTCATGAATCGTTACTCAATATTTTCAGAACTGCTCTCATATATTATATACACAACACAAGAATCAATTCATATTAGAAATATTAGATAAACAGCTTTTCTCACTATAAAACAGTGACACCATAATTCTGCCACATGAGAACTAAAAACCCAGAATAAATTGTCAATTTCCCTGACTTTTCTATGAATTTTCGAAGTGTATATGAATTCTCTGATTTCTTTGTTTTCCTGGTTATTATGCAACACCGATTCATAATAAGCTATGGTCCTTTGAAATAAATAATATCCAACATTAGTCACTCAGTGAGGGAAAAGTAGACAAATCATAAATTTTACATAGCATTCAATTTTGTCAGTGTCAAAAAATAAACTAATATATGAACGATTCAAACCGTTTAAAAAGAAGTGTTGGATTAAATTTTATATTGCATGCGTGATTAGTCACTCAAGAAAAGTAGCCTCCCACCAGGCGTCGTAGCTAAAATTTTTCTCTTGTTACTAATTCCACACTCCTATATTAATAAATTACTATTAATTTAACACCGACCCATGATCTGTTACTATACTTATTTGAAGTGAAAAATATCCATCATTAGTCACTCAGTGAACGAATAATAGATAAGCTCGGAAAACACGGTGAGTACCATAACAATTATTTTATGACTACTTTGTAATTTCTATGTTTTACTAACAGTATATTAAATTTCTTGTGATAAAGAAACAATAGATAAACATATGTATAATAGTAATTTATACAACAAGAGACTTGCCGAGTCACTGAAGTTGTTGGCCGAATGTCATAATGCTTGTTTACATTGATATTGCATACAAGATTTTTTCCTATGACCCTCAATCTCCATATTTTAACAATCAATGAGCACACAGCAAGGAAACATAGATCACAAGTTGACATTTAGAACTTAACAAATAACATAACAAATGGATCAGTGAAATTTAATTGTATGCGTTCAAACGACAATAAAACTGGGACACGAAAAACGTTCATTTTACGAATCGTTTGCGGTGCGCAGAGTGCCTACTTAACGCACGAACAAAAAGCAATTTAAGATGTTTTAATAGATTTGTAGAATAAAATGTTGTATTGGACTCGTGTGGAATGTGATTAATCACTCAAGAAAAAAAAACCGCTCGTCCTTCATGAATTGCATTCCGCACTAGTATAATAAATCACTATTTTTAATATCTCGCTTGGATTTTGAGATATCTATTTTTCCATTCATGGTTTTTTCCTATTATTGATAGAAAAAACATAGTAAAAGCTAAATTTCTTATTTCCAATACTAAATGCGTTATGTGGATTCGCGTATCGTTGCAGCGTCGTTGCTAGCTCCGGTCGTTCCACTAGCACGGTTCCTCATGCACACGCCACCGATTAGCGGCGATTACGTGCTTATTTTCAAAAAGCTCATTAACATGTAATTTCAAAGTGAAATATACTTTTTATATACTTTTCTCACGACAGTGCGATTTGTTAAATGGAAGTCTTCATTTTTAACTATAGTCTTTTAATTCTACTGTTAAAAACAAGACAAGTTTATCATTAAATCATGTATCTTTTTCCGAAGGTTTTGAACATTTACTAGTTTCATCACATTTCGTTCTTTTTATAATAGTATATTTATGGTAAATTATTTTATGAAGAGTTTCGCGTTCTCTTTTTGATTAAAAAAAAAATATAATTTCAACTAGCTTATCATTTCTTAATAATCTAATAGAGCACTGATTTTTAGTTATGAATGAATTTTAAAGATATGTAGATACTTTAAAGCTACAAAAAAAAATCAGCGGCAAATTTTTAAAAGATTGCCTATTTTTCATTCTCCGTCGACTGGACTAATAAGGATATTGCTTTTTAATTTCGACGGAAACTCTAAATAGTATGTCATTCGACTAGATTTTTGCATTATATAATTTGGCATTCCTGTTTTTACTTATTTTATAATACCTTAACAAGTACCTAAAAACTAAATAAAAAGAAAAAATACCTGTCAGCATAGATTCATTAACAATACAAAGTCCATTCAATAAAACGACATCGCATGGCATGATACATCCAGCAAATGGAATTACAATTAAATCATCAGGTACTAGTAAAGCAGAATCAATTTT
The DNA here is from genome assembly GCA_963989225.1 of Dromius quadrimaculatus. Taxonomy (NCBI): domain Eukaryota; kingdom Metazoa; phylum Arthropoda; class Insecta; order Coleoptera; family Carabidae; genus Dromius; species Dromius quadrimaculatus. The sequence goes on from OZ022324.1 coordinate 26,046,639, forward strand.
TTCATAATTAAATTGATTCGTTTCATCACAGTCACTTGTAATTGTTTCTTTGGGTCTACATACTTCAGCAGTTGCACAGTTTGACGATTCTACTAAGTCATGCAACGCTATACTCTGCTTTTTCGTTTCATACAAGGATGTAGAAATAGACATAATGGATAAAAATAGAATACAACCAGCATAAATGTAATATTCGTCAAAACACCATAAACTGATGGAAAAAAATTGAAATAAATAAAATGGATTGAATACTTCATCCATGAATAATCGGCAGTAGGATTTCACTTCAATTGTTATAATATTTGGACCGTATATCTTTAAACTAAAAAATAATAAGTAATTTATTGTTCCAAAATAGGAAAGAAAAACCACTTACGCATCCTTTTGTTCAAGACATGTCAAACCCAACGAATTGTGTAATGAATGTAGAGTTAAATTTTTTGCAGGAATTTCTAATGGCGCAAATTGAATCTCATCATTTTCCCAAAAATATTTCTCATTTCGATAAGTAAAATAACGAATTTGACGATATCCAAGAATATTTATTGAATCACAGTGTATTTTCAATAAAGCATTGTGGTCTTGCATGCTTTTTACTAAAATTAAATTAATTAGAAAATAAATATTCTCCAAGATAATGATAAAGTACATAATATAAAATCAGCATTTTTGAGGGTGCATTTTCTGTACTTCACAATTTTTAGTTGAGGATACCATTTACAAATAATGTAGGGAATGCCCATTAAGATCACAGCTATTAAATGATAAGCAAGAGCTTTGAATGTATTTTTCTTGTACCCATAAATTTGCAAAACATTATTTGTTTCATTTATATCATCTAAAATTTGAAACCCATCATCTCCTAGACGCTCATAGTTTGCACTATCTGAAAGAAAATAAATATTATTATAAAATAAATATAAATATATACATATATAAACTAACTTTGTGCGTTTTTTGTCATTTTAGAACAGATCTATTCCTTAGCATCACATGAGTATTTGTGCGTAGCAGTAATATATTATAAGTAAATAATTGAATATTGTTTCTTCCGTTTTTTGTATCGATCAAGAATGTTTCAAACGCCTCATGTTTCGTAGACACGACACTTTTGTTCTGTCGTTACTGATAACAAAGTAATTAAATTAGAAACAAATAGCATGCTATATTTCTATGATCTATGATTCTATAGTTCATTTCAGTTGAGAACGATCCAAAGGCTCTTAAAAGGCTACGATCTGAGCCTTCTGACTGGCCAAAATGCGAATACGATTCACACAAATCAAATGCAAGATTCAAAACAAGCTTGCTGAAAATGAATTCAAGAAATAAAAGTAACAAATATATTCACATACAAATTTATATCTTCGGCCTGCACAAATCTATTCATGATAATTAATGGACGACGGGCAAATGATGAAAATGACAGATGGCCAGGTGCGATTTTTGTGCTAATGTGGAATTGGTTCACATTTCGTAAAATTAGATGGCTTAGATCGTAGTCTAATAAGAGCTCTTGGATCGCTTTTAACTGAAATGAACTATAGAATATTCTGTCTATGCTCACATGATTCACAACGAATATTGCTTGTATTTCGTATTTCTCATGGATTTGACAAGTATGACCTTGAAGTAAAACAGTGGCGTAGTTATAAAGTTGCCTGAAGCGGGAACAACGATAGACTTAAAAATCGAACTATAAGCAAAAAAAAAAAAACAAAACGGCTGACCTTTGGTGATAGATTTATGAATTAGAGGAATAAGCAAAGCATTTATTTATTGCAATTATATGAATAGGGCAAGTAAACGCACCCTAGTTATTGAAGAATTAACGTTAGTACGTACAGTTTACCGATTGAGAATAATACTTTATTATTCGAAATCGGTACTGTACTTATTGACCGACAAAATTTTTTGCACAGTTGGAAGATTTTCCCAAATAATGAATCCGAATTTTCTTTTTCAAATTGAAATATTACTTATGATTTTTTATACACTGTCAGTTGTCAAGTTTGACATTTTATTGTGAATATTCAATTACAAATAAAGATAAATCTTTTTGGGGAACTCTAATTTGCGGACCATAAAAAAGGTTGCGGACTGGCTCCACAGAGCAGAAACTTAGGATCTGTACTGCCTCGGTGGTCCCTAATAACATATTAGCTAGCAGTAATAAACATCATCTCCGTAGGGTTACTTTACTCCTGGTGAATTTTGCGGACTATTGCGGACTGGCTATTTAATTCAGCCTTAGAAAGCGGAAACTTGAAATCTGTAATGCTTGAATAATCCTTGACAACATATGAGCCAACAATAACAAACATCATCTCCATAGGGTTACTTTACTCCTGGTGAATCTTGCGGACTGACTATTTAATTTAGCCTCACAGAGCGGAAACTTGGAATCTGTAATGCCTGAATGGTCCTTGATAACACATTAGCCAGCAGTAACAAATATCATCTCCATAGGGTTACTTTACTCTTGATGAATTTTGCGAACTATTGCAGACTGGTTATTTAATTTAGCCCCACAGAGCAGAAACATAGTCTGTTATTCCTGAGTGATCCTTGATAACACATCAGCCAGCAGTATCATCTCCGTAAGATTACTTTCTATTGGCAAATTCTGTGAATTATTGAAGACTGACTATTTAATTTAGCACCACAGAGCGAAAACTTGGAGTTTGTTATGCCAGAACGGAAGCTTGTAATCTGTAATGCCTGAGTGGTCCTTGATAACACATTAGCCAGCAGTAACAAATATCATCTCCATAGGCTTATTTTACTTTTAGTGAATTTTACAGACTGGCTATTCAATTTAGCCCCACAGAACATAAACTTGGAATCTATAATGACTGAATGGTTCTTGATAACATATTAGCCAGCAGTAGCAAACATCATCTCCATAAAGTTACTCTATCTGGTGAATTTTGCGAACTCGCTATTCAATGTAGCCCCACAGAACGGAAACTTGGAATCTGTAATGTCTGAATGGTTCTTGATAACGTATAAGCCAGCATTAACAAACATCATTTCCATAGTGGTACTTTACTTCTGGTGAATTTTGCGGACTGGTTATTCAATTTAACCCCACAGAACAGAAATTTGTAATCTGTAATGCCTGAGTAGTCATTGATAACACATTAGCCAGCAGTAACAAATATCATCACCATAGGCTTACTTTACTCTTAGTGAATTTTGCGGACTGGCGATTCAATTTACGAAGATACTACCCCTGGCGTGGCCATTAATAAATGATTCAGACTCTACTCTTCGGAAGGTTGGTCTATTCCTGGTGTTTAAAACAAGGTTCAGACTTGCGATCCATTCAGTCAGTATATTTCCTCTTCTGTCCGTGCGAAGAAATTCCCGTTGGTAATAAAGCTGCTTCTTGTGTAAATATTAAATCAAATTAAATAGCTAGTCCGCAATATTCACTAGAAGTAAAGTAACCATACGAGAATGATGTTCATTACTGTTGGATCATATGTTATTGAGCGTCACTAAGGCATTACAGATTCCAAATTTCCGCTCTGTGGGCCTAATTAAATAGCCAGCCCGCAATAGTCTGCGAAATTCACCAAGAGTGAAATAACTCTATAGAAATGATATTTGTTATTGCTGGCTAATGTGTTATCAAAAAATACTCATGCATAACAGATTACAGGTTTCCGTTCTGTGGGGTTAAATGAAATAGCCAGTCTGCAAAACTCACTAGGAGTAGAGTAACCTTATGGAGATGTTGTTTGCTACTGCTGGCTAATATGTTATCAATAAGGACCACTCACGCATTACAGATTACAAGTTTCCTTTCTGTGTGGCTAAATCGAATAGCTAGTTCGCGAAATTAACCAAGAGTAAAGTAACCCTTATGGAGATGATGTTTGTTACTGCTGGCTAATATGTTATCAAGGGCCATTTAGGCATTACAGATTTCTAATTTCTGTTCGGTGGGGCTAAATTGAATAGCCAGTCCGCAATAGTTTGCAAAATTCACCAAGAGTAAAGTAGCCCTACAGAGATGATGTTCATTACTGCTGGCTAATATGTTATGACCACTCAGGCAATACAAATTCCAAGTTTCTTCTCTGTGGGATTAATTTTAATAGTCAGTCCGCAACCTTTTTTTATGGTCCGCAAATTAGGTACTACCAATATTTTTTGTGTAAAAATCCACAATGTTTTATTTACCGCCTTTGCCCATGGGCGGTAAGTCAGCATAATCACAGTAACCACAGCTTGCACGGTAAAATCAACACACTAACTCGAATAGAGGACCGGTAAACCCATGAAAACGTCCAATCGTGCAAAAGGTATATTGCGTAGTTCTGCAGTGTAATAATTATAAATATTTTCAGCCACGTAAATCAAAATCTAAATTATTAGGCCGAATTCCGCAATCTTTACTACACAAAGCAGCTTCACTAAAATATCATAGATGACAGATAAATATGGCACGCTGTTCCGGCAAAAATTAAGTTCTCAAATATTTATAAAAATCGACATTATTACACCTAATTTTGCTGTGAAAAGTATTATTTATTGTACAAAACATATAATTCGATCGGTCAACATTTATTTTTGCGTACATGAAGTGGCAAATAAACATAAGCGATACTCTATCTGGTGGCAGAATTTCAAACTAGTGATGTTAGGATAGATTTGGCGGGCTACATATATAATCATATAATCAAATCAATAAATCATATTCTATATTCGGTTATTTAATTAGTATTCATAAAAAACATACATGAAATAATAATTCTGAATGATTTTAGCAAAAATTCATGAAAAAATATTGTGTTTATTGATTTAAATTTCAAATACAAAAATTTACAATGGAGGATTAAGTGTAGTAGTGATGACTCTAAAGCCATAGCCTACGCATTCGCTGTCTGACAGTTGATAATTATGTTAAGGTTGCTATTTCTTTTTGTTGTACTTTTTACGTTTAAATTGAAAAAGAAGATAGAATCCAGTTTTACAGTTTTTCAAAATCTTTTCTTTCATGCAGGACATTTGATTTTGCATATTGCAACTAGTGAATATTTTTGTCTGGATTGTTTTCTATTTATCCAGGTATACTTTACAAATACAAATTATCTTCAAATCATTGAAAGATTTTTTGAAACAACAAACAATCCAACTAATAAGTACTAATCTAATGTTTATTTAACAAAATTAAAAGGCATTCTCGCGCCACTTCAACTTTTCAACACATGGTACACAATAAAAAAAACAGCAGATATATACTTGCAACTGTCGCTGTTTTCTGCTTTGCAAGAACAAGTCATATTCTCAATCTTCAAGGCATCATATTCATTACAATTCAATTCTCCCTTAATTTCATACGGATTCTCAAGCACTTTTGAGGTTTGATGCAAAGCGCATGCAAAAATACTCTCTTGTCACTATAATCATTTAATTTTCGACAGAATGAAATATGTCAAGCATTTACTAGCTCTTCACCCTCATTTACACAGCGTGACATGACATTTGTTTCAATATCATTATCTAGAAATTAAAGGTCAAGTTCAATTAAAAAATATGAATTAAATATAAATATACAGATGGAATAATTCACTTGCCTGGTACTTACGAACAATATACTTTTAAAAAATATCCATGAAAAAGCAAATCTTTATTTCATATCCACGATTATTATCTTTAAAAATCGTAACAAGCTCATTTAAATACATGTAAACTTCAAGTTTATCCTAACTCAGTTAGTTCAAAAATATCCGCTGCAGCGCTGCGATCTTAAATTTATTTGCCAATTTTCTGACAACAGATGGCACCACTATCGCAAATAGTCAACATGAGTATCCCTTATCACTCTCTAATATACTTAGCAACGCTGTTGGTTGTTGATTGCAGCGAAATAGGTTAGCGTCCCTGAGTTGTACGTATTTGGATATTAAGGTGAAACATCACCCGGAAGAACTATTTTAGCGCGAAATTTGAATTGATGAATCTTGTAGCAATATGTTTGATAAATACTTTCTTATAATAAATAAACAAAGTTTTTAGTGGCGTGTATATTAAAAATTAGATAATTTGTCAAAGTCTCATTACGTCTTCAATAAATCCGTATAAAATTAGTGCTAACGTATAAAATTAGCATGCAAATCCTATATCTCAGAGGCTTTGAAAACTACTTATCTGGAAAAAATATATATACTAGGCGCTATACTTGCAGTTATCATATAAAAATTTTCATGATAATTGAACTTGACAATTTTGAGAAAAAAAATAATTAGTGCTGAAAATATTAATTTCTCAGAGATTATCCAGTTTCTTGGGACAAAATTTGGTAGACTTATAGATGACATTATTCTTCAGAGTGCTGTGCAAAAATTATCGATTTTTATTGATTATTATTCCGTATACAACCCTTTCTGTGCACTTCTAAAAGTATAATATTTATATTGAAAATTGGAGCAAAATCAAAGTCTTGTATTCAAAAATTATATATATTTGAATAATTAATTTTTTTTGACATCGGTCACTGGATTTTGGGCTCAAAATTCTCGATATTTTGGGTACTTCTCTGATGTCCATTTACACTTTTTTATTCCCTGCAAGGTTAATTAAGAAAGACAAAAGTAATTATATTCTATGGCCAATTATTTCTTGGAGATAATATATTTTTTTGAGAGTCGTGAGATTCCTAGTTTTCGAGATATTATTTTTTTTTTTGCTCAAATCATAGATTTTGTTATGAAGAAACGTCTAATGAACAAAAAGAAATATTAGATAAAATAGATGAAGCTGACTGAATGAGTGAATTTGAGTGAGTAAAAAGTCTTGGGAATTCAGTCAATATTTCTGTTTTAATTTCTTTCCTACTTTACTAAAGTAGGAAAGAAATTAAAACAGAAATATTGACTGAATTCCCAAGACTTTTTACTCACTCAAAAAAGAAATATATTTATTATATCTAAAAATTATGAGCAATTTTTTACAATATTTTCCGGAGTTTCAGCGGCTGTATATTTCAAAATAATAATTTAGGAAAATATTCTTCAATTTCTTTTCCACTTCTTTTACTAGTGTGAATATGATATTTTACTAGATTTGTTGTGTGGCGGTATCTAGTATCCAAATTTTGTACTACATGACATGACAAGTGTCAAATGTTAAAGCTTGTTAACCTACCCAGATTAATTTTATCATATATTCATTTATTAGAGGATAAATAGCCTATGGCTGATTTTAGTAACAAAAACCATTTTGAATATCTGCTTTTGGCTGTGTTTATCTATGTATATGATATTTTGGTACTTTATTCGGCTTCACATATTTAAATATCAATCTTTGAAGAACGCGAAAAATTGGTTTAAATTGTAGTTTTACTGATCTTGTTATACTAGTAAGAAGAATGGTTCGGATTCCAGGATATTTGACAAATCTGACTTATGTTACAGTAAGTTCATTCGATAAATACATTAAAAATCAATCTTCAAATCTAATTTTGTAAAACTTATCTCTTTTAGATTTCTGAATACTACTATAGCTGGAAGTGTAAAGATGGGAATTTCAAGTTCTCAATATCATATTTCTCAAGTTGTATAAAACGACTAAATATTTTATTTATGTCCATCAATTATTATTGGGATCTGTCATTCTACAAATAATAATACTTGATCCGAATCTGCATTGCTCTAAGGCCCGAGATATTCACCTTCAAATAAATTACAAGTATTAATTCCTTAGTGAATACATCAAAGGTAAATATTTTAATCCACAAGTCAAATACCCAAGATACTTGTTATTCGTAATTAATAATTAACATAAAATTTGGTAGCTCCCCAGTAATTTTTAATCATAACTATTATTCTAGGGTCCGGTCTCTCCATCTCCGAATATAGTTATTTGTATGTTGGAAGTGGGTGTCTTTGCAGACTGAGGCTAGAGATTGCAGATCAAGCGAAGATATACACAATATTTTTTGTACGATCTAAAAGAAATATTGATCGATTTTTAATATTGCACTTATAAAAATTATATAATATTTTGACATATTGTATTTTTTGTGAAGCAAAGAAGAAGCATAATATCTACAAAACTTACAATGAATTCAAATTAAATTGATATTACATCGATCCCTTCCAACATTGTGGATGCTGCCACAGTAGCTACATTGGAACTATTGCCTGCCAAGTCAAGAGAAAGATATGGAGTTGCGTATGCAAAATTTATACTGGTTCAATGAAAAGGGATGCAAACAAATAATATAGCGACATCTATTTCCATCAATTATTGGGATCTGTCATTTTATTTTCCCAAAACTAAGAGCTGAACTATAGTCTATAAAATTAAGCAGAGGAGAGATGTCATCAAAATTTATAACTAGATAATGACGTCGCGTAACAAGGGCTGTGCGAATTATTTGAAGTGACGAATTATTCGAATCGAATCGAATAAATAACACTGGATTCGAATCTGCATTATTCTCAATCTAATGAAGATAGGTATAAAAAATGAAGCAAACAACTACGAATTAATTTCAAAATTCAACACAATACATCGAAGCAACTCGTGAGGATATTGCTAGGAGTCCAAAAACATTAATTCGACACCATGCTCAAGAATTGGATATTTCGAGACGCTCTCTATAGTGTATACTCACAAAAGTTTACAAAGCTCCATTGACGCAAGAACTGAAGCCTCCTAGCTACACACAGCGAAGATAATTCGTTGAACAGATTATCAAACTACAAGTGGATGTTGATTTTTCAAACTAAATCATTTTCAGCGATGACGCTCATTTTAATCTTGATGGCTTCGTTAATTGTAAGAATTGTCGTATTTGGGATTCAGAAAATCCACGAGTGATTGTTGAGAAACATGCATCCACAAAGTGTCACTGTTTGGTACAAATTTTGGGCTGGAGGCAACATCGAACCATTCTTCTTCGAAGAAACAGCTGATAAGGCAAAAACATTTAATGGTGCTCGCTATAGCGACATGATAATCAAGTATCCGTATGTGCCAACAAAGCCGTGGAGATCATTTGCTCTATATAATGTTCTATATTGTACTTGTACTGTATACTTTACGGTTCAATAAAAATTTCATAATTTTCAATTTAAAACCAGTTTTCTATCAAAATTAGATAACCCTTTACTTTACTTTATCCTTTATGATTCAATAAAAAACTCATAATTTTTAATTAAAACATGTTTTCTATCAAAATTAGTTCTTGCGTGAATTTTGGGACATTTTTATATCATAATTTCATATTCTCATTATGAATAATTTTATTAAAACTTATGTCTTTGAAAAATTATTTTGTATGCGAGCATTAATTTCAATAAATTTCTCTATAAAATGTTTTTCTTTTGAAATGTCAAATTTGAATTCTTGTGTATCCCGCCGTAATCACTGACCTTCCATAAGCCTCACTTACTCCAGAACAAGATTAGACTAGACAGAGACAGCTAGTATTTCCGGGTGATGTTTCACCTTAAGGTGAAACATCACTCGGAAGTACTATTTTAGCGCGAAATTTGAATTGATGAATCTTGTAACAATATGTTTGATAAATACTTTCTTATAATAAATTAACAAAGTTTTTAGTGACGTGCATATTAAAAATTAGATAATTTGTCAAAGTTTCATTATGTCTGCAATAAATCCGTATAAAATTAGTGCTAACGTATAAAATTAGCATGCAAATCCTATATCTCAGAGACTTTGATAACAACTTATCTGGGAAAAATATATATACTAGGTGCTATACTTGCAGTTATCATATAAAAATTTTCAGGAATATTGAACCTGACAATTTTGAGAAAAAAAATAATTAGTGCTGAAAATATTGATTTCTCAGAGATTATCCAGTTTTTTGTGACAAAATTTGGTAGACTTATGAATGACATTATTCTTCAGAGTGCTGTGCAAAAATTATCGATTTTTATTAATTATTATTCCGTATGTAACCCTTTCTGTGCACTTCTAAAAGTATTGAAAATTGGAGGAAAATCAAAGTCTTGTATTAAAAAATTATATATATTTGAATAATTAATTTTTTTTGACATCGGTCACTGGATATATTTTTTTGAAAGTCGTGAGATTCCTAGTTTCCGAGATATTAATTTTTTTTTGTTCAAATCATAGATTTTGTTATGAAGAAACGTCAAATGAACAAAAAGAAATATAATATTTAGTGAGTAAGCTGTTGGCACTTGTTGAAACATATTGAATAAAAATAATAAAAAACACACTTGGTTAAGTTTCAAAATTGATATATTAATTACTTTATACGTATTTCGGTTTTTACACCATCATCAGAAGTACAATAGTTTCTACATAAAATTACAATTGTCTTAAATACTATATAATGGTTTGTTGAACCACAAATGATTGGAGGCAGATTTGATTTTTTGTAGAAACTTTCGATAAGTATCGAAAGTTTCTACAAAAAATCAAATCTGCCTCCAATCATTTGTGGTTCAACAAACCATTATATAGTATTTAAGGCAATTGTAATTTTATGTAGAAACTATTGTACTTCTGATGATGGTGTAAAAACCGAAATACGTATAAAGTAATTAATATATTAATTTTGAAACTTAACCAAGTGTGTTTTTTATTATTTTTATTTTAAAAAGAAATATATTTATTATATCTAAAAATTATGAGCAATTTTTTCCAGTTTCAGTGGCTGTATATTTCAAAATAATAATTTAGGAAAATATTCTTCAATTTCTTTTCTATTTATTTTAGTAGTGCGATATGTCTTTTTACTAGTTGATTTGTTCTATGGCGCTATCTAGAATCCAAATTTTGTACTACATGACAAGTGTCAAAGATTAATTTTATCATGTATTTATTCATTAGAGAATAAATAGCCTATGACTGATTTTAGTGACAAAAACCTTTTTGAATATCTGCTTCTGGCTGTGTGTGTAGTTTTACCGATCTTGTCACACTAGTAAGAAAAATGGTTCGGATTCTAGGGTATTTGACAATTCTGACTTACAATGTTACAGAAGGTGGATTTATAACTGACTTAAAACACAGAACATAATTTGGCACAGCTTGGTTTGGCACAGAAAACATAGAATTTCAGTTAGGGGTTTTATAATATCACACAAGACATAGAAATCAGCACGAAGTAAAAGAAGAAGTATCAACAAAAATAATAAGAACAAGTACATGTTTTCGGTCTTGTCAAATTGAAAACGATAAACATCATATTATGTTTTAACATATTTGTTCTCACGCTATGAAATTTGTCATTCTAGATATTTTCCAATAGCGCTCTTGCGGCGTTTGTTGCAAATCAACCGAACTACTACGAAATATTACGGTAATTCACGAAAAACATAGAAAATTAAACTTTGGTCAATTCCTATGCTGTGCTAAACTAAGTTCTGTGCACTGTGTCTGTTATAAATGGATGCCTTGATTTCCACATAACCAAATTCTATGCTAAGCTGTGCTAAACTATTTTCTAAGTCTATGTCAGTTATAAATCTCGTTACAGTAAGTTCATTGGATAAATACATTAAAAATCAATCTTCAAATCTAATTTTGTAAAACTTATCTCTTCTAGATTTCTAAATACTACTATAGCTGGAAGTGTTCAGATGAGAATTTCAAGTTATCAATATCATATTTCTCAAGAAAGCGACAAAATATTCTATTTATGTCCATCAATTATTATTGGGATCTGTCATTCTACAAATAATAATACTTGATCCGAATCTGCATTGCTCTAAGGCCCGAGATATTCACCTTCAAATAAACTACAAGTATTAATTTCTTAGTGAATACATCAAGGGTAAATACTTTTAAGAAAACATAGACTAACAGCTTCAAATTTTGGTCTAGTCTGTAAGCGAAAACTGCCTGCCGGACCCCTAGTAGAAAACATACCATATGTTCGAAATCTATCTACTAGTGCTACGGAATGGGGTAAGAGTCATTAGCAAGTAGCAATACACAACTATGGAAATGTAATAGGTGTTACAATTGCACATTTTGGACTGAAGGTAGCATCGAGCAATTCTTCTTTGAAGTAATAACTGATCATCAGGCAAAAACAGTTAATGGTGCTCGCTAAGGCGACATGATAATCAGGAGTCTGTATGTGCCAACAAAGTCGCGGAGATCATTTGCTCTATATAATATTCCATACATAATCCTTGTACTGTATACTTTATGGTTCAATAAAAAATTCATAATTTTCAATTTAAAACCAGTTTTCTATCAAAATTAGATAACCCTTTACTTTACCTTATCCTTTATGATTCAATAAAAAAATCATAATTTTTTATTTAAAACATGTTACTATCGAAATTAGTTCTTGCGTGAATTTTGGGACATTTTTATATCATCATTTCATATTCTCATTATTAATAATTTCATTAAAACTTATGTCTTTGAAAAATGATTTTGAATGCGAGCATTAATTTCAGTAAATTTCTCTATAAAATGTTTTTCTTCTGAAAAGTCAAATTTGAATTCTTGTGTATCCCGCCGTCATCACTGACCTTCCATAAGCCTCACTTACTGCAAAACAAGATTAGGCTAGACAGAGATAGCTAGTATTTCCGGATGATGTTTCATCTTAAGAATGTGTTTTCAGACGTGACTGAATTACTCTCGACTCCCAGTCCCAGATGGACGACCCAGTGGGGCTGACGTCGTCTTGAGGACTCGGGGTTGAGCAGGTCAAACTAGAACTAGACGTAGTGTTGGCGCTCTCGGCAGAGGTTGAGCAGGACAGTTCGGCGCTCCCAGTAGGGTTGAGCAGGTCGACTGGTCGGCGCTCCCTGATGATACTGTTTATGTGTTTTCGCACTTTGTGCGTTTCCTCTTTATGTGTATACCAGAGAGTGTGATTTGATGTTGGTGATTATGCTTGTATAATGTGTGTGTGGATGTGATTCCTCACTAAGCCAGTCGTTTGCTTATGTTGTATTTTATTTCCAGAAGTCATAAGATCTACACTCTGAGACCGGTAGCCGCTGAACATCAATTACAGATGGATTTTGTTTTATTGGGATGTAATACAAGTGTTATATTGAATTATGCTTTGATTAATTTATCCTTTATAATAATCATATCAAAAAAGCTGCTTCCATGGCCCCTTTTGCAGCCGTGAAGTTTCACTTTTTGGTACACATCTGTCAAATTTTACTTTTTGGGACTGATCTGTCAAATTTTACTTTTTGGGACTGATCTGTCAAAAGCTACTTCATAAACACTTAACACGTTCACTGCGTTGAGGGTCTAATTGTCCCTCATTTGACTTTCCTGTGGTGCGGCAATATTTCATGCAAACTCTCTATTTTGCGAAAGCTATAACTTTGTTAAAATTTTGCTGAATTTGTCGTCAAATGTAGCTTTGTGAAGAGCATATCGTGTATTAGTTGAATATTTTATTGATTTTGTTAGGGTCTTTTGGTCCCTCCCAGCATGTATATTGTGAATATATTCAATTCCTTGCGATTAGGGGCTCATCGTCCCTCACATTCATACAAATTGATTCATGTTTGTGGCACAATATTACTCACAATACCTGAAGTTGGACACAATCTGAATAGACAAACAACTAAATGAAGACATTTATTCTCGAAATGAAATGAACCAGGAGTAAATAAAAAAAATAAAGTCAAGAATGCAAATACTTTACGAAAATCAATGTCTAGTGTTAAGACAAAGAAAAGAGCGAAGAAATACAATAGTTTCTGCCCCAAAAATCCCAAGTTATGTTTGTCTTGTCTTAACAAAATTCACCTTGAAATTTGAAATTTTGTATTTTTTTCAGAGCTATATAATTATGCTCTGTTAGCTATTTATATTGATAGTTTACAAAATATAATTCGATTTTCATGAAATGATTGTGATATCCTATCACGATTGTATTTTTACTTTGATTGAAAATGGAAAAATGATAATTCAAGCTTTAGTCATCTCTATATGCGATAAGGGACCATCAGTCCTTTGGCTGAGCTAGTATAGTAAGGATAGATACCTATAGAAAGCTATCCGACTTTTAAACCATCATTTTAGTTGAGTTTCATGCCAATATGTGGAGTTAGGTGGAACGAAAATTGAGGGACTAAATAACCCCTTACCGCATAATAGAAAAGATTTCTTGGAGACCAATTGTCCCTTAACGCATATCGGAAAAAACATAAAATAATCTACCGCAGTGAACGTGTTAATACCTACCTATTATGGATTGCTTGATGAACTCTTTAAGATACAATTTTCGCCGAAATACATATTATATTTCTCCGTCAACCTAAACAGTACACAAATAACTATTTACTTACTTGTACTAAGTACAAGGAAGTATTGTGAAACCGACAAAATTCACCTATCGATATTTTGATGGAAATGGAAATATCCGTTTTAAGCATCCCTGAATCCATTTTGACTATTTTTGGCTTGATGTCGGTACGTATGTTCGTGCGTAACTCACAAATCTCAAAACTGATTGAACGTATAATGTTGAAATTTTGTATTTAAGACTGGTATAAGGTCTAGTTGTGCACCTCACATAATGGTTTCAATCGTCTGTACTTCAAACTTTTTTCGAATTTTTCTAATAAATCCGGAATGATCAACCGTAGGATGTTGAAATTCAGTATTTGAACTTAATGTTGTATCAGAATCTGCTATTTTTGTATGAATTGGCCAAGCCAGAAGTGCACTTTACTTGAAACTTTTTTTGAATTTTTTGCATAAATTGGTGGTTTTTTAAAGCTAATTTACCATTTACCAATTGTTTCCAGTGTTCGACATACCAGCAACTTTAGTATGTTATTGCACATCCAATTTCTAAATTTTTATTTGAGTCTGAAGAAATTTGGAGATTAGTCTCTGTTGCTTGTATTAAATGAAAATATTCAAAATTAATTTTATTTATTGATTCGGTTGTAAAATTTTATGCTCTACAACGTTTGTTTGAAACATTTTTGTCTAAAATGCCTGTGTTTCAGCTTTCGCGTCACAGCCAGTATAATGAGATTTATACTTTGTATTACTGGGTGATTAAAACATATAAGTAAAACTTATATATTAATTTATTGCAAGCTACTCTAAAATTTCAACACTGAATTCCAATATGTACAAACACTACAGTTAGTAATTTATTGATTTCTAGATTTAATTTTTACATAATAATCAACGTATAAAATGCGGAAATTTATAATATTACCATACTGGATATTGATTAACAGATTTAGATGCTTTTTATTTTTTTTATTGATTTTAATATACGAAAGTTGTATACAAAGAAACAAACCGTATATCTAGCACTTGCACTGCTAAATCGTTACTCATCCAATATGTATTATTATATTATACGTAGATCACTGATATATTAATAATTAAAATAAATTCTTAGCTATTTTGACCAAGATACACATTTCACACTACAGTTTCAAGATTCTTAAATACTAGATATTGTAGGAAACCCTTACATTTAGATGTAATATTGATAATAACATGAAAAAGCATAAAAGTATAATCACGTTTATAACATTGTAACTTCCTGATAGGCGACATGTAAAATAATATCGTTCTGCCGTCTTCAAAAAATTCCCACAAATGACAAAAAGTAAACCTTACACAATATACTGTGCAAAGAGCACAATATTCATATATAGTTAAAATTTTCATCAATGTAAAAATAAATTACAGCTCTTCTAAGTTTAAAACAAATAATTTAACTAAAAATACATTTCAATATGATAATATTACATTTAAAATCTCTAAAAAATTTACAAAAAAATATAGGTATTCATAGAATAATGTAATTTTCATGTACAAAATATGTTTCATTATTTAAAATCTAGTGACTATGTATCAATAGATGGTCAGTTCAACTCAAACTAGAAAAAGTACAAAATGAATTCAGAGCAATTCTTTATCCTTCATTAATTTATAGGCCAAATCAAATTCAAATTTTAATAGTATAGTTAGAATTAATATTAATATAATTATATATTCAATACACAAATTCATAATATTGTTTTCTGTGGACTAAACACAAAACATTAAGCAATTAGTCGGAACCATGACAATGAATTTAAGATAACACTCGAAAATATGTTTGGTCTTTTTTATATTATGAGTTGCTCCTTGAGATATTTTATCATCGCGCTGAATTAATTGAATGAAAAAATATTTATTTACATTTCATAAATGAACTTCATATTATAAAGATATTCATATCCAACGCTGTTAGTGAATTAAAAAAAAATACGTCCAATTCTTGCGTCATCAATAAAATAAAAATAAATGAAACATAAATATCAAATAAATTAAAAGTTAACCAATTCTACAAGATATTTTTATAATATGAAACATTTATGTTGGGATCGTACTTATAATTTAGATATTTATATAATTATTTTACAATTTTTTTTATTCATCAACTAGTTTTCTTCTAAATGTAATTGATTTCGCAAAACTCTATTTTCACTTCAATATACACAAATGCAATGAACGTTCATGCTTTCAAGAAACATATTTTAATGAATTTATCTAAAATAGATACAGCTTTTGAATTTTTCACATGTTTCAAGAAACGTTATCATTTGTTGCCTTGTCCTGCAGAAACTGCAACCTTTCCAGTTGCTTTTAGGGAAACTTTTCCTACAAGAGTAGGTGAAATAGAAACAGGTAGCTCTGGAGTAACCTCCGATGGATCAATGTCCACATCCATTTTTTCTGATTCTACTGTTTCATCAGGCGATGCAGAAATTGGTCCATTATCTCTCTCAAAATCTTTGAGAACACTATCTAAATTGTACCGTCTACGATAATTAACAAAAAAGCTGCGTAAATGAGATTCTGTTTTTGTTCCCAGTGTTTCAGCAATTGTTTTAAAATCTTTGCCATATTTGCGCACACCTTGCACTGCAAGAAGAAGCTCTTCATTTGTCCATCGAGCATTGATGCGAGACGTCGAATCGCCAGGAGGTCTTACTTCATCGATGCCTTCAGATGTTTTGCGCTTAAGGGCGCTGATTGTTTGCTTGTTTTGTTGTACCTATAAATTAATTCGAATTTTGTACACTCAGAATAAATTAAATAGTTTTAATGGAGATCATACATTGACGTAATAATGACAATCCTTAAATGTGAAGAAAATTATAATCATATTACTGAAGTTTCAAAGTACATCCAAAAATAGGAATTTTAGAATTGATTTCTCAGACTTTGATCCTATATTTTGAACTAATTCTTTTGATAAGAGTCTCACATCAAGTTTTTATTTGCTTTTGGGGAACTAAAATTTTATTTATCTCTATTATCAAAAAAGCTAGTACAGAATTGATATTATTGATTTTCTTTTAAAAATTTTTTGCTATAGATATATACTTTAAATTATATGGAATAATTTACACAAGGTTGAATAAAAAAAATTACCAATAGACTTGTTTAAGTTTAATATAATTTTTTTACTAGTGTAATAATGGTATATTGAGCTATTCACGCGTATAACACTGTAGACCTACTCATTATAAATTCGACACATTTTAAAATATTTATATTCCCCTCACTTCGTAAATAAGCCAGCAAATTTATTCTACTGTATTCAACATAAAGATGATACCTGTGGACATTTGTAAATAGGATTGCATTTTAAATCAAATTTAGTTGAAATAATATGAGATAGATGCTATAAAAAAGCCGAAAAAATCTAAATCAGTTATCACACTACATAATTATAAGACCGTCACCATAACTACGTCAATATGTAAAAATTTATTAAAATGTATCATCATCAATGTTGAATGCCTAATAACAAAGAACGAGTAGCATTAACATTAAGAATTCAATGTTGAACGTTCATGAGCTTGTTTTAAATATATTTCAAAAATTGGCGATTTTTGGAGGATGTACCTCGATGTTAATGCGTCTCGTCAATAGCAAAACGTAGTTTCAGATTAGCAGTTCACTATGTAATTTTACTTTTGACACTTCCCTAGCAATCTTGTCGTGTTCAAAGTGTACAGAATACAAATAATACAATACAGCTTGAGATAAATCATTCAAAAACAAAGAGAGAAGCAACATGAACTAGTCAAACACAGTCACAAACATGCACCCACAAAAATTAAAATCAACTAGAGTACTAAGAGTTAAAAATTATTAAATACAAGGCCGGTCTACAATGAAACACCAACCCTTGAGTTAGATGACAGCTTTACTATATTATGCAATATGGCCAGAATAATCTGTATAAATAAGATATATTATTTACATTATAATCAAGTGCTTATTAATGACACCATATGCAACACTCATTTACTTTAGTTTTCAGTATATTATTTTTAGTGCATCCCATAAGTTGATAAATTTTATTATAATTTTTTCTGAAGACAATAATTTTCAGTAATTTTTTAGTATCTTAAGATAAATATTACAATACCTTAACTCAAGAGAATATTGCATACACAGGTTCTCGCGACTGGAATGACATAGCTTAGCTAATCAATGTTCCATACTCCATTAAAATTGTATTCAAAAGTTGAAACCAAGTTAATTAGTTGATAGTCTAAGATGTATTCCTATTGCCTGAATATTCAAGCTCTTCTCATTATTAAAAACTTGTCTATCAGAAGAGTATCATCTTTGCCTGTAACTTTAGACATAGTTGATTTGAAAATGTGGTCGAACAAATTATAATTAGATAATTTTAAAAATTATAATAATAAAAGACTTACAATGATTCAAAAAAACAGTGATGACAAGTCAGTTCACTGGTCTTTTAAAAATTGTTATTGCTCTTAATTCCTTAGAGTTTCGGATAAATCTGTATCCTATTTTTGACTTGAAATTACCAAAGGAATACATCCTCAAGCTTTCTGTCAAATCGCAAAACACTCTGTGTGCAGTATCAACTTTTTCAACCAAAAACACTCAACTTTTTTACAATAAATAACAAAAATTTGTTTTGAAACTTATGGATTGAACTTTGTTTTTAATCAAATGTAAATGAGAAAAATGCGGAGCTGTATTTTTCTTTTTTCATTGAACACCCGCCTTGCAATTATGATGGGTGAATAATTTCTTACTTGTCGCCGGAGAGAAATAATCTCTCGATCCATGGCGCGTAGCATTTGAATGCCTTGTGCACCTGCAGCCATCGCGGCTATGTCATCGTGATTGATGTGCATTCCGCGCGGAGGACGCCGTTTGTGTCGGCCTCCCAATGAGGTTCCACGCTTTGATGGGCCAGACGTAGGCCTTAAAGCGCCCGTGCGCCTAAACGTATGAATTACCAATCAAATGCTGCTACTAACTCATGAAGATATCAGCGTCTTCAAATAAATCCCAAATATAGCGAAAATTTGATGATATATATATCAACTTTTTCGCAATTTTTAAAACTTATTTGAATTTGTGAAAAAATTCAATGTTTTTAGAGAACTTTGTTATATGTAAGAAAAAATATGTTTTATAGATGCGTTATTAACAGTGAAATCATTAAAAAAATATCACACTATGAATTTGTTTACTTTTCATTATACTATTGCCATCGTAGATGCTGTTATAAGCTGGATTTTAAAACTAATTCGTCAAGAGTATCCCAAAATTATTCAACTATTTTGTTATTCAATTTCTTCCAATTTTAATAGTTTAATAAGACCAAAAAGGAATTGATTATTACTATTTCACTGTTATAATACAACTATAAATTTTTTTAAGTAATCATCTGGCTTAAATAATCAAATATTCAAAATTTTTGCAACTTTTTCTAGCAACTCTTGTACAATTGTTTGTTTTTCTATATATGCCTTAAAACCGAGTTTTATCTAATATTAGTGTTAGTCTTGATGTATTTGTATTTTTATTTAGATTCTAGAATCACCCTTTGTGCTTTAGTAAGGGGTAGTATAAAAGGAAATATAAAACACACCAATCATGATAAAAAATAATACGTAGTAAAAATATCAGTTCAGTGATTAGGTAAAGTTTATTTATAATTGTATTTTTTAGCAGACTTATAGATGAAGAATTTTTTTTTTTAAATACTTTGAGCTTATATCAATCTCCATTGGTAAATCTCAAGACTTGCTTGTAAATCTTACGATTTATCATTTTTTCAGGGTTCCACAGAATGAATTACAAAGACATCAACGCTAACACAATATTCGGTTTCAGCGCAAAATAAAGAGAAAAATGCAGCAATTATAAAGATGAATAATAGTGGTAAAGAGTGTTACATATAAATAATGTCAATCAATAAGTACCTCCAGTGTTGAAAGCAGGAATGGCAGAGAGCCCCTTTGGGCGACACATGTGTGAAAGAACAGGACACGCCGCAGTTACCACACGCGCCCCCCTCCCCCTGCACAACATACACACCCACACTTACATTCCATTTTTGAAAATGCAAGGCATGGTTATATGGGATATTTCTATGGACATGGCTTTGATTTGCTTCTCGCTTCTTTAACAAAACACTATTTTATATGATTTACTAGCTTAGTCGAATGCACAAAATACTTCTATAAGCCGAATTGAAAAATATTATGCAAAAATTTTGATTCCGATAGAATGACTATCGTAGTAGGAAATGGAGGAATGCTCATTTAGTTTCAAAGAGGTGTTTTGTACATACGACAAAACAAATTAACAAAAATTTTGACTTTATTTAGATGGTGAAATAAATAACATAAGTGTAACATTTTTGTATTCTGCACACATCTTATTCCATTAGGTAAATGAATTCATAAATTAATTACAAACCAACAGTTTTGCGGCATATAATAAAAATTAAAAATGCAAAGTCAAAATGCATAATAAAACTAAATTCTTAAATAAATCAATCTACTAATTCGTGCAAAAGATTAAACATGATGTGCAACGTTGAGATATTATTAAAAATTAAATATACACATGAACAAAGTTGGCATTATTACTTCTACTGAACCATGCATATAAAATGCAGTAGTGTACTAATACATAGGCCGTGTGCGTATAGTAAAATGAAATATCAATTATATCATAAATGAATAATGTAAGTGTCATGGGATGGCTGCCATGGTTGGCTGTGATTGTGACTGATCACTGGCATTGTGTAGAGGTGTTGGCACTGCAACATGAGGCATTGCACGCACCTGATTGGTACTTTCATCACCGGTTTGTCCGGAGTGCGGCGGTGAACCGCTCTTACGCCGTATGCCGCGATGTATTGTCCATTTCTGGAATGACCAATTATAAATGGAATGACACACAAAGCATAAAAGCTTGCGTGCACTTTTTCATTTCAAATTGTTCCGATTTTTATTACTTTTATCTTCCAGAATCACTTACGAATCATGTTACCAATTATTTTGAGCTTTTCACTTAGCCAAAACAGAAAAATTCAACTAGGCAAAATCAATAATAATTCAGTAACTGCAAAACTATTACAAACTCAAGGTAAATGGCAACACGGGCTATTTTATCGAGCACTGAATGATGGTACTTTCGATCAAGTCTATTAATTACATTGAAATGTACGAAATATGCAACAACAGTACCAAGAGTCAGGCTGTAACTAACTTATCACATGCCTTGCTATTGGGAAGTTTCTGAAGCTTACCTTCTCATCGGCGTCAGATTCTTCATTAGATCCACCTTCGGATCCGGCTTCTGAAGCTGCGCCTTCTTCACGTGGAGCTGTTAATTTCCGAGCCTGTTTATCCATTAAACTCGTTCTAGATCTGGTCTTCTTCCACGAATAGTAGTACTTCACTAAGCTCGCAATACTTTTGTCTGGCAACTAATTATAGAAACACTTATCAATTATAAGTATAATGTTTATATTTGAAATATTTACCATCTGTCTGATACGATGAAAACTTTTCCCGTGGAACTGGAATGCTTGTTCAAATAAAACTTTATCTTCAACCGACCACTCATCAGGGAAAGGAGTGAAATTTGCTAGATCCAAAACGGCTCGTTCTAGATCATGCTTATGCCAGAAGAGCATTCCAAGTGCTTGCTCTCCATTATAACCATATTTTTCTTTGGCTAGTGTAATATATTCATCAACTAAAAAGAAAATATTAATGAGCACATAAAAATCTATACCTATTGCCTTGCATACGATTCAAACCTATAACCCCATCATTCGCATTGCGAATAAGCTGCTGCTTTAATTTATTCAACTGCCAGGACAGACATATGTCAACTAAATGAAATAAGGCATGCTGAGGTACAGGACCGGAATTCGCTCAGTTATTATAAAATCATAAAAACACGGGTGATTCTATTGAATGGAGGTAATAAAAATTGACTCACGTTTTTGTTCTGAAATTTCTCCTGTAGGTGACCACACTAGAAGAGCCCTATCTGCTAATTGATCTGGTCGACGACTTGCAACTGGTTGTAATTCGGGACACACAGCCTGATAATCTCGACCAACACGAATTTTGTCAACAGGCACTGTAAACAAGCAGCTGATATGAAATCCCCTTTTTTTTATTTAATATTTTTATCATATACACATAAACAGATAGAATAAAAAGTTCATGCAAAACTATAAATATTTTTACCTGTATTTTCATCCTCACTAGTAGAATCTGCTGCTACATGGCCGTTAGGGCTCGGCCCCCTACTCCTTCGACCATTCCGCACATTTTCATTTCCTTTTTCAGCTAAAACCATCTTTTAATATTTATTTTTATAAGTAACACTTCCTTATTATTAATTTCACAATATTTATATCAATAATAACATATATTTGCTGCCAATAACACTAAAACGAAAATGTTAAAGCTGGCTATGCTCTTGCAGTGTATGCACCATCACAGTAAATGGATAGTATTTTCTCAGTTCACTTTTAGTCAGTACATTGTATATGGAACAATGTACTTCAGAGTACCGTAGCTATGCTGACCGTAGTTCTCTGAATTAGGTTGTGGCGCTGCTATCGCTGATGCATAATTTCAAAATCATAATAATAGTTGTTTGTAGAGATCAATTTATTCAAGCAAAGTATAATAATCATCAAGCGATTATTATGCAGTAATATCAAGTATTGTACAAGAAAACTATTTATTTTATTTTTATGCATCTATTCTCGCAGAATTGCCAACTTAAAGAAAATTCTTTCCAACATTTATCTTCTAATTTTATCAATTATTCAAATAAAATGTCTTGTGCAAATTTAATTTTAATGCGATCACTTTCAACATCAAGTACTTGTTTTGGTAAAAGGAATTTCAAAAAGTTTATGTTATACAATAAAAGAGGTTCGAAACTATTTAAACAACAACAAAAAGAGCAGCCTGATCCAGAAATTCCAATTGACAGTAATAAAATTAAAATCATCATATTTTCTATTTCTTATCCAGATTGATTTTTCAGAGCGTGGTGTTCGCGATGTAGGTTTCACAATCGATGGGAAATTTTTTACAGTCCCAGAAAGAATACCTGAATTAATAGTACCAGACCTAACAAATTGTTCGGTAATAAACAAGTTTATTTTCTATTATCATTTCATTCTATGACACTTATTTAATGTCCATGAAGTGCCACTTTATTAGACTAGTAAATTAAAATAAAATTCAACAGCTGTCAATTTCAAAATGAGTAAAAATAATTGCCATTATTTCATTTCACCTGACTCGTTCAGTAAAATCTTAGACTATGTAATTATTACATGAATAGTTATTTTAGATTTATATTTCTCAATTAAAGTCATTTTACATTCCAGTTGAAACCGTATGTATCATATCGAACGGCAGATGTTATTCAGTCAGAATTTACTGCCAGAGATTTGTTTGATGTTGTATATAGTAAAAAAATTGTAGAAGATTTCAAAAATAATAAACTTCATGATGATGGAGCAGCATTAGAACCGTCGAAAGAAGAAAAATTGACTTCTGAAGAAGCTAAATTACGGGCAAGACAAACTGGCACTGACATATTTTAATGTGATTTTATCTATAGTTTAACTATAATAAATACGTAAAACATTAATTTTTTTTCAAAGCACATAACCTTACCAATTTTCATGAATACGCGAAACAAAATAATTTAAAAAAATAGTGCATCAATATCAGTATAGCTTCCACCTGCAATTACCACTGAAATTTTGAAAACTAAGAATGTGTTGTCGAATCCAGAAAATATAAGCATGTTTCCTCACTTAAGAAATATTTAAATAGAGAAATGCATAGATTAGCAGGCCAATTATCTTTGAAAGCAATGCTAGAAGCGTTCTTTCTTTATTTCAATTTTTTAGAGCTATGCCTTTTCAAGCAGTCTGTAGCTGAGCCATAAAGATAAAGAAATAACGTTTTCTGGCTAAATGTGTTGACCTGTACTAAGCTAAGAGCTACTAATGGAGGGTTCTTCAGATTTTGAACTACGAATTTATTCATCGAAATGTAATAATTTTACGAAATAAACACGATAAAAATCCAAAGGACACGCTTTATTTAAACAAACTGAGATGGAGAGCACGCGCGTAGGTGGTGGGCGAGAGCCCGCTTGCGCAGTGTTGACAGTCCTAAAGCAACAGTGCAAGAGAAAATTTTCGGAAAAGCATGAGATTCAAGGATTCAAGAAAAAAGAACAGATGAAGCAATTGAAACTCTAGCATCAAGCAAAATGCAAATTTGATTCCATTTTGTACAATTTTATTCTTACTGAATGATAATCCGTCGTTGATTTCAATAATTAGCAATTTTTCCCCAGTTTTTCATACACTATTCTATAATAAATATGTTTTATTAAGATAAAATTCTGTATAAAATAATTGGAAACACAACGTTTCAACAGCAAAGTGCTGCCTTTTTCAAGTGTAAAAAAAGGCAGAACTTTGCTGTTGAAGCGTTGTGTTTCCAATTATTTTATATAGAACTTTATCTCAATAAAACATATTTATTATAAAAAATGAGTTCTGAAAATTTTTTTTCTTCATTATAAAATATTTTTTTCTTAGCAAGATTAGGATCAGGATTTTTTTATCTGTTTGAGCAATGTCAAAATTATTTAACAAAATTAGAACGTAAGGACATTGCGATTTACAATTCAAAGTTATCTACTTGTTTCTATTCTACGTATCTGTCCCCTAATTTTAAAATATGGGCCTAATATGCGCCGGGATACTGAACGAAACGAGTGACGAAACACCACACACGTCAAGTAAGAATTTACAACAGATCCGCTATTTTTACCACTGATGGTTCAAAACATCTGATCAGTGTGTTTTAACAAATGTCATTTTAATTTCTCTCCCGGTACCGTGTCGCTGATGATTGCTCTAAAGGCGTCGGTTGTCGTTGTCAGGCTGGAAGATTACCAAATTTCATTTTTTTTGTCTTACTACAAACTGCGATATGGAAAATTTAAGTGTGAATGAACTTATAACCGTCTTATTCTAATTATTTGTATCCATACCGATATTAAATTCAAATAATTTGGCAGGAATTCTGTATTTATCTTAGTTTAAGCTCATTAGAATAACAGATTGTTGCAATCAGTACCAACTTCATTGTAGAAAGCAATGTCGGCCACTTCTTACTACATACGACATCAGTGTGTATAGAACGGACTTAAAGGGATTTTGTTTGGGAATGGGAGGATTTTTATATTTTATCATTTATTAATAATTATTTTTTTCTACCCAAATTTGGGTAATTTGACCAAGATTTTTGAGGAATTTGGAAAATTGTCATTGGCAACATTGAAGATACTAGGAGATATCGCTCAAAGCCGATTAGTGATAAGTTTTGCTGTTAATGGTCATGGATGCTTCGCATCCATTATTTATCTCTCGTGGGTGTTGGAGCCCTTGAGCACCCACGAAGTCGCCATCCCTGTGCACATTAACATTAAGACAGTGAAAATATGTAAATAATTTGCTGACAATTAAAGAGCCACATCTCAAAAATTATTAGATATATTTAAAGCAGTGTAAAAAATTGTTATTTATGTATCTTGCGCGCGAAATTATACTTTGTTGTTTGAGAATAAAAGTTTTTTGTCCAGGCGGTAGCCGAAACACAAATTATTCGAAAGCATATAAAAAAAATTCGCGCACAAGTTGCATACAACATTCTTTCTACAGACGTCAATAAATGATGGAAAAATTATTAAAATCATAATAAAATACAAAAATTAGTGCGGAAATACTTTGTGCTTGTTGTCATGATAAAATTAATGCGCGAAATCGAAATACTTATTGCATGATAAAGAATTACGATGCAACATTTTGCATACTAATATTGATGTACGAATAATGTCATAACTTTTTGACGTCGGTAGAAAAAACATTAGATTTAGGCCCGGTCTTTGCATCTCCGAATAACTTTATTCGCTGGATAATTACTATGGTAGCAATTATTGCAATAGTTGTTGCTGTGGATATTATCCACCGAATAAAGTTATTCGTAGATGGAAAGAGCGGGCCTTAATGAAACTCGAATTCAAAATTAGAAGTTTGACACGTAGAAATTTGATGATAGAATCTATTTAATAACCAAGACCTAATATTTCAAATATAATTTAATCTACAGATTACTTATGGTGCTATTCTGTTACTCATTGTAAGGATAGGAGTCAAATCGAACATTGTTGTCAACTACATTTAGCTCCATAAAATACTGAAGACTAATGTGAATAAAGCAACATTTATAGATCAGCGCCATATAAAGATATAATAGCATCTATAGACTGAACTCAATTATTATGGTTATAATTTATTACTGAGACAATTCAAATGGTAGTTTTGGATGTTTAGAACTTAACTAGAAATGTATTTTTGAAGTTCAATGCTAGTTAGGCCCAATATTTCAATCTTTGATTTATTTCAAGTGTAGCTTGGTTTTCAAAGTAACGATTATTAGATTAATTGTTACTACGGTAATTAAACTTCATACAAGGTAAACAAAGCAATGGATTACTGGCCTATAGAGACTACACAAGGAGCACACGAACTCCATGTATATCAATGGCTTTCCAAAATAAGAGGGCACAAGTGTATCGATTGTACCGAAACAGTGAATTGGTATCTTTTTGTAATGCTTATAATATTATTTTATTAATCAGCTAAGTATATATCAATACGTGTTTTGTTTATTTTCAAATTGATTACTCTTATGTTAAATGCTCAATAAATGGTCTAATCACAAAGGCTGGTACCACGAGCTCTGTTTTTGGCGCTACTAACAGCGTTGTGTCAAGATGTGTTTTAACACAATCAAAATTTTCCCAAATACTTTAGAAAATAATCATCACATACAAATTACGGAAAACACATGTCTACAAAATTTATTTGAATATGTTCCTTTAAAATAGCTTTGAATATTTATATTGCCTTAAAACTCTTCTTAAAATAACACTGCTAGTATAGCCAAAAACAGAGCTTGTGGTACCAGCCATTGTTTCTAATTGTGAGTTTTAAGTCGACAAGTAAAAAAATTAAGACTGTTTTTAATAAAAATTACGATTAGTGTTTAATAGAACTTTTTGTATTATTTATATTGCTGCTCAACAATTTTTGCCAATCCTGGGACTATACTCGGGATCCCGGGGTCGGTGTCTATATCCTTTCACCTATAACCGCCAAATTTTGCAGAAACATACTATATCTAGTGCTCCTCACTACGATATTTTCATGTGATTTTCATGCGTGGTTTAATCAAAAACTAATAAACTGCCAGAAATTACATTCGTCGGAAATTTTTTTCAAATTATAATTTTGTTATCTGCGATATATTGGTTATAGTCCAAGAGTCCACTCAGAAATGTTACCTTGAATCGTTGGACGATTCTTACGTATTTTAAACGATTCGTCGTAGAAATATTACCCTTAAAAATCAACGGTGCTTTGTTTAATTCTACCATAAGCAATAATTATTAATTATTCATTATGGGAATTGAACGCACAAACAACCTTTTTATTTTAGACACTTGGAAATTACATTAGAACGTGTATTTTCATGAATAAAACAAAAAAAATTCACGGTGCCGAGTCCCACTTTGCAATAACCCCTGACACCGTAGCTTCAAAGAGATTGGAAATATCGATGAGGTACCTTTTTCTATTAGACAAAAAAGTCCTATACAAAAATTGTAGCCAGAGATCTGACGAATTCAAAGAACCAACGGTGCCGACTGTCATGTTGCCAGAAGATCTCGGCACCGTGGATCAAATTGACGCTCGCGCGAATCTATTTTCAGTCTAATTTAAATTTGCATACATTTATTTTTGGTGCAACAGTACCTTAAGAGGGCGAGTGTTAATTGTAATATGAAATAATATTTCATATCCTTCCATTCTATCATCTGAGAATGATCAAACCTAGAGTAACTAAGTTTTCAAAATATATTAATACCATTTCAATTCCAGCAAACTGATAAAAGCAATCAAAGAAAAAATGTATAAATGAAATTAAATCAATTATCGAATTAGGTATACAAATAAAAAAAATTGAGTTCAGTGCCTTAAAGAGAATTTGAAAGTAACTCTGTGACAGGAGAAGAACGAAGATCGATTTACATTATACGTCAACGTAACGTCAAGGCACGACAACGTCACGTCAAAATATTTTCCAATTGTTTTTAAATGATTACATTCAAATTAACAGCAACGTCAGGAGCAACCAGGAAGCAACGGAACGAATCGTCAACGGTACGACACGTTCAGCATTCTCGCAAAGAATATTTTGACGTTCAGGTCCGTGATGCTAACGGTCCGACTCTGCAAGTCTGAACGTACAAACAAACCGGCAACGACAACTATTGATATTCGACATTCTGCAATATTTGTTAAAACTCATATCGTCATCTTCTAATTCTCTACAACATTTGTCATATTCAAATTTTTCGGCTATTCTTGCTTCTTTCTACTTCTTCTTCATCCAGAAGGAGTGTAACCATAGTAACTTCTCCTGGATAAAAAAAAAATATGAATTCGACAATTTGATGTACCGTAACGTTATGTTGACGTTTCGTATAATGTGAGTCGATCTTCACGCATTTGCCACGGTGAAGCTCTCTCGAAAACCGGTTTCCAAGACCTTTCGAGAATACTCAGTCCGAAATATCATGACGCGGCGTTGCCGAAACGTACCGTCACCTAAAAAGACCTCTATAAGCCATGGAAAAATAGATCCGCACGAGCGCCGATTTGATCCACGGTGCCGAGGACTTCTAGCAGCATGAGAGTCGGCCCCGTTAGTTATTTGAGTTCATTAGGTCTCTGGCTACAATTTTTGTATAGGACTTTTCCGTCCAATAGAAGAAAGTACTTCATCGATATTTTCAATCTCTTTAAAGCCACGGTGCCAAAGGTTGTGGCAAAATGGGACCCGGCACCGTGAATTTTTCTTGTTTCATTCATGAAAATACACGTTCCAGTATAATTTCCAAGTGTCTAAAACAAAAAGGTTGTTTGTGCGTTCAATTTCCATAATAAATAATTAATATTAATTGCTTCTGGCAGAATTAAAAATGGCACCGTTGACTTTTAAGGGTATTGTTTCTACGATGAATAAATTAGAATACGTAAAAATCTAGAGATTCAAGGAAGCATTTCTGAGCGGACTCTTGGACTATAAATATTGAAGTCAATTTTGTTTCTTGTTTTAAATTTTTTAATTTTTTGTTTGCATATTTCCATTGCAATAATAACTTCATAACTCTATATAATAACAATAATAAACTTTTTTTAGATTTCGATGAATGAGCAATGCCTCTAGAAAAAGATAAAGTCTAATGGATCAGTTAAGCCTAAAATAAACAACAAAAAATATTGATAGCAGAGGGATACCGCGGTTTGTTCAGGTGTTGCAGCCAGTTATATATTTTTCTCATTGATTTCAAAAAGTAAATCAATATACGAGCGTAGCCGTGAATAATGATGGAGAGCTGGTTTCATAGAAAAACATTGTTATCGCTACATGGCTTATTCCTATAATGAAAGGATCCTTTTATGTAGTCAAGTTCGAATCGTCTTGTCTACCAGCACGACTCCGTGGCTTTTGGACATTTTGAGCTTGATATTCTAATTCAAATTTTCTGTCACTTCCAACAATAACAATTCCTTTCACAATATTATGGCACACCGTTTTGCTATTTAATAGCAAAAATTTATTCCACTTAAATTTAAACTATACATTTTTTTTATCTTGCAGGATAATTTTGATTAATTGAATTTTTTTGATTGAATTAAAATTATGTACATAATGAAAATTCAGAATTATTATTATCTTGCAAGATAATTTTAATGCATTGAATTTTTATGATTGAATTAAAATTATATACATAATAGAAATTCAGTATTCTTATTATCTTGCAGAATAATTTTAATTCATTGAATTTTTGTGATAGAATTAAAATTATGTATATAATGAAAATTCAGAATTATTATTATCTGGCAAGATAATTTTAATGCGTTGAATTTTAATGATTGAATTAAAATTATGTATATAATGGTAATTCAGAGTTATTATTATCTTGCAAGATAATTTCAATTCATTGATTTTTTATAATTGAATCAAGATTATGTACATAATGGAAATTCAGAATTATTATTATCTTGCAAGATAATTTTGATGCATTGAATTTTTATGATTGAATTAAAATTATGTACATAATGGAAATTAGGAATTCTTATTATCTTGCAGGATAATTTTAATTCATTGAATTTTTTTGATTGAATTAAAATTATGTACATAATGGAAATTCAGAATTATTATCATCTTGCAAGATAATTTTAATATATTGAATCTTTATGATTGAATTAAAATTATGTACATTATGATAATTCAGCATAGAGACTATCTAGCAAAAATTATACGAAACCGTGGAAATTTGTATGATTGAATTAAAATTATGTACATAATGAAAATTCAATATTATTATTATCTTGCAAGATAATTTTAATGCATTGAATTTTTATGATTGAATTAAAATCATGTACATAATAGAAATTCAATATTCTTATTATCTTGCAGGATAATTTTAATTCAATCATAAAAATTCTATGAATTAAAATTATCTTGCAAGATAATAAGAATTCCGAATTCCCATTATGTACATAATTTTAATTCAATCATCAAAATTCTATGTATTAAACTTATCTTGCAAAAAAATAATTATTCTGAACTTCCATTATGTACATAATTTTAATTCAATCATAAAAATTCAATGAATTAAAATTATTCTGCAAGATAATAAGAATACTGAATTTCTATTATGTATATAATTTTAAATCAATCATAAAAATTCAATGCATTAAAATTATCTTGCAAGATATAAAAATGTATAGTTTAAATTTAATTGGAATAAATTGTTGCTATTAAATAGCAAAACGGCGTATCATACAATATTGTTTTTTTAGCTACCAATAGCAGCCGTCAAAGTGACATTTATAAAAGAAAAAGTATTCATGAAAAATTTACTATATTTTACAAACATTGGGACGATCGAGAATAAAAAATTGTAAGACACGTGTAAAAATTCTCTTTATGCACTCAGTCTAAGAGCTGGCTACTTAAAAAAGCTTGTCATCGCTACTGTGTTGATTCCTATTTTGAATGGATCCTTTTGTGTAGGTAAGTTCAAATCGTCTTGTCTGCCAGCGAGATCTAGTGACTTAAGTGGGAGTAGCTGGTCAAATAAGTGAAATTTTGATGTTAAGTTACAAGTAACAATTAATTATGAAAATAGCTTCCATTTATTCTTGAGAAACACGGAAAATTGTTGGCAGACAGTTTGCTTGTGGCTAAAGTGCTGGCAGATAGCGCGAAAGTGGAATAAAATTTGAAATGAAAAATTTATCACATACATGTATGCCAATTGATTGAATATTATATTTATATATAGAAAAAGCTATATGCAAAATGGCAGACAAGAAAATCATGGGTAAAACCACGGCAGACAGATATCAAAAGGCGTTCACAGCGAACATTCGCCCTGATTATTTCAAAGTTTAATAAATAAACCAAGGTGAATTTATTTTTATAGATTGATTCACTAGTCTACATGAAATTTGTGCCTGAGATATGGATATGCAATTACGATAGACTAATGACCAGTTGCATCGCCGTCACTTAACTTTAAGGGAAGAATGATATCTATGGTTACCATTGTATAGACAATTGTTCTCATGGTAATTATTCCGTACTTAAAGTTAAGTGATAGCGGTGCAACTGGGCATACGGCCCAGTTGTACAGCTTATCCAAAGTTTAGTAAATCCAAGTCTAATTTCTACGGTTACAATTGCTGAAATAATTGTAACCATAGGAATTAAACTTTGTTTTACTAAGCTTTGGATAAGCTTAGGCTGTACAACTGGACCTTAGTGACTTTCATCCGAAAAAAAGTTATATTCTTCAAAAAAGTTTGCTTTTGTAGCCAGGGAAACATTATTTTCATCTTTCATTTATTAAAAATCTGAATCAAATATATTCGTTTATCATTTTTATCACTCTGAACTGCAATATTAGTAAAAAAGTAAATCCTTTTACTCTTTTTATTATATTTATAAGTACTTGCTCTCAATAAATTTTAAATTTAATCTTCCATCATATTTTTATCATATTGGCCTTGATGACGGTGTTCCAAATCCATAATATATTGAAGAGAAAGTTCGCTGTATTCTTCAGAGTATGCTTCTATGTTGTTTTCAGATTTTTCTAAATAAGCATGTAGCTTGTAGTAGCGTATGAATTCTCAGACATCCTGCGAATCATGAACTTAAAGTTCGAGATAAATTTTTCAACTAGTTTCTGGTGGTTTTTAACTCTGCTGTCTTTCAATGAACCAATTACTGCTTTGGAACAATACCAAGTCTTTTTTAAGCATTAGTGAACAATTTTGGAGATCCTTCTTTACCAAGAATTGTTTCAATTTGTGAACCAACAAAAATTCCTGCTTTAACTCTGCTCTCGACAGCTTTGGTTGGAGATTTTTGGAAAATTTAAAAGCTCGTACTCACAAATTGTATTATCGTACCTAATTTGATGTGAAAAGGCGGCATTGAAAGACTTTCAGGTTCGGAAATTGGTTTTCATTCAATATTTTGTTTCTCCCCTTAGAATTCCTTCTGTTTCGGCCATGATCGTCGAATATAGTGCTGAAGATCGCCTCTACTATTCGATGAAGAAAAAGATGACATGGATATTTCGTATATCAATGTATTCCATTTAAGGAACTCATCTTTCAATTTCCAATGAACTGCTACTTATATTCTTGATACATAAAAGGTTTTGTTGAAATTACTACTTCCACTACAAAAGCAAACTTGAAGAGGAGCTTGGACATTTCTTGATAGTCATCATACATAACGAATAAATAAATCATGAAATAAACCCAGGCACAAAAATAATTTTAATTTTTGTGGAGTTGTGATTGTTCTCAATGCTATGAAACTATTAAAACTGTATAATCGAACGACTATATAAAATTAAAATCAAATAAATTGTCACGGTGATATTATTGTTATTTTAATTACAATTTCCATTTGAAGAATCAATTCAGTTTTCCAGAACGACTACACGGACGAAATAATAATTTTTCAAGAAGATAAACTCAAAAATACCTGCGTATTCTGAAGTTCGTACAGCTTACAATTTGGAATATAGTGATATAGTTTTACTAGCAACAATTGATGATATCCGTGGATATCACCATTCTTGTTATGAAGCGTTCATATCAGCTCAAAAAAAGTATGTGAACAGAGCTTCAAGAAAATCTCAACGGCGGGATCTCGCTGACAGACATGACGATTTGAACTTGCCTACACAAAAGGATCCTTTCACAATGGGTATCAGTCATGTAGCGATGACATTTTTTTTTATTTAGCCAACTCGTGTATTAGAGAATTGTTACACGTGTATCTTACAATGTTTTACTTTCGATTACTCCAATTTTCGTAAAATAAAGTAATTTTTCATGAATACTTTTTCTTTTATAAATGTCATTTTGACGGCTACTATTGATAATTAAGGAAACAATGGCTGGTACCACGAACTCTGTTTTTGGCGTTACTAAGAGCGTTGTATGTAGATGTGTTTTAATGAAATTAGAATTTTCCCAAATACTTTAGAAAATAATCTTCAGATACAAATCACATAAAACACATATATTTACAAAATTAATTTGCATATTTTCCATTAAAATAGCTTGAAATATTTATATTGCCTTAAAACTCTTCTTAAAATAACACTGCTAGTATAGCCAAAAACAGAGCTTGTGGTACCAGCCAATATTATGAATGGAACTGTTTTCGTTGTAATCGACAGATTTATTTTAATGTCTGCCAGTTATTAAACCCCGGAAAAAAGTCTGGCTTTTTGAAAATATCTTCAAATATATCTAATTGAAATGCTATAAAAATTTCAGCGTGAATCAATCACTTATTTTTAATTTTTACTTTAGGGTATTTTAGTTTAATATTAACCCTAAAAGTCTAATTTATTTATTTTTTATCAAGAATCAACTAAATTTTCGAATAGTACTTGTTGGTTTCTGAATCAAACACTTCCTTTTTAGCACCTATTTTTTACACCTTTCTTATATGCGCAGTACCTGGGGTACCCAGGTAGGTCAGGGAAACACTCATTTATCTATGCATCTTACCTATAGATACTATTGTTTAAAATTTCTATCTAAATCAAACACTTCATGAAACATGGGTCATGAGCTCTTGGACTATTACGCTGTTCTTCAGTCTACGTTTATCTACAGTTCATTAAAATTGAGTTTTTTCACAATGGTAATTGCTGAAATATTTATCATCATAGTAAATAAACTTAGTTCAACTAGATAGATAAACTTAGATTGAACAACTGGCCTTAAGAGTCAGTACATTGAGATTTGAACAATCAGGCCTTAGTTAATATAAGGCTGGAGTATTTTTATTGCTAGTATACTGAGAAATAAAAATATTAGAAATGTTTAAAACATACTTTGGTGTATTGTATATAATATAGCGTTACAATAGACTGGCATCAACTTTTAACCAACTGACGATTTCATAAAGAATTTTTATATATACATTTTAAATTCTGTACTTCAAGTCATTTGTGCACTAAATTGAACAAAACAATTCAGACAACATAGCCATTTTCAGATTGTTGAAACTATCTTGGAGAGAAATATTCATTAATGAATATTAACCTGATTTGTAATAGTTTACTAATATTCAATAGGCAACTAAATAATGATTGAGATATCGAATAATTGGCACAAAATAAATGTTAAAAAACTGGCTGTTAATTAGGCAATTTATAAATTATCACGATACATCAATCAAATAACATAAATTATGAACAAGTAATTGGATTAAGACAAGCAATCAGATGATTGTTCATCATGTAAACACTCGTTCTCTTGATTTCCCTGATTAACAGCGGCGTTACTAAATAAATAACTTTTTGGCTTAATATTTTACATATAAAATAAACTTATACGCATAAAAGTATACTCTGAACTTTTAATAAAAACAAAACATTAAAATTCGAAAGTTTATAAAAATATATCACTTGAATATTTGAACTTATGGTTAAAGCACTTGCCTACTTTTACTTTGTAACTTTTTCACAAAGTACGATTCGGATTATTTCATGATGTGAATAAACACACATAAAATAGTACACAATAACAAAACTTTACTATTTCAAATCGGGCTCGACTGGCGGTAGTGAAGAGGCACAGCGATTACTCAACTCTTGATAGGATTTCCCATGCAAGAGGCAAATTATTACGACTGTCATGTTGTCACAACCTAAGCCTCCCATCAAACCATCAGGCGCTAGGCATCGCATCATTAGCTGCTCGCATATCTCTTCGGGTTCGACAGCGCGAGCGATATGTGACCGAACAAAATCTATCACTTCCTATTTAAACAATAAATACATTTAATAATACTGAAATAGAATAAAACAGTTTTTTATTTACTTCATTACTCAAAACATCCCAGATTCCATCACAGGCCATGACAATAAATTCCCAATCGGGGTTTAGAATTCGAACTTCAACATCAGGATAAGCTGTAATAAAATAAATTAAAAAAATTGATAACTTCACTCTCCCACACCTTCGATAATAAAAAAAGAAACAAAAAGTGTGTGTAGCTTGCCATATCATTTATTTATTCAAGATGGAATAGATGAGAATTCTTACCTGTAACAATTTGTTCTTCCGGCGGTTTGCTCTTGTTTCGTTTGAATACAAAATCGCCCAGCGCACGAGATAAGGCTAAATTTCCATTTACTCTATTATTTAACTCAACCCATCCACCAGCGGCAGTAATACGTTTCAGTTCAATTTCGTTGCTTGGCTTGTGATCCAATGATAGTTCTTCTACTTTTCCGTTTATACTAGCGATCGCTCTAGAATCTCCAACATTCGCACAGTACATTTGATCACGTTTTATTAGTATTGTTACTGCAGTACTGCCGGACTGTTCATTTTTTAGATTGTCATCAGTAAGCATTACTTCATCGAGCTCCAAAAAAGCCTTTAAATATTACACAATTTAACAGAATATTTGATATTTCAATTCATCCTTTATACCTGTTTCATAGCCTCTGTTATATTTCCTTCCTTGTATTCTTGTCTTCTTACTATGTACTTATGAAGATTTTTTCCAGCATATTCTGCAACTTGGGCACCTCCATGTCCATCGTAAACAGCAAAGAAAGCCGCATCTGGATCATCAGGTAAAGACAAAATATGTGTGTGAGAATCCTCCATATTTATACGCCATCCCTGCATGCAGCTAGATCCAACTCTAAATGTAGAATTCTGACAGCAAGCGGATTCTTTTGAGGTAATCGGTTCCGACAATGTTTGTCCCATATTACTGCAATATAAATTTTTATTTGAATAAGTCTCATATGAATGAATTACACACCATGTTGGTTGAAATTTATTGAAAATATTGAATCCTTCAATTCTCATATCGGCCAAAAATTTGGAAGAAAACATTTCTTCTAACAAAAAATTTTTTGACAGGTTATATTGAAAATAAATAAATATAAAATTTATCCACAGAAAACTAGATATACAAAATTGTTAAAATCAGTCATTCATAATTATTGACTTTCTTTTATAGGTACCTATGTAACAATATAAATTATACTTACAAGTACTAATTTTACATGTATTATAAATAAACTGGTAGTACTGATTACAACCTAATTAGGTTTGTCTTTGAATCACTAGAAATTATATATTTTTTAATATCGTTCACATATTTAAGATGAGAGCTTTACAATTTCAATATCACAATATAAATTACTCATACTTATTATATTTCCCTATATTGTAAGTATTGAATATTTAATAAAAATTACAATTACAAGCGTAACAAAACTTTACAAATGTCGTTGCGTTCACAATAAAATTTGTTTTTAGTATCAAGATTTATCATGAAAGAAATATTTCATATTCTAATCCCAATAGTAAACCGGTGATAAAGTGCCATTCATTTTTAAAAACATGTATTGAACGGTTTCTTTATCTTGTTAAATGTTTTCAAAAATATAACAGATAGGAAAAAATTCAATTCGTAATTTATTAGAGGATAGCTTATGAAATTGTTCACTTTAAAATTGTCATTCATCGAATGAAAAATCACATGTTCCTTGACTTGACCTTAAATTGACTTTATCATTGTAAAACTGACTTTATCTCCAATTTAAAACATTCCAGTGTTAGTTCGATACCGTTCCACTAGGTAAAACAAGAAAATGACTGCATAGAGGAAGTGTATTTGCAAACACAATAATTGTTTACATGAATTTTTGTGAATAATAAATATTGATAGAGCTAAAAGTTCATCAGCAAATAATTTAAAAGTTACTAAAAAGTGTGTAACATTAAAACAGTGCTTTAATTTTAACGGTTTTTAATGTTTTTAAAACGGGCATATTTAAGTATTCCAGACACACAATCCAATTTATTTGAAAGGGCGTGTATAAAATAAGTGCCTAAAACTACATTTTATATTAACGGTAGTAATGTTTTCCAAAAAAAAGAAGAAGCCACAAATCTCTCCTCCAACAAATTTTGAGCATAGAGTTCACACAGGCTTTGATAAACGAGAAGGTAAATATGTTGGTTTACCTTTACAATGGGCTTCAATTGTTGGAAACAATCAGATATTAAAGTCAACGAACAGACCATTACCTCTAGTAGACCCATCTGAAATAACGCCTACGGAAATATTGGATTTGAAAACTATAGTTCGTGGCGACCACAAAGTAGAGCACCGTGTGAGTAAAATAGCTTAATGTCCTAATTAATTATTTATTTTTGTTTACTGTGCTTATGTTTTTATATAACTACTAATTTCTTTTAGATGAGTATGCCTCAAGTAGCAACAAATAATAAAGGAAATAATGTTACAAATGGATTAATGTTACCAAAAACTTCTAATGTTGCTCGATCTAATTCTTTACGCTCATCCAGTCCTCCAAGGTTACGGAGAGACCATCGAACTAATGCTAACGTACCGCCAGCTGTACCTGAAGAACAGGTGATGCAATATCCCAGTTTACGAAGAGAAGCCCAACTTGGCAAACCTCAAGTTCCTGATAGTCAAACATCTGAACGCTCTAACAACCAAAACCATGACAATATATCTCATACTGGGCACATTAATGGAAATATTCAAGATCCTGCAAATGTTTACGGGGGCTATGGTGTAAGAGAACAGCCACAGATTTCTCCTGTGGGATCGGTAGCTTCCACTGTGCCTTCAGTAGGACTCTCTCAATTAGGACATACACATTCGCATTTAGGTTCACATCAGAGTTTATCACACCCCTCTTATCCACATGGGAATATTAGACCACCGAGTCATCCATCTCCGGATCAAAATCAAAATGTGAAGAGTGGAGGACAACCACAGTCTCTATCTGCGTCTACAGCCTCCAGTGTTAAGCAGCATCATGAGCAGCGATTAACACATGAACAGGTATTGCATAATTTCGATTTTGCTGAGATATTCATAACATTTTGAGCAGACAAAATAAATGTAACTTTGTTGTTTTTCAGTTCAGAGCAGCACTGCAAATGGTAGTATCTGCCGGTGATCCCCGCGAGAATTTAGAACATTTTATGAAAATAGGAGAAGGTTCGACTGGAACAGTATGCATTGCGACAGACCGAACAACAGGCCGTCAAGTTGCTGTAAAAAAAATGGATTTACGGAAACAACAACGACGAGAATTATTATTCAACGAAGTAGTTATAATGCGTGATTATCACCACCCCAATATTGTTGAAATGTACGATAGTTTCTTAGTCCAAGATGAATTATGGGTAGTTATGGAATATTTGGAAGGTGGAGCACTTACTGACATTGTCACACATGCAAGAATGGATGAAGAACAAATTGCAACAGTTTGCAAACAGTGCCTTAAAGCGTTAGCATACCTTCACTCTCAGGGCGTCATCCACAGAGACATCAAATCTGATTCAATTCTTCTTGCAGCTGACGGTAGAGTTAAGCTCTCTGATTTCGGCTTTTGTGCTCAGGTATCTCAAGAGCTTCCTAAACGTAAATCATTGGTGGGAACTCCTTATTGGATGTCCCCAGAAGTGATATCACGCTTGCCTTATGGTCCAGAAGTTGACATTTGGTCCTTAGGAATTATGGTAATTGAAATGGTTGATGGTGAACCGCCTTTCTTCAACGAACCGCCATTGCAAGCAATGAGGAGAATCCGAGATATGCCTCCTCCAAAACTAAAAAATACTCATAAAGTGTCACCAAGATTACAAGGGTTTTTGGATAGGATGTTGGTAAGAGATCCCGCGCAGAGAGCGACTGCTACAGAATTGTTGGCTCATCCGTTTTTGAGACAAGCAGGCACTCCTGCACTTCTCGTTCCCCTGATGCGTGGTGCTCGACACACTAACTATTAAATCGTAAAATAAGAAAATATGTGCCTTTTATGTCTTTAATTGCATGTAGAGAAGAAGTACTAGTAATTGGCATAAACGAAATTATTAGTGCCAGAAGATCTTGAAACATATTTATTTTACTCTATATGATTTTATTATTTTTTTTTGTTATACGTTTAGTATTTTTATAGATGATGTAGTTTTACTTGATTTGTATATAATTATATTAATACTGTTTTTAACTTAGTATTTATCATAAAGTGACACTTCATGGCAGCATTGTTTA
Organism: Dromius quadrimaculatus; assembly: GCA_963989225.1. Lineage (NCBI taxonomy): Eukaryota > Metazoa > Arthropoda > Insecta > Coleoptera > Carabidae > Dromius > Dromius quadrimaculatus. The sequence goes on from OZ022324.1 coordinate 26,086,769, forward strand.
TTTGTTTGATGATCTGAATATTGATAAGTAATTTATTGCATTTTATTGTCCAGTATTAAGATATGAAACCCGTCCAAATATAATTTTAAAACGTGCCTTCCATTTTCGATGTAATAATTAAGTGTTGAAAAAGTGTAACTGTAAGTTTCTGTTTATACAGTTACAACTTTATACTAACGGCAACTTTTTTTTTATTACTGATAGTGATTATGAAATGACATTTTAAATTTTCCAGTTTATTCATATCGTAATTTTATGGCAATATGATCACAGATGTATAGAAATGTACCATCAATCATCTCTGTATTTTTATATAGTATTATTACTATTGAAATTAAAAAAGTTTAAGTTATTTTATTGTTTAAAATATGTTCGCACTTTATTGTTTTCACAAAACTAAAATGTACCTACTTTAAGGTCATTTGTAAGTATAGATTTTGTATTTAATTTTTTCAAATTAAAAAAAAAAAAACAATATACATCCCGGCATAGATAACTTAACCAGAGAATAAAATTCTAAGAATCAAGTAATGAAAACTGGCGATTGAATAAATTCAGACAAAATTGTACACGTTAAAGAGTTACAAGTGAAGTGGATACTCGATTCTTTAAATATTAGTAAATGAAAATAATCTGTCGATTCGGTAGTAGAATCATGTGCTTATACTGAAATCCTTCTGGAAAGCTTTAATGCTGTGATAAAACTATATGATACTGAATACTGAGCCGGATTTACTCTAAGTGCCACCGTGGGGCACCGTGAAAAATGCTACCCCATCACATATACATATACAATTTTCAAATAAATAAAATAATTTATTTAAAGTGATTTTTTTTTTATTATAAATGAGATAATTACACAAAGAACATTTTCGTATTGAAAATCATAAATTAACAATTGTGAGATATAATACCTCTTTTTTGAGATAGACGCGTCAGATTTTTTGAATAATTAAATCTTCACAATCTAAGCATAAAGTATATCTGATTCACATTCAATGCAGGACTTTATAAATACAGGATTCTGTCCGAAGTGTCTAAAAAAGGTCATTTCCGGTCAAATTTTTCGGGGTCAACTTGAAATTAGTATCAATCGATTACGGAGGTCAAATACTTGAAAACAAAACCAGAGTGCCACCTCCTGCCTTGTCCGGGACAGAAAAAAAACACAATAATTGTAAGTTCGATCAGGAAAGTTGAATACAAAAATGGGTTACACTTAGGAGTGGCTGCCATCTTCTCGCACAGAGAGATGGCATCTTGGTATTTTCTTAACCTTTGCTATCGATTGATTCTAGTTTCAATCGTAAGTTCTATCCGAGAAGTTGATCTCGAGAAAATGAACCAGAAGTAGCCTTTTTTCGACACTTAGAACAGTCTGACACCCTATTGACCAATATATTTATATACAATTTGGCCTTAAGTCCGATCAGGAAACATAAAGGTGCGGCCGGCTCCCTGACTTATGATGTTAATAATAACTAATTTTCTCTACTAAAAATGTGAGTAAAATTCTAGACACTGAAGCTCTTTTCACAATTTTAATGTTAATAACAAGGAAAAATATTTTATATATTCTAATTTATGAATGTTTTCAATACGACCACACTTGACGAAGAATCTTCTAGTCGCTCAGTGCGAAATTAGGATGGGAAAAGTATGATCGACACCAGCGTTGGCTACGGATAATTCATACACTTCAGGGGCGATATTTGATATATGAAATAAAAATGTCAATTCGAATTTCTCAAAGAAAAAAAATTAAATGAGCATTCGAAACTACTGTGCTGTGATTTGTAAATATAGTAGCAGATAAAACGAATGTAAATTTCATAAATTCCCGATTGTAAGATAGAGATTAAATCAATAAATTGATAGATAACTGCAGTAAAAAGGACAAAGTGATTACAACCATATAGCTTTCATTACTGTAATAAAAGTAACATTGAAAATAGCAGACATCAGAAAATTTACGGGTTTTTATACACAATCAATAGTTTTTAAATTTAAGATAACGACAGAAAATTCACCTGTAAATTTTGTTTAATAGCACGTTCTCCACTAGTATCATGTAAATTTTTACTCAAACTGTGATATGAATGAGATTCATACAAGGTGTTATTAATACTAAGTTGTAACACCCGAATATGGCTGTTAAAACTCATTGAAACAAACAATTTTTCTTAGTTCAATCCATTTATTCGGATATTCTTTATTTAGTAGTGCTATGACTTCTCGGGTTGTATGAGCCGGTACTCCACCATTCAATCGGTTTGGGAGAATGTAGAGGATCCAATAACATACTTACCTACGATCCCAGCCCATACATTGATTGAAAAATGTCGTTGATGCGCACGAACAAATGGTGATTATTGCGAGAATTAAATATACCGTCTTCGTCTATAAATAAAATAAACTTTTCAAAACTCCTCAAACGTTCAAGAAACCAACGACAAAATATCAATCTTGGCTGGAAGTCTTCAGGTCCCAAGGCTTGCACTTTTTGTCTAGAAAATGGATGGAGATCTTGTTCCTTCAGAACCTGCCAAACTGTTACGTGATTTACATCTAATCTATTTGCTATTACTCTTATTACTCTTGCACTCGTAGATGGCTCATCTTCAATAATATTAAGAACAGCTTTCTCAAATGCAGGGATTCGACTTGGATTCCCACCAGTAATTGTTAAATGAAAATTTTCAGTCTCTGACAAACGTCTACATATTCTTCTAAAAAAGCAGCAACTTGGTTGCTGATGATTTGGATATCTTCTTAGATAAATTTTACGAGCTTCTTGTGCATTACGCCTTGCCTTTCCAAAAACCAAAAGCATATCAAGAAATTCAGTATGCATTTTTATACACAAATTATGCCAAATATATGCACATAATAAAGAACGTGACAGAAACTTTTTAAGATGTAGCAGTGGAATAATATAATAGAATATCAATCATGCCTTTTATCCGCTACGGGTTTGGCAGACACTTATAGTGCACTGATTGATATTTTCTTAGTTGTAGGGTGCGGTTTCCAGTCGTCAATCTACGGGTAATCTTAGTTTTTGTGGAGAGTGCACCACAGAATATATTTTAATTCAAGGAAAATCCTACTGACTTTTTTGTCCATCGGTGGAATTCGACCCCGCGACCTTCGGATTGCAAAGTCAGTATGTTTATTTATGAGTATTAATAGCTCAGAGTATGATGCAGTGAATAATTTTTTTTTTTAAATAAAGGCATTTCTAAAGAACAAGATCAAGAAGTATTTAAATTTGAGCGTACAATCTAGAAAATACGTGCCTTAAGTTCGAAGTACGAGTTTATTATTCGACTTTTGTTTCATTATTTAATAATTTTAAATAAAAATTTTTCAAAGAACCTAAAGCAAATGCTGAAAGTTTTTGTATTTTTTAAATATTTCTTAAAATAAGGAAGTAATAACGACTTTTCGAAAAACAAAAAAAAAGACGTCAATAACTAAGAACTGGGGCTCCAAATAAAAAATTTGAACTAAGAAAAGTTGTTTGTTTCAATGAGTTCTAATTGTCATTTTCGGATATTACAACTTAGTATCAACACCCTGTATATTAAGCCATATCTGATGGAAGCACAATTAATTGTGGTACCAAATTACCGACAGTTTTTTACTTACTTGTACAAAGTACAAGAAAGTATTGTGAAACTGACAAAATTCAACTATCGAAATTTTGATGGAAATATCCGTTTTGAGCATCCCTGAATCCATTTTGACTATTTTTGGCTTGATGTCGGTACGTATGTTCGTGCGTAATTCGCAAATCTCAAAACTGGTTGAACGTATGATGTTAAAATTTTATATTTAAGACTGGTATAGGGTCTAGTTGTGCACCTCGCATTATGGTTCCAATCGTCCGTACCAGAAGTGCACTTTACTTGAAACTTTTTTCGAATTTCTCTAATAAATCCAGAATGATCAACCTTAGGATGTTGAAATCCAGTATTTGCTATTTTTGTAAGAATCGGCAAGGCCAGAAGTGCACTTTACTTGAAACTTTTTTTGAATTTTTTGCATAAATATAGAATGATTTGCCATAGCATATTGAAATTTCGTGAAAATAACTTCTATAACATCTCATTGTACATCTTGCATTATGATTGCGATCGGCTAAACCGGAAGTGCACTTTACTTGAAACTTTTTTTCAATTTTCCGCTTAAATTCAGAATGATCAGCCATAGGATACTGGGATTTAGCGTTTGAAATTGCTGTAGCATCTGAATAGCATCTATTTTTGTAACAATCGCCTGAGCCGGAAGTGCACTTTATATGACAGACTTTTTGAATTTTCCGCATAAAGTCTAAACAATCAGTCGTAGAATATTAAAATTTTGTATTAGGCACTTCTATAATACCTAGTTGTACACCTTGCATTATGATTATGATTGCTATCGACTAAGCCGGAAGAGCACTTTATTCGAAACATTTTTTGAATTTTCCGCATAAATCCAAAACGCTTGAACGTAGATTGTTAGAATCCAGTATTTAGGACGATTATACCGTCTAGATGCTCATATCCAATTTTTATTGAGATCCACCGAGCCGGAAGTGCACTTTACTTGACTGTCTTTTGGAATTTTTCGCATAAATTCGAAACGATCAGGTGTAGAATATTGCAATTTGGTATTTCAGTCTGCTATAGCATTTGAATGATTGCCTACTATTTTCATAACAATAGACTGAACCGGAAGTGCACTTCAGTAGGAATTTATTTTTTAATTTTGCGCATAAATTCAGATCTGTTGGTAGTCGTATAATTTTGGAAATCAGTATTTAGGAATGTTGTAGTATAAGAATAATGGCCTACTGTTTCCATAGCAACCGACTTGGCTGAAAGCGCATTTTACTTGACAGATTCTTAGAATCTCTTGGGTAAATCCAAAACTATCAACTGTGGAACGATGAGATTTTGTGTTTGATTATATATATCCAATGATATTTATGATCAAACACAAAATCACATTGTATTATATATATATATATATATATATATATATATATATATATATATATATATATATATATATATATATATATATATATATATATATATATATATATATGTGTATATATATATATATATGTATATCTCCAATGATGTACAAGTAAGTCACGTGATGTTCACATAGGATTTTTTTTATTCTACTTTAATATTTTGTACATTAACATATACTAGCAGAACATCTACAGGCACATTTCTTTGGTGTTTTCGATTGATTTGTGTCTCGGCTGCCGCTTCAACAAAAAACTTTAATTCTCAAGCACCAAAGTATAATTTCGCGCACTAGATACATGAATAACTATTCTACGACCGTAGCGAGTATTTTTCGTGTCCCACTTTAATAACCATTTAAATGCGTAGCAGCAAACCTCTGTACCAAATACTTGGCCTAATCTCATAATACTCAGCTTTATACTCTCATTGCATAAATTATTATGTAACATAAAAATCTTCATGTCCACTTCATAATCACATTTATAAATTGAATCCTCTTCGCAGAATCTTTTGAAATTATCAACGCATTTGGCAGTTTTCGTTTTCTAAATTAATTTTCACTTGCATCAGTATTAATATTTTTTTTTTCTACTCTGGCTTTGAAAATCTGTTCCAAAGAAATATCTGTAATTAATTCGGAGCTATGCACTTCTCAAGACTCATGTAATTGTATATGAAATCTAAATTCATATTACAAATTTATAACAATTTACTTAAGTAATGACCGCTTAAATTTTTTAAATAATTTTTTCTACGGTCGTGCTTAAACTTAGTACTTTGCGCATCGCAAATAATACGTGAAGTAACTTTTTCGCGTTTTATTTTTGATTTTGAAAATTCAATTTTTCAAAAGTGTTTGTTGAACTTTTATTCAAATTTTGATATAAATGAGATTAATGTATTAAACTATATCTGCTGGAAGCACAATTAATTTTTTTTTAGGATATAAAATATCTGATACCTAACTACCGATTTTCTTTTTATCATACTGTGCACATTTATGCTAGCAGAAAATCCAAAAGCATAAGCAGACTGTTCTAAAGTTTCACAGCTTAAATTAATGATATTTTCCTCAGACCGTAAAATATTTTTAAGGTAGTTCCATCACGAGATGGTTTAATTAGGAAATTGTTCAAATTTGCCATACATATTGTTTAACACGTGAACAACACATCTAGAAAATTTAAATGAATTTCACCATCCCGAACCCGAGAAATATATAATTGAATTTGACTCAATTAACACATAGCATATGGACCATGCATAGGCAAACAGCACATTATTAATTTTACCGTTAGAACTAAAATTAAGAAGTTTATGAAAAACTAGGAGGAGCAAGAACAGGATATCACGGATATTGTAAAAAAAAATAAAGTTGACTGACCATCTAGTTTGACAGATATAATCTCGAGAAGTACTGAGGTTACGATATATTTTGCAAACGAACGAGCGGATGGTGGGGAACGGAACGCGGAGACGGCAACAGTGTACGCACGGCCAGGCGCGTTTGAACAGCTCACATATCGGCCGAGTAGGAAATGAAATAGTATTTGCAAGAATTGGCGAAATACTTCGAAGCATACTTTATCTTTTAATATTAACAATGTTTTTTATTCAAGCATATATCTATTCGAAGTTAGTTTTTTTAAAATGATCTTTTTTTCTTTCGTATAAACATAATGTAACAATGTTATATCTATTAATGATAAAACATTTTTTTAAACATTTTTCTTTTCTTAGAGGTTAGCTTCAAAATAACAACATACATTTAAAAAATCCATAAAACATAACGTAATAATGTAATTTATGTTAATAATACTGTTTTTTTTTTGACAACATATTTTTTTACTAGACGATTGCTAAGCTTTGGTTGGTTTCTAAAAATACAAGAATCTTACCCAAGATTTTCTTGTCTTTTGTGACACGAGGTTTTTTGTCTGATTGGTTGGTTGACAATAATTCAATTATACCGTCTCTTCCACTTTCGGCATATACTTTTTGTATTTTAGTATTATCAATCCCCGCACTTGCTATTTTTCTAATCATTCCTGCAGAAATAACACCCTTGAAAACATTCAAAGATCGTTCAAGTACCGCTGCCTTTTGTAAACGAGCTTCGTGAACGAAACATTCCGTGAAAGATTTGCTATTCGCAATTAATTTGTCTTTCGGAATAGTGGAAGCGATTTTTTCAAGAATATCGACGTCGTATGATGCTTCGTGAAATTTTGTAGTTGGTTCAATGTGAAGTAGATCTTCAGCGAGCCGGGAAAGTTTGAACATGCCGGGACCTTTCCTTTGAGGATGAAGCTTCCTTAGAATGACGAGAGTATCGGCGAATGCAACGATGACATTTTTTAGGTCTTCTATCATTGAATTTTTTTTGAGAGCCTGCAGTAACCGCGGAGTATCAAATTTGGCATTATGCGCCACAAGAATGCACGGTTTGAAAGGAAGTAACCATTCTTTGAATTTGCGTAGCACTTCGTAAATGGGAATCGACTTTATTCTTGTATCATACAGGAGTAGCTCTCCAGCGACATTTCTCAAGCCCGTAATTGCCGTTGCGCTAGGTGTAATTGGTTGAGAAGGATTGGCATATTCGGAAAAAGTGGACTCGCCGCACTTAGCAGCAATTTGGAGTATGTCCGCTGATTTATGAAGGCCCGAAGTTTCCAGATCGAAGAATATGAAGCTTGAATCAACTGGTAATGGGTTCTCCATATTGTTGTTATTCATGTCTTCAGCAAAATTATTTCCCAAATCGTCGATTTCCATGTCAAAGCCACAGTTTGATTGATACTGAATTCCTTCTGCCTGTTCTGCTTTCTTCCGCAAAGCCTGTCTTTTATCAGCCAATATATTTCTGCTGGGCAACTTTGCTTTTAACGCTCTTTCTGAACGTTTCAATTGTTTTTTCGCTATAAATGTTGCAGTATTCTTTCCGGGTGAAATTCTTATCTTTTCCGAAACAGCCAGTAGATAACTTTCACCCTCATTTTTAGTGCACACAGCGCTTGAAAAACGGAAATCAGCCGATTCGCTAAGGCTATAGCAACGATTTTTCGGAGCTTTATGAGACATTATATTGTTCAGGCTTTCGTTGCCTTGGCTTGACGCTGCAACCGAGAATTTCGCAGCGTTATTGGCGTATTTTGTGAAAATTTCATTGAGTTTCTCATACAGCCCTGGATCTTCAAATACAATTTTCTGAACACCTGATCTATCACAGCGACGGAGACACCAATGTCCACAGTTTTCGTGTCGATCAAAGAAATGGTCGGGTATGCTACGAAGGCAGTTAGCTAGTTCCACAGATTTGCCTTTATTTTGGGCTACTGCGTATCCGAAGCACTTTTTGAGATGAGGGATAGCTTCTTTTTTTTTCATCTCTTTGTAAATTTTTTGTAGTTCATACAACTCACTGACGAAATGTTTTCGGAGGTGATTCGTGTCGGCTAACTTAAAAATTTGTTGCGGATTTCTTCGACGTACTGCCGCAATAGTAGAACTGTCTTCGTCTCCGATTAAAACTCGAACATTGAGTCCTGCCACTTTCAGAACAGTGCTTCGATTCACCAACTCAGCCCCAACAGCAGGCTCCATGCCTTTAGCGCTTCCTTGGAAGTTCATCCGACAATCGTGATCTTCTTTAGATCTGCCCGCATCACAGCATCTACATTTCCTATTTCGAGTCGCAAAATCGAGAACCTTACTACTGAAAAATCCTATTATCGCGCCGTAACCATTGAGGCTGTCGTAACTCCTTCCGTTGCCTCGCTTACTCCATCCCATATCGTAAGAAACGATAATATTAACGATGTTACCCAATGCTGCATCGAATTTTTCCGTCGCTTTCAGCATAGTAGGGTCTTCGTTGAGAATTTCATGGTTGTCGGAGCTCGTTGCAGGCTCAAGATCATGTAGATGGGGATAGATCGCCTCGACTATTTCAGACGGCCTAATACAAACATATAGTCATAGAAAATAAAATAATCAAACACATAGGATATTTGAAGAAATTGACAGTTTTATTAATATTTTATGTTAAAAAAATTATCGATTCTCTCAATATAATACAATTATGAAAAAAACCCTGACCAATCAGGCCGTAAACTCACATTTCCTCACATAACTTCTCGACATTTTCAATTACTAGTTTGCGCTCTTCCTCGGCAGCTCTCTGACAACTTTCCTTCGCACATTCCTCAATCGCTGGTCCCAGTTCTCGCTCGTAACGCTTGAACAAACTATCTGTTATGGGAGGTATGTTCAAGCAAGCTAAAAGGTTGGTCAAAGCGGTGGAACCAATGCCTGCGTGAACAGCTCCTGTTTATGACAATAAAAAAGTTTTCATTGTAAATTAAAAATCTGAAGAAATGTATATAGCATTCAATTATGAAATAAGAACACTTACCAAGGACAATTTTCGTGTTCACGTCTGACAATTTGGTATCATTTTTTGATGTGTGCATTTTTCCGGTTAAAACGGATGTATTCAAACTACAACTTTCGCAAGAGACCATCAAACAAGAGTTGAGCCCGAAACGTGTTTCTTTCACTATATTTTCCAATGAAAGAACTTTAAAACAATTGCAGCACCGAAGATTCTTGCCGAGTTCTGTCAGTTCGACAATACGTCTCCCATGACACGGAATAATCTCTAAATTTTTCCGATCGGTTTGTGCTTGTGGTGTTCGCGCTTGTAACGAAGCCGCTAGGGCTTTCATTTTTTTCGCCAGCACTTTTTTTTTAATAAACCTCCCCTTTTTTCGCGTCCGATCTGACATTTTCCTGACAAATTCCTCGTTTCTCACAAATAATTCTCTCGATAAATTCAACTTCGGCACGTGAATATCCGTAGGTGTATACAACAGCTGACGCGCAACGTTGCCACGATCTTCGTTCTAGCACGCACACATACGAATGCTTCGTCTGTATAGGCAACCTTTTCTGTGTGTTGAGGCATAGCCGGGATAGTTCCGTCAAAAAGTTTACTCGCAATGTTAGATCGAAAGGATGTTTAGAATAAATTTTATGAGAGCAAATGATATCTATCGTATATCTTACTGGCACCGAGGAAGTATATATGGGATTTACGAAATTATTGATTATCATTTGAACGAATTATCAACCATTTTAAAATGCAGACGGTATGAAACTTTTGGATGGGGCTGCCGCAGGGGAACTACCTTAACACAAAAATCATTAATATTCGTGTCCAGTTTATAATTAAAATCCGTTTAAATGGAGAATCTTCAACTAATAATTTGGAAATATGCACTTTTTGAGACACACGTAATTATATATCATCAAATAACTAAATGGCGACCAATTAAAAATTTCAAAACAAGATAATTTGAAAACCATTCGATCGATTTTTGAAAATTAAACATTCACAAAATCCTCAAACTATCTACCAATAATACTTTTTTGTCTAAACCAATTTTCTAAATCTGTCCAATAAAATTTTTCATCCAAACTGAATTACAAGATGAATTTTAACACACTGCAACAATTATTCGAAACAAAATAGGCTTGATGCCATTAAACAATGAAACAAAAGCCGAATAATAAAACGCGCACTTCAAACTTAAGACACGTGTCTTTTAGTTTTTATGTTCAAATTTAAATACTTTTTGATCTTGTTCTTTAGAAATATCTTCATCTAAAGAAAAAAAATATTATTTTATTTATTTATTTGTGGGCTGAGAACTTCCAGTCTCTGACAAACGTCTATATATTCTTCTAAAAATGCGGGAATTTGATTACTGACGATTTGGATATCTTCTCCGATAAATTCTAAGAGCTTCTCATGCCTTGTCTCTTCAAAAACCAAAAGGTTGTCAAGAAGTTCAGCGTTTTGATAAATTATTCATTTTTGTACGCAAATTATGCAAAATACGCACACAAATAATAAACTTTACAGAAACGTTGTAGAGGAAAACACGGTTACAGTAAAAGAAGTAAATTCAGACAGTAGAAAGAAAGAAGAAACGAAGCGTAACAGAAATCCAAAAACAAAAAATTAGGTACATTTTTAAGGTGATGTTAATTTTCGTGTAATGAACTACTATTACGAAACATAACTTACATTACTCATTTTATTGGTTGATATTACATTGCGTAAAAAAATTTTGTGCTAACACCTTTACAGCAAATGCAAACGCTACTAGAAATAGATCCTATAATACATTTTTTTTCAAATGTCAATGTGACAAATAACAAAGAGAATTAAAATCTTAACGGCATCCATGAAGCACAAATATATCATCGCAGGGTACTAATATTCAATAATTCCCTGTCAAATATTCACTTTTTGCAAACAATTATCATCAATTCCATGTTGACAGGGAATAAATGATTATTAACTCCCTACGGAGAGAAAATGATAATTGTGGATCACGGATGCCATTGGTATATTTTAATTTCATTGTTATATGTCAAATTGACATTTGGGAAAAAATTATGGAATATGATCGTTATATTGTTTTTGTTTGCTGTAAATGTGATAGCACAGAAAATGTGAAAAATATGAAATAAGTCATGTAAGTTATATTTCGTAGTATTAATTTAACTGTAGATGAGGCTGCAAAGAAGCTAAGGTTATGTGCAAGAGGACGGAGTTTGAACAAATATCGATGCGAGCGCTCATCGTGAGCATAATTAGAAGCTTTGAGCTTCATTTCTCAGAATACGTCATTGAGCATTGTAGCTTAGAAGTGGAAATAATTGCATCAAGAATTGCATATAAAACATAGAAAAACGTTTGTTGTGTTTCAGGATGATTCAAGTGAAATATAGTTTTATAGATTCCTTGTACGGAGTTATAACATCAAAAAACGAGTTAAGTGGATCAAAACGGTAAATAGAGTATTATATCTTTCATTATTAATCTATATAACAAAGATGTTTATGATTCAATTGTGAAGTTAGAAAAATTCATCATTGCTTTGGGATTCATGAATTTATCTTTATCTCTAATTTGTAAGGTGTTTCAGTGATAGAAGTTTATCAGATCCACTTCGTAATAATTTTGTTGTTAATATTTTCAGCAACATATTTTTCAACATGTTTAATATGATAAAAAGCTAATTTCGCGCTTTTCTTTAATGCTTCCTCGGTAAAAGGGATACAGTGTTTAATACATTCAAACCCGGTCCGCAAGATCATCGGCGCCATAGTTTGAGGCTATCCTGTCAATTTGAACGAATTAAGAAGTTTTCTCTTATAGGTACGTCATAATTGAAGAAAAAAATACCCAAAATAAATAATTTCAATATACCTTTCATGCTATGCAAGTTATAATATACGCACACAGCTGGATTAAATAATATTGGTACATTTAAAAAAATATAGGTATGAAAGAATGATAAAATGGGAGTTCAATCGTTCTCCATTGCCTGCTAGAGGCGCTAATAGACTTCATGCACACAGCCTATAGCTTGTTTTTAATTTATCAGTAAGAATATCAATATTTTAAACATAGTTTTTAAATATCAATTTGTCGGAAGTTGCACAGATGAAATGATAAGAATATTCTAAAACAGGGCTAACAAGAAAACTTATGCTTTGCTCATTTTCAATAACTTTTATATATTTTTTGAAAAGTGAAGAAATTTATGTTGCACTTCTGAGTAAATCTTCAAGGCCTAGTTGCACAGTCTTTAGTTTAACCTAAATGTAGCTTAATTACCAAGGTACCTAACGATTGTTGAGAAAATTGTTACTACGGTATTAAAGCTACGCTTAGGACAATTTAAAGACTGTGCAACTGGGCATAAGTCTTATAAATTCAAAAATCCGTGAATTATGAACAAAATCGCAATTAACTAATATATTTGTCACATAATTGAACAATTTTATATAATATACAGTAAATTTGTAAACAATTATCATATCTCTATTGACTACAAAACAAATAAATATTTATATTCTTTATCGAGATGGGAAATATTCCCGAAATTGAATTTTTTACTAAAAATTTTGGTTGGATACGTTTAATAATTTGAAACATTGATATGATCTTTCAATAAAATAGATTTGCTATTATAATTTTAAAATAATTTCTACTCACTTTTACATCTGCAAACGACCATTTTTGCAAATAAGATCTGTTCTTCCCTTTATTTTCTCCTGTTGTGGTATGGTCTTGTACTATTTATTTAATAAAATATCGTCTTTAGGTGCAGAAAAGAGAGAATATTTTTCTTTATATGTCCTGTACCCACTACTACAATTTGGCACAAAACAATTTCTACCTATTTCACAATATAGGCCTACCTCTAGCTATCTCTCAGTTACCTTCTCTCTCTAACGATATTATAGTTTTGGCTTCGCTTTTACAACAAAGTCAAGATAGGGAATTGCATAGGCGTGGTTTTAACTTACCCTTCGTAGATTTTTGCTAAGTAGCTTTGAATAAGATAAGATAATGCACTTCATAAAATATTCCACAAATTATGATTTATATTGGCGTCAAAAATTTTGAGAAATCTTTTCCTGTTTCAAGAATGTTTTTAGAGCAAAATTTTGTCTTAGATTCAATATAATTAATTAACCTTTGAATAAAAAAGCTATTAACGCTGAGTGGCGTCTTCACGTTTCGCTCTTTCCTTATTTTTGATATCTATCTTAAATCACCATGAATGACTTTTTTTAAACGATGTTTTCTGAAATTACGCTTGTGAAAATACCTTCAAATTGTACAATATTTTTCATCGACGTTTACAAGTGATAGTAAAGTATTCCACTAGGTTCAGTAAAAAAATTTATATAATAAAAATTTACAAAAAAAAAAACATAGGAAAAAGTTGGAGAGATTTTTTTCCATATAGTTTTATTATTACTCATTCATTAATAACAATGTAAACAGCGCAACACATGAAAACAACAGTGTCTGCTTACAATTTTGGGAACGAATTATAAAAACATAGTTCAAACAGAAACCATGCATGTAGGCACGTGTACATATATTATTGCTTCTACACTTAATTAAATACACCTTGTTGAAACGTCCAAAGCTAACATATCTATGGCAGGCTACTTTCAGTAATCATGATTCAGTTGCTGAAAACATTTCGTATTTATTCGTATAACATGAACGCCATTATTGATATGTCCCAAAAGAAAAACTCTTCAACGGAATGTTTCCGACAACTGCTTCGCTGGATTACAAAGACAGAATGAACGAAAGTTTGAATACACAATTTATATTGCCTTGAGCACATGATTAAGTATTGTAATCGAACTTGTTTTACCTATAATAAATCTTACGGGCTATTATACCTTGCGTCTGATTAGCTATTAATAAGATACGTTTTATTATCATCTTTATTACAGACTCGTGTTTGATGGTTTGATTGTATGTTATTGTTCGGCAAGTATTAAAGTGTACGTTTTATTTAATATGCAATTTTGTATTGAAAATAGTCAAAGCAAGAGTTTATAACATCTTTGGCAAATAAATAAATTAATATCAATAGTTTGGAATGTATACTTACAATAAATTGTAAAATGCGTGGAACTAAATTCAGAAGTGTATGTTAAAAAAAAAAACACACTTCAATAACAGCCGACGAGTATTACTTATGAAATGAATTGACTGATGCAGTCTTAATTTTTGCTGTTCAGAGGTAGTTGTTTGAAACTGCAAAACTTGTGCTTATTGTGTGTTGTTACCTGTATGACGAATTTCAAGCTTGGTATGAGTTTATTGGGTGGTATCGCAGCGGAGCACTGCTTCTGTTTGTCTCACATGGATTCCATTTGCTCAGTTAGCTCGAGGATGGGGCTCTCGCTCAGCGGCAGCAGCGGCGGCCACATACCGCTGCCGAGAGGCACCGGAACGCCCTGTGCCTATACGTCAACAACACACTTCATACATCACTTCACCACATTGCCACGTCACGTCACGTCATGCTCGTGTTATCAAACTTAAATCATACTATCTAAAACAAAAAAACAGCGTTTCAAATCCAGCGAAAAATGAATAAAAATATAAAAACAAATTAGTAGTGTTTCGTAAAAAAACATAGTGTATTTAGTAGCTGCACAAGTACAATAATTAATTATAATAACAATAACAAACACTACTAACTAAATAACACAGATACAAATACAAACATATAATAATTATATGTAATATTAATCGTAATTTGTACTCGAAAAAATAATTGGTAGCTATGAAATATCACACACTACATCGTGCAAAGCTACAAGTCAGGTACCTGAGTCCAAGCGGCTGTGGCCGTGGTGAAAACAGGTTGTTGCCATCCAGTGGCTAATTCGGAAATCTGGCAAGAGCTCTGCAAACTGCTGGGCAAATTATTCCAGTTGTCAGCAGCAGGATTAGAACCAACGCTTACTTTCTTCACTCCACAGCTAGAGTTCGCGCCTTCCACTATGGCCTGAAATGCCATCAAGTCTTTACTCTCTGAATCGGATAACGGTAATGGAGGTAAAATCTGCGTCTGCTGAGCTATTTTGTAACTAGCCTGCCTAAGCATCTGTCGACGGGAAAGATTCATCACACCGTGGCTACTTTCTCCACTTTGATTCGACGATTGGTGAGAAAGTGCGCATTGCTTTTGTAGAATCTGGCGCTTTTGTTGCAACAATCGATGTTGCATTAATTGTTGTAAAGGTGGTTTTGTTATACTGCTACTGTTTTCCGTTTCTACGGAAACAGGAGAACATGATGCAGTGCTAGCATTGGGAACAACATAATTAAAGTTATCAGGCAGGCTTATTCTCTTTGGCACGCGTGGTTTGTCGCCCAAATGCAAATATTGTGCATGTTGCTTCTGCATTTGCGCAACTTCTTCGAACGGCACGTTCGCTTGATACTGTGTCTTCAGTTTTTTCGCTTCTTTTTGAACTAAATGCAACTCAAGAACTCCCTTAGCTTTGGTATTTTCACTAAGTTTTTGACTGTTAAAAGCTATCACATTGTTTGTAGCGTCAGTCTGGTTAAACTGCTGTGCTACAAGGCCGTCGCTAGCTCGCCGACCTTCCCGGAAGTCAACTGGTGATCTTGTCAAGTTTCGCGCACCACTCTTAGCTCCCGATAAGTACACCAGTGGATTATGTTTATTTACAAGTGCCCTATTCGATTTGGACACATATACGTTTGTATGTATAGCACTCGTACTAGTAACCATGTGGTCTGTGCCAGACATACCAATTCGATCGGTAGATGTACAGCTGGGTAAACTGCTAGTCAAATCACTAGAATCTGATAATTGATACTCGAAACTTTCGAAAGTTGAGAAATTACTTTGCGATGAGTCTCGGCTAAGATTTTGGCTTAGACTTTTACTATTATTGAAATTAGTTACTACTCCACTACTTGAACTAGAGCTGGCATAACTCAGTCTCGGAGCAGGGGTGTCTTCTAAATCAGTCTCGCACCCCTCATCTGTAGAGCTTGAATACTGTGTTTGTATATCGGTGCTGTAGCAAACCGAACTTGTTATTGGAGTGAATCTATTTAATGAACATTTTGAATCATGGTGAAGTAAATTATGTTCTGATGGCAAGGATGTCTCGTTGTTTGGTTGCTGTGAACATAAAGCGTTCTGAATGTAAGCATAAGTTTGAATGTGGTTCATGTAATCTTTGAAAGGTGGTGTGCTTGTTTGCGCTCTTGTCAGATCTCCAAAATGTGTGATGTCGGATAGGCGACTGCTATCCAGTGATGCTGTTTTTTCCTGTGTGACTGATGAAGGAGGCACAGGTGATAATTGCAACGTAGACATGAGTTTGGACGCCTCGTTGGACATTGTGAATGTTGTGGAAGTCGACTGTTGTAAAAGTTTGATCGCATCCTCGCTGTTCGTTGTTGCTAATAGTTTGGTAGCGTCGATTCCAAGCACCGCAGGAGACTCAGATTGAACAAAAGAATCAGTTTTGGGACGTGAAGATGATTGTGTTGCATGCGTCGTCACATCACAGTTACTGGCGAGGTGTTGCGAAGGCACTATGGTGGAATGATGCAGAAGTCTTCGGCAGTCTTCAGAAGTATTTGCTCTACCTATTTTACGCATTGCTTGCTCTGCTATGCTACTAGGTCGTCGCCGCTGAGCGTCTCTTCCAGTTGATTGGGCATCTAGAGCACCTAATTGAGATCGTAACTTTTCCAACAACAGATAATATATGGCAGCATGGTGGTCGTAGCTACCCGATCTAATGCTCTGTAATGAAAAATAACAGATTAATTTTTTAACTTCATAATTAATAATATAACCATACCTCTCTTGTTTTACTACTGTCAATGCCAAGACTTTGCATCAATCTTAAAATTTGTTCGTTTGGTGTCGATGAAGACATTGGAGGAGCCAAAATAACTTGAGGAGGAATTTCTGCTTGCATCCATCTATGTCGTTTGATTTGAGATATGGAATATCGTTTACTAGGTTCTAATACTAACATTTTTCTAATTAGAGATTCACAATCTGCAACAATTTTCAAATTAATTTTCAAGTACTTTGAAATAAAATTTATTAAATTAATTACAATCTTAAATGTCATGATGTTATTATAGGTAAAATAAAATGAAAATGTGTAGGTGTCGTGACGTTAAACGAGAAGTTATTTTAAGGACTCCCGCACTCGTATATTTAATAAATTTTGCAAAAATATGCGAATCTGAACATAAAATAAAATCAAGTTTAAGTATTAAAATAAATGTTTACGTCAAAATAAGAAAAATAAATATGACAAGCCCGTTCTTTAGTCATATATAAACTGTGGGAACTATTCCATAGTGCATAAGGTTTAATTCAATTTTAATAGCTACACGTGATTAAGATCATCCGTTCTTCTGTCACAGCCATTTTTCTTCAGGACGAAATATACCATTAATTTAAAATTCTTGAAGTTATAAAGGTAGCTTGTTCGTTCCTTGGAATGGCCAGAATCCCAAGAATACTTTGCATCTATTTAAAATTAGAGGTCCATTCTTTTACCACAAAAAATGGAACATCTTTTGATTGAGGCTTATTTAGGGATTCTCAAACTATATTTGTTCAAACATTGTGTTGTTTGATTTCTAATATATTGTGACACTGTCTATATACCCAATACCCCTGTTTTTAAAAATTTTGGTGGAAGGTGATCAATAAAACCGCCCAAGTGCGAGTTTCATTTTGAAGAACAGAACTTTATGAAATCAAAATACTTTCCGAATTTCTTTCGAGTGAAACTCCAACAATTTCCATAGCATTCAAAGTTTCTTTCCCAAAATGACGATTTACGAAAACCGGCTCATTTCATTCTTGATATGAGATCTTTCGAAAAAAATCCGTGCAATTAAGACATTATTCTTTTTAGAGCTGGATTCTACTAAGCGTTAATTAAAGTTGCAAGACATCATAGTAATATGGTATTTATTTGTGATACATATATTCGTTATTCGCTCCACCGTCACTACCACCTCTACTGCCAGCATCCAACCTGCCACAATTGACGTCACACTTGCGTCATCAAATATGAACACTAGGAAGCCGGACGTCGTTCTGCTTCACAGTGGGAGGCGGACAACTTTAGAACTAAACAAAAAATAAAATAATATCGCCCGCGGAGAACACGTATCATTGTCATGGTCACTCAAAGACATACTCGCATTAATTTTTATTGATTATTCAAAGAAACGATTACTACTTTCTGCGATCACAAAAAATTATTATCAAATATGAAAATAGATACAGTAATACCGGCTGTATATTAAGAATACGAAGCAATTATTTAGAAACAAAATTGTTTATGTTTGTGTAGGTATGTATTTTGAAATCAAGTGGGAATGTTTGAACAAATGTCGATAAGTGAAAAGAATGATATATGTGGTAATCATGGAATCCGCACGTTCAAAATGAAACTTCTTCTGTATTAAATTATAATTTACGCTATCATCATTTTCTTCAAGAGGTGTATCTCAATACAAGATATTGTGAGCTTATGTGATTTAATGAAAAAAAGAGTATAATAAACTATTCGTGATAGTGTGAATAAATAATTTTAATTTTAATATATGTATATAAAGCATATTAAAATTAAATATTTTAACGGGTAATTGCAGAGAGATTGAGTGAACTATTAATATATTTAATTTCTTTATATTTTTGCTATATCAAAGTTAATGGCTGCGTTTCCTCTATAAACTTTATATTCCATGTGAAAACGTATCTACTGCAACGATACATACGAGATCTTTTGTCTGTCCCGAAAGAATCCGACTTTCAACCATAGTTATCTATCTAGTGTTTAATTGTCAACAAAAGATATTCACAATTTGTGTGCAACCTTCGTGAATTCCTTTCGCCATACGACATGACATATGAGCAGCTCAATCGACCGTGACACGCTGTTGTATGAACGTCAAATCTCGTGTATGCCGCATTTCACAATAAGCGAATGCATTGAATAGAAATTCTGCATTGAATTTTGTCAAAAAATATTGTTCAGAAAATATCGCTATGGATCAAAAAGTGTACGGTAATGCATCTATGACCCTGAGACAAAGACCAAATCCTCTGAGTGGATGATACTCAAAGAACAACGAGCGGGAGAAGCGCGTCAGAATCAGAGTAATAGTGAGGCAATGTTTACTGTTTCGATTCATCCGAAGTGTGTTTTTTATGACAAAAATATTGAACAGTGAATAAAAAGTACTACACCGAAGTTCTGAACAAATTACGTAAAGCGGGGGAAAATAAACGGCCTAATTTGTTGATAAGTAGTGACGATGCTATATCACAACAACGTAGCTGCCCATTCATTACAATTTATTTGGCGATTTCTAGTGTAATATGAGATCTTTCAACGGCATCAGTTTTCATACGGCTCCCTACGACTTTGGACTGTTCCCTAAATTGAAAAATAATAATAAAAAAAGTTGAAAGCCTCAGAGGAAATGAAAGAAATGCGACGAAGCAGCAGTTATCAGCTAGGTGAAAGAAGGTTGTGACTTCTAAAAGGATGAATCTTTAAGGAGACCACTTCGATATTGCCCCAAAATGAATTCAACCTCCTACTACAGCTTTAAGTTAGATACTTTTTGAACAGACTTCGTATACTAGAATTTGAAGAGTACATCGGTCGCACGCCGTGAAATCCTATAATTTACAAATTCCACTTTGTTTAAGTCTCATGTCCAAAAATCACGTCATACAAAATACCCTCACATACAGTTCCACAGTGTACAAACATGCCGAACAAAGTATGCCGAAAGGGAAGAAGTTGAATGATATTCCACAGTTTTAAAATAGAAAATACAGTAATAGATATAAAAGTGTATTCCGTCAAACTCTTACCGTTGTAGTTACACGCCCAGTAATAATTATACGAGATCCAATCTTGTGCTGAACTACTGTTTCTTAGAATATTAGAATGATTAATGGAATATTCGTGCATCTGGTTCGTATCTCTGAAAATCTTTTCAACTTATCCCCTTTCAACATACTTTGCAAGCTTTTGCATTTGCGATTTTGTAACTGTAGGACTGATGATGGGAATATTCTATATGATTTGGCATTTAAACGATATGAGATTTGAACGAGTTGGAACTTATAAATTATAGAATTGTATAGGTAAGGCAAAGAATGTTTAGAGTTGAAACAATGCCGTCTCTTTCACCAAATCGTCAATTTCACTACAAATTAACTGATTAAAAGAAGTTTCATTTAAAAAATGCTGGAATCCGATCGAGTATGCAGAATAAATACCCACCAGAGCTCATGAAGTAGGGAATTCGGAAGCGCCCAGACAGAACGCGGTCTCGGAGAGCTTGTAACGAACAGCCATCGAAGGGCAACGCTCCACAAACCAATACATATAGCACCACACCGAGACTCTGAAAATACAAATAGATAAATATGAATACATGTACAAAATTGTCAGCTCCCAATTCAAAGCGTGCGGTTTTGTCTTCCTATATTTTACTTGAAATGTTTGAGTACTTTATGTAAAGTAAAAACTGTAAATTTTTCCAAATACATAATAACTTCTTCAAATAACAGTTTTTTTTGCAGCTTGGCTCAACTGCCTTCGGAAAAAAAAACGATACAATCAACATTAGATCTTCCATCAATATAAATATTACACATCACGCCGTAAAGCAGCTTCAAGATTGATCTATTAGGCTACGAGGGTAGTTCGAAAACTTCTCGGCCAGAAGCATAGATGTCGTTAGTATGACCATAATGCTGTTATATTAATTAAGTAAAAATCTTCAGATGGTGCCGTGCAAAGTTTCAGACTTGTGTTTACAGTAGAATTTTTGTAGCAGTGATGATAAGTAAACGATTTTGAATAAAATTGAAGTTCGTGCCGTGAAAAAATATTTTGTTTTGAAAGGCTTAAGACTGGCAAAAATATAAAATGAGTTAAACTCTACATTAAAATAATCTGCTTCTTCAATCCGATGGTTAAAATTGGGCGGCTGAATCTAAACGTGGCCGTGCGTCAATGCAGGATGATGAACGCACGGGATGCTCAAAAACCGTCGTGACCGACGAAATCATCGTGAAAATTTACGTTTTAATACTGGACAATCGTCGACTGAAGGTTCAAGAAATTGCTGAGGCTGGATATATCTTGATAGACCTCCATATTTTACGTGGAGTTTCGCCTGAACATTTTGCAAAAGTGTCTAAATTATTTAAACGCAATTTAAAAACGATCAGTTTATTTTCTTTAACACTGTATTGTATATTTCATAACCAAAAATTATGATGGAACAAGTGACATTCCAACAAGTCGTTTAGAATGATTCTGTATGGTATTCATTTCTGATCTTGCTTGTGAGGTTTCATAAGTTTGAAAGTTTCTTCTAAAATATCGATGAATTTCCAAAATCTTGTTAGAGAAAGTATAATCTACAACAAGTATGGCGTATTCTACACTCGAGAACCGTAATCCTCGTCTTCGGTTCGAAATATAAACTTTTCGCTCGTTTGGAATAAGGATCATTCCAATACTTATTGTAGAATATACAATTCTGTCATAATCTACTAGCCTATATTAACATGAACAAGAAATTAATCCTGATTTTATTTTGTGGTCCATAACTAGAGTTACCAGGTGTCTATATTTATCCAGACAGTTTGGTATTTTAATGTTTCATCCGGGTGAAAAACTGAAAGAAATCGGTTAGTGGAATGTCCGGTATTTTCTAAAATCTTAACGAAATGTCCGATATTCTCCAGAATCTTAACGAGACTCAATTTTCTTAAACGTACAATAACAAATTCAATCGTTCGGCTATACTTTACAATCCTCCCGTGTCAGATGAGTGCAGTTTGTTGCGTGTTTCTGTAGATCCCTTTGATCCTGTTTTTCCGACGTAGTTTAAGTGAGCGCAGATCTTATTTCGGCTGTGTGTAATATGTGTCAGAAGCGTAAGAAGGCGATAAGTCGTTCAAGTACTTTGTAGGTTAGTATTCGATAAGTTTACTTATTTATTCCGATCGATTCGTCAATCAAAATGAATAAACTGATTGTTTGATTTAAAATTTGGAAACTTTTATTTTATGGAGAGTGAAACTTCGGGAATTCAATCAAATATATTTAATGGAATTTTCCTGTCAACGGTTTCGACTAGAAATTAGTCATCTTCAGGACGAAAAGTTATATCATTGTAATAATTTTAGAATTAAATAACGTATTTTTTAAATCTAAAATTATTACAATGATATAACTTTTCGTCCTGAACATGACTAATTTGTAGTCGAAACCGTTGATAGGAAAGTTCCATTAAATATATTTGACTGAACGCCCGAAGTTTCACTCTCCAAAAATCCCAACAGTCAACCATTCTAGCAGCTTTTATTTTATTTCTTATTGTTTATAACACCTGATCCTTCGTCCCTTTTCTATCACTACTGTCAGTGTCCTACCAATGTTCGGTTTTTTCTTTTTTCTAGCACATCTGATAACTTATCCATAACTGATTTTCGACAAAATCATGCACAATATTTTGGTCATGGTTACGGTGCATTTTACTTTGCATTAGAATGCAGAACAAAATACAGCGTGATAATTCTTTTATAAGTGAGCTTATCTAAATAATCATCTCGAAGATTATGAAATGAAGAATTTAATTAACGTCGTGAAGTTATTTTACGATATTTCCTCCAATTATTTCACGCCAGTCAGCATTAGAGTAACGTTATACTGACAGTGCACAAGTAGAGAAATAGTTTTTTTGCAGCCTAGGCAAGAAAAGTGTTGCTGTGGAAACAAGGCAAACTTGACGTTCGAGTATAATTTTGAGTTTTTTAATGTTTTTGACTCATTTGGAAATAAATTTAGCTCGTACATTTGCTTATTCCATCACGGTATTTAACAAGAAAAAATATTATACTGTCTTGACTGAATTGATATTATCTAATCTATGAAATAAGCCAAGGCGGTAAATCTGCTATTTGCTTGTCTAGTCAAACAAATAACTATTTAATTTTTTTAATAATAACAATAATTATATAATTTCAAAGAATATAACCTGCGCGGTACGCTTATTTGATTTTATAGAATGTGATATATCATTATTGTAATTTTTTTAAATCGATGAATCACTAGTAAAAGGTATGAGTGGGAGTATAATAGCCCTTTAATACAAGTAACAATATGAGCATAGTTTCGTATTCTGGAATGTGAAAGATGGAAAATGGAATAGCAAAGATATTGAACTCACCCAGATGTCGATTTCCGGGCCGGTATAACGTTTGCCCTCGAATACTTCAGGGGCGGCATAAGGAGGAGATCCGCACCACGTTGATAGTTGCCCCCCGGCTACGTAGTAATTCGAGAAACCAAAATCTGCTATTTTAATATTTGCATTCGAGTCCAACAGCAGATTTTCCGCCTGAAAAAATGAATGAAGTTTTATTTTTGCAAAATACTGAACAACTTAAATTTAAACAGGTAACCCGTTGACAAATAGATTACAAAATCTGAATACATTCTAGTCTGCGGCGAACTTGGCTTGGTTCCTAATGTATTCAAGCTCAAGGCACTTCTCGCTCCGCGCAACAAAATTTGTATCAAGTACAAAATTAATTTAAATTTTGAAAATCAAAATTGTTACGGAAAATATATCTTAATACGTGTTAGAATTCTGCAAGGGCCGTATTGGTCTAGCTTTTGACAATGAGATAAAGGTGGATCCGATAATCTCTAAACAATATTCAGAGATAAGCTAGTAGTTTGTAATATATTCGCAGCGCATTTATGCAAAAAAAAAAACGCTATTATATTCACTTGACCATCCGTTACTCATTTTCATTAATCTGTAGTTTTGGAGGTAATTGCACCAAATTTTCAGGTTTTTTTTTTTATATAGCTTAGTCATAACTTAAAACTGGTACTAATTTGATTGATCAATTTTGCACTCCAAAGAATAGGAGTTTAATCAAAGTTCTATAGCATACGAAAAATGTTAAATAATAAATTAAAATAATTAACCTTATCAAGAAACAGTAACTTTGTTCTTCCCACGGCACAGACTGAAGAGAGTGGAAAACAAACTCTTGTTGAACGCGAAACATAGGAACTTCGAATCACCTCTAAGCGCAATAGTTCGTCGACCGACCACCAACAAAAACTGATTGTCCTGATTAACGTATTCTCTTTCTCCTTCACTCCTCTCGCATTGCGAGAGTGTAGATTTCACAGGGATCTACCCCATTTTTCATCAGTACGATTTATCGTCTGGGCGACACTGCTAAAGAATTTATTTGAAATAAATATGAGTCAATGTATCATACCATAGGAAAAATTTGAAAAATTGAATTACATTCAAGTGCATATCATAAGAGTTTTCTTTTGAGTACTTTAAAGAAAGATTAGAAATTACAAAATATATAGAGCTTGACTATACGCTTATTGTGTAGCTTTGGTGACTTCGCTATATCTTTACACGGTTAAGTATACTTAATTATTTTTTTTGATCCCTTGGTCAATTGTATATGTGCCAACCCTAATTCTTTTTTTTACATAATTTCACTTCACTATTGTATAGCGGTTCATAGAAAACATCTTTCTTTAAAATTTCATGAATATAGTATCCAAGTTAATTGACTGAAACATACGGACGGACGGACATGACGTGATGATAAGGATTCCGTTTTTGTCATTTGGCTACGAGATCCTAAGAAACCCAGGTTTAGATTTTTTTATCCATGTATAAAACCATGCATGAAATAGATAAGAACACGTAGTTTGAATTCAAATTTTTATGTAGTAAAAATCGAAGATATCAATTAATTAGATGTCGTGAATAAAAATTTAAACATATTTCTCAAGAAATTTTGTTTTCTAATGGATTTAGATTTTTACGGCAATAGACATAATTATGTTCAATATAAAAACATGATTACCTTTTTAATATGAAGTGAATTTATATGCTTCTTTGAAGAAAAGCAATAATTCATTTTGTTATTTACGATTCCATAAGAATTTCCTAGTGCTCCATTTTATAGGTACGCTTTTGTGATTTCGTCGTCTCCACCTACACTCGCATGTGTACTGTGGTTGAGAACGGGGATTACGAAATTACGTCACTAGGTGAATCGATTTCTGGATTGCATAACATGACCCATTGGTGGACGTCATACAACAGCCCAAATGGAGTAGAAAAAAGTAGAGATAGTGGTATAAGGTCAACAATAAAAGCAACTAGCGTGTGAGATATTCATACGATTTTAATGACATCATCAATACTGTCTATTTGTTCTAATTGTATACCAAAAAATTTGAGAGTCAAGTCCGGTTATACAATTAACAGATTAGTTAAATTATGTTTCTTTTTTATGGTTACAATTACTTCAGCAATTGTGACCATGGTAAATAAATTCAGTTCATCTAAAGCTAAATAAACTTAAATTACACACTCGAGCCTTAGTACTTTATGTGCCTAATCACATAAAGTAAAAAATCTAATATATCAGCAAAATAATTTAGTAATATTTATTGTGAATGTACTTACAGATATTGAAAATTGTATTTTGAGATAAACCATTCTCACTCACTTCACCTAAGAGATTATTAAATCATGTTGTGATGAAACGGATAACAGTTTTAATTTCTGTTTTGCACGATTGGGCGTTTTCACGTGTTTATCGGCCCTCTATTTGAGGTGGTATGTTGATTTTACCAGCAAACTGTGGTTACTATGGTTATGCTGACTTACCGCCCATGGACAAAGGCGGTAAGTAAAAAATTGTGAGTTTTCACAAAAAAAGATTCATTCATTTGTCTTTATCTGCTATTGAATATTCAGAATAAAATATCAAACTTGACAGCTGACAGCGAATAAACAATAATCAGTAGTAATTTAATTTAAAGGAGAAGATTCAGATCCATATTTTGGATCTTCCAATCGTGCAAAAAGTTTTGTGAGCATCACGGTCAATAAGTACAGTACCGATTTCGTATAATATTTGGAAACCTCGCCAAGGCTCGGCCTCCAAACTATTATTCTCAATCGGTAAACTGTACTTACTGACCTTAATACTCAAATAACTATTTCAATTTAATTTTATGTTTGTTTATATCGTAACCATGACAAAATTGTATTGGGTATTATGATTTAGCTTGATCTTAGAGCTGATTGCATCGCACTAAAAAATCAACATATTAACTTAATGAGTTACAATTTATGTACTCGTTTGAAATAAAAATAGTTTGTATTATTCGAAGCAAAAATGGCTTTATGTGCTTCAGTTACTTTGATTCACATAAAGCCTAATTTTTGCTCCTAATAATATAATCTACTATTATTTGGATAAAATTCTGTATAAAAATTATTCGAAACACAACTTTTCAACAGCAATGTGCTGCCTTTTTCTAGTGTATGAATGTATAATAAATAAATAAACAAAAATTGTCAAGGCAACAAAAATACAAAAGGTAACTAGATAAGTATAAAATATTAATTCCTAAGATCGTAGAGCTCTGCCTGTGGTTTAGCTTATAATTCAAAGTCCACAGGTCTTCAGGAGATAAAAATGAAGGTCTGAATAGGGAAATAGTCAACTCCTTGTGGTTCTAGGTCAATCTGGCTCTACTCTTTTTGGTTTGGCGCATAACTGAACCATCCACAGATCTTCAGGAGGTGGGCAGAAGTAACTCTTGTAAGTAGATTCATAGATAAAACTAACTTGAAATTATGAACAAATGACTGGTAACCACGATCAATTGGGTTCATAAACAGTATTCAAATTCAAATTATTCAGTGTTTTTTTTATTCCAATTGCTCCTCTTATTAGCCTCTTGAACCAGTTGTTCTCTTTAGCCAGAAGCTTTATATTCTTAAAGTCAAAGCCATGTAATTCTTGAATGGCATGCTCACCCGCCGCAGACTTTTCTGGGTGGTTCAATCTTATATGACAAGATTGTCTTTCAATCTTGTTTCCACAGTACTCTTGGTTTGTCCAATCTAATATTTTTCGAGCAAAATTCCTACCTCTTGTTCTATGTTATTTTGGATACCGCACAGGCAGATATATAAGCGCGTTTAAGTCCCTGTTCCAAGAATTGCTAATCACTAATAAAAGACCCCGCATAAAACCTTATGGTTTTGGATCTTGGTGAAATGAGCCTAAATTGTAAAAATCAATAGATGTTGATGTACGCTGATTAAAAAACTCTAGGTGATAAAACTGAAAAATCAATTATTTTCGAATAACAACTATTTGATTGTTCACAATTTAAGTTAATCAATTTTTGTTGAACATTGAATGTGTTAAGTGTGATTGTGAATTAAGTGCGCGACTCAGTCCTTTGTTTTAGTTTAATCTCTCAAATGCTACAAAATAGTATATAAAAAATAAATATGTTCGAAGCCTATGTGCTCAATGATGTAAATATAGCGGATAGCACTTACTTTCAATATTATTTTTTTCAAAAAAAAGATGACCGTTTGACTTTTGACACAAAGCATTCAATGCTGAATTTTGCCCTGCATTTTAATGCTGCATTCTGATGCAAAGAAAAATGCACCGCGCCATACATAAAATCAGAGTTCAATGCACAAATTTTTGTGTATCACACGGTGCATTTTTCTTGGCCTAAAAATGCTTAGTTCAGATATAAAGCAGAATGCAGCATTTATTGCATTGCATCGAACGACCCTTATATTAGTTTGTTCTAATTTGATTCGTTTTTCAACAAACGACAAGGAATGAGTAGAAATTGAATGTGTGCGTCTGTTTTGTTGTGCAGAACGCAGTAAATCTATAAGTTTGTACAGACAAAAAAACTGCAGCTTGCAAGAATTAACAGGAATAAAATTGTTTGCTGCTAGATGAATCTAGCTCATTAAGGAATGAATGCGTGTATCGGATACCGCGCACACTACTCTTTCGCATATTCTTGTATCAATACTTTATGATTCTAGGTGAACGGGAAAAACCGTACTGGTCTTGTTGAATGAGTTTGCGAGTATCAAAATATGCAGCATAATTAGCTATATATTTGATTGTATTGACTTAGAAGAAGCTTTTTTTACATCACTAAGGAACCGTAGACCTTTAGAATTTGACATGTTCAACTGTTCCTGAGAAAAAGGAGTTTTTACAGTTGGACAGGTAAACAGACGCAACAAAGTGATCCTATAAGAGTTCCGTTTTTACCGATTGAAGTACAGAGCCCTAAAATGTTATAAAACTATATGTTATAATATTATAGGCCATCGTAAAGGCAGCGTGATGCCGTTGGGTGCCAACCGATCTCGCCCTTACGGATGGCGCGATCCAGCTTCAGTAAGTGAGTGGAAATCTATGGTGACATTAGAAAATGACAGATTCAATATTGGGAACCTTGTGAATTTCATAATCCTCAAGAGCGCCGTGAATATTCACCGATGCTCCAGACTTCATGGGATGGACCTTACGGAGTCATTAAATGGAATAATGAGGTTATTTAGCGGATCCGAAAAAAAATTAAAAGAGTAGCCAGGACGGTGCATTAAACGGCAGTGATGAGGACAATACCAATCAAGCCCGAAAAATGTGAACTTAATGAATCTGAACTGATGTTTGAAGAATTCATGGATTTATACTGCTCGGATTGAAAGGCACATCATGGCGTGATCAAAGAACAATGCGTCCTGTTCAGAGTACTCATTCGTTATTTTCCAAGTATTCAAGAATAAATTTGGTCAGTTTGACAAATGAAGACAATAGTTTGAGATTGGGAAAGTACAACAATTAAGTGGCTGAGGAACAGATACGCACCAGTAGATCTTTTAGTTGGTGACCAAATATCTGTTAGATAATGAACCAAATTATCACACCGTCTGGAACATCTTGGTTAACCTAAAGAAGAAAGTTTTGGCCTTGAAGATCAGAAAATTGGCGTTCCCAAAGATAGCTGTGAACTGAATGGACTTGATTGAGGGTCATCCGAAATATTTTGGAGATAATTTTCAGAAAAACCGAAGTCGAAATTATTGCTGCTGCAATCCTAGAGGGTGCGTCGAATCGGAAGCCGCATAGGCAGGCATATAAGCGCGTGTGATTCTCCACTCCAGAAGTTGCTAGTCATCAGTTGATGAACAAATAGCAGTGTCATAAGTTTTGCTACTTTAAGTTTAGTTTTGCTGCTTTTTTGAGTGATGTTGTATCAATTTTTATTCATTTGAGAGAGGGGATTCAGTATTAAGTTAAGATACCCAGATCCAGTATTTAGTGTTCGGATTATAAAAATTGTAGATTAATTTTCATAGCAACGTTTATAAAAACAATTATTACCACAGAAATTAAGCTTATGCTACAATTCTATGCAACTATTGGTCAGTTGCACCGCTATTTTATTTAAATTTTAAGTTTTATTTAAACAAAAAATATCGAATCGGAATAATGACATCAATGTTCTGGTCACATTTGACTTTTGATTTTTGAATTTTGATACGATATTTTTCAGCTAAGCGATACTTAAAATTTAAGGGACAGCGGTGCAACTGACCATATAAAGTTCTAAAGTTTTTAGAATCTTATGTAAAATGCAAACAAAATTGGAAAGAACTTTTTATAGACCAGGAGTCGACCGCACCTTATGTTTTCTGATCGAACCTAGGCCAAATTGTACATGAGTCAATCGGGTATTTAGTGGTCAATAGGACGCCAAACTTAATAAATGCAGGGTCCTGACCTAAGTGTCGAAATTCTAGTCAAGTTTTTCGACGTAACTTCCCTGATAGAAATTACGATTGAAACTAGTACCAATCCATAGCGAAGGTCAAGTACTCCCTGTCCTATCCAGGAGGGCGGCAGCCACCCCTATGTACACTCACGATAATTATTATTTTCGAATTGAAGCTCGAATCTTCCTGACCTGTTTTTATCAATATGAAGCTTAATTCCCCCTAAACACGGAAAAACCGGGATACATTCGATGGAAGAAGTACAGCTGCGTTCAAAATTAGCACCTAAAAATCGGATAGACTTTAATGGCCAGTTGCACCGTTGTTCCTTGAATTTTATGTGTCGTTTAATTGAACAATATCGTATCAAGACTCAAAAGTCAAATGTGACATAAAAATTGCTGTTATTATTCTGATTCGAAATTTTTCGTTTAAGTGAAATTTAAAATTTGAGCTAGAGCGGTGCAATTGGCCATAAGAGTGGCTACCGCCCTCTTGGACAGGCTGGCAATCGTAAGTTCTATCTTAGAACCGGACCCTGTATTTATAAAATCTGGCATTCTATTGACCACTAAATACCTGATAGATTCATATACAATTTACCCTTAAGTCTGATCAGGGAACACTCGACTATTATCCGTATGATACAATAGATACAATCAACAAAAGCTAATACGTTTTTATCAATTTCTTATGGGTTTATAGATCTGTAATGGCCAGTTGCACCGCTCTAGCTTGAATTTTAAGCTTCACTTAAACAAAAAATATCGAATCGAAACAATTGACTTTTGAGTCTTGATACGAGATTGTTCAATTAAGCGACACCTAAAATTTAAGAGACGGCGCTGCAACTGGCCATAAGACTTATATATTTGAACAGAATTGCAACAATAGTTTAAATAATCTGGACAGTATGGTTTATCCTGAGCGTAGTTCAATTAGCTATAGGTAATAATTGTTATTAAGGTAATTGACCTATATTTAGGATAAAACAAAGACTGTGCAACAGGCCCTTAGTAACTACATATTCTCAGGTAGCTGCAAGAATTACAAAATTACAGAAGAATTACCGTAGAACAGTCTTTGTTTCATATGTCCATGTTCTTTCTAGTTTGTGAGATATAATCCGCTTTATGACTTTGATGTCGACTAGTAATGCGCAAATTGAACTCGCTCTTTTTATATTTTTTAAGCTTATATAAGTGTCATTTTGTAGCATATGCCATAGGCAAAAATAACACTAAAAAAAGAAAATTGTTGTATCCAAAAGAATATTTCGTATTATAACAGCGTTTTGATACTTTGCTGTTCGTGACAGTTATGGTATTGAATGTCGTTAGATTTTACTTATTTTTATTGGAACTGTTTTTAAATCAATCTGTTTTAAGATTTGAATTTCTAATGTTTTACAAATTTTCACTTTTTCATTCAAATTTGAATAACTGAATTAATGTTCATGATTCAAATAGATTTAATTTTGATTGAAATAATATAATTATTTGATTATTTTTCATTTTACTAACTAAACAGATATTTTATTTATTCGATCGAAATACCTATAGCTGTGTGATCTCATGCAAAAATTATTTGGAGACAATATTTATTAACATGAGAAAAAGTAAATTATAGCAGTATAATTTGGTGATAGTAGATGTCCTTCCGAAATAACATTTCGCAATTGTTTCTGAGTCATACATTTGTCCGTAACAACTTGGCTGTCAAGACAAATGAGCTGACATTGCGGTGTAGACGATATTTACTACACATAAATGTGAGTAGAATCCGAGATACTGAAATAGTGAAACCTAGTTGTCTACGAAGGTCGGTTCACATGGTCACAATTTGTTCATTTATTAGTGCTGAAGCAGTTGCCAAGTTGAAATATTTTGAACTCTGATTCATATTATTTTTATGATTTCATTAATAAAGTAATTCCAATAACACTTCATTTTCATATTTCAATTTCAATTTATTAATCAGAGTACGTAACACGCAGAATTAAATCAAATTATATAATCGATAAAACTAGTATTCTAAAGAGGCAATCAAAGTTACCTTACATAGGTCCAGGTTAAGCTAATCTTACAACCTAAACTAAAAAAAATAATAACAAAGACCTTTGCAGCCATTGTACTTTTCTAGTCATCAGTGAGTACATACTCGTATACCAAGACATTGCGTATTAATGAAAATAATTAAAAAGAAAAAAAAATCCAAAAGCTTGTAGACCAATAATTTATAATTTTCTTTTTCTATATAGAAGATGAGCATGTGGAAATAACAGAATCGTTTGTTGAAGAAATATGAATTCGTTCAGTGGTAGATCCAAGTTAGTTCTTATTTTCTCGCGATTCTGCAATGGAACCTTCAGCAACTGAATTACTTTTCCAATCACCGTATCTTTTTAAAGTTGTAATATCAGCACCACTATCTGCTAAAATTGTTGCGGATGTTCTCCAAAAAGAGTGACCCGTATACATGGCAGTGTTAAGAATTTCCAGATACTTGGCAATAAGTCCAAGAATTCTGATTGAATAAAATGTACATTTTCCAGAATTATAAAATAAAAAGAAATTTTCTAGTTCCTTGATCTTAAACT
Source organism: Dromius quadrimaculatus (assembly GCA_963989225.1). NCBI lineage: Eukaryota > Metazoa > Arthropoda > Insecta > Coleoptera > Carabidae > Dromius > Dromius quadrimaculatus. The sequence continues at coordinate 26,119,539 of OZ022324.1, forward strand.
CATATAATTTTTAATAATACTAATACTAATGTAATCTACCGCGTCATCATCATTTAAAATCGTGAATGTTCTTGTGTGTCTTTAATATAAACGACTATAACGGAGCCTTCCACTTTTAAGGACGTTCACTGGTTAAATCGATTTTCTTCTGATTTTCCTTAAATTGAAAAATTGTGTGAATGAAAATGCCCTCTATACAGTAGTATTTTTCAAAATACCGCTATCCATTCAAAATTTAGAGAAATTTGTCGTTAAAGTTGGCGACTTTAACATGGGAGGTATGGGATATGCATCGTAAAAATGAACATTTTTACTAATATCAAAAGAAGTTTTCTTCATATATCTCTGAAAAAACAATATAATATAGAATAGAAGGTGAGGAAAATTTACCATTCAAAATATTCCACCTTTCCATATTCATTATCAAGAAACAGCCATAATAAAAATGTAAACACCACAGTTTTACGCTGGGAGAAAGAGACATGAGAGAGAGGTTGCAACGTTGCGGAATCGCTCTGCGCGTCTTATGGTCGCTCAACTCACACAGGCACAGATTACGTCTGTCCATGTAAAGCTATGTTGCCGCATCAAACTACGCACACTCCCTCTCTCTCGCACGAATTTTTCTGTCACTCTCTCGCCGAGTGAACGTCCTTAAATCATCAGCTAAATTATGCAACTCAACACGCCGATAAGCTCCAAATAAACCAAAAATTGCAACAGGCTGAGAATTACAGTTTTTGAGATAAAAATCATCAATAAATATTTATCATTTAGAGCGTTTACGAAGAATTTTATCAATTGTTCCTCTGAAAATACAGCAGACTACCTTGATGAATAACCAATAGAATAATTCTTGAGGAAGGCAGTAAGTTTAGAACAATTCGTGAAGTCAATATTGTCTTTGACTTGTAGCATACATTTTAATTTGGATTTGGAGAATATACACCACAGCGATGAAGTCTTTTAAATTTTCGACTAATAAAGATACAAGGATTTCAAAATACTTGATCTAGAAAATAGACGAGCACAATCGTTTCGGTAACTATCGCCGTATTTTTTGCTCTCAACCATTGCCAAAATTTGTCACAATCTTACGTATAGCTAGCTTACTACAGTTTTTTTTTTTTGTAATTTCTCTATAAATGGATAGCTGATACTGTAGTCAGCCATTGTACTCTTTAAAGCAAAGTATATGAAATTCGTTTGTAATCCAGTATTATGGCATTCGTAAAACTAGGGCATTCACTTCATTCATGCGCCAATTTAATTCATGCCATTATACTATGAATTATAAAGTAATTTCACAATATACTATTATTATTTTAGAAATATGTACTAATATATTCAAGAAAATGCATATTTATTTATTTATTTCAAAATACACTGTCCAAACAGAAACCCAAAACTGGACAGAATCAAAAGTACAAAGTAACAAAAAATATACAGATGAAGACAAAATACGATTAATGTATTGTATGAAATATTTGTGAAAAAAAGAAACAATGATAATCCAAAATATCTATAAGTTTTACATTTATTTTGCTGAAACAAATTGAGACGTGTCAAAGCTTGAGACGTTTAAAAGTATTGATAGTATCATAGAATATTTCAGCTTGATTTTGAACACTGTTGTAGGTATCATACATTTGATTCAGGGGAGATTGGAGAAGGATATTTGTACGGTATTTAGGTGTTTGGAATGTCTGCTGACTATGTGAATTGAAGGAAGAAACTCGGAAGTCCACTAAACTCAGAGTTGTTGGATCGTCTAAAGAGTTATTTATGAGTTTATGTAAATATAAAAGCTGTGTTCTATTGCGTCTGTCGGTTAACTTAGTGAAGTTGAAATAATCTAGAAGGTATTCGTAAGACACGTTGAAATCGGGGTAAATATAATGAACTTTGAAATACAGATACCGTAGAATTTTTTTTTGTACTGATTCAAGTAAAGAAATATATGCGTCATACGAAGGACTCCAGATTATTGAACAGTAGTCAAGCTTACTTCTAACAAAAGCATAGTAGAGAAGACGAATGGGTTGTATTGAGGTAAAATTACGAGATTGTCTGATTATGAATCCCAACATTTTGTTTGCAGAAGCAGTTATTCTTACTATGTGTGAGTTCAGTATAGTTTTTGTATCAAAGGTAATGCCTAGATCAACTGTTTGCTCACAACGAGATAATGGAACTCCAGAAATAGTGTAAGGATAAAGGATAGGGAATTTTTTTTTTGTAAAAGACATGACTTTGCATTTATCAATGTTTAGTTGAAGTTTGTTCTCATTGCACCATGAGTTTAATTTATTAATATCCTCTTGGATTGAGTCACATTGACTTAAATCTGATAATGAGCTAAATAATTTAAGGTCATCAGCATAAAGTAGATTGAAGTGGTTAAATATTAGGGGCAAATCATTAATAAATAAGAGAAATAATAATGGACCCAGATTGGACCCTTGTGGTACACCTGAAGATGCTGGAAAAACAGAAAAGGTGGAACCCAGATAATTTATAAATAATAAACAATTGCTTAAGTAGGAAGAAATTAATTGTATCAAAGCCAAAGATAAGCTATAGCCATTTAATTTACGGATAATAATATCGTGATCAATAATATGACACAAAAAAGTTATTTATACACATAACGTGTTTTACAGAATGTCATTTTAGTTCCTTTATCAGTAAAGCAGCGCTGATGATTGTTCTAAAAGTGCCAATGGCAGACTACAGTATCAGCTATGAATATAGTGATCAGTGGTGTGAGGGAAGGAGAATGAGTGATTCTTTCATTACTTCAGCATGAGCGTATATTGAGAGCATGCTTATGTATTTTTGTTTAAGTTCTGCTATCAACTGACTCTTGTCCTCTAAAAACTGTTTCAATATTTAATATTGAAGTTCACAGGTAAGTTGTCTAATGACCAATTTTATGACAGAGAGTTAAATTAATCTTGGTTTAAATGACGGAGAGTTAACCAATAAACTGAGTTTCAATTTATTTAATTAATCTCTTTGGCCAGTGATGACACAAAAAAGGGCAAAAATTGATAGTGTCACCAAAGAAATGAATCATTTAAACCGAATTAGTTTAACTCAAGATCCTGAAATAGGCCATAAGTAGTACAATTTCAATTTTCGTAAACATCTTCTTAATTTCCGACTATAGTTAAATTATTTTTATGGTTCCCAACAAACAAAGAAATATTATGCAACATTTCATCTTGAGCCTTCTCTTTTGCCTTTAATTTCATTGAAGCAATCACTCCTCTAGCTGGAAGATTTAACATAGTTTTTACTTCTTTAGAGATTATGTCTAGCTCTGGATGTTCGGGGCAAAATCCTAGTATCTTACTTATGGCCGGTTTTGTAGAAGACCAAGTAAATTTACTATCAGAGTAAATTTATTTCATTTAAATAATTCTAATCAATTTGAATTTCTTCATGACAACAGAATCATTGCTATCAAATAATCGATTGTCGTTTAAAAGAGTAAATTTTATTTACTTGGAAAGTAAATTGATCTGTCCTTTATAAAATTGGCCATTAGTCTGATAAATTCTTTCTACTATTCAAAATATGATTCATAATACACATTTTTACAAATAATACAAACAACTGATGATACTTTTCTTCTAGGATAGTTCTTATTTTTATAATACTTCTCTTCAGATAGATTAAGCAAGGTATCTTCGTCCCCCGCCATCGAATAAAACAATTTGAAAGTTTTTAATTGGCTTCTAAAAACTTTAGTAGGTATTTTTAAGTAATATGATCTGAAACTATCATCAAAATTTCAGGTCACCTCAACATATCTTATAAATAAGTAAGATAAATGATGGAAGACGATATTTATGTGATAAAAATGGCATGTCATAGTATATTTCAGGGGGAAAAAGTAAGAGGATATTCGCCCATCTTTATTCATTTTTTCCATTATTCTTTCGATCTTTTGCAACGTTCATAACCATTGTACTAAATACGATGTACATAAATGATCATAAATAATAATTGACCGCTTCATTCTTTTTTCCTTGCCGTACCGTTGTAATAGTAACTACGATTGACGGATCATTATAACCCAGCAATTCGAATAAATGTGAGTTTAATTTAAAAAATTACTCAATAATACAATTCTTTCCAAATTATGTAGATTGATTAAAAAAATTTTATTTGTCAATATGATAGATAATTTCATTATTATTATTTATGAAAGATTAATTTACCCAGGCATATTGGATACATTTTATTATTTCAATACAGGTTAGTCCAATGTTATTATTAATTTACTTTTCGAACCTAGCCATAAATTTTCAATTTATTTAATAATCAACAGACACTCGCATTGTGCCACTTGAAACACCAACCACAGCAATCATTATGTGAGTGGCACGATAAAAAATGCGCTCGTGAGCAAATCGTTACATTGAAAATTAATGTGTCATTTGGTTAGTTGATACGTGCGTCACACAAAAAAAAGAAAAATTGATATTTTATTATTATGAATGGCACAGTTTAATGATAATACAAAAATTAGTAATGATATTTTTGATAGTGTTAGGTAGTGGCATCAGTAATACGACTTTAGTATGGATGGAATTTTACAGAAGATAATTATTTCAAGTTTACAAGCTTTCACTCAACTATTAATTTGATTAACTTCCTTGATATCAATAAATTTACCAATTTCCTATTTTCCCATAATCCTGTGGGATCAATTATCCATAGCAACTTAGTGACACTGACTATCAGCATTACCAATATAAAATTCAAATCTACTAACCTTGAGATCTCGGTGAACGATATTCCTGTTGTGGCAGTACTCCACGGCAGAAAGGATCTGCCAGAATTTAGCTCTGGCTGTTGTTTCGGGCATTCGGCCATATTTAGCGATGTAATCTGGAAATAATCACGGAAAAATCAAATAGCGAATAAGTGAACAGCCAATTTGTCACAAGAGCTGAATAAAAAATTGTATATTGTGGAGCTGAATTTTAAATTATTTATATGCTTTACAATCTGTCAGGGGCGACTGGAGACTATCTCTACTTTAAATTTAAAAACGCAGATACGTAATCAAGAACTATAACAAAATATGCAGCGATGCAGCTAAAAGTCATACAGAAGTGAGAATGCAGCGATTCGCTACACGTTTTCGCATGGATTCATTTCACAGCAATCCTTTATAATTTTTTGAAGACTTGAAGACAGATAAAATTATTGTACAGTGTTTGAAATTGATGAAATGAGGTTTGATTTTCAAATGAAACAAAATAGCAGAATTAATTTTATTGGTTATAAATATTGCTAGATCACTTCAAACTTGTAAAAAGTGAAAGAGATTTGTCCTTCTCTCCCCATGTACAACTGTCAGTCCGGCTATCCTTATTCGGTTAGGAGGAGAACAGCTCTTGAAAAATATTTAGCCGTAAAGAAATACGATATTCTTGATATATAAGGATAACAAGACAACAGCTCCCATATGTTACAATTTAAAAAATATATAGGTATACTTCTGAGCTCTTGAAAATTACCTATCATTCAAGATTCGAATCCACAATCAACTGGAAAATGTGGAATTTATTACTTATAAATGCTATTTCTAATATTTATTGAGCACATATGCAGCAGTAAAATTATTAATTAGGTATGTGAAAATTCTAGAACTCTATTCTAAATTGTTCGATTAATTCATGATTCAGAATACGAATTTTTCTTGGTGTTTCTAAGATCGATCTTTCATTATCAGCTTTAAGGAAGAATAAGAATAAAATATAAGGATATAAAACTATGTTGCTGTATACGAAATGTTTCATACTTTGACTTATTATGGTGTTGAACAAAAAATAAATTGATAGCCTCAAAAACCAAATATTTCTTAATCAAGATAAAAATTTAAATAAATGCATTTTCACGTATTTAGTATTGTGAAACCGACAAAATTAAAATTTCGAGATTTTAATGGAAATATTCGTTTTGAATATCCCTGATGAATCCATTTTGACTATTTTCGGCTTGATGTCGGTACATATGTATGTGCGTTCGTAATTAAAAAACCGGTCGAAAATATAATGTTGAAATTTTGTATTAAAGATTGGTGTAGGGGTCTAGTTGTGTGCTACGCATTATGGTTGCAATCGTCAGTACCAAAAGTGAATTTTAATTGAATTTTCCGCATAAATCCAAAATAATTAGCTGTAGGATACTGAAATTCAGAATTTGAAATTGTTGTAGCACCTGAATGGTTATTTTCTATTTTTGTACCAATCGGCTGAGCTTGAAGTGCACTTTATATAACAGACTTTTAGAATTTTCCGCATAAATTCAAAACAATCAATCGTAGAATACTGAAATTTTGTATTAAGCATTTCTGTATAATCTAGCTGTGCACCTTGCATTATGATTGTAATCATCTGTACCAAAAGTGCACTTTACTCGAAACATTTTTCAATTTTTTCCCAATCTGATTAATGTTAGAATTCAGTATTTAAGACGATTGTACCATCTAGATTCTAGATGCTCATATTCTATTTTCATTGCGATCGATTGAGCACTTTACTTGACAGTTTTTTTGAATTTTTCGCATAAATTCGAAACGATCGTCCGTAGAGTATTGAAATTTAGTATTTCAGTCTGCATCTGAATGTTTGCTTGCTAATCTCATAACAATAGAGCGAACCAGAAGTGCACTTCAGTCAATTTTGCACGTAAATTTGGAACTGTTAAGCTGTAAAGCGCACATTACTTGACAGATTTTTAGGAGTTTTTGGATAAATCCAAAACGATTAGCCGTGGAACGATGAAATTTTATGTTTGATTATCGTCCAATGATGTACAAGTCACGTGATGTGCACGTCAGTTTTTTTTTTGTTTTTAGATTTCTTATGAATTATAAAAAGAACTAAGATTTTTGTCAATGTTTCACTATTCTTATAATAAGGTATTTACCATTTATTTGATAGATATATTAATTTAAAAATTTATTTGAAAATGGGATAATTTGCGTTTTAAAAGATATGTATCAATTTATTTGGCAAAAAAGTAGCACTATTACTGGAAATAACGACATTCCCAGATTTTAGTTTATATGATATTCATGATGATGACATAGCAATTATCTTCAATTTTGGTCTGAACTGCTGAAATAATTTATAACTGAGACTAATCAATAGAAAAATTGACTGATCACTGATCCCGCGCAAGAATTAATTAATTATGAGTTTTGTTTTTCACAGAAAATTATGGAAAAAAATATATATTTTTTCTTGACAATATTTGCACAAACAGCGTGATTTATCCATATAGTAATGAAATAATAACTATTTTATTATTGAAGATACAGATACCGTCATTATTGTTACAGAAGAATTTGGCTGCTACTTCGCCCTCGTCTTCGCCTCGGTTTTTACCCTCGCCTACACCGAATGCAGCCAGCTTCATTCTGAAATATAAAGACGGTCGTCCTCGGACTTTGTAGCATAATATACTATTTACACCTACAGTTTGAAGTAGGAACATTCAGATTATGTAGGTACTTTTAGAAAATTCATCATCATCATCACTGACGCAACAGCCTTTGTAAGGGCCTGGGCCTTTCTAATCAGTATCACCGAGCCGCGGTAACATTGCCGTACTGCCGATCAGAATTTCGTGCCATTGCTACATATTTTAAGGTGTATAGGTTGGCAACCTGTAGCACCCGAGTGTGATGATGCAAGTAGCTGCATTTTTTATTTTCACGACAAATCATACATTGTCGGTGAGTGAATGCGAACCTGCGACCTCTTGGTCGAATGACGTCACAGCATGTATAGGTGAACAAACACGCTCGGCCATCCGCACTCACACTTTTAGAAAATTAGTTGATATAAAAGAAAAAAAATGCCATTAATTTTATTCAGTTCAAAAAGCCGTTTGGCATAGTGAATAAATGTTGCGTTTTGATGCAAAAATAGATGCACTAAGCCATGCACATTAGATTTCAATGCACAATATTTTATGAGTCATGATATTTATCTTTGCATTAAAATGCAGTTTTTAAAGAACCGATGTAAAACATGCCCAAGTTCTGTATTTTATTCACTAATGTTCAATACAAAGGTGGTGCCTACGACAGATATAAATACAGAAAAAAATATCAATTTCGAGATTCAAAACAACTGTTTCATTTATATACCTCAATACTTTCCCTTGAATATTAAAAGAATAACCATTACGCATAATTACACAAAAGTCGCTTTTAATGTGTTGAAGTTCGATTTAAAAATATAAACTTATGAAATGGCAGCTATGTTCAATTCTATATAGTTAGTCAATAGATATTCAAAATGCAATTCATCCTTACAAAAATCTTTGCTGAACATCCTCATTTTTTCCCCTTGTACAATATATACACTTCATTTCTACTAACTTTATTTCGCTCAGAATTCATGAACTTTTATTTACAAATCAAGTTATCAATAATTTCAAGCATGTAGTTTTATAATCTTCCATCAGTATTAAAAAATTATCCGAAAATTTCTCTCTCCAATTGATTGGAATCTTGCCGCCTTTGCAATCCAGAGCACTGGAATACCTTTATCCTGGAAATCAAAATACGACAAGCGATGCGCAAACAGAAGCTGGGTCGGGAGAGATGGCATTTAGTTGCTGCGAAACTAGATGTTTTGACCCTGGCCGTGGGTAGAATTCAGGCCCGCAGGAGAATCCGTCGCCCAAGCAGTCACTGGTGGGGCTTTGTGCGTCACCACTTCCCCTCCAAGCTCTCGAATGACGTCAGTACATCAAGGAAAATTCCCCGCCGTGCCTTCTCCACCAAACTTTACATGCGAATTTCTTTTCAATTGGTAAAATTTTTATTATTTGAATATAAACGGACAAAAGTTGGCGGATTTCATCCTAATATTAGAATGAGATAGATATAATGTTTTTTATAGTTTACCAAAAATAGAAAAAAAGTATGCTAGTCTGTTTCTTCTAATGAATAATTTCAATAAAAATGAAGAAAATTGAGTTTTTTGAATTAAAATATTATTTTTTATGAAACATAATTATTAGAGATGACAGTTTACTGCTAGATGCAAATGCGCATCACTTTTTTTAATTTTTAAAATTAATTTTTTACTTTTTCTTTTTATGGTTGCACAGTCTAAGCTTATATACAATTTAGTTAAAACTAATGTCGCAATTTTTAAAATTTGAAATAAATAAGAAAACTGCCTTATATAATTTGGAATTAATGATTATACTGCTCTGGTAATTTAGTGTTATCAAATTTTATTTCAGTTATCATAAGACCTATTTTAATATTTAATATAGACTGAACGAACGCTTTCGGAGTCCTTCATTTGAATACAAACAGGATGTTTTTAGACCAAATTATGCTAGGAAGGAACTACATAATAAATCTGCATTTCATAATTTCAGCTTTAAAATTTATTTCAAATATAATATTGAAGATTTGAAGAAATCAATTAGAGAGTAAATTGACATACAATTTTCTTTTCTTCGACTTTAATAATATATAATATAATATTGACGTAATCAATTTTTCGCACTTCCGGGATTCAAAAACGAATTTAATCACTCATTTCGAGGACTTGAGTTTAAATTCAGTCCTACAGGGATCTAAAATGATCAAAACTCCCAAGGGACTCAAGTAAAATATCCGAATTTTTCTATGACAACTGAATAATCAAAGTACCTAAATGTTAAGTTGAATTTTTTTTATCAGAATACGAACCTTTATTATTGATGATTTAAATCAACATTTATATTAGCATTATTGCAATCTATACAATTTTACAAATACGTCGTATTATTGTCCGTAGATTTTCTAAATTTTTAGAATAATAATTTTTCAATTATCTCTTCTGCAGCCTTATCAATATCAAATTTTTTACTCATTTTGTTGACAGCAAGCCTTGTTGGCGAATTTACCCAACGTTTTTGTATGAAGTCTGTTATTGTCAAAATTGTAAGAATAATATTGTGATTCAATATAATACGGTAATGTGAAAAACAGCGTAGATAACACAGGTACGACTTCGTCTCGTGCAATAAACTTCATCCTCAAGAGTAAATCACGCAATTAGGTCCCTCGTTACAATACTTTATTATCAGCCTATTACAAGAGTACTCATTACTAAGTGCGAATATGTTGGCTTTGTAATGCAAAAGTTAGTATGATTTTAATGAATAGTAATACACTCTGTGGCGTACTCTCTATAAAAGATGAGAGTACTCGTAGCTTGACGACTGTTAACCATAGCCTACGGCTTGGGAAATGTCAGTCAATCTGCCAATGTTCATCAAAAATAATGCCTGCCATATTTGTAGTTACGTATTGGGTGAAATTCGTGATTGATATGTATTTCATTTATTTATCAGCCTATTAAGTTTTCTGTAGGAAAAAACTAAAAATAGCTCGTTTTCTTCGAAATAATTTGATTTATAATTTGTTTCTGATGTGTGAACAACTAAGTTTAAATATGGCCGAAGGTTTTTTTTATTAACTACAACTGTTTGAATATTCACCCAGTGCGAAGTCATCGTAGGGGAAGTAAGATCAAAAATCATTGAGAATAATAGATATCAGAAAATTTACAGGTTTTTATAGACAAACAATTATTATTTTTAATTTAAAATAATGTCAGAAAGTTCATCTGTTACACCTTTTTAGCAGCGAGTTATCAAGTAAATTTTACTCAAATTCCGATATAAATAAGATTGATATATTGAACTATATTTGGTGAAAGCACAATTAATTTTTTTTACAGTCACTATAGAATGATACCTATTTCGCACGCTCAGAGGTTCCTAAGGAAGCCGCGTGGCGGCGCGAAAAAACTGCTTCATTGCAGTCATAATCTTATTTATTTTTAATTTATTATATCATTTCTCTCCAAAATGGAATCAATATGAATAATTTTATCAACGTTTGATAAATTGGAAAAAGATCAATACAGCAAATTCTTTCTTAGAAAACAGCATTATTTTGGTTTTGGATATTTCCGCGGGCACCTATAACTGTGGAAAGAATGACATCCGTCACTCGTACAGATCGATCATTTCGCACTTGTATCAAAATATACTATATTTAGGGTAATCGAGATTTTTTGAAATTTCGAAACATTGATTAATTTTTACGTTTTAGATCCAATTGAATTCAAAAAACATAATTTTATAAAAAGTCTGAAATATGCGAATAAAAGGAATAATGAAAATTACAATGTGAAATTAAAATTATTTTCTTGAATCTAGGATGAATGCCAGAAGTTTGAACATATTTTCTATTTAAAAATTTATGGGACGGAACAGTTAGTATAATTACTAATAACGTAGGCAGTGGTAAAGAATATAGCATCTGGTTGTCAAATGCGGATTTTGTTTATCATAAAATGAAACATTGTACGTGTCAAAATATGAACTACTAATAGCCAGTTGCACCGCTGTCCCTTAAATTTTAATTGTAGCTTGATTCAACAATATTGTATCAAGATTCGAAAGTCAAATGTGACATAAAGATTGCTGTCATCATTCTGATTAGATTTTTTTTCAAGTGAAACTTAAAATTTAAGCTAGAACGGTGCAACTAGCCATAAGTGTTTATTGTATTTGTAAAAGGTTTGTTTTGTCTGTTATCAATTATAATTTGAAGAAAATTTAATTATAATAGTCTAATGGCTAGTTGCACCACCGCCACTAGATTTTAAGAGGAGAATATTAACCGTGGTAACAATTGTGCATACAATAGTTACCATAGATATTAAACTCCACTTAAAGTGGTGCAACTGGCTATAAGAGCTGTCAGCGTTTTCGAGAGAAGATTTTGAGAAAGCTGGTTTTTTAATATATATTTTCTTATGCTCTCTCGAACAGCTGCCAGTAGACGTTGCGTTCTCTACTGTGCATATACACATGTATAGGTGAAAATATTAAATTTGAAATAACTTTTAAAAACCATTATAAACATGGATTTATTATTGCCAGACATTTTAGTGGTTGATAGAAACATGCCAGATACAATTCCTTTATTAAGAAAAAATTATAATTTTCAACCATTTTAAGAAGACTGAAATTTCAATTTTATTTTATTTGAATATAAAAAAACTATAAAACTCATTTATCAGACACTAATTTGGTTGTTAAACGAGAGCCAGACCGATAATATTGTAAAAATAGTATGTATGTTAGGAGAGTTCAGTCCGCTTCACATCGTACATCGGACTTTCATACCAATCCCAAAATCTAACATTTTTAGTACTTGTTAAACAAACTATATTAAGCTATTTCTGACGTGTAAAAATCAAGAATTAAAAATCTTACTTTTAATATATTGAAAAGTATAATGTATCCTTGCCTCTTTCCCACCCATCTACTTTGCAGCTATCTCTTTCTAACAGCCGGCATACTACCACGGTATTCTACAATATTAAATCGGTCTAGCTTTCGTTTATCAACCAAATTAGTGTCTGAAAAATTAATTTCATACTTTTCTATATTTAAATAAAATAATATTAAGATTTCAGGCGTTTTAAAATGGTTTGAAATTATTATTTTTTCTTTATAAAAAATATCATCTGGTATGTTACTATCAGCAATTAAAATGTCTGGCAATAATAAATCCATGTTTTTAATAGTTTTTAAAAGTTATTGAATTAATATTATTTTTCTTAAATTTATTCCAAATTTAATATTTTTACCTGTACAGGAGTTATGCGCAGTAGTGAACACAACGTCTACCGGCAGCCAGGTGGCCCAAATGCTGCTCGAGAGAGCTTTTTTAAATTCTCGTTTTTCCGACATTGCTAGCTCCCGTACAACAAAGTATGTTGAAGATTTATACCCAATTTTCATAACAATTTAAAGTTATATTTATAGTGGGATCTAGGATACCATATAAAAATTTTACTTCTAGAAATCAAATGTCAAGACTGTATGTTTCAAAGGATTAAAGACCCCGAAAACCTAGAAAAGGACTCCTCAGTTTTTAAAATACTTATTTTATGTAGGGACTGATAACTGAAATACAACCGCCGAGTGTCACTTTGACGATGACAGCTATCACTTTGAAATATGCAATTAATTTTATCTACGATACCTACTCTAAATTTATGAAACAGCGATAAGGCTAGCCATAAAATTTATGGTCGGAGAAGTACTGTGATAGCCATAGTAGATTTTTCAAATATAGAATCACAAATTTAAATGCTAATTCTGAGAATATAAGTAATTGAATTCATCATTTTGTACTCTCGGTAAGCGGTTTTTTTACTATATTAGTTTCACTCAATGTATTTATCATGCTCTTTTCATCAGCTGATGATAGGTTTGTACTCCCCAAAGGTCCATTTATGTAACGAATAAATATCAATGACAAACAATAAGATCTCCATTCTTGGATCCTTTGACGCCTTGAAAAAAAAGCTATCGATAGTTTTTTTTTAAATCATACTTTGATACAGTGCAAATTTATAGCAAGCTTTATACCGTTCATTGCGAGAAGATTGTTCTAAAATTTAAAATTCTAAATCAACGATATTTTTCTCAGACAGCACATTTCTAACATAATAGTCTTTCATATTTATGTCCATTTCATAATCACATTTATAAATTAAATGCTCTTCAAAGAAAATTTAAAAATTATCAACATATTTGCCACAGTTGTCTTCTTTTTCTAAATAAATTTTCACTTGCATCAATATTAATATTTGTTTTTTTTTTCTACTTTGGCGTTCAAAATTAGTTCCAATGGAGAATAAATTCTTCAAATAAATTTTTATTTCAAATCAATATTTATTGGCCCTTTTTTATATATTTTGACACAACTTAACCAGATTTTCATTGAGTTCTAAGCTATTCTTTCATTGATAACATTTACTTTTTGTTAGCATTTTAACCATTTTATGCTATTCTCGGTGGAATAGGCTTATTCAGCTGGTCGGGACCAGATGAATACGTATTCAGCACAGTGAAAATAGTTCATGGATTTCACCAAGAATAGCATAGAATGGCTAATTTCAGATGGCGCTAAGTATCGTTTTCTAGTTACAAAATCGACACCATGAACTAGTAAAAATCTTCTATATAAATAAAAATCAATATTTGTATGTTTCTACCTTATGCGTTCCGAAATCATTGATCAGATTGAGGTGAAACTTTGATAGAGTGTTCTGGAGTCGTTCGAGACGGTTTGTGGCATAAAAAATCTATATATAAATGAGTTTTTTTTTTTTAATGAATTTTTCTGCTTTTGTGGAAAGAATACTATTAATGACTCAAAACACAAATAATTAACTATCATTATTACTTCATCAAAGTTTATATCGAAAATAGGATTGATATCAGTATTATATAAAACAAAGTCGGATTACTTACACCATTCATAAATCAAGAGCGGCTTGACCGATTTTCATGATCTTTGATTTTTTGGATTTGTTTCCGTCCAGAATAGCAGAAAAAGTATTGAAAAATCGGAAGGAGAAATATCATTATCTCATACATTTTGTATAAAACAGATTTTTTAATGATATCATGAGAACTTATTTATCTTATTCAGCTTATAAGATTTGCTCCAGGGTGGAACAAACAAAAGCAGCCGATAGGACCTGAAAATAAATTTGAAAATTTCAGGTCCTATCGGCTGTTTTTTTTCGCCATGCGAACGAAACGAGCTTGGTCAAAAATAGGTCGCCATGCAAGCGAAGCGAGCTCCGTCAACGTTAAAACGTCTTACTAGAGATGCGAACTCGGTTAACGGTAAGCTGTGGTGCCAGCGAAGCAAGCTCGATCAACGGTAAACCACTGTACGGGCAAATCGAGCTCGGTCAACAGTAGACCACTGTGTGAGCAAAACGAGCTCGGATAACAGTAAGCTGCCGTGTGAGCGAAGCGAGCTCGATCAATGTCAAGCTGCTATGCGAGTGAAAAGAGCTCAGTTAACGGCAAGCTGCCGTGCGAGTGAAACGAGCTCAGTTAACTTTAAGCTACCGTGCGAGCGAAGTGAGCTCGGTCAACTGTAGAACGTCGTGCGAGCGAAGCGTGCTCGGTCAACGTTCGTGCGAACGAAGCGACGTCGCTCAACAGTAAACCGCCATATGAACGAAGCGAGTTTGGTAAACTTAGATTATTCTCAGTACATGCATATTCATTTCATTGTTACATTTTGGTTAGGTTCATATTCAAATAGACAAGTTGGTCCGTAGTCAGAACGTGGTTCTAGACCCAGGCCTAAGTCTATCTTATATATAACCATGACGACGTTTGAAAATCGATTAGGTTAAAACACTGTTTTGACATGTTGTCATGGTTATGCATAAGCCAGAATTAGAACCGAGTTTAAAACCGCGTCCTGACTACGGGCCGTTATGTCCAATATAATAAGTACTTCTATATAATCACTTGAACAAGCTTGTCATGTGAGATTCATATATTTAATGTATAATCTTTAATAAATTAACAAAAAAGAATTCGACTGATTACTACAGAAGATCTTCTCACAGTTTGACATGTCCTTATCATTTCCGGGTTATAAGGTCCTGATATAAAAGGTAGGCTCAAGTTCCTTGCAATCTAAATTTATCAATTCTGTGGCGTTATGAAGTACGCCGGCTCAGCTATGATATAATAAAAATAAATTAAACCAGTGCTTCTTATACTTTATTTTCTCGCGAACCACTTTCAAATTTTATTGGTGTCGGTGAATCCCAAATCCCGTTCGTAGACCCCCACTTACAACTTGTGAGTCCCCAATTTTTTTCCAGCCAACGTAGACTCTCGTCGAGTTTCCTGTGGACTCCAGGGAATCACTTTGGGAATCACTGAATTGAACTTTTCATTTGTTTTATAGATTCATGGAATTTTATTGAGGCCAAAAATTGAAATTTCCAATTGCAAAGTTTCATCAAATTATATTGTCAATTTCCTTAAATATCGCCCTCCAGTTCATACATTACTTGGCGTTGCTGCCAAGCGTGGAGCAAATAGAAGCATTAGATATCTAATCAACTATCTACGTAAGACAGCACTAATCACTTAACATTAAAGTATTCACTTAAAAAAAAACTCATTTCCACTGTAATAATTTTCATCTTTCCTAACTCTTCTTCTTTTCAGCAATAACTTCTCATATTGTTGAATGCTGTTTTCTCTAGAAATTTTGACGAATATTCCACTCAAGGACAACATTAGACTCTAGACTCTAAATTCTAGACAAAGCAAATAGCTGTTTATTTTGAAGCTTGCAGGACAGAAAGAAAGGTACAAGGGTAGATATATGTTTGATATACTTCAGTATTTTTTACTAGATGTCAGTTACGTACAAATTTTATTAAATACGTTTTTCATGAGTAAATTAATTTTAATTGTTGCCAAATCATGATAATTGTTGATAAATCAATCTATGTGCTGCCTCAAAAATTATTATATCTTATAATTTAAGATTTAATAGCAATTTAGTCCTTAGCAAACTCCCTTTTTCTCATTGAACTTTGCCAGGAATGAAGCATTTTTTTTTCAGTATGATCGAATTATAGATGAATGCATAATAAATATTACTTATTAAATATTGTACCATAGACAATTTCAAAATTCAGGTCATTATTGAAATATATCCATTGGAAAAATAAAAATATGGAATTATTTTATGAAAAACTGTTTTTACTCGATTTTTGCAATATCTACTGTAACATTTATACTCATTTTATCAATCTACTGGTACATACTATGGTTATGAATATTATTCTATTGTTTTTAACAGTCAATTGATAGAGTGATCCTTATAGTTTTGTGAATTAAAAACATTTAATACTTTGATCAATGTTTGCAATTTTGTAATACTTTGTTATTTACATAATTAGTTATGAAAAGTGCCATATCGTTTGACGAAACGTAATATTTGCCAAAACGAGCGTAGCGAGTTTTGTAAATTACGTGAGTCAAACAATATGGCTTTTCATAACGTATCCTGTACAAAATTTTATCTAATCCCGTCAGAATAATTTTATCTATATTTTTGAATGATAACATCTCTCACGTTACATCAAAAAATTCAGATGACTGTGATTCATGACCATCTATTGTTACTACAGAAACAAGAGTGCACTGAAATAAACAAAAATCGAATTTTCACAAAACATCAAAATAATTTTTTTAAATGTGCTCAAGCAGTAATATCCTGAGTGATATAGTACCCTTTGATATTAAAGACTCTGCCAATGCTGCATACTGTGAATAATAAATCTTTCTTTTAATTGTACGCAGATAAGTAAAATTGATTAGCTCTGAAACATGGCCAGTTACGTAAAGTCATTACGTAACTACTTTATGCTACTTTACGCAACTGTTGCATGGCAGTTATGAAAAATGGGACGTTGCATAACGTTAGAAATTGATGTAAAGTTTGACTTTTCAAAACGGAATTGGATAAATAATTTTATCTAATTCCGTTTTGAAAAGTCAAATTTTACATCAATTTCTGACGTTATGAAACGTCCCATTTTTCATAACTGTCCTGCAACAGTTGCGTAAAGTAGTTACGTAATGACTTTACATAACTGGCCATGTTTCAGGGCTAATCAATTATACTTATCTGCGTACAATTAAAAGAATGATTTATTATTTACAATATGCAGCATTGGCAGAGTCTTTAATATCAAAGGGTACTATAGCACTCAGGATATCACTACTTGAGTACATTTTAAAAATTATTTTGACGTTTTGTGAGAATTCGATATTTGTTTATTTCAGTGCACTTTTGTTTCTATAGTAAAAATAGATGGTCATGAATCACAGTCATCTGAATTTTGTGATGTAACGTGAGAGATGTTCTCATTCAAAAATATAGATGAAATTATTCTGACGGAATCAGATAAAATTTTGTACAGAATACGTTATGAAAAGCCATATTGTTTGACTCACGTAATTTGCAAAACTCGCAACGCTCGTTTTGGCAAATATTACGTTTCGTCAAACAATATGACACTTTTCACAACTAATTATGAAAATAACTATTAATTATTGATTTGTATTTGCAAGAACTTCAACTGACAGATGGTCAGAGTGACAAATATTTGAAGTAT
The DNA here is from genome assembly GCA_963989225.1 of Dromius quadrimaculatus. Lineage (NCBI taxonomy): Eukaryota > Metazoa > Arthropoda > Insecta > Coleoptera > Carabidae > Dromius > Dromius quadrimaculatus. The sequence continues at coordinate 26,137,622 of OZ022324.1, forward strand.
ATCAAACATATCTCTATCATTGTACCTCTGTCTGTCCTGCCGACTTCAAAACAAATAATTTACAAAGATATCTAGATAGAGTATATGTCATCCTTGATTCCACTCATGTATAAATTCTTCCATAAGACAAGTGAAATTATCAAGAAATTACAGCGGAAATTTCACAGCAGCTCTATTAAGTTTTGTGGAATTAATAAATGATGAAATTGACAAAAATTTCATGTCAACATATTTATTATATCCTTAAGTAGATGTTAATATAAAATTGTAATGAATAAAATATGATATGTACTACAGCTGAGATCTTAATTATTGAGCAACGCCTTGTATCTCTAGATTAATAATAACATATCTCTCACGCGCATAATTTACCAAGTAACCTCCTGTAGTAATTTTACTCTCGCCTTTATTGAACAGAACTAAAAATATTATTGTCTAAAGTACTTATTATTTTCTGAATTTCAGTCTCAACATAAATCTTATTTTCATCTCCGTCAAACAATGTCTTTTATATTATCTCAAATTCTTAGTTCATGCTTCATTCATACTTCGTAAAACATCTCATTCTCTCGCTCTCTCTCTTGAAGGCTATGAGGTTATATCGTCATCTAGAAAGGTACTCACCAAATATTTCCCCTTGGCTAGCGTACTCCGACACCAGGTATATCATGTTCTTCGTCTCCATTACCTACACAATTAACAAACACAATTATCAAGATAAATTGGAGTGATTTTCAGGATGGAAATAAACTACCAGTTCAAGAAAGGTTAGAAGAGAACAGCGATTTATTTTGGTTGGTTTGAACTTTAGAGATAAGAAGTGAAATTTATATGTGATTTCAATTCTTAATGAATAGAGCAAAAGAGGTTTATTTTGATTGCTAGTTGAATGTTGGACGTCGATCTCATTTGAGAATTATAAGTTGAATTCACGAACTTTTCGTTGCCGTACAAATAATAATCTTTATCATTTTAAATTTTCTAGTTACAACTGTTTCAATACAGATGCATTATTATAAATATCTAACTTCAAATGTATAATAATGTTCATAATATAATTAATTGTAAAATATTTTCTATTTACAAGGCATATTTATTTATTTATTTATCAACCACTTAACAGGATACGGAAGTATCCCAATTACAGAGGGCTGAAAACAATACAATAATAAATGACAATGATATCAACACTCAAGAATAAGTACATAAATTGTTTTTGTTTTTGATTTTGAGGCAAAATTTTATAAATATTTTCAACTTGAAAAAAAAAATATTTAGTTTTTGAATAAAATAAAATCAATATGTTTCTATATTTTTATTGAACATATGCTGTTCAACCGTGAATTCATTAATTCTCTTCACTCCGGAAGATGGTCCAGGTGGAACCAAAACTGTAGAGTAGAAAGAAATATTAAAAAAGACTGAATGCCCACATTTTTTTTTTCATATTAGTTTTTTATTTCAGAAATTTTGATGCCTATTTGATTCGAAGATCCAATATTATGAATAAATTTAATCATCCATTGGAATTACTTCTATACTAAATTGACGTGTTTTCAACAGAGACACATTATTTTAGTTTATCATAATAAGAATTATTCAATACAGATATTCAGCTAAGCACTCCGTAGTCAAATAATGTTAAATTTTAGAGGTTTATTTAAACAGGAAAGTGAAATTAAGTTTAAAGATAAATTTAATAATTTTGAATAATGAAGAACAAGAAAAGTATAGACTGATACTCATAAATTTGGAAAAAGAACGAGCCCTCATAGGAAAATTTGTTCTCAGCATATTGACGATGAAAATTTTCTAAGCCGCAAGGTAAGACCACACCAGAAAAACTCACTTTATGTAGATTTTTAGTGACAATGAATCTTCAACTAATTCAATTGACATGAATGTCCATAATGTAATAAATTCAATATCGATTGCCATACATTTAATGTATTCTGACCAACGTATTCACAAACTATAAAAGACAGAGGATTAATTTCATACATTAAAATCTGTACTAAAAACATAAATTTATAGAAAAATAAAGAATTGAACATAAAAAATGATAATTTGTGACATTATAATTCATAGATTCACAACATGGTATGGAATGGAATAGGAATTGACCGAATTTTATTTCATATTCTATTTCATATCCGGAAATGTTCGTAAAGTACTGTCAAGCGCAGAGTAGAATTTCTGTAACATTTTGCTGCTTGCAACATATGTATATTGTTATAATGTATTGTTATTTGTTACGTATACATCAGCCGCAAAAAGAGTGACTGAATTCATTTTCAAATTAACACAAAATTAAACAAGAAAACATATATTAGGTTAGATACGAGCCCAGAATCATATCATTTGACCAAACAAGATTTTTCAAAAGAGTTCTTCGGATTTCTTCATTATAAACTTAAAATTAAAAAATGCTTCAATCAGTTATTTATATCTTGAATGGTATCATTTATAGCAATATTAGTGATAGTAACAATATGAATTATAATAAATTGACAGAAAAGTACTTATTTAAAGATTATATCAGTGATTCGATTCATTTGGTTCATAGCTCCTGATTATAATTATCACTGAGTAACATCGCCTTTTTGTTTTAAAACTGACTGAATTCGTCTGTGCATTGTATTTACTAAACTCTCACAATCATCTGGAGTGAGTGAATTCCAAATTTAAATGAGCCTTTTCTTTAATTCAGGCATTGTTCTAGCCGGATTATATTCAATAAGTGATAGTTCGGGGCTACTGGACGTCCAATTTAACAAGTTAATATCATGTTCCGATAACCATGTCATGACTTTTTTTTAGCTGTGGGACATGTAACATCATCTTGCTGGAAAATGTACTGATTTTCTGCATATCTCAAAAATTTTGTAGATGGTATCAGACTATCTTTAAGAATATTTATGTATTTATCAGCAGTGACAGTTCCTTCTATTAAGTGCAATATTCCAACACTTTGAGCAGACATGCATCCTCATATTTATTTATTTATTTATTCATTTATATATTTATTTATTTGAATACACTGTCCTTCAGGCGTACCCAGAATATGGACAGGAGAACAAATATACAGGAGAAATACAAAAATCAAGAGCAAGCTGTAAGCGAAAACTAACAGCATATAGATATTGAATAAAAATGTTTTTCAAGATAATCTGAACATATTAATAAAGTAATTTAATAAACGCAAGTTCGAGGTAAAAAAAAAACACGGGAAACATCGCATTGATCCTGTACTGTAGAGTAAGAGTTGATCATAGCATTAACGAGCGAATTAATCATAATATTTGTGCAAGATCTTAATGTAACAAAGCAGCTTTGATTTCTAGAGGCAAAGGATGGTACTCTAAGATTTAAGCATGTCAACAGATAAGGGCAATCCAGAAAATTATGTAATAGCTTATGCAAGTAAATGACTAGTATCATGAGAGATGCAGGATATTTAATTTTCTTACGTACCAGTTCTTTGCAAACTGTATAGGGCCAGCCTTGCCCTAAATTACATACCAAAACTGTGGAGAGAAACTAAGGTAATTTTTATACCTAAAGGAGGAGGACGACCAGCAGTCCAACCTAAGGCTTATAGACCCATTAGTCTTTCTTCATTCATCCTCAAAGGGATGGAAAAAGCTCTGGATCAATACCTTAGAAGTGAAGTTCTCTCGAAGACTCAACTTCATAAGTACCAGTTTGCTTACCAAAAATCCAAGTCAACCACAACGGCTCTTCATAGCCTAAAAGCCTAGTGAACAAGATTGGAAAAGCGCTTGGCAATAAAGAAATAGCCCTAGAGGCTTTCATGGATATAGAGGGAGCTTTTGATAACACCTCATTTGAAGCAATCCAAAGAGCAGGCACAGCAAAGGGATTCGATCCTTCGATAACAGAATGGATTAAAACCATGCTGGAAAATCAAAAAATCACAGCTTCACTTGGAGGAGAAGCTCTAACTGTCACCGCCAGTAAAGGGTGTCCTCAAGGAGGAGTACTTTCGCCATTATACTGGCTGATAGTAGTAGACGACCTCCTCACTACTCTTTCCGATGCAGGATATTTTGTCGTAGGCTATGCTGACGATATAACCGTCATTGTAACAGGAAAAAAAGATGCAACAATCTCACAACTTAAGCAAAATGCCGTTGACCTCACACTACGATGGTGTCAAAATAAGGGACTCAATGTGAACCCAACTAAAACAGTATTAGTACCATTCACTCGGAGAAGAAAACTGGCTCTCACAGACCCAGTCCTTAATGGTGCAACACTTAAGTTCGCAAAAGAAGTGAAATATCTGGGAGTAATCCTTGACCAGAAATTAACGTGGAACTCTCACCTACATAGGATTTTAAAGAAAGCAACGGTGGCAATATACACTTGTCGCAGACTGCTTGGCAGAAACTGGGGACAAAAACCAAACATGGCTTACTGGTCATACGTGGCGATCGTCAGACCCATGATCACCTATGCATCACTCATATGGTGGCAAAAAACCGAACAAAGTACAGCCCAGAAGCAGTTGCAAAAAGTGCAACGACTGGCCTGTCTTAACATCACTGGTGCCATGAGCACATGTCCTACCGTAGCTATAGAAGCCATGCTTGGTTTAACATCTCTTCACATTCAAGTGAGAAAGGAGGCGATGCTAAGCGCGCTATCACTCGCCGGTAAATCGACAATGAAATCCGGGGATCTAGTGGGTCATCTAAGAATCCTTTGAGACATAAATCTACCTCACATGGCTCTATCTGTTTTGGATACCATGCAGGTAAAATACAACTTTGATAGATGATATCAGATTAATATCCCTGAGAGAGAGATCTGGGCCGGCAGCCCTGTCTCTACGGCGGGATCCCTGAACTGGTATACTGACGGATCAAAAATGGACAGTGGAGAAGTAGGAGTGGGCGTATGCAGGGTCAGTGAAACCCTTGGAGCCACTACCACTATCTTTCAGGCTGAGGTGTACGCAATAAACCTCTGCGCCCGCATTAACCTCGAGAAAGGTTTAAGAGGAGCAACAATCAATATAATGACAGATAGTCAAGGAGCGCTAAAGGCGCTTGATTCATTCACATGCGAATCAAAACTAGTCTGGACCTGTATCGAAAACCTTCAGACACTGGCCTCACATAATCACATCACATTATGGTGGGTACCAGATCACGAAGGCGTACATGGAAATGAACAGGCCGACATTCTGGCGAAAAAAGGGGCCAAACTTACTTTTGTGGGACCAGAACTTTTCAGTGGCATCATCAGGAGTCACTTAAAACTAGAAGTTAATTCCTGGGAGGAAAAATCTATAGCTAGGCACTGGGAAGAAGTTCCAGGTCTAACACAAGCTAAAAGATTTTTGAACCCTCTCAACAACAAAAAGAAAGAAATCCTCAAACTGGGAAAGGAGGACGTTAGAATCCTTACAAGAATCTACACAGGACATCTTGCTCTAAAATACCATCTGCATAAGATTGGTATAGCAGCTGACAGCATTTGCCGACTCTGCAATGAGGAAGATGAAACATCAGAGCATATTATATGTGACTGTCCAGCTATCTCTAGGAGACGACTGAACAAAGGAAAGGTTTTCATAAATCCTGACGATGTCATAGAACTTACTCACATGCAGATTATAGGTTTCTACAAAAGCCTAAACCTGACAGAGGAATGATAACAAGGGCAACAATAGGTTGGATATGCTTCAATTTTTGTTCTTAAAACCCTATTTATACTATCTTTTACACAAATTTCAAATCTGGATTCATCACTCCAAATGACTGAATTCTATTCGCTTTGTGTCTCTATAAGTTTTTGTCCAAATTAGACTACTCTTTTACTGCCAACTGTTGGAAGTGGTTTTTATTTTGCCTACAAATTTAAATGAAATATGTAAAATTGTCTTATTTTCACGATTAAAATTTTCGATAGCACGAAGACATGTCCATCTTGAAATTTTTTTTTCAGTTGCTTTATTCCATTCCATGATTATTTCTCCTTATTTGTACGCTGATTTAGTTTCAATATACGACGCAAAGATCTTAAATTTGCTTTTGATATTTTAGAAGTTCCTTCCAAATTTTTGCTGCGTTGATCCGGCTGTTTTATACAATCTTACAACATTTCTTACAGTATAACAAGATAATTTCAATTGACTGGCAATTTTACCACAAGAATTGGATAATTTAACTATAACTATAACTTCACGTAAATCGTTCAACAAAACTCTACCACGATTCAAAATTGCAAAATTATTATTGTTACACTGTCAGTGATCTATAAACAATTATATGCATTTGTATCATTCTAGGCAACAACTCTTGGAGAGAAATATGATGATACAAGTTTTGTACTCATGGGCCAAATGATATGAATTGCTACTATATCTCCAAGTTGGTTAGTTTATGTTAATGCATGATATTTTATTTGCAATTTTTTTCATCGAAATTAATTAAAACAACTATTACAATACAGTTATATTTATTTATATTTAAATATGCACAAATACACATGTTTCTTACGTTAGTGCTAACATATCATTAGGTAAGGCTTGCAAGAACTCTCTATTACGAGAATTAGGGCGATAGAGCGCTGGCGAAGAATAATCGCCATATGCAGTGTCCAAATGATACATTGCACTGATAGCTTATTTGTTCAAAACATTTCAAGACATGTATTATAAGGTTTTTTAAACTTTCATCATTCAAGGAGGATGTTGTCTGCCTTCTACGGGGTAGTCGAAATGAGAAATAACCAATGTTTAAGTATAGCAACAGAACTCAACTATTAATAATTCAGAAATAAAGGGGCAGCAGTGCAATAAGTTCAGTCAATATAATAACTGTGGATTGTACACTTTGTTCTTGTTCAATTTTATATTTATGATAGAGATAGGAGAGTTTTTTGCAAACAATTGATTTTTTTTTCGTTTAGATCTCACATTTTTATATCAACTTTTTCCAATCATTTTTCAAGTAGATATTCTTTCATTAAACACTATGTATTAGAGGTCTATTTCAACATGAATTTTGTCAGAAACAAGATGATCAAAATTTTTGTAATTCTTATATTTGATAAATGTAACCTATACAAACATATCTGCAAAATTCAATCTCATGCTTGCTTTTTACTTACTTGTACTAAGTATAAGAAAGTATTGTGGAACCGACAAAATTCACCTATCAATATTTTGATGGAAATATCCGTTCTGAGCATCCCTGAATCCATTTTGACTATTTTTGGTTTGATGTCGGTACCTACGTACCGTTCGTTCGTGCGTAACTCGCAAATCTTAAAACTGGTTGAACGTTTAATGTTGAAATTTTGTATTTAAGACTGGTATAGGGTCTAGTTGTGCACTTCGCATTATGGTTCCAATCGTCTGTACCGGAATATATTTTACTTGAAACTTTTTTCGAATTTTTCTAATAAATCCAGAATGATCAACCTCAGGATGTTGAAATTCAGTATTTGAACTTGAAGTTGTAGCAAATTATTTATCTGCTATTTTTGTAAGAATCGGCCACGCCAGAAGTGCACTTTACTTGAAACTTTTTAGAATGATCCGCCATAGCATATTGAAATTTCGTATAAAGAACTTCTATAACATCTTATTGTACATCTTGCATCATGATTGCGATAGGCTAAACCGGAAGTGCACTTTACTAGAAACTTTTTACTAATTTTCCGCATCAATTCAGAATGATCAGCTATAGGAACCGGAATTTAGCATTTGAAATTGCTGTAGCATCTCAATGGTCATTTTCTATTTTTGTAACAATCGGTTGAGCCGGAAGTGCACTTTATATGACAGACTTTTTGAATTTTTCGCATAAACTCTAAACACTCAGTCATTGAATATTTAAATTTTGTATTAGGCACTTTTATAATATCTAGTTGTACACCTTGCATTATGATTGCTATCGACTAAGCCGAAAGAGCACTTTATTCGAAACATTTCTTGAATTTTCCGCATAAATCCAAAACAATTGAACGTAGATTGTTAGAATTCAGTATTTAGGACGATTATACCGTCTAGATGCTCATATCCTATTTTTATTAAGATCCACCAAGCCGAAAGTGCACTTTACTTGACAGTCTTTTGGAATTTTTCGCATAAATTCGAAACGATCAGGTGTAGAATATTGAAATTTGGTATTTCAGTCTGCTGTAGCATCTCAACGATTGCCTACTATTTTCATAACAATAGACTGAATCGGAAGTGCACTTCGGTAGGAATTCATTATTTAATTTTGCGCATAAATGTATGTAGTATAATGCAGAAGCCACACTAATGTCTAATGGCTTTAAGAAAGGCGTTATGTGACAATTGACATATTGTCATTGACAATATGTTCATTATTGAATAACGCCTTAATTAACGACATTATACGTAAGTGTGGCCCCAGCATAAGTATAATGGCCTACTGTTTCCATAGCAACTGACTTGGCAGAAAGTGCATTTTACTTGACAGACTTCTAGAATCTCTTGGGTAAATCCAAAACTATTAACTGTGGAACGATGAGATTTTGTTTGACTATATATATATCCAATGATATATATGATGAAACACAAAATCACATCGTATAATATATGTATATATATATATATATATATATATATATATATATATATATATATATATATATATATCTCCAATGATGTACAAGTAAGTCACGTCAGATTTTTTTATTTTATTACCCAACTTTCTTAATGTAGAGCTTCTCAAATGTCTTGAGATTTCCACAAAAATACTTTAGGTTCTCAATCTACCGAACAGAGGTGGGCAAGTACCGAGTTAAAAGTACTCAGGTAATGATATAAGTACAAGTACAGAGAGCAAAGTACTTGCACGTTAAGTACGAAGTACCTGCTACTTGAAAAGAATCATTCTTAAGTACAAGTACAAGTAGAAATTACTGATTATTTTCCAAGTACTTCAAAATTTTATTAATATTTTCTTTCAAATTCACAAGGCCTCTATATATACATTTTGAAATTTATCAGAAAGTGTAAGAATTTGCTGAACATATTTTATTATCATATGAAAGAATCAAAAATTTAAATTAGATACTAAAAAAAAAAAAATGATGCATTTCTCCCAACTGTTCTCTCTGTGTGTAAAAAGCACTATTTTCAAATATAAAAAAAAATATATATATATTTAATATTGAATGATACAAAATAATACAAGTCACATCTTACATACAGACATATTCAAATTGAAACAGCGTGGAAATAGCGATTACAGAATACGGGTCGCTGGATTATACTCAATGTTTTGGGGAAAGAAAAGAGAGACACATATTTCGTTGTTTATTATATTATAATTCTTCGTACTTCAGTACTCATAAATCATTACCATTTCAAGTATTAAGTATAAGTATTTTTGTTTTGTACTTGAAAGTTAAATACTTTTGCCTCATTTCCAAAAATACTCGAAATCTTGAGTATTACAAAAGTACTCAAGTACAAAAAGTATTCAAGTATTGCCCAGCTCTGCTACCGAATAATACCAAATGTATTTTTTTTTCATTATATTCGTCTAAAAGTCCAACCTCCTTTATTGTAAATGTTCGAATATTTATTAACTCTTGAATTCGTAATATAGACCATCAGTGAAACCAAGCAAACCCGAGCGAAACAAGCGTCGTGTGACACGAGCTTTATAGGTACACCCAGAAAAGTAACTAAAGAAACATGACAGCAATCAATAAATGTATACATATGCTTTTTAGAGTAAATGTATAATTTTCTATTTTAATAGATAGTAATAATTTTACCAATACATATTAATAAATCGTTTATAAAGACTGAATAAAAATAAATAGTATATCGATAAAATGCTTTCAGTTATAATTTCTACGTATGAACATTTTATTAATTTTCAAAAAAATTATAGATTATTAAATAGTATATTATATGCAACATAATTTGAAACGTCTCCTTAGGCATGAATTATTTAATCACGAGCGAAGCAATTGTTTATGATAACGAGTGCATAGAGTTTATAAAAAAAGTGACATACTATACTATTTCTACAAACGCAAACTGAGACAACTGAAAAAAAATAGTTCTGGAAGAAATGTCAAATACTAATGACAAAAATTATCGACCCCAACTTCAGTTCATACTTAATAGGCCAGTGCCAGCTTCAGATCCCGCACAGGTTTGCCAAGAGTTTTTAAAATGTTATTTAGGACCGTGGAAACCAGTTTGTTATATGCCATTTTAATTAAGGAAAAATATTGCCTATACATTCTTTAGTTGTGCGAAGATATTTTGAGTCGATGAATATAATTTGCAAAAATTGAAAGTTTGTTATTGTATAGTGAAAATCAACAGATATTATATTTCTAGCAGGAAATGCGGTTACTCATTATCAAATTACTTCACCACAAATGTCACAAATTCTAAAAAAAAATCAGATTATAAGATTTTATTGATTTTTATCGAAAAAAAATGAAACAAAGCTGTAAAAATATATTCCAATTTTTACAAAAATAGGATAAACTAGACTGCAAAGTAGCAGATTTACATCCTGCAGCTGACAGTGTGGGTATACTGCAATTAAATTTGGGAAATTTTTATAAATTGTAAAAATTGCCAATATCTACGATCATATGATTTTTTTACCTTATTAATTATTGATGTTTTTATTGAATCTTTAATATGAAGGGAGATTCAAAAGTAATCTAATTTTTTTTTATTTTTCAATGTAGTATCCTCCTAAATTGATAAAATTGCTCCACTCGGCTGGAAGGACCTCGATACTGTAAAAAAATCGAGTTCTTCTTGGTGAAAAATAAGAAACTGTGCACTTGATTTCTTCCTCATAGGTTCTTCAAATGTCAGAATAACGCCCACCGCACACGAGGCAATTTTTCAAGCAATTTTGTTTACTGAATTTTCCGCAAGTTTGCCTGCACTCTGGACCGCTTTGAGCTGCGCTTGGTGTGACACTTGTTTTCGCATCACACGAAGCAAGCTGCTCCACTTACTGTGATTCTAGAACGTGGACTTGCTTATTGCATATATAGATGTTTCCTGAAATAATCGTCGGAGAAGAGCAATTATAGCTTGCGAATTAATTAGAATGAGGGCAGAAAAAAAAGAGAAAACTGTGTTCAAGAGAGTGACTGCTGAAAGGGTTTTAAGGCCACGAAGTTCTTAGCATATTCGACAGACTATACTGAGAAAACTAAATTGCATCACTGAAGTGGATAGAAGTAGGTATAACTGGTAAAGTCTCATCTTTTAAATGGTTAAACTCAAGTGGTGAAAATCGAAATTATAAGGTAAAAACCAGAGAGATCGTCAAATAACCGAGTATGCAAGCCTTCAGAGTAAACAATTTCTTAAAATCTCACGAAATTCAAATCTGCGTGGCGTGGAAAATGCTACATAAAGCTGATGTAGTCTCGTGATGTCAATTCCCGTTCTGATTGCCTATGGATAGCAGCCAGCAGTGGAGCAAGTGCGAAAAATAGCACCGGATCTATCTTGTAAAACAAGTATCGTGGCAAGCCCAGAACCCAGCAGTGGACTAAGTTTCTAACATCGGAGCCAGCGTGGCAGTTAGCGCGGCTCCAAGCGAACAAAATTGCCTAATGTGCGACGGGCTTTAATCTTCCGTCGGGCGCGGTCGATCAAATTGATACAACGCGAATATTTTGTTTCCGTATTCTCTAGAAAACAGAGATGTCGACGTGTATGTCACAGTAGCTTCCTAATTCTTAGTCCTCTATATGTTACTAATAGTTACGATTTGATCAGTAACTTGATGGTCGAGATAGGTCAAGATTTATCATTCTGATATACCGTGCCTGTATCTGTGATGATTTTATAATGTAGAAATCTTAATTTCAATCCATTCCAATGTTTACATACATGTAAAATGTGTATCAGTCAATGATATATTTATTCAGACCATACTCTAGAACAGATATCGGACTGAGAAATTGCGCAAGGGCTTAGCATATATTGACTGCCAAATTCACTTGTTGATATAAAGAAGGACAATAAGTGAGATGAAAATCAAGATGAGACAAAAATTAGACGTGCATGGTATACTAGGTAAAACGGCGGATGACTGAATATAATTGCAATAAATGGGAGGATCTAATTGGCTTGATATATATTCAACTTTGTTGTTCAAAACGCAGCAATTTTTTGAGGAAATTATGGGAGCGAGATGAAACTGAAAACAGTCATTGATTGATGACTGTCGACATGATCATAATGAAATGAGACCCTACCAATAATTTGAGAATTGATTTGTCAATTTTTTGATGATTTTGATTTAAGATATTATTGTTCTAGTTTAAGCTTCGCACAGAAAATAGATTTCTGTTACATTGTTCGATTATATGCTTTTTTTCTCATTCTGATGAGTTTTTACCCAATTTTTCCGCAAGATTTTCAATGTAATAAGCATTCCCAACTTTTTAATTGATCTATTACAAAAACTCTGCCATAACGCTCTAATTTTTGAAGCAAGATCAAATTGATACACCGCGCCAGTTCTCGTTACTCCAAGCACCGCACCCGACGGAAGGTTGATAAAAGACGCTGGAGGTCAACAGGATGATTAACTTCCTGGAGCTCACAGTCAAGTACAGGAGCTGATGCAACCAATGAAGAAATCAAGTGTGCAGTTTCTTCATTGTTCGCCGAGAAGAACTTGAATTTTTTTCTGACAATATCGAAGCCTTTTCAACCAAGTGAAGCAATTGTATTTAAGTAGAAGACTACAATGAAAAACAAATAAATAAGATTTCGAACAAATCTTTTCGTTCATTCTATGCAGATCACTTTTGAATCTCTTCTCGTATTGCATAATAAAAATCTAAATATACGTAATGGCTTTTTTGTTAGACATTTAGGAGCATTTTTTAGAGAATCGCTTTCTACGAGATGCTGGGAAGAGGAAAAAAGAAGAGTTTATCAATGCTGAAGTACAGCAGCAAAACGCAACCTCAAACCATTTCTCGTTGATAATATTAGTAATTAACTGCATTTAAATATTGATACTCTCGTTTCGTTACTGTATTCTTCGTTCCTACTATGAAAAAAGATGATGAAATTATAATTTGAAGAAATGCGAGGCAAACAATTTAATGAAAACTATTAATTTTTACAAAGTTATTATAAAAATGTTTTTTCTATCATAGGGTATCTTTTGTATCAACTTTTTTCGTTTTTTAATCACTTTTCAATTATTCTTTCATATTAGAGAGCCAATTCAACACAATTTTTTTTTCGAAAACTGTCATTAAAAGTGGACATTTACAAGGCAGCTAGAAACATGCGAAATGATTGTTTTGTTTACAGGACGCGAAATGCTTCGCAGCCAGGATGTGAAATATTCCGATATACTGTAAAAAACGTTGTTTGATACATGATTGCAAAATTCTTTTGCATTCTCGAATAATTTTCATTTATTCTCGAATGCTGAAGTGACATTTCGCAATCTAGAATCAAAATTAACTATTTTCAAAAACAAGATGATCAAAAAATTTCAAATTTTAATATTTGTAGCTTGTATGTAGCCTAAGTAAACATCTTTGCAAAATTTTATCTAATTTTAGCTTTTATCACTTTACTACTCAACCACTTTAAGCTCATTTCGAATAGTACAATATTTAAACGGCTCCATCTTCAAAAACGCGAGCGTAGCGAGCTAGCCTATCTGCATATTAGCAGGCTATCATTCGATTCCGATGGAATTTTGTAGTGATGATAGGTCGCTAATATGAAGATAGATTAGCTAATTAAGCTTGCACCTTTAAAAAATCCCTGAATAGTATCGAATTGCAATGCTTCAAGTTGAACCTAAGTCCATTTTGCGCTAACCTATGACACGATCTAATGAATGAACAATAAATACCTTTCAAATTCAAAGTAACGCAAGGTGTACTCCAAACAAAAATATTTCGGATGATAGACCATTTAATAATCAGTTTCACAAAATAGTTATTTTTGTATTAAGTGTGCGAAGTGATTGTTTTTTTTGTTGCGCGTGAGAATGACAATTTTAACCGAGACCGTAAGGTCGAGGTAACAAATTCATTCGAAAGTGCAACAAAATACAATAACTTCGCACAAACAATACAAACAATATTTTTTCGCCAAATGTCAAAAAATAATAGATCAACAATAATTATTGTTTTATTCAGTAAAATGTAGGAAAAAAGTACAAACTATAATTAATTTGCAGTCACCTGTGTATTGTAACCAAAAGTATGCGCAATTGTTGTTTGATAAATAAAGAACTATCAACAATTAATTTTTATATTCAAAAATAAGTAGTTTTGTGTACAAATTCATATTTCTCTTTTGTTAAATACCTGTTTGCTTCTATCCTTGTAGCATTACTAAACTGAATTATATCAGATTAGATGTGCAAAAATAGAATTTATTCTTTCACTAGTAAAAAAATCACGAACTTTGCGTATCCATAACAATACAAAAATATCATGTTTTTTTGACAGTTGGCGAAAAAATTATTTTTACTGTAGAAAACACGTCTATAAGTTGATTAGTACAAACATAAGAATTTTTCAATATAAAAGAGTTCCAATCGCCACGTATGGCTGCACATTCAACAACGTATGCTTAGTACTGTGTACTAAAATGTGATTACTGAACCGTTATTTGGTTGACGGTAGCTAAGGAACATAAATTCAGACTTAATTTAAAATATATCATTATCAACAGAAATTACACAAGAGCTTTTTATTTTGCTGGATAAATTTCTGTTTTCACGAAACCTTGTTACCTAGCAATTTGACAAGAAAACTGTTCTAATAAAATAAAATTTTATTTTTTGAACAGTTTTCAAGTCAAATTGCTGTCAGGTTACAAGGTTGAGTTATCAAACTGAAATTTATCCCAAGAAAAATAAAATGCTAGAGTGTAATTCGGCGAGATAATTTAACGACATTTTATTTATGAAAAACTTTATTTAAATGTGCAATTATTGAGAGTACAATTAATATACATCGTTTCACGTTTCATTTGACACATTCCACTTTATATTCTTCAAGATTTTCATCAATTCTTCGCATACTTAAAGAAGTCTAATCTATCAAAATATTTGAAATTTGACATACCGTTGTACCTCTTCTTAATACATAATTCTGGTTTTCACAAAATACGATAAATTGTCTACAGATACATGATTTATTGTTTTTTGTATTATAGACACACTTTTCTTGATATTTTCTTTTATATTTTCTTCAAAAATATTCCAAATTCTGTTTATTTTGCAGTTTAAGCATTGACAAATAATGCAAATGACATTAATATAGTGAATGTTTTGATTTGGTTGCTAGGAGAAAGGTAAATAACGTTTTATCACTTGCAAAAAGTTACCTTCCTTTTTATCCGCTGTCAAAACGATAAAATTGTTTCTTTCTTATGGCTTACTTTATATTGGAGTGGAATTATCTATAATAAAAGATCTAACTTTGTAAAAGTGAGAAATATTGAATATTATCATATATGATTTTTTTGGTTTTCGCTCAGGTATAATATAGAAGTATTTCAATTCTGCAATGCATCTTGGGAAATGAATCAAGCAGTGCCGCCGCCAACAGTATGTCTTGAGTAGAATATAAATCAGAAAATTAGACTACTGTTTGAAATTATTATAAAATTGGTATGGATGATATAATAAACTAATAAAAGTTGGAACAGTATAAAGATACACTGTTGGCAGCGTCTCCATTTGACATGGCAGGATTGGAATGTCTTCTTTCATATTACTCTATACCATGGATAGTAAATGATGTATACCCTGTTTCTGATTACGTAATCGAGAGCAAAAATTTAAAAATATATTGCGAATAAATGTTCTCTAATTTATAATTCGCAGCAATAAACTCAAATTAGTATTTAATTATATTGAATAAGGAGGCGTCCATTAATTACGTGAGCTCAAAATAAGTGGAGGGGTTTGGCAAAATCTCACGAAATCTCATTAAAAGGGAGGGAAGGCCAATAAAAATCTCACTTCAAATTTTTAATTAAGAGAATTTCCCGTATTTTGTAACGAAATTATTAATTTATTCTTGATCGATAAGATTGTTGACAAGTAAAAACAATTGTTATAAGTATTAATTCATAATTTTTATCAATGCAACTTATATCCATTGGTTAAAATTAATTACCGAGTGAGTTACAGAATAGCCCCGATTATACATTATTATAACAGATAACGGACAAACGTACTTACGTTTTAAATGAATAAACAATATTGTCTTAATAAAAAACCAATTAAATTTACTATGGTCATGTGGTTTGCGTGTATAAATTAATATGATTAATTTATTATTTCCTTTCTTTCAATATTACCGGCGAAGATAAAATTTTGTATGTCACTCTTGGGATAGAATTTATACACTTTGTCCACGTCCTCGTGTCGTGCATTTTTAAAACTCCAGTGCAGTAATGATGCTTCTATGCCACTAGTAACATTTATAACTATAATATACTAGTACAATAAAAAATATAAAACAGCACTAACCTGGTATAGTTTGATAATATGTGGGTGATCCAATCTCTTCATAATATCCACTTCTCTATAAACTTTTTGCAGATTGGCTGCGTCTAATTGTGATTTATCTATGATTTTAATAGCGACCTGTAATGAGAAAAATTCATATTTAGCATTTATTCTCGCAAAATAATACAAGCATAACAAAGAATAATTTCGAGTTTCAATCATGGAAAACTACAATGACCTTCGTAGTTGGAAAAATAGTATTTCAATAAAAATTGAATTTAGAGAATAGATCAAAGTCTAAATACTGAGGTTAAAATGAGCTATAACATTAAAAAGTAGTTATGGAAATCCCTATTGTCTTTTATGAACAAATAAGTACAATTAAAAACACGAACATGCAATTAATAAAAAATAATAATTGTAAACACAATTTGAAATAACAGTGGAATAAGATCCAATATAAGATATTATTCTATGAGTGTATAATGGAGTTTATTTTTCAGGAGGTTGAAGTTTGGAACATGGGCCAAAGATGAATGTTGTAGTTAACGGAATGCAATATACAATAATTTTATGTTAGATTTGTATTTGGGATTCATTCGAGTTTGAGATTTTGAAACGAAATAAAAGATGGAAATTTCTCGTGAAAATACAGGCTATGATATAGAGTAATAATTTAAAAGAACAATAGTTAATAGAAGTAAAGAATATGATTTTGTTCCTGAAGGATGAAAAAAAACTGGTAACAATGAAGTCTACTGATTATAATAAATTCCTAATGGGTAAATAAAATTTTTGTTAAATGTGATTGATCAATGAGCAGCCTTATGTATTTGAAGTTAGATTGTATAATGCATCTGTATTTAGGTAAAAACATTTTATATCAAATGAGTCTGATAAACTCATTCTTCCGGATCTATATATTTGATATACTTTCTAATTAATTTTACTCTTAAAATTAGCAGTGAGAATTATGGAATTTTTACAGTAATTTCACTCCTTTTTATGCTTGTGCTTCTGTATCTAAACTAAGCCCTGAATAATCAAGCATCTGCCTAAGATGGTATAGGTAATGTGGGATTAAATACCCAACAAAAATGCATAGATAAGTGTCTCATTAATAATTTTTATGTGACCTATTTCAAGAAAGTTGATGACGACAATTACTAGAAATGAATAAATACCATACACATATCAATGCTGATTCAGTAATAGTTCAACAAACAAAATAATGAATATTTGACGTCAGTTTGCACCATTTACGTTATAGATTTTATTTTCAATATATTTCATTGTTTGTAAGCCTCTAGATCTAGATCTGAATATATTGTATAATCTTCACGAAAGTTCTATTAAATACCAAGAACTTTGATAGAATAAGACTTGATAATTAATAGTACCATAAGTAAGTCATAGTTTGAAAGTAATTGCGAGACTTAAAATTAAAACGAGATGTGATCATCACAATAAAGTAGAATATTATCGATCAATGACACTATAATAGCATAACCAATAAATTACGATTTTTATTTGTATAATTAAATTTTATTGTATTTTTTTCATGGTATAGCTTTTTTTATACAGGTCAGACTAAAACAGAATAAATATCAAATTTCCATTCTCATATTTCTTAGGAAAAAAAATTTCTATAAAGTTTCAGTTACTGAGATTTTTTTTGCATAGAGATAGTTTATGAAACGGAGACTCATGCAGTATACTGAAAAAATATACGGTTCTTGTGGGATAAATCTGGAGCATAATTCTGTGTAAATGCTTAGTTTCAATGGAATTCAAACTTAGTCCAACCAAATGTGAAGCGCCTAAACGAATCTTCAAAGTTCTCACTAAAATCACTAAAAAATCCTAAAAAATTGAAGGAAAAATTGGATTTATTCTAATTGCAGCTTACTTAACTGCTCAGTAGATACTTAAAAACGACGCAAAAATTGGCAAATCTAAAGCTATATTTTAAGTTCTACTCCTAGAACTTGAGGAAGCTCCTAAAATTGACGGAAAAATTGACAAATGTAAGACTGACTTTAAGCTTGACTGAATTATATTTGTCAATTTTTCCGCCAATATTAATCACTTACTCAGCAGCTTTGAAAGCTGCAATTAGAACAAGTTCTATTTTTCTTCAATTTTTTAGAGTTTTCTAGTGATTTTAGTGAAAACTGTGAGAGTGCCCACTGAAAAATGAACTATCAGACTATGTGTAGGATTTTTCTAAATAATGTAAGCTTAAATCATATTTATAAAATTGTGTTATAGTTCATCTAGAAAATAATGATAATAATATGGGGTATGTTTGATCTCTGTGAAGTTTGAAGAGAGAAAGCAACGCGTTCGTATAACGTGTATGTTGATAACAGTTTTTAAATTATATAATATTAGTATTCCGCAGCTTAAATTGGAGATAAAATTGACAAATGTAAATGGTTTACATATTTTATTAACTTTGTACAATTTATTGAACAGTTTTAAGTACTTAAAATTGATGGAGAAATTGAAAAATGTTAACTCTAATCACATTGTCAAATATTTGATCACATGTTTCTATAATATGAATTTTTTGACATCTGAATAAAAGTTATGATATTCTCATGTATAATTTTATAACAAATACAATTTAAAATAGTCATTTAAACGTCAGAAACAAGTAAATTATTCACGCAATCTATTTTTCTGCAGATAAACGTCATCAAAAAATAGAGTTGCATGCTAACTGACAGTCTGTTATAGTAATTAAGATATCAAGGGTGTTAAAAGGACAATAATGCCTAAGGTCAATAGTGTACTTTCCGAAGGCCTCTGGTCCGAGGTGTGTACGTTGACCGTAGGCATTATTGTCTGTTCAACTCCCGTGTTGCCTTCAATGTTTAATGTCCGATTTTTGTTGTATTTCAATCAAAATTTTTAGCAATGTATGTCCTGTCATTGTGATTTCTGTCAAAGAAATTACTCTAGTTACTTGCTGTAACTAGGAAACTTGTTTGCTATTTTTCAAAATAATGCCCTTGGGCATTATTTTGAAATATAATGCCCTCGGGTATTATTTGTTACCTAATTACCCTGAAATCAGTGTTATTATGACAACAATAATAAACTAGCCGGACATTAATTATTTTTATGCAACTGGTTCTATGTATTGTAATTGTCATTTTTTGACAGTTCGAGATTTTGATGAATCTCCACGTTTTTAAATTATGTTTTTTGGGTTCAGTAGTGTACTGAAAGCACGATAATTTTAGAGCACGTACAAATTTTCAACTGAAATTTTATATTCAAATTTTTTATTAAAAAGATAGATTTAAGTTCGCAACTGAGCTTTTTTCAACCAGTGCTAGCAAAACTTTATCGATTGAGTTTTTTGTTTTTTACGTTTATTCCATAAACAGTAGTATTTATCATAAAATATGAAATAACTTAAATTAATCCTTGAATAATTTGGCACAACATTTACCTGAAACATTTATAAAAACTGTCAGCGGTCCATTTATTATTATTAAAATTTGAGTTATTATTAAATTCGTTATATTTTTCTGGAGCAAAGAAATAATGAGAATAATGAAGCGAAATTAGAATTATTATCACTCATATTGGACATTATATGCAAACGTTCGCCATTGGCTTTTTTTATAGTATTTTGGTTCTATCGTGTTTGGTATCAAATTAAAGCTCCTGCGGAAATAATTCTAATAAAAACATCAAAAATGATATTCAAACGATTGTCAATTGTTTTTTTAACAAGACAACGAACTCCATAAACGTTTCGATTGTTGACGTTCGTTCTGCCAAGATATTTTTTTGAATTAATGAAGACACAGTAATAATCATTCGTCACTGATGGGAATTTTCTGCTAAATCGTCTCCATTTTTTTTTTTTATAACTCATGCGGGATAAGTTCTATTTTACCGCCCGGAAAAACAAGCGCAGAATAGTAGTACTTATCCCGCATTCGTAATGAAAAACAGTATATGCAGCTCGTGCAGTGTTGTCAACTGTCCACTTGAGCGAATGATCGCACTCACTTCGTTTGTGCGCTTAACTGCTCTCGTGAGCAATCGACAATTTGCCGTATTTACATTTGAACAATTTCTGACTCCGTACGCGTATCGAAAACATCTGCTAATCCAAACCATCAGCGAAATAAAGCAAGCAATCCAGCAGCGAAATAAGCCTCGCGTGATGCGGGATTTAAAGTGCAAGTTCGAAGGAAATGAGCTTTGTTTTTAATAGTAATGTAACCTCGAAGATGAATTTCCAAAATTAAAACGACTGATAATGTCCATGACAGCAGCATTTGGGACTACGTATTGCTGCGATTCGTTCTTATCTAAATTGAAAACGAAGTGGCGCAGCAGATTACTCGATAAAAATACAACCAAATAATTGTGATGTACGTCCGATAAATCGCCAGTTGATATGAAGAAGATATTAAACAATATACGAGAACAAATAAGGGAGCGCCCATTAATTACGTGAGGCGTATTTGACGATTTTCCGACCATCCCTCCCCCCTTCGTGGGATGTCGTGAGATTTGACTCAACCCCCTCCCCCATTCCTCAATCTCACGTGAGATTTCTCAATATATGTGTTTCTAGTGTAAATGCGTTGGCTTTATTCTTAAAAAAAATAATAAGAATAATTTGTTAAATATTTTTATTTGACTAGTTAAGACCGGTTAAGACTATTTTCTCGCGATTTTACTCTGTTTCTTGCGGAAAAAAATTACGTGATATCGCCGAGACCCCCTCTCTCCAAAGTAAGATTAGATGAGATTCAGCTCGACCCCCCCTTAAACGCCTCACGTAATTAATGAACGTCCCCTAATGTCACATAACCTATAAGGTAATAAAATATTTTTTTATCATCAAACAATCTGGTTTGGGCACCCTCTAGAACTCGAACTCGATACCGGTAGATACATAGCTAGCTTACAATGTGCACATATAAGTTGTTAATATCTATATTTATACATGATTATTGAGAACATAGAAATAGAGATTTGAAAGCTCACAACTCTCTCTGCAACAGAAAAAATAAGATTAGAAGCAAAATGTAGCGAGTATGAATCGAATTTCATCACTCATCTACAGTCCAATGTAAACGTAGTGCTTGACTTCATTACATTGGCATGTGTTCTTACATAAATCAGACTATACCTCTTGTATTGGATAATTCACATTCGAGATATGATAAATAGAATAAATAAAGTATAATCCGTGAATAAGGTGAAGAAAAAAATTATCTTAGCTCAAGTACAAAACCATAATTAACCAAGAAAAATATTATAAATCTAGGTACAGACGTTAACAAATCATTTTCTAAGGTGACAGTGACCATGAGACGGCCTTAGAAACTTAAAATACAATAAGATTTTACAAACACAAAAAAAAAACTCTAGCTAAAATAGCCAACGTAGAGCGAGTGCTTGACCTAAAATCTCGCGAAGCAACATTAGTTGACATTTAGTGAAAATTATAAAATTTATTTCAATGTAGCTGATTGATTCATTGTGCAATATTGATATATATAACTTCAGCTTCAAAAATTACCTGAATCGATAGATTAAATTGACAGCCTAAAAAACACATCTCATCCTCTTAATTATATAAATGACTATAATAATAATAATAGCCTTTATCAAATATGCCTACATATTACTCATTTACTTTATCAAACATTATTTTTATACTATTTTCTGTATTATAAGTGCTTCATGTGAGAGTCTGCTTCCATTAATACATATTTATACCTAATTTATTTATTTTTGCTCTTGTGAATACAATTTTTAACACGCTGTTGTGTTTCCTGAAAGATTCGGAAACTAAATTACTCGATAACATAAAATTTAAATTTAAAATCATTAAATGGATACGACATTCTATTTCTAACAGATAATAATAGCTCTCACAAAATATTAAATAAAATTAACAATAATAGGGATAATTAATTACTTGGAAGGAGTCATTTCCAAATCATCCAACAAAATCACCTTTAATATACACAGTAATCCCACCCAAACCGATAATATAATATTTGCGACTTGAACATCATCTTAATCGCATTACTCATAGAATAATTCATGAAAGATATAATACTGCCTAGCGGTTCTTATACATCCATTCGAATACCGCCGTTTAAATCCATTTAAATTTCAATGTTATAGAGCGCCATATTTCGAGCTATCATTATAGTAATTAAGGTATCAAGGGTGTTAGAAGGACAATAATGCCTGAGGTCAACAGTGTACTTTCCGAGGGCCTCTGGCCCGAGGTGTGTATGTTGACCGTAGCCATTATTGTCTGTTCAACTCCCGAGGTGCCTTCAATGTTTAATGTCCGACTTTTGTTGTATTTCAATCAAAACTTTTAGCAATGTATGTCCTGTCATTGTGACATCTGTCAGAGAAATTACTCTAGTTACTTGCTGTTACTATGAAACTTGCTTATTATTTTGAAACATAATGCCCTCGGGTATTATTTGTTACGTAACTACCCTGAAAACAATGTTATTATGACAACAATAATAAACTAGTAGGACATTAAGGTAATTTTAATTATCAGGCACACGTTGGTAGTTTTAAAATGTCAATTTGTTTCAAAAAAAAAAGTATTGCAATGAGTTAGAATGGAGCGACAAATTTACAAATATCAAAAATGAAAATTATTTTAAAATGCTCCTCTGCAATTTGCTCATAACAGCAGATTTTACCGTTCCACTAACATATGATTACTATGGTTGTTGCTTCAAGTGGACCGTACGAGTGTGTGCTAGATGTCAAATAGCTGACAATTTGTGGTTGACATCGAAAAGTGAATCATTAAAAAGATTAAACTAATCTGTAGCAAAAAAGATATATGAACTGAATGACTTAAATATACCTGTGAAATAAATCCCTCATAAATAATAAATAATGATAATAAGAGACCGTAAAATAATCTGTCATATAGACAAATAATAAATCTTGAATCAATCAACATAATTTGGAATCAAAAGAACGAATTAAAAAGACATCTTTTCAATTAATTCAAATTTCTAGGTAGTTTCTAAAACAAGAAATGCAACGACCGCTTCGATCCACTTCCAATCGCGAGCGTTGTGAGCTTGAAGCGGTCGCGATTAATGACGTCATCTATGACGTATCGGACTTAAACGTAAAGACCACGATTGTCTTGTCGAACGACTATTGACGCGACCCTAAATGACAATAATTCCTTATTGTAAATTGATATCCATGGCTACAAAACAGCCGTTTGTCAGCAAAGTATAACTATAGTTTATTTCAGTTAAGAACGTTCCAAGAGCTCTCATGGGACTACACTTTAAGCCTTCCAATTGGCCGAAATGCAAATATGATTCACTCACATTCAATGCAGGATTCAAAACAAGCTTGCTGGAAATGAATTCAAAAAATCTGACGTGAACATCACGTGACTTACTTGTACATCATTTGATATATACACAAATTTATCCAATAAAGTTTTCTGTAACTCCAGATTATAATTATTATAATTTTAATAATATTTTGACATGTAAAATGTCAAACAAAATCAAAAAATTGACAACAGATTATCATTGCCTACCTTTTCATTTCAATTAAACTGATTGTTTTATACGGCAAATTCTGAATGTCTGTTCTACTCATAAACTGCACTGACGACTTGGCCGATTGATATAAAAATAGTAGATGACTACAACAAGTTCAAACACTAAATTTCAATATGCTATGGCTGATCATTCTAGATTTATGCAAAAAATTCAAAAAAAGTTTCAAGTAAAGTGCACCTCTGGCTTGGCCGATTCCGGTCGATTCATACAAAAATAGCACATAACCATTCTGATACACCATCAAGTTCAAATACTGAATTTCAACATCCTACGGTTGATCATTCTGGATTTATTAGAAAAATTCGAAAAAAGTTTCAAGTAAAGTTCACTTTTGATACAGACGAACCATAATGCGAGGTGCACAACTAGACCCTATACCAGTATTAAATACAAAATTTCAACATTATATGTTCAACCAGTTTTGAGATTTGCGAGTTACGCACGAACATACGTACCGACATCAAGCCAAAAATAGTCAAAATGGATTCAGAGATGCTCAAAACGGATATTTCCATCAAAATCTCGATAGGTGAATTTTGTCAATACTTCCATGTACTTAGTACAAGTAAGTAAAAATGTGCGCAATCTCAAGAGTAAGACACCAACATTTCAAAGTAACTGAGCTACAGTAAACGTCAATGACGTCACGAATTCTTTTATTTACAACTGTCAATGAAAATACTGTCACAAATATGATGCATCCCAAGTTATCAGTTCAAACTAATGTTTATTTGATTTCGTTATTTATTTGATAATTTATTGTAATCACGATCAAAGTTAGCATTTGCGAACAATCTAGAAAATGTTCAATTGTCAGAAATTTGAATGCTAGCTTATTGTTGCGGAATGTTCGATTGTCAAACATTTGAATTCTAGTTCATTGTTGCAAGATGTTCAGTTCTCAGACATTTGAATGCTAGCTTATTATTATATAAGTCCACGTCCAAAGAGAATAATCATTCAAAAAAGTGACGGTCAGCGATTTTAATATTGGGCGACGAATTGTAAAATAAATTAGTGTATTGTAACCAGTTATATTATTTAACCCCAAATAAAATTTATGACAATATCAAACAATAACAGTTTACTTCAATCATTCATACAAATTTATGATGAATTTTATATCATTCATATTATCCCTATTATCCATACTCACTTCGGTGACATATTGGTCGTCTCTGCGCAAGCGCATTATTATTATCGCGAACTGTGTGACGTGTTTAGTTATTTAAGTTTTTAATGGTTACGATATGTGATACACTGTCATTAATTATTAGATATTTCAAGTAAATACACAAGTAAACACATTGTAGTATAATAATTATAAATCAATGAACCTAATACTATATATTTGAGGTAAATATTAAAAGCCATATATTTAATAAAATATTTATGGAACTGATTTTCCTTGAGGAAATCAAATATTTTTTAGCTTTGTATCCTTTGTTAAATCTCTTCATAAATGCAAGCAGTTTGTGAAACGATATAAAATCAATATTATTCTTTATTCTCAATATTGCTTGCAGTTTTGAATGTACAACACCCGATAATTCATGATTTATATGTATGAAAGAGATATAATATATGTATAAGAAAAAATTCAGTACACTATGCTAACTACCCAGTGTTACCATTTTCATATTTTCATCATGTAAGCAAGCATCAAATATTCATTCACAGTTTTCAAGTTTCTGTTCTGCATCCACATTATTAATTTTTCATACTTCTTGTAATAGACATCCTTTGACTTTTCCAGGATTAATTGCATTTCAATTCGTTGTACAATATTTTTGATTTCTGGAAAAATTTCTTCTTCAAAATTAATATATTTAATCACAATAAAAAATTATGAGAAATAGAAACAGTATCCAAATAGCACCATGTCAACAATAGAATTTCATACAAAAGTCCTACTTGATGAAATGAATCAAAGCCTTATTTTATAAAATTATGATGCAGGTATAATAAAAAATAACGTATAATATGCCTGTATGAGTGTCATGCGTGCTTCAAAGACCATCTTATACACTTTTATCATAATATACTATTTATTTGACTCCTATGTCGTTTGAATGCAAAGTAAATTAATTCCCACATTAAAAAGTGGATTCATTATTAATTATTCATACATTTGTCAGTTAAAATTTTGTTGAATCTTTTGAACGACTTTTTGTATTCATATTTCCTGCTAACAATTTGTTACATGAAAGATAACGCTTTGAGGTCACTTAAAAAGTTTTATATTGTAGGTAAATTCAAATTTTTTTATGTTCAGGACTTGAGATTGAATTTTTTTTTAAGACAGGAAAAATTGTGAAGGTGTCAAATATTCACTTAGAGAAATAAGGTGAATTCTTACTCTCTTGAGGATTTTATTTGAGGAAATCATTTTCATTAAACTAGAACGCTAAACATCGCATCGTAGAATTTTGTTGATTTTAATCGTAATCAATCTGAAAATTCCGCACTTCGCATCACCTTACGTGCTTCTGACAGTAATTAGTGTTTGCAAAACCTTCTTTTTCGAAATGGTACTTTTACTTTTTGAGTAGTCACAATAACAAAGTCGAATAGTTAATATTATCATGAATTACACAATTTCCATGATTACTTCACTTACTATATGTGCATTGACGTTGAACATCACTTCTTTTATCAAATTTTATATGTATGGTATTTTGACAATTTCCTTCAAATAATAAAATTAGTAACCACAGCAACAGCAATAAATGCTAGGTATATATCACACTATAGGCTATGTGCAAGGGGGCGGAGTTTGAACAAATATCGATGCGAGCGCTCATTGTGAGCACCATTGTAACCATTGAGCTCCATTTCTCAGAATACGTCAATGAGCTGTCATTGAGTATTGTAGTTTAAAAGTGAAAATAATTGCATATAAAACATGGAAAAACGTTTGTTCTGTTTCAGGCTGTTGTGTTAAGGATGATTCAAGTGGAATATAGTTTCATAGATTTCATGTACCCAGTTATAACATCAAAAAACGAGTGAAGTGAATCAAAGCGGTAAATAGAGTATTGTCTGTCTTTCATTATTAATCTATATAACAAATATGTTTGTAATTCAATTGTGAAATTAGAAATATTCATCATCGATTTGGGATTCATGAATTTACCTCTATCTCTAATTTATAAGATGTTTCAGTGATAGAAGTTTGTCAGATGCACTTAGCAATAATTTTGTTGTTTATATTGTGAGCAACATATTCTTCAACATGCTTAATAAGGCAAAACTAATTTCACGCTTTTCTTCAATGCTTTTTCGGTAAAAGGGATACAGTGTTTGATAAATACAAACCCGATCTGCAAGTTCACCGGTGTCATAATTTGAGGTTATCCTGTCAATTCGGACGAATTAAGACGTTTTTTCTATAATAGGTACGTTATTATTGAAGAAAAAAATACTCAAAATAAATAATTTCATCGTATCTTTCATGCTATGTAAGTTATATTATACGCACACAGCCAAATTAAATAATATTAGTACATTTAAAAAATTATAGGTATGAAACAATGATAAAATGGAGTTCAATCGTTCTCCATTGCCCGCTAGAGGCGCTAGTAGACTTCATGCACGTAGCCTATACTCTTTTGGAGTTTTAATAATGGAGAAATTATATTCAAGAATCAAAAATTATAGTAGTTAGAAATAAAGTTCGCGATGATATTAATTAAGAGATTTTAGAATAATAAAAGATAGGTAATATAATTTCTGACATTCAAATGCAAATTATGATATTTTTATATATGATTCCATGATAAATAAAATAATTGTTACTTTATTCTTCAAATAAGTTAAACATCCTCAAAATTAAGTTTTTTCGGTTAAACGTTATTCAAAAATTGAATTAACAACATGCTAGCTAATAACATATTAACAATGCTTTATATAAGTGTGCTAATAAATCAATGCTTTATGCAGCCAGACCAATAACTTAAAACAACATATTCTTATTCACTTGCATTTAGATTATAAGCTACCAACATTGGAAATTATCATTCTAAATTCTGTAGACATGAGGTAAAAAATTTGTTGAACACTTGTAAATCCTTATCCGGCTAATTTAAATAATAAATTCTGTGAAAAAAGTGATTCTCGGTATTTCAAACAAAGGAAAGTTCAAAGAACAATATTCCAATTATTACGTAGATATATCAATAGTACATAATATAAAGAATTAATAAAATTGGGCAAGGGTTAATTCAAAAATTAAGATCATTTCTATGAAATAAAATAAAAAAATCCGCTGTGGCCACACAGTACTTCCCCGACCACGAATTATATGGCTATTTTCATCACTATTTCATAAATTTGAAGTGTCGTATAGTAAATTGCATATTTCAAAGTAACAGTTGTCATTAGCAAAGTAATAGATGGCGATTATATGCAATTACTATTTTATTTTAAAATGACTAAGTTTTATGTCCAGTTGCTGGGCATAATCAGGTTGTTATAAAAAAAAAACAATTAACATCCGAAAAAATTATTTATTTTAGATTTCTACTAAGTTTATCTCCCCGGAGGCATGAAATTGATACCAAATTAACATCGCTCGAATATCATTTTTGACATTTTAACACTTTAACTAGAATTTTTTCCACAGAAGCCTTGATTTAATATTAAATACGATAGAACCAAATTACTTATTTGCAAAAAAAAAAAAACTGTTGCATAAGATATCGAAATATGAGTGATAGTAATTCTAATTTGACATTATCATTCTCATTATTTCTTTGCTTCAGGAAAATATTGAATTTAACATTCAATTCTTCAGGTTGCAGGTAGAATTAATTTGATATTCGACGCTCTATCCGAATCTGAAATAAAAATAGTAATTCTCATTCAAAATTTTAAAATGACTTTCTACCCTTCACCTCACCTCTTGGAGGGAGGAAGAGATCACTAAACTTTTAATTCAGACATTCTCCCATTCGGTGCAAATTTCTCGATATATTCCAGTATAAAATAATATCGTTCAACGGTAAATCAAGATGGGACAGCCTGTATATAATTTTAGCTTTCTGCACTTCTTGCCCATATAAATTTCAAGTATGTCTAATCTCACATTCCTTCATGCGCGCAGTACAAAGTTTTCTCTTCACGTAAAATTAAAATAGGATACTCCTTTTATATAATTTCAGCTATTTGCACCTGTTCTCCCGAGCATTCTCCATATGAATCTCAAGTATGCCAAATCTCATATTTCTGTATACGCACGGTACAAAGTTTTCTCTTTAAGTGAAATTAAAATGGACCACCCTGAATATGATTCCAGCTCTCTGCACTCCTCCACCATATAAACATCAAGTTTACCAAATCTGAAATAGGTATCACACTCTGTAAGTCTGTATATAATTTTAGCTTTCTGCACTTCTTCATATAAACTTCAAGTAAGCCAAATCTCACATTTCTTTGCGCGCGGTACAAAGTTCTCTCTTCACGTAAAATCAAAATTGGACGCCTTCATTTGATTTTACCTCCCTGCACTCCTTCTCTATATAAACTTCAAGTATGCCAAAACTCACATTCTTTCGTCTGCGCAGTACAAAGTTTTCTGTTCTCGTGAAATTAAAATGGGACACTCTGTATATAATTTCAGCTTTCTGTACTCCTTCATATAAACCTCAAGTATGCCAAATTTCAGATTTCTTCGTGCGCGCGATATAAAGTTTTCTCTTTACGCAAAATAAAATGGGACACATGTATATAATTTTAGCTTTTTAAACTCTTTCTCCATATAAACATCAAGTATGCCAAATCTCACATATCTTCGCAATATGTCTAAAAAGGGGACGGAAAGTTTTCTGTTCACGTATTAATATATAGATAGATTTTAATAATAACAAATGAACCGCTGATAGTTTTGAAAAATGTTCCAGGTAAATGCTGTGTCAAATTATTCTACGATCAATTTTAGTTATTTCATATTTGATGATAAATACTACCTACTGTATATGAAATAAACGCAAAAAACTGAATAGTTCCATTAACAAAATTTTGGTATCACCGGTTGAAGAAAGCTCATTTACGGACTTGAACCTAGCTTTTTAATATAAAATTTTAACCAAAAATTTGTGCGCATTCTAGAGTTATCATGAATTCAGATAGACTGACCGACTTTTTTTTAATCATGTCTCTTTGATTCAGTAGGGTCTAAAGCATGAAGATTGAATTAAATTGAATAAATATTTATTTAGCTACCAGATGAGCTATATTGGATACAATTTACATATATCTGTACAAACTGCAGTATCTAAGAAAAATGTTAATATTACAAATATTTTTCAACAATAACTCTAATAAAAACATAGAATTCATCAAAATCTCGAACTGTCAAAGAATCACAATTACAATACTTCTATTATATAGGTCGAGGAAGAAAAAAACAAAAGGACGTAGCTTTTATAAAACCATTAAAATTTCCGAAAAAATAAATGACCATTGAATGATTTATCATAAATTTAAATGTACTTGGTAGTTTTTTTTTATTCAAATTCAATGCTTTACTAACTCCTATTCACTACTAATTGATAGTTATAAACGAGCAAAAATATTCAATTTTAAAAGATTCATATAAAACATCAATTAACTATGGTTTTATGAGCAAAAACGTAACCTCAGAAAACAGATAGGAAGTAAAAAATTACTCACTTCTCAAAAAAATACTCCCATGTGCTTATCGCCAATTGTTTTTATTATTGGCAAATAAACATAAGCGATACTTTATCTGGTGGCAGAATTTCAAATTAGTGATGATAGGATAGATTTGGCGGGCTACATATATATTATACATGAGCTTATAATCAAATCAATAAATCATATTCTATATTCGGTTATTTAATTAGTATTCATAAAAAACATATATGAGATAATAATTCTGAATGATTTAAGCAAAAATTCATGAAAAAATATTGGCTGGTACCACAAGCTCTGTTTTTGGCTATACTAGCAGTGTTATTCTAAGAGGAGTTTTAAGGCAATATAAATATTTCAAGCTATTTTAAAGAAAAATATTCAAATAAATTTTGTAGACATATGTGTTTTCCGTAATTTGTATCTGAATATTATTTTCTAAAGTATTTGGGAAAATTCTAATTGCGTTAAAACACATCTTGACACAACGCTCTTAGTAGCGCCAAAAACAGAGCTCGTGGTACCAGCCATTGTGTTTATTGATTGAAATTTCAAACACAAAAATTTACCATGGAGGACTAAGTGTAGTAGTAATGACTGATAAAGCCATAGCCTACGCATTCGCTGTCTGACAGTTGATAATTATGTTAAGGTTGCTATTTCTTTTTGTTGTACTTTTTACTTCTAAATTGAAAAAGAAGATAGAATCCAGTTTTAGAGTTTTTCAAAATCTTTTCTTTCATGAGGACATTTAATTTTGCATATTGCAACTGGTGAATATTTTTGTCTGGATTGTTTTCTATTTATCCAGGTATACTTTACAAATACAAATTATCTTCAAATCATTGAAAGATTTTTTGACACAACAAACAGTCCAACTAATAAGTACTAATCTAATGTTTATTTAACCAAATTAAAAGGCATTCTCGCGCCACTTCATCTTTTCAACACATGGTACACAATAAAAAAACTGCAGATCTATGCTTACAACTGTCGCTGTTTTCTGCTTTGCAGTCATATTCTCAATCTTCAAGGCATCATATTCATTACAATCCAATTCTTTTTTAATTTCATACGGATTCTCAAGCACTTTTGATGTTTGTATGCACAGAGCATGCAAAAATACTATCTTGTCACTATCATCATATAATTTTCGACAGAATAAAATATATGTCAAGCATTTACTAGCTCTTCACCCCCATGCACACAGCGTGACTGATATGACATTTGCATCAAAATATTCTTGAAGTTTCAATATAATTATCTAGAAATTAAAGGTTAAGTTCAATTTAAAAATATGAATTAAATATAAATAAACAGATGGAATAATTCACTTGCCTGGTACTTACGAACAATATACTTTTAAAAAATATCCATGAAAAAGCAAATCTTTATTTTATATTCACGATTATTCTCTTTAAAAGTCGTAACAAGCCCATTATTATACATGTAAACTTCAAGTTTATCCTAACTCAGTTAGTTCAAAAATATTCGCTGTAGCACTGCGATCTTAAATTTATTTGCCAATAATGTTATTCTTTACTGAGACGTAATCCTTGTTCAGATTTTTCAAATTTTCAATTACAAAAAAAGTGGAAATACTAATGACACTACTAATATGTACATGAGAAGATTATAAATGATTTCTTTAATATGAAAAATATAATATGAATATGCGGGAACAATATTAAATGATAGTATATTATGATTCAAGACTGATATAATAAATATTGTAACGTAAGACTGATATAATAAATATTGTAACGTAAAATTCAAAGCAACCAAAGGAAACAAGGCACAGGTCAATAATGATTCACTCAACTGTGGTATGGTATTATTGACTTCTTACATTAAAATCTTTTTTTCTCCAGCCGTGTGCACTTTACGCATCGTTTGCGATGAACATTTTTCGCGTTCGAGTTTTACCATCATTTAACCCTAGGAGTGGCAGTGACTTGTTTGGTGCTAAGTGAACGCTTGAGGTCTGGCCAGACCTTCACCGAGTTTTATTGTTGTGTAACTTGTAAGAGTTTTCATAAGGCTTGACAAATGTATTTTAGTGTTGAATAATCTACTAAATGATTGAATAGACTGTGCGGGTGGAAGTGGGTGTGTACGTGTGAGGGTGTAAGGGAGAGAAAAAAAATTAATAATTAGCTTGATTATTTGACTTGGCACAGGGTATACACCATATTTATACTGAGGCCAATTTTGACCTATCGATTGAAAAAACCTTCGAATTGATGTTTGTCTTTCTTTTCCTCCATACATGAAAAACCAGTCATACTCTGTTCATATTCATTTTGAATAGCTGCAGATAAATCTAGGAGGCGTACTGTATGATTCAAAACTATATTTACTTTATTTGGTCCATCTTTATAGTGTTACATTACGGCACACATTTAGTAATGACATGAATAAAAATCAAAGAAAATATAGAACTTCCACTGAAAATTATGAAAAATGATGATTCTATGTTTCTCTCATAAATATTCATCAACCAAACACTACTAAAGAATAAAAAAGTTGCCTCTTCAATTATAAGTATCTGCCCTTGCCTATTACAACACCAGATACAAGTCTATTATGTTTGAAAATGTCAGAATTCATCTAGGTCTGGTCAGACCTCATGGGTCAATTTAAGATAAATCACAATAAAATCGATTTTTTTCGCTTTGAATATGTCGAAATCGCTTTGAAGATGGTCTTATCCACTGATCTCTAATATAACATTGGATTGGGTTTAGTCTAGTGGTGGGAACCGGTATCGGTACTATTTGATACCGGTTTTTGTAAGAACCGGGTACCCGGTTATTTGAATATGTTCTCGGTTCCGAGTCCGGTTCCGATTCCAGAATCGGTCTTCGATTCCGATTCCAGAATCGGTTTTCGATTCCGATTCCAGAATCGGTTCCCGATTCCGATTCCAAAATCGGTTTTCGGTTCCAATTCCAGAATCGGTTTTCGATTTTGATTTTGATTCCCAGTTCACTTCGACTCGATTCCAGAACCGAGAAGAAAAATTCCGACTTTAGACACAGTTATTTTCAGTATCCATTTAAAAAAAATGTGTTCTGTACCTAACCGATGTTCTGTTTCGAATTAGTAGATTCGAAAGGAACCGTAGAGGGGCATTCTTTCTTTTTTTACATATAATCAATTTTGTGTCACTTATACTGGTTTTATGTTATGAAGACTATAATTTTGGCCTTTCGAATCATTCATTGAACATATGAACTATCACTTATATTCAGTATGTGTGAAATATTTCAACATCTTAGACAAAAATATATAGTGTATAATGTAGTTATTTACTATTCATAGAATCAATTTTATAATCGATGACAAATTTAGAGATATTATGACAATAATAATTGAGTGTATTGACAAAATCAGGTAGTTTTAGTATCGAAGACTACCCATGATGTCGCTTGCTATTTCTAGTTTTGGGTAAGATTAATTTTATGGCCGGATCAAGAGCAGATGGCGTATATTCCATTTTCAGCCTCTTTCAGTTCATTTTAATGTCATTGTTTTGCTCAATAAACTAATAGAAAGATAGGACCTCCTGGAAAAGTCTGCAGTGCCACCGATAGAATAAAAGTAAAAATAAGTAAACGTAATTATGTGTGGCAACTGTAATGTACCAAATATAATTCTTAAAAATTCTAAATGCTCTGTTTGTTCTGGGACGAGTCACTATAATAAAATAAAACGCTTAACTAAAAGCCCAGAAGATATTTATAACTTAAACGCAGTAGAGAAATAATATTTGCCAAGAAAGGTTTTCGGTATTAAGATTCGAATCGGAATTGAGATTCGGACCGAAATCGAGATTCGTATCAGAATCGAGATTCGAACCGAAATCGAGATTCGAACCGGAATCGAGATTCGGACCGAAATCTAGATTCGAACCGGAATCGAATTTGGACTCAATAACCGGGTACCCGGGTACCCGGTTAGTTTTGGAACCGTGGAACCGGTTCCATTTTATTCCGGTTTTTAACAGCACTAGTTTAGACCGTATTCTGGCATCTGAAAGCGGCCCCGGTTGAACGGCGGCCTTGACAGTAAAACTGAGGTTTTGTGTCACTATTCGGCGGAAAATTCAAAACACTTATAGAAGACACTCGATGAAATTCAAAGTATAATGCAAGTTAGATGATGAAATTATTCTCAATATACCTCAATATGCACACATTAATAGTCAATAATAGTTAAAAGTATTTAAAAATTGTTATAATAGTTAAAATATTTAAAAATATTCATGAATAGCTCAAAATATTTCTTAACTTTTTAGTATCAGTATTTTAACTATTTTTTAAACATTTTAGCTCTGAATTATCAAATTCATTGAATAGTTTTACGATTTTTGTTATAAATCTGAACAATAAATAAATCGTATTGAGAATTGAGTGACTATTTGAATATTTTGTTTTGGTTTTGCAGTTAACGCTATAGTTTTTGTATAGTTCGTTGAAAATAGTCGGAACAGCACCATTTTTCAGTCATGTATCTTTTCGCGGACGCAACAAAATTTTGAGAACATAACCTCATGTTTTTGGCTATTTCCAAGTTTGGCAAACCCATTTGTTCGAGCCATTTTTAGAACGATTGTTCATCGGATGGAAATCTTACTTGTGCAGTGTCAAATTTCTCGATGAATCGGGTTTCTTTCCGCAAAACATGCACTCGATCATCATGTTTGATAAATAAATTACCGGAAAACCAAACAGTTAAATTTTAAATATCGCGGCACAACGCGGTATTGATCTGACACAAAACCTCAGTTTTTGCCAAGATGGCGACGCTCAATTGGGGCCGCATTCCAGCGCCCTAAATCCAATCCAGTGTTATATTAGAGATCAGTGGTCTTATCGGATTCAACAAGTCGAGTTTATAAAAGTCAACGAGTTTCAGTTCTCAATTATTGTTGAGAAGAGAGTAATTCAGCATTGAATTTCAAATAGGTCTGGCCAGACCTCTTTGAACCTCCTAAGGTTAAACGCGTAGGAGTCAAATTGTTGTGATTTCATGTTTGTAGCGCCTCTTACTGATTCATTTGTTTAGAAATTTGTTAAGTCTAAATGTCAACTTGTGTTATGTGCTTTCTTGTAGTGTGATCAAAAATTATCAAAATATGGAAGCTGAGGGCCATAAAAAAATCTAATAGGCTATACGAGTGTAACCAATAATTTTAGTCTCATGTCATGTTATTCAACTTAACACTCTTGTAGTATAGATTACTATTAATTATCCAACTCCAATGACATAACGAACATTTTGATATAAATATTTCTTTGGTTGCCAATGACAAAAAAAAAAAAAAAATTCTATATAAATATTTCCTTGATTACTTGTTCATAGAGACAAAGTTCATAGTTCGACAATTGATATGTGATATCATAGATTTTCAGTATTTGTTCTACAATAAATGAGAGTAGTTAAAAGAACTTCATCTACGACCATATTCAAGCGGGGTGATTTATGCATCTAAAAAAATGTATAAACTAAGTGTCCATGCATCTGAGTAGTGATTAATTTTGACTATTCCATTCGTAGTATTTATAACAATGTTAACATAGAAACGGTGCATATAAAGGGATATTTGGACGCGTAGAAATACCATCGGGTATTATACTAGTGGTCAAAGTGAGTTTTTCTCAAAAATGTGGATACCTCCAATTTGTAATCTCGTGCATTCTTCGTATTTAATGGAATATCTTCATTAATTTCATCTTCTGATTTATCACCAAACCTTTTGGAACTAGTTTCCATATCAGAACGCAATTTATTTCTCTATTATTCCTCAAAGAAAATGCAAGAAATTATAATTTTTCAATTTGACAGAAGTTTGTTTACTCGTTCCTATGAAAATTACGTGACTTGTTACTTGATTCATAGGAAACTAATTTGAAAAAATGGTTTGACTCCTGGAATAGTCCTCCATATACCATTTGTAGTTAAAGTATTATAGACTATTTTTGTGGCGCAATCACTCATGTTTATTGCGCTTGTGAATACCACTCGTGCTGCACACTCGAGGTATTTAAACGCAAGCACAATAAACATTCGTGATAGCACCACAAAAATAATCGATAATACTTAAAACTACTTATGGTATAATAAATGATTATTCTATCACCATATCAAGGAGGGACAGTTAAGAATCATAATTCGAATTTAATTATCTCACTGATACATTTGTTTAGTTAATTGTAAAGTTTAAATGTCACCTTATACTCTGTGCTTCCCGGCTGTTTGTTTGATAATTTTCAAAATTTTGAAATCAAGAACCGTAGAGAAAATCTTGTACATACTATTTACAATTGAGTGCGTTAAAGTAGTATTATACAGCCCAATAGCTTCGTTTGAAAGAAAGCGAGAAAAGATAGAAGGCCAGTGTTTATCGAATTTTTAAACTTCACAACATTGTAAGATTAAAAATTGAGTTACTCGTCGTGTGGAAACTATTATAACAAGCGTTTTACAATGTGGACTATCAAAAAACAATTTTCGTAGCTCGACAAGTCTTACCTTATGTCATAATTCTTAACGCTTGTTGCTTGAATTACTATTAATTTTTCAGAAATTAGAAAAGATATATTTCAAAAGATCATCGGATGATGGATAAAAATGAAGGATAAAGAATTATTGAATCATCTCTTCACGAAGCAACTACTGCTTCTGTATTGTAGAAGTGTAAAGATGTCTTTGCACAATATTATAAAATTTTTGGTTATGTTCTACTTTTCTCTAAGGCACTGATGAAGGTCTAATAAAGATCGAAACGTTTGCAACGTGAAGAGATGACTCAATAATTCTTTATCCTTCATTTTTATCCATCATCCGATGATCTTTTGAAATATATAATTTTTACTGGATATGACTATTTTCTAAATTAGAAAAGATGTTTAATGTGTTGTATATATTATATAGTTTTCATTATCAAGTGAATAATATTTTATTATAGACCGTTGTCAATAAGAGGTATTCGAAAACAACTTCTCAATACAAAGACAATATCAATAATGGTAACTAGATTAGTAGTGGATAAAATAGTTAAAAGAAGATTTTTTTGGGTACAAATCATTATCATTCGTTTTATTTTAGATCTCCTGCACTGTACGGAAAGGACAAATTTATTCTTGGCGAAATTATATTGTGCAAGGTTACTCAGTTTATAAAAGGTAATTTATGCGTCATCCTATCGATTTTACATTTTAGAATTATCAAAATTTTTCATTAGCTAAAATGTGGAGCTAAATATTTTCTATACTT
The DNA here is from genome assembly GCA_963989225.1 of Dromius quadrimaculatus. Lineage (NCBI taxonomy): Eukaryota > Metazoa > Arthropoda > Insecta > Coleoptera > Carabidae > Dromius > Dromius quadrimaculatus. Next base: position 26,175,690 of record OZ022324.1, read on the forward strand.
AAATCAGAAGTTCGTATACATAAATTAGAACTATACGTGATTAGATGTGCGTGAAAGCCAAGAACTATTTTTTAATATTACATGTTGTATCTTCTATGACGTCAAATATGATCTATATTGGTGCACCAGCAAATGAGAAAGTGATCAAAATTAGTCTCACTACTCAGATCTTAGATCGGACGCTCGTGACAGAAAAAAGGAAAAAAATGCTCAAGTATTTGCATTCAAAAATCTCAGTTGGGTGTTAATGCATATTAATAATTGGATTTTAATTAACAACAAAAAAATTGCTTCTTTGAACAACTTCTTACAGTCTTCCATTTTTTCAAATGAAAGGCAAGTTTGCAAAATCGATCGAAAGTTTATTGTAGAAAATCGTTCCGAGTTACGCAATAAATTTACGAGTTTATCTGAATATGCTTTACTCTCGGACTCACGAAGATCGTCTACCAATAAGATTTCAGTCAATTTTGCAAATCTGCTTGACGTTCGAAAAAATGGCAGACTGTAAAATATAATTCAAAGGAACTATTTTATGTTGCTGATTAATAGTTATTTTTGATTCTAGATTGCGAAATGTCACTTTTGCATTCAAGAATAAAAGATTTTCTTGTGAGCGTAGCGAGCAAAAAAATTATTTGAGAAAAAAAAATTATAATAATAATAATAATTTGTTTCATATTTTTATTTGACTAGTAAAGACTATTTTTGTATAAGATGTGGCCATATTTTAATGAAGGAACATGTTTTACTTAATTTAACCCAATTTTCTAGTAGTTTTACTCTGTTTCTTACGAAAAAAAAATTACGTGATATCACCGAGACTCCCCCTCTCTCCAAAGTAAGATTAGATGAGATTCGGCTCGATCCCCTCCACCCCTGAACGCCTCACATAATTAATGGACGCCCCCTTGGTGAGTTTCCAAAATCTTGTTAGAGAAAGTATAGTCTCTACAACATGTTTGAAATGGCGTTTTCAACACTTGTGGACAGTAGTCCTCGCCTTCGGCTCCGATTACAAACTTTTCACTCGTTTTTTAATAAGAGCCATTCCAATGACTGTTGCAGATTATACTATTCTCTAATAAGATTCTGAATTCTCGAAAAGAATCTAGAAAAAACTTTGAAACGTCAAACGCTAAGCCCGAAGTAAATACCTGAATTTTTAATAAGTGCTTAACCATACAAACGGATAGAAAGCAAATAAACAGCATCTGATTTGTTAAAAATGATGATGGATTGATATTAAACGGCATACGGAATTATTCCAAACGATTTGTTGGCATAACATTTGTTCCAACATGATTTTTGGCTGTGGAACGTGCAGATTCAAGTGTTAAAGAATATTCTATTCTAATTGATTGTTATTTGATATAAATAATATAGTTTAGCGACGATTTTTCTCGGACGTAGGACTTTAATATGTTCAATCATACTTACGAAATTTCCTGTTTCTCTAATTATCAAAAAAAATCATTTCTCACAAGCAGTATACTTCATGTTTATATTTTGCAACATGAAACAAGAAGCTTCAAAGTCATATGAGAAGAAGTTACATATTGTAAATATTCACCTTATTTTGCGACCGAGCATAAAAGTCCGTTTCTAAGACATTGTGAGTGCCGAAGACCACACGGCCGAAGTTAAAACTTCTGTGGCAATCTTAATAGAATAATATTCATATTATTACGAATGATATAGACGAAATGGATGCTAGTATATCCGAAGTTGATAAACTCAGCCACCGTTTGACCCGTTGAGTTGAAACTTTCCACAGTTGTTATTGACACTCGCGAGAAAGTTTTTGACATAGTGCCATCAACGTAGAATAAGTGGCGCACGATCTGTAACTGTTTGTTCGTGCATCGTTCATCCGATTCAGTTGTTGGTGCTTGCGTGAAAGTTCCTGACACAGTACCATCAATATACAATAGATGACGTGCGAGTCGTATCGATTAATTATTCGTCCGCGCATCGTTCATCCGATTGAGTTAACTTTCCGTCAATGTAGAATTCGCACGTAGTTCGAGTCGTATCAGATAATTGCTCTTTCGCGCATTGGCATCGTTCAACGTACAATGGCGTGCGAGAAGGGGCATCTTGACAATTCAAAATTTGATTTACTGAGCAAATAATCATTGTCTTCATTTTATTTTGTACATATGAAAAAGCCTCCTTTGTATATACATACCTACCTCAAACAAATTACAAAAAAATATATAAAGCCATTGCAAAGCATGCCGGACAATAGCTCAAGTAAAATTACTTGACAATATAAATGAAATTCAACAAAATTAGGCACAAGAACGACGCAGCTGAGTATTTTTTCCTCGCGCTCCGTATATCCAATATTCATAATAATCGGCTCGGCTCAGTCCGAGTATGTATATCCCCGCCTATAGTTTCTCGAAGTTTCTAGAAATTTCCAGTGAGTTTCCAGAGATTCCACCAGATGTCACCACGTCCTTGGCGCATGAGTCAGTTGCGTTTGCCACCTGTTTAATCTGTAGGAATCTGTTTGTTATAATACCAACACTAACAATTTTTACATAGAGTCTCTAGATTAGCCAATTGAATTTATATTGCAATAAACTTATAATATATAAAATAAAATTATTTTAAGTGGCTTCGAATCTAGGAACATCTGATATACAACAAAAAAATCTTGATTGCCGATTGCATTTAAAATTTTGTATAATAATATTCTATCTTGAAAAATTAAACAATATTGTCCTCGGCTCATTTGCATATAAAATAATTATTATATGTGGGAGTTATAATTAGATATTTAATCTATATGACCAAGAAGATTTAATAGCATTTTCACAACTACATACTTCTAAAATAATCAATTAGGTATAGTTCCTCTTATATCACGATATCTCCTCAACGGACGAATTACAATGAAGTATATTATTGATTCGAAAATTTTCAATAATATTTTTATTTATTCTTGGGAATACAGGAAAAGATTGCATGATTATATTTAATTTAAAAATTAATTGACAAATTCGATGTACATTAAAATATTTGCTGGCACGAACAAATTATGTTTACATAGCCTTTTACAATGATTTCCCGAATTATTTTTTTGGTATAAGATATGGGAGAGTTTATCTGCTGTCCATATCATATTAAAAACAAAAAACCTTGGAATCACGTAAGCATTGCATGATCTTTTGTTTCTCAGTGCATACCTGATGATGCTCAGTAAATGCATAATTCTACTAGATCAATCTATGCAGTAAATCTTACCATCCTTTTATAGCAGATTGACGTCATCTGCGACTGACGTAAGCACATTAAACGCGGATCAGTTGCTACCAACTACGGACAAACGTACTACAATTCGTCAATGTTACTGAATACAGCACGACAACTCGAAATTGATAAGACAACGATGGAATGGGCACACGCATCCATCATATCAACATTTCCCGTAACATAACAAATTAATTAATTGCCTTTTTAACTAGCTGAGAGAATCAAGAAATGAGAGAACATTGACTTCTGAGAGATTAGTTTTTAATATAATCATTTTAATTCTCGTAATATTTTTTTTAATTTCCTCATTTGCATGAAAAGTAATTTTATCTTTTTCATGTATTCCTTTTTAATTTTTCTAAAGTTTGTTCGAGTGGTTTGAAAATTTGCTGGAATATTTAAATACCCTCAGAAAAGAGGCATCTAAGAAGATTTTTTGAAATTCCAAATGAGAGGAGCGAAAATTGTGTATTCTACAACAAATATTGGAAAGACTTCTATTCCAAACGAATGAAAAGTTTGTAATCCGGGCCAAAGTAGAGGAATACGCCATTCCAAATATATTGTAGACTATACATTCTCTTACAAAATTTTGGAAATTCACCAAGATTAAAGAGAAATCATTCAAAATTTAGAAACGTCTAACCTCTGACGCAAAGCCAGAAATGAATATTTGAATTGTTAAGACGTAGCCACAGTAATCAGACAAACAGCTTCTGCTTTGTCTAAAATGGAGATAGAATGATTTTAAACGAAATATGGAATTATTCTAAACAACGCGACGTATTACAATGATACCTGTTCCAATATAATTTTTAGTTTTAGAATGTGCTTCCTTACGCCAAAGAAAACATCATGAAAGTCGCAAGTGTGTGAATGGTTTTTTTTACTTCCCCGACCTATACCTATATAATAGGAGAAGTATTGTAATCGTGATTTTTGGACAGTTCGAGATTTTGATAAATCTTCATGTCTTAGACCCTACTGAATCAAAAAAAAAACATAATTTAAAAAAAAGTCGATCTGTCCGTTGAATGCACGATAACTTCCATAAACGGTAGTATTTATCATAAAATATGAAATAATTAAAATTGATCCTCGAATAATTTGGCACAACATTCATATGGAATATTTTTCAAAATTATTATCCGCGGTTCATTTGTCATTAATAAAATTTGAATTATTATCAAATTCGTTATATTTATCTGCAGCAAAGAAATAATAAGAATCATAATGTGAAATTAGAATTATTATCGCTCACATTATCTGGGCATCACATGCAAACGTTCGTCAATAGTTTTTTTTAAATAAGTAATTTGGTTCTATCGTGTTTGGTATGAAATTAAACTCTTGGGGAAATAATTCTAGTAGAAGTATCAAAGAGGATATTTAAACGATTGTCAATTGTTTCTTTTATAATTTATTTAAATGATGTCTAGTTTGGTATTAATTTGAAGTTCTCAGGGAGATTAGCTTAGGAGATATCAAAAATAAATAGTCAGTGGAATCCACGTTACCATCTTTAAATTACACTTCCGGCAATCAAATGTCGAAACTGTATGATCTAATGAATTAAAGACCCCGAAAATATAGAAAAGGATTCTCAATTTTCAAAAATACTTATTTTATGTAAGGACTAAAATATAACTGCCATCTGTCACTTTAATAATGACAACTGTCACTTTAATAATGACAACTGTCACTTTAATAATGATAGCTGTCACTTTGACAATGACAGCTGTCATTTTGAAATATGCAATTTGATACGACAATTCTGAAACAGCGATAAAGCTGGCCATGAAATTCATGGTTTTAAAAACAAGCTTTTATTCAATACTTTAGTCGTACTTACTAAAAAGAAAATTTTGAAAGCTTGTATGTAGCACAAATAGAAAAGGAAGAGAGGGGAATTCAAACTATAGTATATAGGACGAAACATATGTCTAAAGTTGCATCCCCGATCTAAGATGATGGTGGCTTCAGCCCCGACTTTTAGATTTGAATTTTCTATGGAAAACAATTCTTTTTTAGAATTATTCATTTTTTGAATGTTCCATAGCATAAGCACCTCACATATTTCACAGTTTTTGTGTGAAATTTTTATTTATGTGATTTATCCTTTATAGTATATTATGTTACAAGGAACGAACGACTGTCATTTTTGTCCAGGATAAATTTTGCTGCATTCGGTGAAGACGAGGGCAAAGCCCAAGGCGTAGCTCAGTGCAGCCAAATTTATCCGTGACAATAATGAGAGTCGTTCAGTGTCCGTGTTGCATACGATACTTTTTATAACAAGTGCACCGAAGTACCCCCATTATTAAGCTTTTTAAATAAATTTGGATGTATCGAAACTATCTTATCGATTTGACAAACAGATTTTTGCAAATGCAATCATATTACAGTAAACTAATACAATGAAACATAACTTACATGATTTATTTTATTGATTGATATTCTTCACATTTTTTGTGCTATCCCGTTCACAATAAATGCACATACTTTTTATTACTCATGCGGGATAAGCACTACTTTGCGCACGTTTTTCCAGGCGGTAAATAGCTCTTTGCTTTTTAAGTGCGCCAAGTATAATTTGAGTGCGACAAGTAAACTTTTCGCACGCAAACCATTTACCGCCCGGAAAAACAAACGCAAAATAATACTCATCCCACATTCGTAATAAAAAATAGTATCTGCAACTAGTGCGGTGTTATCTATTGCCCACTTGAGCGAATGAGCGCACTCACTTCGTTCGTGCGCCCAACTTCGCTCTTGTAGGCAATCGACAACTTATCGCACTTGTTACACAATATACTATTAACGAACACATTCTATAATACAAATTTCTTTCAAATATCAATTTGACATATATCAGTGAAATAAAAAAATCCAACGCATCCACGATCCAAGATCTACAATTTCATTTTTACCCAACGGGAAAAAATATCCATTAATTCCCAGTCAACAGAGAATTAATGAAAATTGTTACCATGATTTGGAATTGAGAACTTTCGAAGCAGAAGTCAGAGCTCAGTAATAGGATACTTTCGGCGTACGTGTTACAAAAAATGAATTTCTTGCCCGTTACAAGCTTTTAAAATTTCTATTTTAGTACAACTGAAATATTGAATAAAAGTTTGTTTTTAAGAAATTTTTCCTTAACTAATAATTTTATTTCAAAATAATTTTTAGTAGTGGATTGCACAGATTTCATACTAGTGTTAGTGGTAATATATTCCTACACATAAGAACTAGAACAACAATTTTTTTTTCTTATTAGCTGAATTTAATTTTAAAGATGGAAAATTCCTCATATTTTGAAAGATAGTTAACGAGTAACATATTCAAAATATTTGCATATCTATTAAGATTTTTGTTTATCTTCCACTGCTTGATTCTTCGTTCGTACTTTGTAATGCTTCACTTTTATTTAAATAATTGATTGTCTGAAAGATATTACAAAAAAATGATACATACAAATCTTCAAATCCGATTCTTAAAACAATTTGAGCTAATTCGTAGTTTTGAATCAGTGATTTCCGATGTAATTTCAACAGTTCATTTACGAAACGTAATTATTTCTATTACCTATTTATTCAAAAAACCTGATAGAGTAGAGATCACTAGTCCAAAATTGTGAATAATCTAAGAATGTGAGAATCGAGTTGTTAATTTTGCAATAATTTGTCTCCTAAGTAACTTTATAGAATATTAGTCACAAAATTGTTCAAGAAGATATATATCTACTGAATTACAAAAATTAAGAGAACAAGATATATTTGTACGTATAACACATCGAGTTAGCAAACTGTATATTCAGATGATTTTCGAAGTTCGAGTGGCACATATTATGAGTAAATAATGAATAATTCAGCAGAATTAAATTAAATTTGACATTTTCACAAAAATCTCCTAACCTATCAACTTTATGAGAAAATAGTTCATCACATCGAGTTTTGATCTCCAGTAACATTCAGCTAAGATGCTTCTCTGCTAAGTTAGTAAACCTCAAAGTAAAAAAAAAAATAAGATTTTGAAAAATTCCAAAATAAATTTACAAGTGTAAATGTACTTTTTTGCTTAGAAAATCAAAATATTACCTTCATATCCATTCCTTTGATTTTGCAGATATTAAAATATTCCGAACAGAGATTACAAGCTACTGAAATAAGCTGTAATTTGCGAGTAATTTGGTTCAAAGTACATGTTAAAGGATCTTTTTAAGATGCTTGCTATGAAAAAACTGTCATTTGTTACTCAAACGTTTTGAACAACTAAAAAATAATGCAGATCAATACTGTAAATAAAGTGTAAGACAGACGAAGCTTCGAAAAATGCTGAAACTAGACAGAGATAGAGAATGCAGGAGCAGGGCTTAGAATTGATTTCTTATCCTGAACTGAATATAATATTAAAATATCTTATTGTGAATTCTCACTCTATAAACTGTTAGTTTTTTGTTTATATCTTTTACTGTCTATCGCGACAATGTTCAAAACAGTAGCAAATGTGTTATGCCGTATAAATAGAAAAAAAGTATCGATTTAGGATTCAAATATCCACCAAACAAATCCAGAAGTGATTTGTATTTTTTGATGTTGTGTACGTTGTGTATTAATACTTGAACTTCATAATATCCAAATTTTATCAAAATATCTTGGATGTATATTAGTGGAGGAAACACTTTAAGTCCGAATTATGACAAGCGTGATCTTTTCAGGGCTACTTTCAAATGCATCTAACATCAACTTTATCTCGGCAACGACGAGCCTGAACAAATTTGTATTACATGGATTATTCTTGTTATTTTATAAGCTAACTTTTTTATTATAAGAAATTTCTCAACAAACAGTATTTTTTCTTACTTAAAAATCAATAATTTCAACCATCTATAACTCGGCGGGTATTCAGACAGAAATAACAATATAGGGACATTTGTAAAATTCGACTATCTACACATTTCAATAATCACTTCTTTTTTCTTCTTCAAAGCCCTTGATATGAGGCGTAACTCACTTTAATGAAAAAGCACACTAACTTCCTTTTAATATTTCATACTTGACTCATTTTGAATCAAACTAATAAAAAATATTTCAATTTAAAACTGCTACAGAATTAGTTCTAAGTAAGATCACCAAGTGATTGTACTGTAATGTATAAATCATCCTTTTTATTATTTCATTATAGCTCAATCTGCCATTTTTTTAGATTATTTATTTAGGTAAATGCATAAGCTAAGTTATGATATATGTCATTCAAATAATATATTGACGTCATCCTGCATAGAGCATATATAGTTCGATTTAATTATCAAAAGATTTGTTACAGTGCTACTGCAATTCAGCAAATTAATCTATATTTATTAGAATTTCCTTTCTGAAACATAAATTTTCATAAACCATTTGTTCCAGTGCCTGATAAAAAGGTAATATCGAAGAGTGGGCGTTCTTTTTTGACATTAACGATAATTTATGTTCGTAATGTTCTAGATTCAGTTACAAAATCATAATTGTTTACTAATGCAAACATTGCAAACTGCAAACGTGACCATTTTTCAAATAGAACTGAATACCATCCGACGGTGCTCTGCTATGATTCAGTTGATTCTGACATTTGTGAAAATTAAATGTGCTTCGTGACGTCAAACAAGTATCATTGAAAATCTAGTGACGTTATGAGTGTTCAGCAGAAAAGCAAATTGCAAAATCAGAAATAATTACATAACGATCAACTGATTTATTAAAAGTATTTATTAAATAACAATAAAATAATAAATTATCCACTAAGATTGAGAAGTATATTTGACTTAAACTGGTAAAAATACATGACACTCGTTAATAACGATCTTCACAACCATAGTGCAAATACTACCTATTTTATTAATTACAAGCATTTAAATTATATTTAACTTTGGCATAATAAACATTTTGACGTGAATATTATTGATTCGTATTGATTTAACAACAAATAATAACGTTTCACTAATGCCCAGTTGCACCGCTATCACTTAACGGAATAATTACCATGAGAACAATTGTCTATACAATGGTAACCATAGATATTATTCTTCCCTTAAAGTTAGGTGATGGCGGTGCAACTGGCCATAAGTACTTATATTGTTCAGGCAGAAGGCAGGAAAGTAACAGATTTTCTGTTGCAGCTGCCAAAATGAATATTTCACTGCTAATTTCTTGATTTTTAATACCTATTTAATCAAATAACATCTGTATCAATAATTGGTCGAACTGTCGATGTACTACTTCACCTCCGATTTTAATTAAGCTGAAACTCGGGGGAAACGGTACTAGTTAACTTTGTCTAGTCTAATTTTTCTTTGGAGTAAAACAGACTTACAGAAGGTCAGTGATTACGACGAGATAGACAAGAATTTAAATTTGACGTTAAAGAAAGAAAATATTCAAACACTTAAATTAATGCTCCCATACAAAATAAGTGTCAAAGATATTTATTTGTAATGGAATTATCGAGGGAATTATTCAATAATGACAATATGAAATTATGATATGAAGATGTTCTAAAATTCATGCAAGAACAAATTTTGATAGAAAACATGTTTTAAATTAAAAATTATGAGTTCTTTATTCAATCATAAAATATACAGTACAATAAGGGTTATCTAATTTTGGTAAAAAAAAGTGTAGGACATCAGAGAAGTACCCAAAATATCAAGAGTTTTGGGCCCAAAATTCAGTACATAAATATTATACTTTTAGAAGTGCGCAACAAGTATTATTAACAAAATGTTAATTACTAAAAATCTAGAATTTACGTACAGCACACTGAGTAATAATGTCATCTATGAGTCTACCTAATTTTGTCCCAAAAAACTGGATAATCTCGAAGAAATTGGCATTCTTAGCACTAATTTTTTTTTTCTTGATATCGTAGATAAAGTTCAATTTTCATGAAATTTTTTATATGATAACTACAAGTATAGTGCCTAATATATATTTTTTCCAGATAAGTAGGGATAAAAGTCTCTGGGATATAAGATTTGCATGTTAATATTAAACATTAGCACTAATTATAAACGGATTTATTGCACACATAATAAAACTTTGACAAATTTTCTAATTTTTGGTATACAGGCCTCTAAAAACTTTGTTAATTTATTATAAGAAAGTATTCATCAAACATATTGCTACAAGATTCATCATTTCAAATTTCGCGCTAAAATAGTTGTTTTGGGTGATGTATCACCTTCAGCTTGGTGAAAAGATTTGTTAGCGTACAGATATAGGGAAAAATATGTAACTATTCAAACTATTGGCGGTCAGATTCGGTTGACCTTGAAAACCTCATTTATAATTTATATCATTAAAATAAGTATACATTGCGCGGTGTTTGTGTGAGATAGCGATACTAACAACTCACTAATAAAATAAAATTTTGTCAGGTGTACTAAAACAGTAGTTTTGATTTCCAACCGACGGTGCTTTGCATCCATTTCGGGCGGGCTTCGCCCGCTTTAAGCAATCTCGACGTGAAATTTTTAGTCCGAGACAATGACGGCAGATCAAACTCAACATGAAGTGTTCAGTACGCCCTCCGTCATAGTCTCGGACTCAAGATGCCACGTCAAGCTTGGCTTAGCCCGCTCTCTAGTTGGGTGCGATGCACCCATGTTGAATACCACTAGAGACATGCACATTGTATACATATTATATTAATAAAAAATAATAACAATAAAAATATTTTGTTGGCTCTTCAAGTAGGTAACTTATAGCCTCAAATACTGTATTTATTCTTTACTAAATTACAATTTACTTATACATATATTATTTATACAGTATACAAAGACAAAAACAAACATCCAAGCCCCGGGCGGGAATCGAACCCACGACCCCAACGTTCTAACGTTGAAGGTTGTTGTATCACTTGCCTAAACGCGCTAGACCACCAAGGCGACATTTTCAAGATCAAACAAATCTCACCGCCAATAATAATAATTTTTTCCATATTTGTAATGCTAAAACAAATATTTTCATCAAGTTTCATAGACATCGGAGATGAAGTAGTACATCGATAGTTTGACTTAATAATTAAATGAAATTTTTATGTAAAAATAAAATTGTATAACTGTATTACGTTTTGTCCTTCGTAAGTATCTTTGGTCTCTGAATAAAATAACTGGAGAGTGACAAAGAAATATTTATAATCTAAAACTGAATACATTTTTAAGTATGTATAGGGCTTGTTCGTAAAGGGGCACATACATTGTCAAACAAATTCTGCAATACATGCTGCTGCGCAATAATTTGCCAATGTATGGCAGTGTTTGATGCGTTGCACAAATATTTGACTAGTTTCAAACATATTTGAAATTCGTTGTGCAACGGGAATGTTTTTGCAACGCGTTGTGTTGTGTATGTGCATGTTGCGCTCCGTTGCGCAATATTTTTGAGTTATCGGCCGGTTTTCATGGAAGAAATTTCACTTGCGAACATAACGACTACTTGGAATAGAGAATTTTGGAAAGAATTCATTGTAATATACAGGAATTTACCTAAAGTATGGAAAATTAAGAGCGACATCTATAAAAATAGAAACCTGAAAGATGACGCTCACGATAAATTGTCAGAAAAATTTAAAAAAATTTAGCGAGGAGCTGATCGTAAAATGGTCATTGATGATTTTATCATCCAAATTCTTTGTTTACTTTTCCGTTTTCTGGTAACATCGTCATCATGTGGTACTTGAGGACATGATTGTCATACAAATTACCAAGTTGTAACTAAAGTTTAAACAGAATTTAGCCAAGTGTATGGATGACGCAATTGTGCAACGCAACGTTGCGCATCGTTTTGTTGCGCAATTTTTTTGACAATGTATGGTCCCCTAAAGTCCAGCACATAAGGCACAAGCCTAGGGCGGCAAAATTTCTTGGTTGTTAGGCCTAATTATAGTTTAACCATCGAATGAAAGTTGACTCTTAAATTATTTTATAGATGTGGTTTTCTTTCAGAACATTTAGCTATTATTCGAATCTCAAAGAACACTAAACTTTATGACGGAATGGTTACCAAGGATTAGAATTCAGGCTCAGAGAATTTTTGCATGTACTCATTCAAATACTGGAATAGGAATTCCCATAAATACATTAGTATAACTTGCTTCAAATAGATGGGTGACTGATATTTACAGGCTAGTGGAGAACAAGACAGGGGTGCATTGAACGTTATTTTTTATAATTTATTTTAATTCTAACAAAATATGTTGTATTAATCTTGTAGAAATGGTTCAAAAGAAGATTCATTCCTATTGGAATCACCAGAAACCCATGCACAGTTGCAATATTTTAAAAATTGTCATCTAAGTTATCTATCTGCCTAATACTTTGGTAATAAGACAAATGAGTCGTAATACATCCTTGAAACCCTGTTACTAAGATCATTTTCAATGTCTCCAGTAATCCAGTGGTATTAAGAACGTTCATGTTGGTATATTTCTGGGGTGTCCTAGTCCAGTATCTCAGTGGGTGCTTGTACAGGTCAGTTTTATTTACAATTCGAGTAATAACTAAATTTTTTGAAAGGAAACCACATCTATAAAATAATTTAGGAGTCAACTTTCATTCGATGGTTAAACATATATTGGTGAAAAAATTTTCAAAATCAGACTTTTTGTATTCATCATTATTCTACTATGACTTTAGTCTAGGAAACAACCCGGATTAATTCACGTCATTTCATTAAATCTGGAGCCCGCATTATTTGATGGTGTTTTTGGTCAAAATCAAAGAATGGGAAGTCGAGCAGTTCGACGCCGTTGCGTTTAGCAGTCGTGCAATATGATAGATAACAGAATAATTAACAAACTTGAGTTGAGTATTAAGAGTTTACGTGAATATCCGAAAATATTGCAATAAATCGCAAATAATTTTCGCCTCTACCTGTAATTAATGAGCTACTTTACCGTGGAGACTACACATGACTTACCCAAAATAAGAGAACACTAGTGATCCATTTGTACCGAAACAGGGAAGGGATATATTTTTGTAATGCTTAAAATGTTATATTATTAACAAAACTGGAACATCATTAATTTAACAAACAAAGTTTAGACGAATTATGTTATAAAGATCATGAACTTTTAATTTTTCTAATAATTATTATTAACATCATATTTCGTACAAATATCAACTTCACATAAGTACTGATCAGATACTAGCGACATCTAATTTGTCTAGTTTTTGGAGCATTTGGTTCATAAAGAATTTAGGTTTCTTGCATAGTCTCCATGTACTTTACTTTCAAGAAGAGTTCAGTACTTAAATTGATCTTTTTGACATCCCTTGAATGACAAATTTGATTGGATGATTGATACAAAAGCTTCAAACTATATAAGCAAACTTTTTTGTAGAATGTTTTGTAGCGGATTTCCCTAATTGATTCTGGAATATTTCAAGTAAAATTCAAGGCAGTCTCTAGAAGGGTGGTGAAACATAGGTCAATGTAATGCCTGAGGAGATCAAAAAGTTAATGAAACAGTGGCACAGTAAACAACAGAAGTAGTGCGTTTGAAAATAAATATATTTTCTTGTAAGATAAATATTCTTGAGGATAAATATTACAGGCTAATTATTATTAAGTGTAGAATAGTTGACTATTTACTATTTATATTTATTGTCATTTTGTGTTTATTTAGTAAAATTTTATTTTTATTTAGTTTTAGATAATAATGTTTATTTTGATTTCAAACTCCAAAAACATTACAGTATTTTTAATTAGCTTAATATTAGTGTACTTTTTCATTTGATAACATATTCGAGAAACATTTTATATGATTACTCATCATCTAACAGTGCTTCATCAATATTTTTTCTGAGTGGCATTAATGTTTCATAATACAATATTCTTAGATATTTACGATAATCTCAATCTCTATTCCGTGATTTTAGGTTAAAACTTCAATTTTGTAATTTATTTACAGAAAGAGAAATTGTGAAGAGATCGGCAGAATTCGGTTGTGTCTAAGGCGCAAGAATAGTTTCAACCGGCCCTAAGTATGTGTAACTGAATTTGTTGCCAAATAAGTCAAAAACACAACACAAAGCTATAAAACTATTTATTCAAACATAATAGCTCATTTCGTATCTAGGTTCTAGGCGCATTATTTGCCCAACAATAAACTGTTAATGAAAAACTTAACATTAAATTAGGAAAACAAAATTCAAATATTCAATCTTGAAATTGATAAAGGAGTCTAACATGCGTAACTCGCTTTCCTATATTTGATTGATTATGTATTTTAAAACCTGAAATTTTACTAAAAAGCGATAACTTTTATTATTAATTTTGATAAATACTTACTAATATTTTATTGTTGGTTGTCTGGCAAAAGGCGGTGAAAAAAACGACTAATCGTTACAAAAATATCATCGATAGGAGGAGTCATTTCATTTCTGTTCAGAACAATCAAATATTCTGTTGAAAGATAAAATTAATATTATACAGATAAAACGCAAAATTGAGAAATAAAATTTCTGGTGAATAAATATTTAACAAGACAATCTGATTGACGTATATTTTATCGCATAATGACGTACGTAAGCGTTTAAAAGTTAATATTACTATTATTACCTACTTAAAGAGACAGAATATGAGATAAGGTTTGTTAGAAATAATTTTTGTTTTAGTATAGAGATTTAGATGCTATTTTCTGCCAGTATGTTTTATTAAAACTAGAACATTTATGGAACTTTTGTTATTGTTTTAAGCAAATCATTGTTTTGCTCCATTTTCAAGGATATTTAAATTACTTTAAAGATTTACAGATTTCAATTTATATTTTGTGAATAAATAGAGTTCAATACATATTGTGATGGTTAATAAAATGGGCCTCTTATTACACAACTATTATTTCCTTTAATCAACTTTGTAACTAGTTTGCGAGATCCAAAGGATAGAACAATTAACCACTTACAGCTTACGTATAGATTATTTTATTAATATCGGCCATTCAATTCAAAGAGGCTGATCTCTTCAGTGTAAATTTAGAGCTTACTCTTTACCAATTTAACTCTACTATGAATATATCAATATAATTTATTGCATAAACCCTCATTTTCATTATGATTTTATTACAATTCAATTACCCATACTGTTAAAATGATCTTAAGATTGCATCAGTACTGTAAATGAATGAATCAATTATCATTATTGTACATCACCTATAGATAATACATTATAAGTGTAACAAAAGCTTAAAATATTCATATTTATACAAATGCACACATGCAAGCGATGTCCAACGACTTCAGAAATGTGCATGAATATCGAAAAAGTTTAAGAATTATGATTCTTTATAAATAAAAATATTGTGAGAATTTACCGCCAGACGAGCAATATCGGAATTTTTTTAAATAAAGTGCGCTACTTTTTTTTTATCATATCTCTTTTGCAATTAATGCTAAAAATTATCCAAGAAAAGAAATTTTATGGTCTTTCAATCTCTTTTAAGGTCCGGTTTATCGAAACATCTTGAATGCGTCAATTTGAAAAGAAAATGAATGATAAAAATCAACTTCAAACACTTCTATCTCCCAAGCGAGTTCCCAAGTTACTGATTTTATCTATAGAAAATAAAAGGATCTTCATTTTTCTTATTCATTGCCTCAATTTTTACTCTCTAGTAACATGATTCAAGCTCAAAGCCAAGAAATTCATCATTTTAAATAATAAATTAAGGGCCCATATTTTAGTCCTTGGTTCATCTTAACCGAAGCTAATTACCTTAATAACAATTGTTCTATTGGCGGGAATGAAGCTACGTATAACTTAAATCAAAGAGTGAAATACTGTATCTAACAGTAAAAAAAATCAGATAATGCCCTCCATCACGGTTAAAAATAAATTGAGTGTAGGCAGAATAGCAAAAAAAATACATTAATTTATTTAATTCGGCACTTTTTAATATTCCATATTTTGCAGATATCATTACTTGCCTAAAAGGAATTGCTAGTTATTGAAATAAACATTGGTTCAAAGTACATGTTGAAGTCTTTTCTTGAACCGTAATTATGAAAAGCGTGATATTTTCAGGGCTACAGCTCCGTTTCAATGCACCCAACATTAATTGTATCTCTGCAACGATGAGTCAGAACTAATTTGTATCACATGGATTATTTTTGTCATTTCCAAAGCCAACCTTTTTATTGTAATAAACTTTTTCGCAAATAAGGTCCTTTATAAATCCTTTAAGTAATCTGCTCGAAAATTATGAAAAATCTGTGTTTTTCTTAAAAATCAACATTCTCCACCCTCTCTAACTCGGTGAATATATAGGTAAAAATAGCACTATAAGGTTTTTTCAGTTTTTTTCTTTTTTAGAAGCTCCTGAATTGGGGTGTAACTCATCCTTAACGAAAAAGCACACTTACTTTTTTTTATTATTCAATATTTGACACATTTTGAATCAAACTATCCAAAAATATCTGCATTCAAATCTGCAACAAAATTAGTTGGAAGTGGGATCACCCAGTGACTGGACTAATTCACTCGAACCTGTCTCACTTTTCACTGTTCACTGTTTCTATTGTACTTACAAGAGAAACCGAGTTCTTAAAATTGTAATTCGAGAAATTTTATTCTTGCCGTTGAAATGTTTTTAATTTGATCTAAGTGAAGTGAACAAGTGGAAATAAATGAGAAGAGTGATAAATAAATAAAGAAATTAATAAGAAGACAGTGTTCGTGATAAATCGGTGCAAATAATCAATAAATGTACTTAGTGTTAGTGACTAATTTAAGTGTCGATAATAAATATAAAAATTGAATAGTTAGTCCAGTCAAAATGGACATTTACCCTTGCATAAATTCCCAAGAAGCTGAAAATTGACATGAATGTTAGGGATACCATTATAATGAAGTTGTGAAAAGTCCCCAACGATCCCGTGTGTGCAAAAAATTTTATGCGAGGTCAAAGTTCGCAAAAATGGGTTTTTTGAATTTTTTAGCGGAACGATCAGTTTTATGATATAAATAGCTTAGATACAAATTATAGATCTTTCAATTCTCTACAAAAATAGTCTGTGCCTCTTTATTCCTAAGATCTACTATTTCCGAGAAAAAGCCATTCCAAAGTTATATTCTCCATTTATGCATAAGTTGCCATGCTACCTATGAGGTAGTGTACTTGGCGCGTATTTTTCAATGTGGTTTGCCCGGTAGGCCACTCTATGGTCTTTTTATTGAAGTTCAATATGATATTAGTTCTTCTTATTCAACTTCTTCTTCATCTTCATCTTCCTGAGTTGACGTAAATGGCTCAAATAGCGATACAACAGTTGATTCACCGTTGATATAAGGATTATCTTCTGTTGAAGATTTAGTATTTGAACACGACCAACTTTGACAGCTGGTGCAGTGGTGCATGCTTGTGAACAATGTCATCTTACTTTCTTGCAGCCTAATTTCGAATTACACTTTTTTCTGTAGCTATAAAAAAAAAGTATTAAGGAGCTTTTCTAGTGCAGGTGGAAGTAGAGTGTGGATTGATTCTAATACATTATTAATTAGCTTCCAACCCCATTCTTCTGGGTCCAGTTGAACCTGCTAATATACTTGATAAAAATGGTGATAAGCAGAATCCGAGGTTGGAAGAAGACAAGCTAATTGAACACGTTTTTTATTATGTGTATGTTTTGCAAAAGATACGAAACGTAACTTACCTATGCAAGTAATTTAAAGTAACTGAAAGACGGACACTGCTACGTTGACAATTGAACAGCAGACAGATTTTGCTCAAGGCCGCAGGTCACATAAAATGAGGGACTGGGTTTCTTTTCATTTCATATTCTTAGAATTATCATTCAATATTAATGTACGAGTACTAGTTACGCAGACTAATAGTTGTATCTATATTATACGTCCATAATGTACATAGGCAGCGTAGTCATGCATATTATTGGGAAAATAATTCTAGAATGACTTTTTCTCAGGAATGGTGAGTCTTGAGGAAAAAGGGGTGAGAACCATTTTTGTAGAGAATTGAAGGATCTACAATTTTTGTTTGGACTATTTTTATCATTTAATCAGCCGTTCCGCTTAAAAACCCAGAAAACCCATTTTTGCGAACTTTGACCTCGTATAAAATTTTTTGCACACATGGGATCGATAGAGACTTTTGACAACTTCATTATAATGGTATCCCTAACGTTCATTTAAATTTTCAGCTTCTTGGGAATTCATGCAAGGGTACCCCTATTTTTAAGGCTAACTTGACTGGACTAAGTGGATAATTTTAGTTATATAAGTGTAGCCTAAAGTAAAAATAAATTATTAAACAAACGAGAGTTTAAATTTCGTTATAATGCCTTCTCCTCAAATACACCACACCTGCTTCAACCTAGTTTATTAACCTATTAATACAGGCTCGTTTATTCTTCTCATTCGGGAACTTCCTTTCACGCATAAAACAGATATCCACGCAATTTTTTTGGAGGATTTTGGCTGCTTTCTATGGGATAGCGGAAAGAGATTATCAATTATTGCTTAATTAAAAAAGCAAAAGCCAAATATTAACCATTTAGAAATAGATTTTTTCGTGAAAAAATCAACACTCAACTGCATTGAACTATTAATAGTCTCATAAAACAAGAATTCGTTATTTTGATATTCTCTTTTGGCATAAAAAAATTGATGAATTATGATTTGAAAGAATCGGAAAGAATATAAACAGTTTCTCGATACATTTATAATAACCTGGGCATCGTGGCAGCAGTGCAACCAATGACGTATTAACAATAGACCCAGCACGCGGCATTTGTTTTGATGCAGGAGTAAACAGTGGGGTGAGGAGGGTAAACATCGTTGTATTGCAGGCTGCGTTTTTCATTTGAAAAAATATCGATTGTGAGATGTGGGAAAAATCTCGTGTTTTTTCATTCTGAATCAATTAATATATTATTACTTTTATTTTAACAAATATATACATACAGTACAGAATAAAGGCGCGCACTTCCCAAAAATAAATAAAAACAGGCAAGCCGCATAACAAGCATGTTTACTCCCTTCGCTTCTCAGAGCCCCTCACCTTGTAAGTGCTAACATCACAACAAACTGTGGACTGCCATAGGACGCGCTGGGTCTATTTTAATAATACGTCATTGAGTGCAACTAACTCATTCAATATAAGCAATATAATAATTGATAATTTTGTTATTATTAAATCCTATATTCTGGTGGAAATAGGAGCGCTGTTACAGTATTTATCTTCCGTGAAACTAATAAATTGGTGAAGAATACGCGTTCTCTTTTACGATTATAGTAATATCTTGCAATCTATGCGATGAAAAGTATTGTTTTTTTTTTGAGTAATTTTGAATACGTTTCTTCTATCCTAGAGTGTATTTTTCACTTGGATTTTACTTTGTTCATTTTCCTAACACTTTTCAAATATGCTTTCATTAAACAATTTGATGTTTATTTCAAAATCAATTTCTTCAAAAATTTTCAAATTTTAATATTTGATGCATGCAGCTTAAATAAACATTATTGTAGAATTTCATATATTTCTTGCTTTTATGCACTTTACTATCCATCCTTCTTAATTTTACCCACAAATATTTATAACAAAAATTATTCGACATTTGTGCTCAAGGCCGGAATTAGAGAAGAGAAATAGGGACTGAAGCTCAAGGGCCTTCACAATACAAATTTTTGAATAAAATTTCGAGATTAATATTTGTTTTTAGACAACTTAGTCCCTCATATTTTTTTATACACATGGTGGCATGAAATTATTGATAAGAACCACCTGTATCGATAAAAGAATATGTTACTTTGGGATCTGGGTATCACCGAAATCATTAATGATTTTTCGTTAAAAGTTTTCAAATTATCGTTCATCCAACGGAAATAATTATATCTATTTATTTTTTTAAATTTATATTGTCAATTTGTGTTGCTTGACCTTGTTATTACGCAATTCATTATTTTAGTAACATAAAAATTTTTATCTGATTTTGGTTCAAAAATGGCCAAGAGTCTCCACCTCTCCGTTGCCCAGGGCTATCACATTTTTAAAACCGATCTGTTTGTGCTAATGCTAAATAAATTTTAATAAATGAATAGACTTATAAGCATTACGAACGGAAAAAAAAATTATATATCCATTATTATTGTAGACTTGTATGTGCGTTAAGGGACAAAAAAATACAATTTTATTTAAAATACTAGGTACATGAGTAGCCATTTCTACCACTCGCTAAAAAACGCTAAATATATACAATTAGACGGATATCCTTTATTTATTTAGCAAATAGAAGAATAAAGCAAAATCCCAACAAAAAAAAAACAATAGAAAAATGCTAGCTAAAATGACCGCATGACGTGTTTGAAACAGTGAAAAACCTTGGAAGCTGATATATTATTTCGTTAATTCTTTTTGACGTAAAACGTGCGACGTTTCTAATTGAAAAAATTACTAACTGCATAATTAATTGCATGTGGCTTGAAATTATGGACCCATATTGCATATTGCGATTTAACATATTTTATGAATCAGTTCAAATTTGCAAATAGTAATGCTAATTGCTACAAATTTTGTATTTGCTACGTAAGAATTTAATTAACAAATTAATGTTACGTTATGATTAAAAAAAAATTGTTCGATGCTGCTATCTACAATCTACTGTATGAAAACTTGTCACAAAATTATAAATATTATTTACATGATCTGTCAATATCGCGATCATAAATAAAAATATTATCTAGCATACATAGATCTTGACATAGATATTGATGGAAAAATAAATATTGATTATCATGAAGATATAGGTATTTGATGAACAGAATTATTACTTGGTAAAATCGTTCATAATTCTCTCTTCATTCATTTTATTCAGAATTTTAAGGAAATGTATTCGGTGTAGCATTAGATTTAAAATTTAGTTAATACTAAAATATATTAGAGTTTTGAATTTGTTGCAATTCTGTATGAGCTTTAAGTTTAATAGATTCATAAATCAGTAAATTATGAACAAAATCACAATTAACTCAACATTAATCAACAAAAACCGAGGCGTTTTATGAGTTTCTATTAATCATCTGAAATATTTTTGCAAACATCAAACTTCTTGTACGTAAAACTAATATTTAAGCTACTAAAAAATAAAAAAATTAACGTTCTCATAGAAAATTATAATATAACTTATAATTCAGTGGTTTTGGAATCCGTTGGGATCTTTTACTGAAAATATTTAAAAATCACCGTCTAGTTACCAAACGAGCGATAAAACAAAATTTTTATTTCGGAAGAATGGCTTTCAACGAGATACCCGTGGATTACTTTTTAAAGAAATGGATGATTAATGAAATCTAACCACACTCGAACCACACTTTCACCAATTCTACTATAATACGTACATGCTTTCAAGCACGTGCCGCAAGCAAAACGTTGCCAAATATCTTTTCGATCCTGCAGTAGTGAGAGATGCAATAGTATTGTCACAAATGTGAAGTACTTATCTTAATAAGTTATTGGTTCACACTAATGTTTATTTGAATTCTTTATTTATTCAATAATTTATTGTAATTATGATCCTAGTTAGCATTCACCAACAATTTAGATAGTGTTCATTTGTCAGACATCGGAGTGCTAACCCATTGTTGCTAGATGTTCGGTTGTCAGACATTTAAATGCTAGTTCATTATTGGAGGGAAGTATATGAAGTGAATGAGCTAGCGAGAGAATATTCATTCAATAAGAGTAACTGTGAGCGATTTTGTCATTTTGAACGAATTGTAAAATGCAAAAATTGCACTGTAGCCTGTAATATTAATCAGATTACAATAAAATTTGTATTAATAATTATTTTAAAAGTAGTAACTGAATGAACTTTTTAGCATTCTTAAAACTCCCGATGAATGATGAAAATCGTTCGGTCATAGTTCCAGCGAGAAATGTCAATAAAATAGCGCTATAAACTGAGCATGAGTTTAGTTTACTCTTCTGGGTTGTCTCGGGCTCAAGACTCAAGCTCGCAGCAGTAAAATTCGATATTAAAAACACTGAACTCATTAATAAAATAAAACTTAAACTGGTTTTTTTTTTTGTGTCACCCCGCTTGGTACTTTCGTCAAACGCGTCAAACTTTCCTGAATAGTACCGAATTGCACTTCGTGCTTGTGTTACCAAATTTAAGTCTGAGACAACCAAGTATTGTGAACTGAACTCCTCATGTTGGACCGAAATCTATTTTTTCCACACTATTTTTACTTACACTTTTTCGCCAGAACTATGAATAAGCACTATTGGCGATTCCCTCATTTGGGATGCTAAAGGAATAATATTTCTCAATCGGAGTTCACAAATATCCGAGGGGTGAACCACCTAGAGAAATTTGTACAGGGATTGCCAAAAATGGCAGTACAAAGAAGTTTATTGATAGTACTACTAGTATTCCTGCTGTATTGCCAATTTTACTCAAGTATTGCCAGTATTTCTCAATTATTGCCAGTATTATCAAAATATTCCCAGTATTTCTGCTATATTGCCAGTATTACCGAAATACTGCCAATATTGCTAAAGCATTATCTGTATCCCCGAAGTGTTAGTATTATTATAACTGATGCACTTTGGATCTACTTTAATCAGAAATTCACTGCTTCTATTATTTCAACAAAAGAAGTAAGAACTATAGGTAGTTCAATGTATTATTGCTTTTTATAATTACTGGTATAGTTATAGTGTATAAGGTCGAAAACTAGGTTGAATATTCATAAATTTATATTGTTAGATTATATAGTAACTAAGAAATTCATGTATTCTTCGGCGTCTATTCATTTTGACAATTCGTTGTTTTTTATATTGTGAATGATTCCATTAATTGGAACTCATTTTTTTAAATTTTTGAGTTTGATATAATGTTAATAAATAGATTTTTTGGATTAAAATCTGTACATTTATTTTTATTTTTTGACGTTTCGACTTTTCATCTAAAAATCTTTATCAGAAAAAATTGATATAAAAATAAAACAAGGCAAGTATCTAGATATTTAAAAATCAAAAATTGAAAATATATATATATTACTACATGTGAAAACGTGGATTCCACATTTAATGCAAAAAGGACAAAATTCCTCTGGCATTCACCCAAAGTCTGAAGAAAAACCACATAAAAACCTCAAACACAGAAATCAATGATACGAGTCTTGACAATTATCATGGTGAAAAAAGATTTATTTATTATGATCTAATTCTAAAAAACATGTATAGATCATTGATATAATGTTATCAATACTTGGAAATTTTTGCAAGTATTCGGTAAGATAGCACTTCCATAGCTTCCACCTAATCGGATGAACGATGCGAGAACGAACTACTATCCGATACGACTTGCACGCCACTTATTGTACTATTATATTACTGTCAAGAATCCTAAAGCAAATGCTACAAATGAACATAATTTCAACTCAAATGGATAAACAATGCGCGAACAAACAAATACGACTCAGGCGCCACTTATTATACGGTAGTAATACTATGTCAGAGATTTTTATACAAGTACCAACAACTAATGTGGAAAGTTTCAACTTGATCGATTCATACGTTGCCGAGATTAGCCTGGACAAACAGACAGATAGATAAAAATTTGGAAAACGCGTGTTTTGATTTTGGTATTCTGCAAATAACCATTTGAGATTGAGAAAAAGACTTCATTTCGAAATCACAGACATACATTTCAATTTTGTTTATATGTATAGATATTTATGTAAGTAATAGAGATAAGAGGATTCAGTCAATTATTCAATATTTTCTTTTCTAACTCTACAGTTTCGGCTACACCTTAGCCATCTTCAGGAGCGAAAAGAATTATTTTGTGTAGATTTGATTTTACGTAAGTATTTTATAGTAATTAAGGTATCAAGGGTGTTAAAAGGACAATAATGCCTGAGGTCAACAGTGTACTTTCTGAGGGCCTATGCCCGAGGTGTGTACGTTGACTGTAGGCATTATTGTCTGTTCAACTCCCGTGTTGCCTTCAATGTTTAATGTCCGATTTTTGTTGTATTTCAATCAAAATTTTTAGTAATGTATGTCCTGTCATTGTGATTTCTGTCAGAGAAATTACTCTAGCTACTTGCTGTAACTAGGCAACTTGTTTGTTATTTTTCAAAATAATGCCTGAGGGCATTATTTTGAAACATAATGCCCTCGGGTATTATTTGTTACGTATCTACCCTGAAAACAATGTTATTATGACAGCAATAATAAACTAGTCGGACATTAAAATGTGTTAACATAGAGTAAAAGCGAGAAATAATAGTAATTAAGGTATCAAGGGTGTTAAAAGGACAATAATGCCTGAGGTCAACAGTGTACTTTCCGAGGGCCTCTGGCCCGAGGTGTGTACGTTGACCGTAGGCATTATTGTCGTTCAACACCCGTGTTGCCTTCAATGTTTAATGTCCGATTTTTGTTGTATTTCAATCAAAATTTTTAGTAATGTATGTCCTGTCATGGTGATTTCTGTCAGAGAAATTACTCTAGTTACTTGCTGTAACTAGGCAGCTTGTTTGTTATTTTTCAAAATAATGCCCTCGGGCATTATTTTGAAATATAATACCCTCGGGTATTATTTGTTACCTAACTACCCTGAAAACAATGTTATTATGACAGCAATAATAAACTAGTCGGACATTGAAGCTTTAATTTGTCAATTGCCACAACCGACTTCTGTGGAAGACACTGCCTGAATCTGTCGTAGAATTTAAATCCACGTAAAACAACTCTTTTCGCTCCTGCAGATGGCTAAGGTATAGCCGAAGCTGTAGAATTAGAGAAGAAAATATTAAATAATTGACTGAATTCCCTCATCTCTACCACTCACACTCACTAATCCAGTGAGCTTCAACCATTTTATCCAATAGATATTTATATTCATATCTTCTGAAGATATCAAAATAGAATATACACAAAAAATTTAAAATAAAATTTCTGTTCTAATCCCTTAAATTTTCATTGAAATTTGTTAAGCCGTTTCGGGTTCCCTTCTAGACAAACTTTCAGACAGGCAGACAAAAATTCTATAAACGGTCGGCATCGTTTAAATAGCAGTTATTACTCAAATTTTTGTATTTATTTTGAAATAATAGACAAATACTTCAACTTTATTCATCTGTATAGATGTTTCAATTTGAAATGAACACTTGGAATACATTTCTGTCAAATTTATAACCGTGAAAATAAAACGTCGTATGTTCCATGGTAAAATAAACTTTCAGTATACAAAAATAGAGCAATTGATTAGTCGATAGAAGTACTTAATTTTTCAATAGATCAGTTTGGTGAATTTTAGACTAGAACTGAAGGATTCAGTCGATATAAGTATTATTATAAAGGTTGCAATAGAATTAAGTTTCATGAAATATCAATACGTCAACTATAAAACCAGGCATTATTCTAAATATGTAAATCTTAGATTTTGCTTCAGTAAATATCTCGATAAATTCACAGTTGTTGCTATAAAATGACAAAAATACAAAATACATGTACTATTTACTGAAGAATATAGCACTTATTCTTCTTAAAACTGCCTTTTTTCTAAATAATGGTTTGATTTTCCTTTATACACAGCGAGTATTGCCGACTTTTCGCGAGAATTGCCAAGTATTCCTTAAGCCGGCTCCAGACATGCGGTGTTTGTCAAGTACCGAGCAAATGTTTCGACAAACTCCTAGTGTGTGGATGGACTGCTTGACTAATGCTTGTCTTAAGACGAGCACAAACATTCGGATGCTCGCTATTCCCGTAGATTGTCGGTCTTTTAAACCAAATCAAAAGCCGGCTCCAGACATTAGATGTTTGACAAATAGCATTGCTCGCCAAACACCGAACATCAAGTATCTAGTGCTTGGCTTGGTGCTCATGAAATGACGAGCACAGGGATACAGATATGCGATGTTTGACAAAATGTTTGCTTTTCATGGAACATACACGAATATTTGCCTTTGTCTCTCTCGCCACACCCACTTGATTTCTTCCGTTAAATTAAAGATAAAAATTGGTAATAATTCATGAAGTCTGGATAATTCTGACATAGTAAATAAACTAGCTGCATTTGTTGTGATAAGCTATGCTAGTTTAATGAAAAACAGGAGAAAAATATGTAGGAGTTGGTGGATGGCAGTTGTGAATAGAAGTAGATAACTGTTAGTAGGTATTCACTCCTTATGGCTAGTAATTTGGATACTTGGTCAGAATTATTGTCTAAAAAATCCATGTTTTATTTTTAAGATATAGTGCAAAAGTTCAGCTGCCAGACTTATCGAGAAAACCAAAAAAGTCAGTTCTTCTCTTTATAAGTGGGAATTTATAACTCATTATCAACTTCAATATAATCATCAGTAGGTATATTAAGAATTATAAACAATATAAATAGAAATTCATCAATGTTTTCTAACACTGATCAAATGATATCTGTCGTTTCAATTTAATTCTGTCATTTATTCGTTACTTGACGAACAATGAATGTGTGGAGCCAGAGCCGATGATGCACGAGCACAGTGCTCGTCTCCTTTGATGTGGGTTAAAAGACCGACAATCTACGGGAATAGCGAGCACCCGAATGTTTGTGCTCGTCTTAAGGCAAGCATTAGTCAAGCAGTCCATCCACACACTAGAAGTTTGCCGAAACATTTGCTCGGTACTTGACAAACACCGCATGTCTGGAGCCGGCTAAAGGAGACGAGCACCGTGCTCGTGCATCATCGGCCCTGGCTCCACACATTCAGTGTTCATCAAGTAACGAATAAATGACAGGATTATATTGAAACGACAGATATAATTTGATCAATGTTAAAAAACATTGATAAATTTCTATTCATATTGTTTATAATTCTTAATATACTGATGATTATATTGAGGTTGATAATGAGTTATAAGTACCCACTTATAAAGAGAAGAATTAAATTTTTTGGTTTTCTGGATAAGTTTGGCAGCAAAGCTCTTGCACTGTATCTTAAAAATGAAACATGAATTTTTTAGACAATAATTCTGACCAAGTATCCAAGTTACTAGCCATAAGGAGTAAATACCTACTAACAGTTATCTACTTCTATTCACAACTGCCATCCACCATCTCCTACATATTTTTCTCCTGTTTTTCATTAAACTAGCATAGCTTATCACAACAAATGCAGCTAGTTTCTTTTCTATGTCAGAATTATTCAGACTTTATGAATTATTACCAATTTTTATCTTTAATGTAACGAAAGAAATCAAGTGGGTATGGCGAGTGAGACAAAGGCAAATATTCGCGTATGTTCCATGAAAAGCAAACATTTTGTCAAACATCGCATATCTGTATCCCTCTGCTCGTCATTCCATGAGCACCAAGCCAAGCACTAGATACTTGATGTTCGGTGTTTGGCGAGCAATGCTATTCGTCAAACATCTTATGCCTGGAGCCGGCTTTACGTACTGCCGAGTATTCCCATGTAATGCCTAGTATTTTTATGTACTGCCTAGTATTTCTATGTACTGCCGGGTATTCCCAAGTATTGCGTGTACTGCCATGTATTCCTGAATGTATTCCCCAAAAAAATGTACAGAGATTTCCACTGGTGGTTCACCCCTCGCAAATATCAGAGTAAATTTTCCTGCATAGCTCGGAATCAATAGAAGTAGAAGATAACGAAATACTGTTTTTAGATTGAACAAATCTGGAACAAGAGATCGTTAACTACTAGTGTTTTTTTATGTCTTCTAGTTAGGAAGATCTCCTACACTAACAAGCAATTTGAGTCGAGTTGTACATACAGAAGGTAGACTTTTTAATTTTATCGGATTGTTGGTACCTTCACTACTTGAACATGAACTTTAATTGAAATTTTAAATTTAAATTGAGCAGAATTATTCAATTCAGATAAATGATGAATATTTTCAATATTATGTACTTACTAACATATCTACCTACTCTTTTAATTTCTTGTGACAACCTACTCGAAGTCAGAATAAAACAATCCATGCTTATTATGATAATTAATTAAATAATTTTCGAAACATTTCTATAATATTTCTCATAACTCAACAAATAATAAAATCTTCTCTATTAATATTGAGTTTTCCTTTGAATCATCCATGGAAAATCATAGACAATAACAATTAATAATGTCCAGAAATTTTTTAGTATATACGGAATGAGCTAGCTATATTTCTCAAACTAGATCATAGATAATGGAATAATTGTTATTTTTCAGCGACAGGTATATCGATTAACTTTGCCGCTCGTTTTTGATGGTGTTACATTTTCATATGCACCGCTTAGCAATTATAATTTCAGTACTAGAGCAATGAACTTTTGCGCTTTGTTGCATCTGTGTTATATTAAATTTGAATTAATAAATCATTTTCATAATAATATCAAACGCAGAACTGTTAAATAACCTTTTCTCATTTTATTTAAAAGTAGACACAGAAAAAATGCATTACTTCCAATTGTATCAGTCATTATTTGAATGAATTGTACATTTTAAATTGTTTCATTTATTTAATAGACAGCAAAAATTTCTAATACTAATTATTACTTAGCTCGAGGCTAATCATTTGTAGACCAAATCTATTTTTTTTTTATTGCTGATAATTAAAATTACAGATTCAAAATATTAGTTTGTTATCCCAGAAATTGATAAAAATAAAAGGACCAAACTAAATTTCATAGTCGTTAAAATTCGTAGGCATTTGCCTGAATTGTATAATACATTAAAATATTAAAAACAAACAAATTTTGACAGTGTATTGACAAATAACGTGGAAGATCGCTAGCCCGACTAACAGTAACTGACAGCATAAACAATAAAACCAAAATGCACTTACTTCTGTTTTGGTGATTCTATGCCTGGCAAGTTTTACCACGGCAAAGTTACCCTTGCCAATGGTCCTTTCAATATCATAGAAGCCCACACGGATGGCTGTTTTGGTTATCCTTTCTCGTTCGGCCATGCTAGACATGTTTTACTTTTACCGGTTGAAATAGACGTACACTGACCGAACTCACTTTCTCATTATGCGTAAATAGTTATTGCTTAATTCGATGTGTAGTTGTCACTAAAAATTCTTAATTTTCTGTGAAAAATAAACAAGGAAACGCACGAGCCCCTCAAGACACTAGTAACAATGACTGTTTCCACGTCTGCCCGGCGACGAACTGACAGCGCTAGCATCTGACGGTCATGGGCAGAACGCAAAACAAAATCAGACTCCTGCCACTGCGCTGAGCGTGCGTGCTACGGCTTTTGCAGCCGTCAACCAAGGCGGCGCTTAGCGTCACGATAAAATGCATTCCTATTTGGATATTTGCAGGATATCTGAATAAAGCTGAGAACACGCGATAATTGCAATTATTGCAACGTGTACGTCATTTTAGAAAAATTAAAAACCATGTGCTTTTGATTTGAAACTTCTACTATTTTCTTTTTTTTTTTCCTTTGACTTTAAAGTGATAATTTTCAGGTTTGTTTATCACGCATTGTTCTCAAAATGAGGTGGGCATCAACCTCATTTAACATTCAACCAGCAATCATTCTTTGCCAAATACCTCTGTCTAAATACACCTCTACAGTTTTTCAAATATATATTTTTCTAAATCGCATAATATTTCAAATTTTTTTGTGTCGTCACAAATGCAAATGACTGGATTGCTGTGGTGATTAAATGAAAATTACGTTATGATGAACAAGTACCTATATATTGTAATATTTTTTGCTCAAAGAAAATAATATATAATTAAATAAAAATCACTATTTAATAATTGAAAAAAGAGATGAAAGTCTTATTCTTCCGGATATCACTAAACAACACTATATTATTTATTTATTATTTACTACTATTATTATATATATTACTAGCCGCAGATATTTATTTTTAACTATTTATATACACTGATCACTTCACTGTTTGATATTCATTGCTCTAGATTTATCATTACTCTATTTTTCTCAAGTCGTTTGCTTGCCTTTATATATAGAAACATCCATATCTCGAATGTTCTACCACATTTCTGGAAAATTGCTAGAGGCTTTCATCGGGCGGGATGATGTGGTGCGGTGCGGCGCGATACGATGAGGACGAAAGGCACCGCCCAGATAAGGTCAGGCCCAAGCCTACCCCATTCCTAGAAGCCTTCACACTCTCGCACGTTACAATATGATATTTTGTTATCATTTGTTTCTTTCTTTTTCGTTTATCTTGTCAAGTTCAACTATAATACAGAGTGATCAATAATGATTGTCTGACAGGTGACAGGCAAAAGTTCGCATTATGATCAAAACTATCTTCATGGAATAAAGTTAGTATAAATTTATTAATTTTGAAAACTACTTTACCGATATTTCAAGAACACAATGGCGTATATTTTGCATATTTTATGATGGATTCATCCATAATCTGATTCAATAAACAAAAAAGTAAGGAAACAGCTGTATTATTGACTGATTATTGAGAATTTATTATTATTCTACCAAATTATTAGGTTAGAATAGTGTTTTCAGAGAAACTGTCATCTGTCACTCGAAGGTCACTTTCTCAAGCAGGCGGCAAAGAAAAAATCAGAACAAAGCGGCACGGACAATCATTTTTGATCACTCTATAATCAAGAGTCAAAGCCTAGCACACCAGTTATCGCCTTGTTCATAATTTAACATTTACGCATTACGGAACTGGATGATGTATTTGCTGACCTTAGATAGAAGGCATAAAAATAAAATGTACAAATATCGGCATTCACGAATGATATCCTGAAATATGCAGTTATTGGTTTTTCTATGACAATCGATACATTTTTTGAGGCAGAAAAAAGAGAGTCCGTAAAAATCTTCTTTTCCGATTTTTTGAGATCCAAAAAAGATATTTGCGGTGTATCATTTCCACCTGACTCCACTGAAAAGAAAAGTCTATGGCTCGTATTCTCACCTCTAACAATCGCATTACTTTAACAAAAATTTTAATAAAAGGAAGTAGTACTATTTTAAGAGCTGAGATTATCGACCTATATACTTTCTGTATAAGACTAGCTTCAATATTTCGGTAGAATGAAAAGTGCTTTTGGAAGAAACTAATCACATTTTTCAACATTTGATATGACAATTGAAATTTAATAGATATTTTTAAATTTCAATTTTAGAATACAGTGTGTCCCATATAAAGTAGGATGGTATACCATCAAAAAATAATTCGGAATAACTTACAAATTTAAAAAAAAAAACTATTTTAAATAGACGCCAGGCTTGATTTTTACATTATTGGATCAATTTTTTTTAACAACTTATAACTGGATTGAAAATTGTAAGAAATATAATCATTATTTAAATTTTAAATCAAGTAGCCATGACTAACAAATACTTGTGGAATTCATTTTGAGAACAAAAGAAAGAAAATAAAACACAGTATCATTAGTACCTAAATATAGTAAATTACAATAAAAAATTTTCAAAGTGCTGGCCGTTTTAAGCCGTTTTGCAACACTTTTAGCAACTTGTCGCAATGTATTTATTAGATTATATATATTTTTGATTTTGATGAAAAAATCTTTGAATATGGTATCAACAGGATGGCATTCCTGCGCACAATTCTAGAGATGTTATCAGATATTCAAATAACCATTTTGATAACAAAGTAATTACTACTAATACGCCTAATCAGTTCATTTGCATTATTATAATGGAAATTTCTGCGGTACACTTTACTTTTTTAAGTGCCCCACAAATAAAGTTCTGAGGCGTCAAGTCTGCTGATCTAGCGGACTTGATTATAAAAGTACAAATTACCGGTTGAAATCTTGGTCAGGTATGATTCAAAATACAAAAAATTAAGCCAGAAGGTAAAATGGTCTGTTTAATTGAACTAATTTATTTCTATAATTTTTGGATTTTCTTTAAAAAAAGGTCCTTTCACTCTTTTATATATCTTCAGTCCATTAATCGTTGAAATGTTCAAAGGATCATGAAATATTGAAATTAAATACTATATTAGCTTTGAAAAATACGTTTTATAACCAATGTTGCCATACACTATAATACCACTCAAATATCTCGCGAAATGCTGAACTGATTGAAAAAAGAAAAAATACATGTAAAATGATTTCTAATATTCTATTGAATAGTAGCAAATTCAAGTCCACCCCCTCACCCCCTGAGGGTAAGGAGGGTGCAACTTTCAAATTTTAAATGGCAACCCCTACTTTTAAATGCAGATTTGGATTTTCAACTGAAAAATATGAAGTTTTTGTCTGAAACTTTTTTTCATGCTCCTGACAAATGGCGCTGTAATCGCAAAGATTAGTTATTTTTCGTAATTACTAATACCTCACAGAATATAATACAAATCTTTTAAATGATTATTGTAAGGTACTAACCCTGCTGTTTGATTAATGACAAAAGCTCATTTCACTTTGTTATATATAATGTTTAAAGAGAATGAGAATGTTAGTTGATTTTATATTGTGTTTCTTATCTTATAATTGCATTTTCTAAATAAGAATCTGTTGCGGCCACACAGTACTTCCCTGAGCATAAATTTCATGGCTAGTCTCATAAATTTAGAGTGCCGAATCAATTTATTTGTATATTTCAAAGTAACAGCTGCCATTGTCAAAGTGGCAGCTGTCATTGTTAAAGTGACAGATGGCGATTATATTTTAGTCTTTTCATAAAATAAGTATTTTTCAAAATGAAGAGTCTTTTCCTAGATTTTCGGGGTCTTTAATTTATTGGAATATGCAATTTTGACATTTGATTGCCGGAAATGTAATTTAAAGATGGTAAAGTGTATTCCACTGATTATTTATTTTATACTTCTGCTAAGCTTATCTCCCTAATGACCAGTTGTACCGCTATCCCTTGAATTTTAAGTGTCCCTTAATTGAACAATATCGTATCAAGACTCAAAAGTCAAATGTGATATAAACATTGCTGTCATTACTCCGACTCGATATTTTTTGTTCAAGTGATACTTGAAATTTAACCTAGAGCGGTGCAACTGGCCATAAGAGCTTTAATTTGATACCAAGGTAAGCATCATTTAAATAACTTGTGAAATTTAAAAGTTCCATCAATCAAGTTTTGGTACCACTGGTTTAAAAAACAGACCAACCTACTATTTTTTAAATAATGATTTTGGGTTCAGTAGGATCTAAAACGTGAAGATTCATCAAAATCTTGAGTTGTCAAAAAATCACGTTCACAATAGTTCCCGCTATTATATGTATATAGGTCAGGGATGTAAAAATTGCCCTCACTGTTGTGGAAGCGCTCATTCCGTCAAAGAGTCACATAAGAACGCGTTAGTTGACGATACTTTATTTGAACGCGCAGCGACTGTTAATTAAAAACAAGGTGAATGCGGTGACGGTTCTCCGAGAAAATTGTACTTTAAATTAATTTCGAAAAAGTGCCCGACGCTTCTTGCTATATTCATTGAACATTGAGAAGAGACAAGTTTATTTATAGTACATAATGCACTGAATGAAAAATTATATTTTTGGGTCATGTGTAGGTACTGAAGATCAAATATTGTCAAGGGTCTTTTTTTTGTGCGTTACTGACAGAGGCGTGTTTTTCAGTTATTTCTTTTCAAATATTTTTTTTATTTTTACTTCTCAGTCTTAAAATAAATGTAACATATTATTTGATACAGACCAAAGTGAAGTACCGATTAGTTAGTGCTTCTATCAACCCTAATATCTCCTGGTTCCGTGACAGATCAGCTTGATGATATCAAATTATTGCATTGTCATCCGAATTTAATATATTTACAAAGTTTCAAATCGATATAACTATTAGAAATAGGTAAATATTCAAGATTAGCTTACATGGATTATTAGTTGGTTAGTTATAATATAATAAAATTCATAGTTGAAAAAAATTTTTTTAAACAAGCTTTTACTCAATAATTCAGTTGTAATAAAATGAAAATAATAATTTTATGCAAGGGCTGAGCTAAATGTTATTTATATAGGTGAATATGATTAAATAAATCGATCGAGATCCTATATAAAATGAAAGTACCTACTTATATAGGTCCGATGTTATGATAATCACTGAAAAAATAATATTCATAGTTATACGTTATATCTGATATACTGTTACATCAAATAATTTTAAAAGCGCAAGAAATTTATTCAGTTTGAATTCATCTCTCTCTCTTCCTTATTTGCGCTACAAGCTTTTAAAATTATTTGATGTAATAGTATAATATTTATTTTTTCAATGATTATTATCACATTTTGCCCATATAAGTAGGTACTTTCATACAGGATCTCGATCGATTTATTTAATTATATTCACCTATATAAATATCATTCAGCACAGCCCTTTCGTATAATTATTATTTTCGTTTTAGTACAACTGAAATCCTAATATATATAATTGTGAAAGTGAGTTTGTTTGTTGGTTTGTTACGCTTTCACGCGTAAACTACTCAACCGATCATCATGAAATTCTGTATATATGCATATTTTCGAAAGTATAGTAAAAAACATGACATTTTTTATTTAAAAAAAATATTTTGAAGGGTCAAAAAATTAATGTTGGCATATATAGATCGTCCGACGAAAAGTTTTCTTTCGCTTCATTTTTTCTCATTATATTATTTAGTTATGCTGCCGATATGCCTCGCAATCGTAAATCTAATGTAGCGCGTAGCTCGAGCAGAGCTCGAACTGCGAAAGTAGAACTTTAGATTCACTGATCTAAAATTAAATTCATGGTTGATAAACAATGTGCGACAATAGGAGTTAAAAATCCTACACCTATCTGAGGAGTAGATGCCGAGCGTCATACAGCTGAAAGGGCTGCCGAGATCTTAGGAAAGACTCAAATCTCGGTCAACTGTAGCACTGTAGGTCGCCGTGTGGGCGAGACGAGCTTGGTCAACGGCAGGCCGCCGTGCGAGCAATGCGAGCTCGGTCAACGTCAAGGCGTTATTTTCTCATAAATTTCATAAATTACATTTATATGCGAGCGAATCCACGGGTAACTACTAGTATTGAATAAAAGTATTTTAAAAAGTTTTTTTAACTTGTTTTTTTATCAATTTTTTAGTTTTTTCATAATCGTATTCTTAGCAAATCCGTTCATTTGATACATTAACTAACCATGCATTGTCATCCAAACTAAACGTGTATGCAAAATTTCTGCTCAATCAGTTGGGGATAACTGTTTAGAATTCAATTGCAAGATTTGACTCATACAACAAAGCAAGTTAAATAAATGCTTGTAATAATAAAAAGGTATCCATTCAATGACTTGCAGCATGGTTCAGAAAAATCTGCCCCTGATATTTCGAGGAACTGGAATACTTCTGACTTAAATGATACTCAAGTTGCCTAACAACTAAATTTGTTTACTTAGTTTGTTAGTTACAAGCTTTTAGTATATAATATAATCAAAGATTACAAATGAAGATAAATAAAAGTGTGTTCATGAGAAAGATTTGCAATGTATTTACAAATTTTAAAAGATTAAGGCCCGGTCTTTCCATCTCCGAATAACTTTATTCCCTGGTCGGCAACTTTTTTCGGACGGCGGGCCATTTTCAAAATAATTTTTTTTTCAAGCGATCATGACAAAAAAGGTGTTTTTATGGCTTCTTTTGCGGTCGTGAAGTTTCACTTTTTGGGACTGATCTGTCAAATTTTACTTTTTGGGACCGATCTGTCAAATATTACTTTTTGGGACTGATCTGTCAAAAAATATTTCATAAACACTTTATATTTACCTATATGGGCAGCTTGATGAGCTCTTTAACAAACAGTTTTCGCTTAAATAGTACATATATTCTTCCGTCAACCTCTGTAGTTCTTGCAATTCAAAAAATAAATACGCATTTTTTGTTAAATGTCAACTTGATAGATAAGAATAAAATAAAACAATTTCAACGGCAACTAAGATTTACAATTGCAATGTTTTAGAAATAAATAGATAAAATGATGAGATTTTGAATTATTTTGTAATGATCGCTTAAAAAACATTGTGTGCATCTCGGCCTACAGTTCTTTTTTGGTCTCACCTGAATTGCAAAAACAACAGATTCGACCAAAAAAGATAACCTTTACGGTCTTGATACACAAATAACTATTATGCGGGCCGCACATTCAAATGTAACTTGAATATTGCTTTTATATTATATACAAATATAAAACATAAATATTATTAAAAATAAATATTGGTGCTTTGGCGGGCCGCGCAAAAAGTTGCAAAGGGCCGCATGTTGTCGACACCTGCCCTAGATGATTACTATGGTAACAATTATTGCAACAGTTGTTGCTGTGGATATTATCCGCCGAATAATAACAGTCGGTGGAAAGATCAGGCCTTAATTTTTCTTTTTATTGTTTTTCAAAATTAGCCCATACATACTGTTTACGATAGAGGAAAATCGAAAAAAATCCAATTAAAGCCGATAGAATTAGATTTCATTTTAATCTTCACAGTCTTCGATACGATATTTTAGACAAAACATTTTTCCAAAGTTTTGTTCTTCACCTAATTTTCCAATTTTTGTATAATCATTATTAATTTTCTAACAATTTTACTCACTTCTTCTTCAGCAAATATTTTTGAAATTTTGTTGACATTTTTTATTTATTAACTGGACTTTTTCATGCGGTCGAATCAAATATAATAAGACGAATGACAGAAATCATAGAAATGCTACAACGAATTATAAAAATGGAAAATAATGCAAAACTACAAAATCCCAGAGTATGCAAGTGGCCAAGTTTCTAGCGACAGAGTCTAAAAGAGTATAAGTTTCATTTGTGCTTGTGCGGTAGAGATGTCACTAGCACGCTCATTTTGTGAGGATTTATAATATTTAAGTACAATAAATCAAGCCTAGACTTTCAAAGCAAAGTTTCTCAGTCAATCAATCAGATTAGTAATAGCTCGGTCAATAGCAGTCAAAATCAAATATTTTGTAATTTATATTTTATTGTGACAGCTAATTCTAACCTAAAAATATATACATGTTCATTATACACAAATATACATATTTAAGTTGAGTTTAACATGAATTCTAGAAAAATTACATTCACTGATCTAAAATTAAATTCATGGCTGATAAAACAATGCGCGACAATAGGTGTTAAAAATCCTACACCTATTCAAGAGAACTGTATTCCACAAATTTTGTCTGGTAAAGATTGTATTGGAGCTGCAAAAACTGGAAGTGGTAAAACTTTAGCTTTTGCTCTACCTATAGTACAAGAATTATATGAGGATCCATACGGAATATTTGCTTTAATTTTGACTCCTACTCGTGAATTAGCATTCCAAGTAAGTTGCATTTATGATATAAATGTTGCCGTTCTTATCATCTTTTACTAATTTATTACGTACTTTAGATTTCTGATCAGTTCGCTGTTATTGGGAAACCAGTCAATATTCGACAATGTACCATCGTAGGTGGTATGGACATGGTTAAACAAGGCAAAGACTTAGCCAAAAAACCACATATTGTTGTTGCTACACCAGGACGTTTAGCTGACCATATTGAAAGTTGCAACACTTTCAATTTTAATCGTATTCGTTTCCTTGTTTTGGACGAAGCAGATAGACTATTAAGTGGAGATTTCGATAAACAATTAAAAACTATTTTTGATACTTTACCTAGAAAGAAACAATCATTATTTTTCTCGGCTACTATTACAGATACATTAGACAAATTAAAAGAAGTTACTGGAAATGAAGTATTTTTATACGAAGCACCTAATCAGATTGCTACTGTGGAGGAGTTGAAACAGCACTATATTCTTTGTCCTAAAGACGTAAGAGATGCCTATCTAGTTGAAACAATCAGAACCTTCAGAAAACAAAATGAATCAGGGAACATTATGATTTTTACGGATACCTGCAAGTACGTATAATCTCAAAAATAATAAAGTTCATCTGGACACAGCAGTGTATCAGCAAAACTCAAAAAAGATGTGCTAACCGAGCTAACAAACAGAAAAAATCCAATTGTGTATGGAGAATAGAATTGCCAGTCTATTATTTTTAATAGTAGTTTACTCCATCTATTATCTACTACTAAAAAGTGTATACAGTGTGTCCCAAATAGAATAGGATAGCAATAACAGTCTAAGAAACTCTTCTTTTACTTTACTGATGTACAAAGAAAAATGAGATGAGAAGTTAAATTTCAAATACAAGCTTCTATCAACCATAACCAACAGAATGATCAAATATCAGTTGCTACTACTATTTCTGCCATATTATGTCTCTTGGAAATTCATGAATAAATTCACTGTTTCTCTATTTATCTTGATCAATAGATACATGTCAACATACATTTTATGATTTTACCACCAATTCATTGTAATTCCATTGTTTAAAAGAATAGTAGCTATAGTAGGTATATTCTACAAGTATTAGAATTGCACTTATCCCAAACGAGCGAAAAGTTTGTAATCCGGGCGAAGACGAGGACTACGGTTCACGAGTGTGGAATATGCCATTCCAAATATGTTGCAGACTATAGTTTCTCTAATAAAATTTTGGAAATTCACCAAGAATTTAAAAGAAACATTCAAAATTTTAAAACGTCAAACAACAAAGCCGGGACTAAATATCTGAATTGTTAAGCATAGTAACCAAACTAACAGATTCTGATTCCTCGAAAATGATAACGGTACGACAATCTTTGGTTTATTCTAATAGCCAGTTGCACCGCCGTCACTTAACTTTAAGGGAAGAATAATATCTATGGTTACCATTGTATAGACAATTGTTCCCATGGTAATTATTCCGTACTTAAAGCTAAGTGATAGCGGTGCAATTGGGCATAAGTCTAGCTAAATTACCTTAGTAACAATTGTTTCAACAATCATAATCTAGAAAATTGACCTGAAAATTCAGGACTGTGCAACCGGACCTAAGTTTATCCTAATCCTAAGTAACGATTGTTGAAACAATTGTTGCTAAGGTACCTAATAATTGAGACGGGCTTAATACAAACCAAAGACTGTGCAATACAGTTTAGTTGAACCAAGCTTATCTACTATGGTTACGACTGCTGAAATAATTGTAACCATAAAAAATAAACTTAGTTTAACTAAACTGTGGATAAACTTAGATTGTACAACCGAGCCTAAATGGTATAATTCTGAACGATGTGTTGGAATGTCACTTGTTCCAGCATAATTTTTGGTTGAGGAATGTGCAGATTCCAAAAAAGGGTTAGAGAAAAATTATTCCTTACTATTAAATTTTAATTAAGCAAATTTCATGTACAATAAATGACTCGTGTGTGAAATCTATCTACTTGAAGATTTATTAGTAAGAAAGCAATATTTTTTCTTTTTAAACAATTTTATGCATTTCTCTTGAGAAATTTCAATAGAGTTTGACACCCATTTAGATCTTAATTCTCTTATCTTTCTTTATATCGAATTTTATGCTTTTTTGTGGGATAATAAAAAATCATCATTTATTTAGAATATTCTGCTCAAATAAAATGAATTGAGCTGTAAATATTATATTACCTTTTCAAAATGTTTCTACGTACTTATTAAATGAATGAATATTTTCAGGAAATGTCAAGTTCTATCAATGTTGCTAAACGATGTTGGATTCGAAAATGTGGCTCTGCATGCTATGATTCCTCAGTCAAAAAGACTAGCGGCTCTAGCACGTTTTAAATCAAATGTAGTTAAAATGCTGATAGCAACTGATGTGGCTAGCAGAGGCTTGGATATTCCAACTGTTCAACTTGTTCTTAATCACATTTTACCAAAAGTACCGAAAGAATATGTTCATAGGGTCGGAAGAACTGCAAGAGCAGGCAGAGGTGGTATGGCTATCTCACTTGTTACTCCATATGACATATTGCATTTACATTCCATTGAAGAACATATCAATATAAAATTAACGGAATATAAAATAGATGGTGAGATGTGATAAAAAATCAGTATCATAGATGTTACGAATAATAACTCAATACTTAAGATTAATGTTTTATTTTCAGATAGTGAAGTTGGCAAAATATTCACACAGGTATCAGTAACAAAAAGTGAAGCAGTCATTCAATTGGATGAAAATGACTTCTATGAAAAAAAATTAATCAATAAACGTAAACAATGGATATTAGATGGATTAGATCCTGATGAAGAAGAACGAAAATTACTAACAAAAGTGAAGAAACATAAGAAGTCGAAAAAAAATGAGTATCAAGATGAAAAGAAGGAAAAAATTCATGAATCAATGAAAAGAGGAAAAAATGATGAAAAAGTAAAGAAAAATAATGGAAGCAAAAAAACACATATTGACAAGAGATAAAAAGAATTGTCGAATGAGAAAATTGGAAAAAGAAAAAAATTTAAAAATATTAGCTCTGTATAAATTGAAAGTCTTAAATAAATATTCATAGTTTACATTTTTGTGTATTATTTCTTCACATCTAACAAGACTAAAAATTTCGAATATGCCGCCAATTTGGTCGCCGGTAAAAAAGTTTACTTACTAGGCAACATAACTAGTTTCTTTCCTTTTCCGGTCTGTGTTTGTGCACTGACAGCAAGGTGAGTTACACGAGGTTTAAATAAATTTAATTGTCGAGTACTTATTAAAATATTGTGAATAATCACTTTCAAATATAATAACATGATTTAGAATTACCTGGCATTACAATTCAAGAATTTTAACATGTAACAAACAAATACCTTAATTTGTTACGTTGTGCATGTGTTGTACTATAAGTTTTCTTTCAATTATTTATTCTTCTTTCTTATTACAGAAAAATGCCTTCCGTCACACTCAAAGACGTTGATCAACACAAGTTCGTGAAGGCTTTTGCTGCCTTCTTAAAAAAGTAAGTTTATTAATATTTTTATAGGTTAGTTTGTAGCTTATCGAATTTATCTACATTCTTGCATTCATGAGAATCTTTCCTATCAAATACTAATAAGTCGAGGAAAAAGAAAGCATTCAAAATTTATTTAGATTGACAAAATGTAGAAGGCTTTCACTGATCCATGTTTATTATTTATCTATTTACTCATTCTGTTTCCAGCATCAAGGCACGCTTTTCATCAGGTCAATTTACGATTTGATTATACATTTGTTAATATAAAGTGAAAAAAAAAATTATAATTCAACATTTAAAGTTTTTTTCTATTTTGTGGATTTCAATTCACTTCCTACTATCTAATAGAAAATGTATAATCACAGATAAACATACTATGGATTAATCAAATTGTAAAAACCTAATATTTCATATATAACTTTATTAATGAGCTGATGATGAGTACATTTTGATGCTCCAAACATCCCAACGGATCACCTATCATTTTCTCAACTCATATGTTGTTGGATTCTACAGCAAATCCTTTTTTAGTTCAAAAAAAGAAAGGAAAATACGAACATTGTAATCTTTATCTAGTCTTTCGATTGCTTTGCGATATTTACTTGAATACATTTATGATTTCTTTTGTTGTCACATCCGTCATTTTTTAAATTGAGAATTGAATTACATGTTGATTAAAATTGGCTTATGTTTAATTTATCACCCGATATGGTAAAATTGGATGTGAAAAAAATACTTTATATTGCCAAAAATAGTAAATGATCACTACAATTAAAACTCCATTTTAATGTGAAATAATAAGCAAAAATTTTACATCTTGCTGATTGAACTCCTCTATGTTGGGCTGAAATCCAGAATTGCGTAGCGCAATTTGGTGATCATTTACTACATTACTGGCCAGTTGCCCCGCCGTCACTTAACTTTAAGGGAAGAATAATATCTATGATTACCATTTTATAGACAATTGTTACCAAGGTAATTATTTCGTGCTTAAATTTGAGTGATAGCGGTGCAACAGGGCATTAGTCTTTGTTTCGTTTTTAGATTTGGTGATCATTCACTACATTTGGTCTTTGTTTCTTTTTTTAAGTGTTTAGTATATTTTTTTGATTCGAGAGCTTAGAGTCTCAAAGTAATTTTTGGTGATCATAATATTGAATCTCATTGAAATTACTACAATATAAGATAATGTACTTTTTCTATTACCTTATCATGTTTCAGAACTGGCAAAATGCGTGTTCCAGAGTGGGTAGATCTTGTAAAATCTGCTCGTTTTAAGGAGCTCGCTCCTTATGATCCTGATTGGTATTACGTTCGTTGTGCTGCTTTAGTACGCCACATTTACATCCGTTCTCCTATTGGTGTCGGATCAGTGACAAAAGTTTTCGGAGGCCGAAAACGCAACGGAACTTTGCCTTCACACTTCTGCCGATCTGCTGGAAGTATTGCCCGTAAAGCATTACAGTCTCTTGAGCAATTGAAGCTCATTGAGAAACATCCTGACGGTGGTAGAAGATTAACCCAACAAGGTAGAAGGGATCTGGATCGTATTGCTGCCCAAGTAAAAACGCGTGCACGCAAACAGGTGCCAGCCACCCTTGTTTTGTAATATGCTAATATTTCGTAAATAAAAAAATTCGCATAAGCATCTTGTTTCATTTCTGCGCGTCATATATTAAAAATATTCTTATTTGTCATTTATTTCTTGAAGAGAATGGACATGCATCACAATTTTTGTTTTTTCAGTTTCGAATATATCCGCATTATTAGAAGATTCAAAAACAATAATTTGTGAATTATAAATTTGCACCCAATTGTTTACTTTGTTTGGTGAGAATTTGATAGTAATTTCAGTTTTGCCGGTTGAAATTGTGGCGTATTTTATGTTTTGTTGCATAATGAAAAACTGATTGAATTCTATAGAAATCTCATCTAGCACGTAGGGGAATATTCAATTTTTTTCAAATAAAAACACTGAATATTTTTGTTCAATTTACTCATAAAGTTACTTTTACATATTAAAAATTATTTTTATACAAACATTATTGGAAGTACGACTTTTAATGGTTGCTTAGCCTATTAAAAATAACATTTTATGACATTGTTATTACTTTTAACACGTTGACATTAGCGACGTGTTAAAAGTGATTCACTTTTAGCACATATATAATATTTGCTTATATCTTGATTGTTCTTTATTTTCAACATAGTTTTTTTACATACAGAGTAATTCGACCATAGCGTTGACGATTTCCACAACTTGGATTTCTCCTCAAAGAAACAGTCTCATAATATGTATTTACCGGAAACATTTTTATCTTCGCACCATATTTAAAAGGTCGGTAGGCGATCTCGTACTGTTGCCTCGGCTTCGAAAGTAATAGATAATAAACAGTTTTAGTAGCTGCTTTTCAGCTGGAATTAATACATTTTCTACAACACTTTTCTGGAATTTGCATATTCCATAACCAAAAATTAAGTTGGAACTAATGACATTCCAAAAAATCTGACGTTTTGGATTTACCCAAGAGATTCTATGAATCTGTCAAGTAAAATACGCTTTCAGCCAAGTCGGTTGCTATGGAAACAATAGGCCATTATTCTTATTCTACAACATTCCTTAATACTGATTTCCAAAATTCTACGACTACCAACAGATCTGAATTTAATTAAAAAATAAATTCCTACTGAAGTGCACTTCCGGTTCAGTCTATTGTTATGAAAATAGTAGGCAATCATTCAGATGCTACAGCAAACTTAAATACCAAATTTCAATATTCTACACCTGATCGTTTCGAATTTATGCGAAAATTGCAAAAGACTGTCAAGTAAAGTGCACTTCCGGCTCGGTGGATCTCAATAAAAATAGGATATCAGCATCTAGGCGGTATAATAGTCCTAAATTCTGAATTCTAACAACCTTCATACAATCATAATGCAAGATATACAACTAGATATTATAAAAGTGCCTAATACAAAAATTTAAATATTCTACGACTGATTGTTTAGAATTCATGCGGAAAATTCAAAAAGTCTGTCATATAAAGTGCACTTCCGGCTCAGCCGATTGTTACAAAAATAGAAGGAAGATGACCATTTAGATGCTACAGCAATTTCAAATGC
Source organism: Dromius quadrimaculatus (assembly GCA_963989225.1). Taxonomy (NCBI): domain Eukaryota; kingdom Metazoa; phylum Arthropoda; class Insecta; order Coleoptera; family Carabidae; genus Dromius; species Dromius quadrimaculatus. The sequence goes on from OZ022324.1 coordinate 26,219,901, forward strand.
TAAATTCCAGTATATTATGGCTGATCATTCTGAATTTATGCGGAAAGTTAAAAAAAGTTTCAAGTAAAGTGCACTTCTGGCTTAGCCGATCGCAATCATAATGCAAGATGTACAATAAGATGTTATAGAAGTTCTTTATACGAAATTTCAATATGCTATGGCGGATCATTCTATATTTATGCAAAAAATTCAAAAAAATTCTCAAGTAAAGTGCACTTCTGCCTTGGCCGATTCTTACAAAAATAGCAGATAACCATTCTGATACAACATCAAGTTCAAATACTGAATTTCAACATCCTACGGTTGATCATTCTGGATTTATGCGGAAAATTCGAAAAAAGTTTCAAGTAAAGTGCACTTCCGGTACAGACGATTGGAACTATAATGTGAGGTGCACAACTAGACCCTATACCAATCTTAAATACAAAATTTCAACATAATACGTTCAACCAGTTTTGAGATTTGCGAGTTACGCACGCACGAACATACGTACCGACATCAAGCCAAAAATAGTCAAAATGGATTCAGGGATGCTCAAAACGGATATTTCCATCAAAATCTCGATAGATTAATTTTGTCGGTTTCACAATACTTGTTACTTATTTGTACAAGTAAGTAAAAATCGTGAATGATTCCGTATGCCGTTTAGAATGATTCTGTATGCCGTTAGAATCATTTCGACGAATCAGAAGCTGTTAGTTTGGCTACTACCATGGTTACTTCCTAACAATTCAAGTATTCATATCTGGATTTGACGTTTGACATTTAATAATTTTTCAAGTTTCCTCTGAAATATTGGTGAGGTTCCGAAACCTTGTTAGAGAATAATATATTCTACAATAAGTATTGGAAAGGCCTATATTCTGAACGAGCGAAAAGTTTGTAAACCGAGCCGAAGGCGAGGATTACGGTTCGCGAGTGTAGAATACGTCATTCCAAACATATTGTAGACTATACTTTCTCTAACAAGGTTTTGGAAGCTCACCAATATTTCAGGGGAAGCTTAAAGAATTATTAAATGTCAAACGTAAACCCAGATATGAATACTTGAATTGTTAGGAAGTAACCATGGTAGTAGCCAAACTAACAGCTTCTGATTCGTCGAAATGATTCTAATGTCATACAGAATCATTCTAAACGGCATACGGAATCATTCTAAACGATTTTTTGGAATGTCATTCGTTCCAACATAATTTTTGGTTATGGAATATGCAAATTCCAAAACAGTGTTGGAGAAAGTATAGTCCACAACATTTTTGGAATGGGGTATTCCACATTCGCGAACAGTAATCCTCGACCTCGGCTCGGATTACAAACTTTTCGCTCATTCAGAATATAGGCCATTCCAATACTCATTATAGAATATACTATTCTTGACTTTCCATTTCATTCAAAATATATGTCAAACTGTGTAAATAACAACAAAACATTGGTTGCTATCAAGGAGTACGTGGTTTCGGTATAAATGAAAGTTCATCTAATATATCATATTTGTATAAATTTTTACTAATTTCTCATTATTATCACTATCAATAGTGTTTGTATAAAAAATAGTGTATGATATACGTGTTAAAAGTGATTTTATTTTGTTCCAAAGGTAGCGCCACTCCGCTGCGCGTCGTGTTCCATACTTCTCTTGTCACAAAATAAAATGACACTTTTAACACTTATATCATAAATAACTATTCTATTTCATAGCTGCAAAAGATTAAACTTTTCTGTTGACAAGAATCTATCTCCTTACGGTCCGTATTTTCACCTCTTGAATAAGCGCTACTTCAGCAAATATTTAGTTTCCTTGGTTACCAACTACTACTGCCGTCAAACTGACATTCACAAAAGAAAAAGTATTCAAGAAAAATTCACTATATTTTACTGAAATTGGTACGATCGAATGATCGAAAATAAAACATTGTAAGACACACGTGTAAAAATTCTCTGATGCACTTAATCTAAGAGCTGGCTACATATAAAAGCTTGTCATCGCTACTTGGTTGATTCTTATTATGAAAGGATCCTTTTGTGTAGGCAAGTTCAAATCGTCTTGTCTACTAGCGGGATCCCGTGGTTTATAGTAGGGATGGATGGTGAAATAAGTAAAATTTCGATATTAAATTTTTTATAAGATACATGTACTATAATTATGGAAATAGCTTCTATTTATTCTTGAGAAACATGGTAAAATGTTGATTGTTTGCTTGTGGCTAAAGTGCTGGCAGTCAGCGCGAAATTTCAAATGGACGTTTGGTAAGTTTGACGTGCTACCTCATAGATGTGAAATTTTTCTTTTGTAAATGTCAGTTTGACGACAGTAGTAGTTGGTAACTGAGGAAACGACATTGTGAATGGCATTGTTTTCGTCAAAATTGACAGATTTTTTTTTGCAATTTGAATTAGAATCTCAAGTTCAAAATATACAAAAGCCACGGATTCGCGCTGGCAGACAAAACGATTCGAACTTGGTCCCACGAAAAGATCCTTTTACAAAAGGAATTAGCCATGTAGCGATAACAAGGTTTTTCATGTAGCCAGCTCTCCGTCTAAAACGTCGGAAGCTAAAGTTTCTCGCGAAATTCTGGATGCAGCTAAAAAAGCGACTTTACATTTGTTTCCGGCGAAATTGAGAGAATTTTTGTTTTCATTTATGTTTATTTAACCTGTAATTTTTTCTTAATTAGGTCAAAGCTGTCATTTGGGAGCGTGTCATAGTGCATTTTTTGTTTGTTATTTTTGTTGCTAATTAGAAAAGTGTTGCTAATTGGAAAACTGGTACTTTTCTTCACTGATTTCTGCATATTAAACCTGATGTTTTCCATCAAGTATACAAAAAATTTTCTATATTCTGGAAGTAAATTATTCTGCCCTTTATAAAATCGGGCCTTAATTTATGTAGATCAAAGTCGTGAAGATAATCTTTTTTGGTCGAATCTGTTATTTGCGGCCGAAGCACTGGCTGAGGCTGCAATTCAGGTGAGACCAAAAAAGAACTTTAGACCGAGGTGCACATAATGTTTTTCAGGCGAAAATCACGAAAGAATTCAGAATCATAAAAGTAATTTTTGCAATTCTTTTACATGATCATGGCTACACAACATAGTTGGCAAGATGGTGCCAGGATTGTGCCAGTACAAGGTGCGAGAATACGATCAAGCTCGTACAATAAATTATATACGAGATTTTAACATGAGAAATTTTATAACATGATAGGGGATTTTATACTTTGGCTAAATTGGGTGCGTTAAAAGTGAATTTTCATTTAAACAATAAATACTTATTTAAAAGCAAATAATAATTATTCTAATTTCACAATATGATTCTAATTATTTCTTCGCTAAATGAACCGCTGATTATTTTGAAAAATGTTTGAGGTGAATGTTGTGCCAATTTCATTCATTCAATATTTCATGATAAATACACGCTAAAAACTAAAAAGTTCTATCAATGAAGTTTTGGTATCACTGGTTGAAAAAAGCCAATTCACGAACTTGACCTAGATGTTTAATAAAAAACTAAAATACAAAATTTCAGTCAAAAATTTGTACGTGTTCTCCAGTACTTGTGCTTTCAGACAGACCGACTTTTTTTGATATCATGTTTTCTGGGTTTAGTAGGGTCTAAAACATGGAGATTAAAATCTCGAACCGTAAAAAAATCACGATCACAATACTTACTGTTATATATAGATCGGCGAAATAGAAAAATAGCTCGAGAAGTTCTAGAAGAAAAATAAATCAACATATCAACACATCATTGGAAACAAAGTAGAATGATTATGATTTTCCAATTTATGCTGCAATTCTGTGCAAATCCATAAGTCTTACAGATCTGTAAATCCATAAAAAACTGATAAAAACGCATCGACTCTTGTTGATTAATGTTAATTCGTTCTTATGAATGACTTGTTCATTGCGATTTTGTTCATAATTTATAGATTTATGAATTTATAAGACCTACAGATTTACACAGAATTGTAACATTAGTTTGTTGCAAACACAAAACATCGCATCTTCACAATTTTTCAAAATAATTTTTTCTTAATGCCATATCTTCTGGTTCACTAATTTGCATATTTTGCGCATTTCGAGGATCCACTAACTCTGGCAATAAGCATTTTATGTTAAGTTCAGTTTTTTGTTTTATTACATGTGATTTTTTTCCACCAGAAATGGTCATAACTTATTATTTCACTTTTCATCATGTGATCTTTTGATATCCAAATGAAAATCACAAAGATTCTTTGTATAGTATTCACTATTGTAAAACAGATGTTGCCGTTAACTAAATATCAAATTTGTATATTTTGAAAATAACAAAATTTCTAAATAAGAAGTAACTGTCAGCGCTCTTGAAACTAAAAGGGTATCAATCAAAATGTATTTCCATTCTGCTGGAAAATCCAAATATATATAATAGATATAATCTAATGTTTTTTGAATATGCAAGTGTGCCAAAGTATCGCAAAATAATTTGGCAGCATTAAAAGTCTTTTAAATAGGATTAAGAAAACTTAAAAACAAGGTTTCAAAGTAGGTGTAAGTAATTTTCAAAAATACTAAAATAAAGCGAATTATTAGGTTTATCCCAAGCTAAATTTATGAGAAAATCCTATAAATTTGGTATAACATTAATCTTCAGTTTATATGGTCGAGACAATTTATTATTTCTGATTACTGATCTACATTAATATATGTCCATGACGATTGAGGTTTATTTTTCATTCAATTATCATGTAATTGATGCGATATAAAAATAAAATATTTTTTGATAGTCATATGAATCTAAATTTTATAGAACACTAAAATAAGAATATAAAAAGAATAACTCTCCACACAATTTTGGCTTGTCAAGTGAATATAATCATAGAACACTTCAGTAGGTGAGATTTATGTGTGATTGCAGAAAATTTCACAGTGGCAGCACCGCTTATACCCAAATTTTAGACAGAATATGTGTTCACAGCGTATCCGATCATTACATAGATTTTCTTCATATTTGTAATTAACAATAAAAGATTCGATTCTATCTTGTAGTTGATAGTTCAAGCTATGACTCTATTGCGCCACTTTTTCAAATTTTTGTCTAAATAATTAGGAAAATAGTTCGTAGAGAAGACAAAAATACGTTAGATTTAATGCTTCAAAAGTTACATATTGAAAAATTTTTCAAAATTTTGTTACTATAAGATCCTAGATTTATCTCTTCTAAATTAGAAACCACTTCCCTTTTTAATATTTATTCAACAAGTCAAGCTGGAAGGCGTATGAGCTGAACCATGTTTCTTGTTCTCGCAGCAAGGCTGTGACTTCCTCTTAATACATGTTCAACCATGCGTAGCCGACTCGGGCTGCTAGTATTGTTCTAAATCCAATATGGCAGATGCACTAAGATTCTAAAACCAGACATAGAACGGATAAATGCCTAGTACGGACACATACTTTTTGTTATTGCAAAATGTCAACTACATGCATAAAAGCGTGTATTGCTTTCTTCATTTAAGAATTGCCAATTTAATAACAGATAATACATGAAAAAAATCTAACCAGAAACCACTCCACGTTTTTATGCATCTACATAATAATCTAATTACCATTTAGCAATCATAAAAAATGTGTGCTTTGAAGTATTAGGCATTCAAATTATCTTATCCATTTTTCTGCATCACTAATTTATCAATAAAAGCGTGTCTTTAAATTTTTCAAACCATAATTACATGAATCGAACTAGCAGATTTGAAGGAAAGTAATATGTTTGTGAATCAGAGATGAATCTTCTGGAATCTAATTTTAAATAGCTGTTAATTTAAATCATTTGTAGTGTAGAAGAATTATGTATTTTGGATTCTTGCAGAGTGCTATAAATAATGTACAGAGAAACACATAATGTATATATATTTAACTAAATCGTATATAGAATTTACAATTTATATTGAGATTACAATAGATTCTTCACTGAACTTAAATCATACAGAAACAGTCTTGGACGGTAAATTAAATTAAATACAGTGCAAAAAATATCACAATATAAAAGATTATATCATTACTTTCTTGATCCTCTACGGAATATCACAAAGTCTGAAACGTAGTTTGACAAATGCCAGAATAATGGCAGTATATTTATTTCTTTTCGGAATAAATTATACAAAAATTGATGCTCAATATGAAATCGGAAGTTATTAATTTATATTTGATATAGTTTTATGAGGATTATAGTTTTCATTTATAACATGAATATATTTTCCTGAAGTTTCGTTTCTAAGCAATTTGTAATTTTTTTTTTAAACTACTTTATAACTGTATCTAATATCGTGAAAAAAGAGTGCATGATTGATTCCTACATTATTGTATTTTTCTTAGTTCAATTCTACTGCAAGATTTCATTTGTACAGAACAATTTATCTTCAAAATACACGAATACATGATAGAATAGATGTTATACCAATGATAATCATGTATTATAAGGAAGCTAAAACAATTTTTGAGGAATGAAACGTCTGCTTTGTTTCACTTGCTGATATCAAAAGCTTTATAGAACCATGTCCTAGTTGAGGATTCCAAGGTTCAAGTCAATTCTTCAATGGCGATTTATTTTATGACTGATGTGAGAGTCCAAATTACAATTGACTAGAATTTTTTCTACTTCCTACAGTACATTGGTATGATATCTTCATACTATATTGTACGGATATGCTATTCATATCCGCACATGATTTGGATATGAGATCTTGTGCGATATCTTCGTACTATCATGTGTGGATATAAAAGTCATATCCCCACCATACGTACTTGATTTACAAAAAATTTTTTGTCTGACGAGCATAAACTATTGTGTTGATAAATGTTTTCAATACAACAAAAAAATATCTGTTATATAATTTGCACTTCCGGCTTAGCCGATCGGTACAAACATATAAGATGACTATTTGGATGCTACAGCAATCTCAAATACTGAATTTCAGTATCCATCGTTAAAGTTACTGCTGCAAGAATTCACACACGGTCGTTTGGCATGCCCAAGTCCATTTCTTTAAGTTTTATTAAAAGAATTTCATTTTTTCAATAGTGTGCGTTGCTCGAAATAGAATTTTATACCTGATAATGATAAAATACGATTCAAGGTACACGTAAAATTACTGAAAAATGGACATTTATCAACTTTATCATTTATTTTAAAGAGTTTTCCGCACTGAATTATTGAAATTTCTTTTAAATAAATAAAATAACGTGAAAAAATTTTTTAAAAGGAATATCTTTTCAGCCCCTCTTTGTAGTCCAGTCAAAATAGACATGCACCCTTGCATAAATTTCCAAGAAGTTGAAAATTGACATGAATGTTAGGAATATCATTATAATGAAGTTGTGATAAGTCCTCCTCAATCCCAAGTGTGCAAAAAATTGAGGTCAAAGTTCGCAAAAATGGGTTTTTTCAATTTTTTAATGAAACGGCCAGTTTTATGATAGAAATAGATCCACCATTTCTGAGAAAAGGCCATTCTATAGTTATCTAAGTATTAAGATCAGTAAGTACAATTTACTGACTGAGAATAATAGTTTGGAGGCTGAGTCTATACGAAATCGGTTCTGTACTTATTCACCGTGATGCTTACAAAATTTTTTGCACGTTTGAAAGATCCATCAAAAATATTGATCCTAATTTTCTTTTTCAAACTGAGTTACTACTGATGATTGTTTATTCGCTGCCAGCTGTCAAGTTTGACATTTTATTCTGAATATTCGATTACAAATAAAGATAAATAAATGAATATTTTTTTTTGTAGAAATCCACAATTTTTTTTTTACCGCCTTTGCCCATGGGCGGTAAATCAGCATAACAATAGTAACCACAGTTTGTTGGTAAAATCAACATACCACCTCAAAATAGAGAACCAATAAACACATGAAAACGCCCAATCGTGCAAAAAAATTATATTCTCCATAATATGCACACGTTTCCACGCAACCTATGAGGTAGTGTACTTTGCGTGTATTTTTCAACATGGTTTCTCCGGTAGGCCTGCTGCACAGTCTTCTTATTGAAGTTTAATTTAATATCAGGTCTTCCTATTCAACTTCTTTTTCTTCATTTTCATCTTCCTGAGTTGACGTAAATTGTTCAAGTAGCGATACAATAGTTGTTTCGTTGTTGATATAAGTATCCTCTTTTGTTAGAGATTCAGTATCTCAGTATTCGAACACGATTAGCCTTGACAGCTGGTGCATGCTGATAAATAAAGTAAGTGTACTTTTTTGCGGTCGCATTTCGATTCACACCCCTTTTCGCAGTTACAAAAAATAATATTAAGGAGCTTTTCGGGTGCAGGTGGAAGAAGAGTGTGGATTGATTCCAATACATTATTAATTGCTTCAAACTCCATTCTTCTGGGTCCAGTTGATTACCAAGCCACACTTGAACCTGGTAATATACTTGATAAAAATGTTGATGAGCAGAAATCAAGGTTGAAGAAACACGAGCTAATTGAACACGTTTTTTATGTTTTACAAAACATACGTAACGTAACTTATCTATGCCAGTGATTTAAAGTAAGTAATAGACGGACACTGCCCCGTTGACAATTGAACAGCAGAAAGATATTGCTTAAGGCCACACGATCACATAAAATCTGGATTTCTTTTCATTTCATATTCTTACAATTATCATTCAATATTAATGTACAAGTATTACTCACGCAGACTTACAGATTTACTTTTATTATACGTCCATCATGTATACAGGCAGCGTAGTCATACATATTATTGAGAATATAACTTAAGAATGGCTTTTTCTCAGAAACAGGGAGTCTTACGAAAAAAAGTGTGGAGACAATTTTTGTAGAGAATTGGAAGATTCACAATTTTTGTTTGAGCTATTTTCATCATAAAATTGACCGTTTCGCTGAAAAAATTCAAAAAACTTATGTTTGCAAACTTTGACCTCGCATAAAATTTTTTGCACATACGGGATCGATGGGGATTTTTCACAACTTCATTATAATGGTGTTCCTAACGTTCATGTCAATTTTCAGCTTCTTGGGAATCTATGCAAGGGTACCCCTATTTTCAGGGCTAATTTAACCGGACTATTGGCAAAAAATACATTTTAACTCAACTATTTTTCACATTTCACATTACAAATCACGTTTCTAAAAGTGGGCGTAAAATTAGTCAAACAGTGTACAGTTCGTACAAAAAATTATTTTACGTTGTTTTCTAGAATTCCTGTCCTTTTGTATTGCATAACAAATTTCAAGCACGAGCAAATAAATAAATTTTAGGAAGATTTTTGACATTTTTGCATATTGTCGAATGCCAATTGACAAATTCTCGAAAGATCAACGACAAGCAAAAAATACAATTTTCCGATTGTTTATAACATGTTCTTAACGCTCTCAACAGGCGTGGTTGTTAGTGGTCGATTTACACGATATCTGTAACCTAAATGAAGACTTTAATGTATTTCCATCAACGAGCAAATTAGTCACCACAAAAAGTCCCTATTTATTATAATCATTTTCCTAATTTTTTGGTTCTAGTATATTAGGTACAAATATTTTCATAACTCAATATTTCATACACTTTGCCATGCTGTATTATTATTACTGTTTTCATTAGCTGCAATCGGAGTTGGGCGATACTTGAATAATTTTGTAATACCAAAGACTTATATCTAAGTCTCTTTCAAAATGAGGCAAAAGTATTTAACTTTCAAGAACAATATATATATATATATATAGTCGGTTACTCTTTTACCCGTAGGGTGTCGAGTTTATTTCAAACTATGTATCTACAATATTCTTCCATGCTACTTTGTCTATAGCCAGTTTATGCGCTTGTCTATTCGATATTTGTTTCTTTTGCAGAATTTCTTCAACTGTGTCGTCCCATGTTTTTTGGGGTCTTCCTCTACTTCTTTTTCCTGTAGTTCTTGATTTCCACACGGATTTGACTTTTCTCCATTGTGGTAGTCTAACTATATGTCCAAACCAGTTTAATTGTTTTTCTTCTATTAATTGTTTGACAGGTTTTACTTCAAGTTGGTTTCTGATATCCTCATTTCTAATTCGGTCTAGTTTGGTTACTCCTAGTATAGTTCTCAGACATTTCATTTCCATGGCTTGTAATTTACTGGCTTGTCTTTGGTTTGTTACCCAGGTTTCGCTACCATATAGTAAGATCGGCAATAGTATGGTTTTGTATATTGTTAATTTGGACTTCGTGGAGATAGTGCTATTACTTAAAAAGGTTGTTTTGATTTGATAGAATGTTCTAGCTGTAGCCTGTATCCTGCTGTTAATTTCTTCTTCAAACCCTCCTTTGGCCTCTATGATACTTCCAAGATATTTAAAGCTTTCTACCTGGCCGATCTTTTTTGAGTTTATGTATATATCTACACTTTTAGGTTCTTTTCCTATACTCATTGTTTTGGTTTTGTCTATGTTTATTTTCATATTAGCTTTGGAGAGTTCTTTTTCCCATGATGAAACGTTTTTTTGCAGCTCTCTTCTGGTACTTCCAATTATAACCATATCATCTGCGAAAAGCAAATCAGACAATGTGATTCTGTTTAGATTAAGATGGCCTACAGTTGTTTTTGTTGTCTCTTTTGTTGCTCTCTTCAAAATTTCATTAAGGTATATTATAAATAGAAGTGGACTCAGATTTCCTCCTTGTTTTAATCCCTGGTTTGTTGTAAATTCTTCTGAAATATTATTTCCTGTTCTTATGAGGTTTTTGGTGTTTTTGTACATGTTTCGTATTGCTCTTGTCAATTTATCTCCTACTCTGTATTTATCTAATATCTCCCATAGTATTTTCCTATCGACTTTGTCAAATGCTTTTTCTATGTCAATAAAGCATAGAAATATTTCTTTGTTATATGTTAATGCTCTTTCTGTTAGCTGTCTTATAATAAATATCTCAAGAACAATAAAAAAATCCTTATAATTAATATTTGGAAACAGTAATGATTACTTCTGAAAAATACTTCAGTAGATTATGAGTACTGAAGTATAAAATATTATAAACTATGAAATATGTCTTTTTTTCTTCAAAAATCTAGATATAATTTATCGACCTGTAAATTTATATAAATGTTTGTTTGTTAAATGTAACTTGTATCATTCAATATTAAATTAATAAGTAGTTTTTGTATTTAAGAATAGTGCTAGAGAAATAACAGTTGCAGGAAATGAATTACTTATCTTATTTTTAGTATGTACCAAATGTCACACCAAACAGTGTCCATAAGTTGCCATGCGTGACCACCACTGATCTTTATATAACACTAGATTGGGTTAAGGCCGTATTCTGGCATCTGAAAGCGGCCCCGGTTTAACGGTGACCTTGACAGTAAAATTGAGGTTTTGTGACACGATTCAGCGGCAAATTCAAAATACTTAAAGGAGATACTCGATGATGATATTCGAAGCATAATACAAGTTAGATGATGAAATTATTCTCAATATACGTCAATATGCACACATTAATAAATCAATAATAGTTAAAAATATTTAAAAATTTTTATAATAGTTAAAATATTTAAAAATATTCATTAATAGTTCAAAATATTTGTTAACTTTTTAGTACCAGTATTTCAACTATTTTTTAAACATTTTAGCTCTGAATTATTAAATTCATTGAATAGTTTTACGATTTTTGTTATAAATCTAAACAATAAATAAATCGTATTGAGAATTGTGTGACTATTTCAACATTTTTTTTTTGGTTTTGCAGTTAACGCAATAGTTTTTGTATAGTTCGTTGAAAATAGTCGAAACAGCATCGTTTTCCAGAGTCGTGTATCTTTTATTTTGTTTTAGCGCGGACGCAACAAAATATTGAGAACATAACCTCATGTTTTTGGCTATTTCTAAGTTTGGCAAACCCATTTGTTCGAGCCATTTTTAGAACGATTGTTCATCGGACGGAAATCTTGAAAATATTCTCATTATAGCATAGCAATAAAAATAAGTAATGTCTACTTATTTCACTCATAACGACAGTTCAGGTTATTTCGTTGTACTTACTTGTGCAGTGTCAAATTTCTCAATGAATCGGGTTTCTTTCCGCAAAACATGCACTCGATCATCATGTTTGATAAATAAAATACCGTCAAACCAAACAGCTAAATTTTGATCTGTCTAAATCCAATCCAGTGTTATTATCATATCCCTATAAATATATATATATACCAACGACTTGGACCCGGCAGCGTACGGGGTCTTTTATCTCTTTTCTTCTGCAAGTCTAAACTGCGCATGGTCACAGTCTCGATTTTCATTGGCTGATACTCAAGAGCTAGTGTTCGGAATGATTCGGAGTTCGCGCCATTAAAGCGGGATGAGCACGAAAATTACAAATTTCAAACAAAATAATAACAAAATATTCACCGTTTTATTTGACATAGACATAATTAAACATTATCATGCGTATTTAGAAAAATAAACACAGATTAATTTGAACAGTGATTAACTTTGACATTTCTAATGATTTTTCTTGAAATAAGTCTCAATTTAGAAAATAAATTTGACTCCGAATCATCCCGAGCACAATCTTTCAAGGATCAGCCAATGAAATTCAAGACTGTGACCATGCGCAGTTTAGACTTGCAGAAGAAAAGAGATAAAAGATACCGTACGGAGACGCTTCCTTGTTAAGATGGGAGGTCAGCAGTATATATATTTATAGGTATATGGTTATTATAGAGATCAGAGGTGACCACTCATGAAACAACAGTTGAATCCCTATCATTCATCACTCAAGAAAATTGGCGACTAAAATTAACTCGTAGCCCTCTAGCGGCAACCATATGAACCTGCCAAAACGGTAATGTGTATGAAGCGTTATAAGACGTAATGCAGTGTTTTGCTTTATTTGTGCCATATCTTATGATTTTGATTCTTTTTTAATTATTCGTTCCATTTCTTAATTTTTCCAGATCTAATATTCCTAATAAAACCAGACTTTTCCAAGACTAATTTCCCTTTTTAATCTTTATTCCTAACCTCTCATTTTCTCTGACACTCTCAAATAACTACCATTATAGATTCTGCTGAACCAAAAATAAGTAATGTGAGCTGTTATGTGCACGGTTGTAATTCGAGGGCGGCTAAGAATCGAAATTTATGTTTCCATGCCTTTCCGCGAAAAGGCGAAAGAAAAGTTTTTACTAACAATAATCTAGGGGCGATTCAGAACTTGTGGATAAAAGGAAAGCATGGATCTTGGAAATACGAACTGGCAAACCAGTTACAAAACACATGAGAATATGCAGTTTACATTTGTTGCATTCAAGTAACCAAAGAGTTCTCTTGATACTAGCCGGAGAACATAGCCCCTAAACATATCCATCTTTATCTGCAAATATATGGATCATGAAAGAATAATCCATAAAACAGAATACATAACGTTGGAATATAATCTTAAAATTGATAGAATGATAAAATACAACCCCCTTCACATTCAAACAAAGTCTCAAATTCCTTTCAAATATAGCATACAATACATACAAATCGAATGCAACGTCAAACACATTACCGTTTAGAGCCGCCATGTTTGTATCACAGCAGTGCCGCCATCGGTAATTTTAGCCGCCAATAGCGGATCCTCTAATTTTTTGTGGTCACTGACAAAAAAAATACAGCTAGCTTCATGCGCATCATATGCTACTAATTTCACTTTGTCATTTTGTTTGACATTTGTTGTGCTGGATTATTGTTTTTATTTGAATGTATTTAATCAGAGAAAGTGTGTTCTTTTCTTTCATGAATGAAGTCACTCACGGCCACTCATGGTCACTGTTTGATGTGACATAGGCATTAAAGTTTTTGGTTCTTTCATATGATAATACGTTTTGCATATTCTTACACTAACAGATAAATGTAATTTCCAATTTCAAGGAATATATATAGAGGTCTTGTGGGTTATTAAAAAAATATTATTAAAATTAAAGTACTTAAAAAAATAATTGGAAAGTAATCTGTAATTTTTACTTGTACTTGTACTTAAGAATGATTATTTTCAAATAGCAGGTACTTAGTACTAAACGTGCAAGTACTTTGTACTTATTACTTAAGTACTTTTAACTCGGTACTTGCCCACCTCTAGTTGCAATCTCTAGTATTTTATTCATTTTTGAAATTGTTGTTACACTTGGAATTAATCTACCATAAAATAAGAAAAAAAAAACACTTCTTTAATAAAAGTTGAGTATTCTTCTATTTTATCGAATTATATGATAGATTGTCGTCAATAAACTTCAGATATTGACGTTTAAACATAACACATGAAAAATAAAAATCATGTCTACTGCTATGCTATGATTTAATTTATATTTTGCAATTTATTTTTATTCCTCCGATTTATGGAGGAGAAGTATTGTGATCGTGATTTTTTGACAGTTCGTGATTTAGGCTCCACTGAACCTAAAAATATATAATTTTCAAAAAAGTCGATCAGTGGGCCGTTGCATAATAAAATACAAGTCAATATTATCAGTGGAAATACACGTAAAAATACTAATATTATCAACTTGTATTTTATTATGCAACAGCCCTCTGGAAGTACAACTTGAGAACGTTTGTCAATTGTTTTTTAAAATAGGTTATTTGGTTCTACCGTGTTTGGTATAAAATTAAAGCTACTTCGGGAATAAAACTAGTAGAAATATCAAAAAGGATATTTAAACGATTGTCAATTACTTTATTACAAGTTATTTAAATGATGTCTAGTGGTATCAATCAATTTAAAGCTCTCGGGGAGATAAGCTTAGTAGAAATCTGAAATGAATAATTCTTAAGATTATTAATTGTTTTTTATAACAACCAGATTATGCCAAATTTGAGATCAACTAAAGCAACTAGACATAAAATTTATGGCCATTGTAAAATAAAATTGTGATTTAATATAACTGCCATCTGTCTCTTTGATAATGACAGCTGTCACTTTGAAATATGCAATTAAATGATACGACACTCTATATTTATGAAACTATGTGCCTGTATTAAATCGCTATGTACACTCTGACCGTGCACCACCCGGTATATATATATATATATATATATATATATATATATATATATATATATATATATATATATATATATATATATATATATATATATATATATACATATATATATATATAAACACATAATGTATATTGAACCTAAATGTCTGTACAAATGAATTCTGCCTTCATTTAGATTGTCATATATGAGCTACGAAGCAAACAGTATATTAAAACGGATCAGACATTCATATTAGTTACAGTTTTCGTTTTTCATAAACTTTAGTTTCTTTAAATCAAAGTTTATACTCAGATTCATATAAACTTTACCCCGTATTAACAAAAATATAAAAATATTGTAACTTACAGTAAAATGGCAAAATCCATGGAGTAGTATTATTGTACAATTTCCTTAGGACATCGAAGTAAAGAGTATATAATTTCTTGTATATTTGTGCGAAACTATGAACTAGATGATTGACTAGATATTTAAAGTGTGGCTTGGCCTGGATTCGTTATTTCGTTCTGTTCGGCTTTGGTTTGTCGCAGCCAATCTCTGAGATTTTTTGTTCTTTCTACCAAAGTTGTAGTTACTGCAGAACCCTGGGATGATGTCCTTGGTGGTTGGGTGACTACTATACTTTGTACCCCATGGGTAGCAAGGGCTGCTCTTTGATGATAGTCGTGTAAACGGTCTGCTAATGTTGGAATTGCATTTAAAGTTGGGAATGCTATGTTATTCGAAGCTACAGGCCACATATGATCAGAGTACACCAATGGAATTGGAGGAATCACTGAAAAACAAAACAAACTATTTTTTCCAGTCAACGTAACTAGAAATTAAATATTTACCCGCTGTAACATTCGTTGCATGCTGTTGTTTATTCAATACATCCCAAATCTCCCTAATTTCACTATTTAAATTTTCCAAACTTTGCATGATTTCTGATGATTCTTGAAGATGTTCTTCTCTAAACTGGACAGTTTTTCCATTCACCGCTAGATTGTTATCTGTAGCTGTAGCAAATTCTGTTGAGCTAATTCCAGAGCTAGCACTGTGAGAAGATAAATCACTCAAAGTTGCATCTTCATGTTTAGGATTTGATGCTGACAAACGTTGCAAAGATTGTTCCAAATGCCGAAGTCGAATAACTTTTTCTCCCAACAAACTGCGGGTTCGATGTAGAGACACTTCCATATCAGAAAGTTCTCTTTCTTCTTGATAAAGCTGTTGAAGAGTGCTTCTGGCTGCTGATCCATGCCGGAGCTTCAATTCGCGCTGGCGTTTTTGGAAATTTGATCGCTGAGTCCGAAGACTTTCTTTAGCGCGACGTACTGAATCTCGCTCTAAGTGGATTCGATGGCGAAAGAACTCTAATTCTGAACTTCCCGCTATGTCTCCTGTTACTGCAAAAATATATATTTGACGATTACAATAAATAAAGAAGTGAACTTGACACTTAAAACAAATATTTATTCAGAATTCAAAATAAATTAAAATAATGCTATTATTAGGAAAATGATTTATGAGATTATTAGATAGTTTTAAATGTGTTTTATTGACATTTTAATATAACAATGATAGTGGTAAACATTGAATTCTAAAAATGTATGTAACAATTGAGTTGCAAATGTATAGGCACTAATTTAGCCTTCACTGATATCCAAACTTTGAATCGATAGCGTGATTGAAAGATTTACATATGACATTTTCATATAATTACTTAAGTATGTTATATGAAACACATGCCTTTTTACAGACTTATCAATAAATATGTGATGACTTTATTCCATTCATGTTTATAATGGACTATAGCCTATAATAGGACTAAGAATTCAATCTCCTGATTGCTCAAAATACGAGCCAAGTTTACGTCAATTGCCATAAATCAATTATTATAAATGTAATCGTAAAATTTGAAAACTCAAAATTGATGTTATTCATATAATGTTAATATGTTGATGCATTTATTTATTAAAATGACTGTTGGAAAACTTTTATTAAATTCTTCATTTAACGTGTTGCCTCAGAGGCGATATCAGCTTCATTCTAAATGTGAATTAACTGTAATGTAAAATAATAATAATAAAAGATGAGCGACCACATATTGAACATTAAGCTGATTGGTGATTTTATATCCTCAAATACTGTTTGTTTGGAAGAGGTAGAGCTTATTCAATAAATTACGAAATACTCAGAAATACATGTTTCAATAGACTTCTAAGTTCTTCAAAGTTTTAATAAGACATACGGAATTTTGTTCAAACTATCAAAATATCGTCTTGTGAAACTTATAGAAAATAATCAATTATCTCAAAAAATTAAATGAATCTTAATTATGAATACCGAAACAGTCAATTAGATAAGTTTCATTCAAATAGCAAGTTTTCGCGTATATTAAAATAATCATACAAGTTTATTTTTCTCATAATAACTCAGGGCATATGTAATAGATTAGTAGGTTACTTCCCAAAATTTACCAACAAAGACAATGGCTGGTACTACAAGCTCTGTTTTTGGCTATACTAGCAATGTAATTTTGAGAAGAGTTTTAAGGCAATATAATTATTTAAAGCTATTTTAATGGAAAATATGCAATTAAATTTTGTAGACATATCGGTTTTCTGTAATTTGTATCTGAAGATTATTTCCCAAAGTATTTTGGAAAATTCTAATTGCGTTAAAACACATCTTGATACAACGCTTCTAGTACCGCCAAAAACAGAGCTCGTGGTACCAGCCAATGAATACTATATGATACTAAATACTAGTGAGAAACATATTTCGAATTTTCCACCTGGGTCAAATTAAATCCAAAGATAATGGAGTCTTTCGAAAAAAAAACTTCTATTTATTTCCTATTATTATGATAGATTTAGTGATTTTAAACATCTTTATACATAAAAAAATTTGATAACTTGACACTTTTCATTCGTAATTTTGATAAAAACAATTCGCGGTATCCAAGTGACGGCACACCAAGCGAATATAAATAAACTTTTATTAATCTATTTTGGTGTTTTAATTTATTTAAAAATACATTTGGATGTCAAAGTAGGATGTACAAAATTAATATGCCAATCTGCCTAATAAAACCATGTAATATTCGTGCTTGGACAGGCTATAGATATATGTGAAGGATTGTGCGCACAAAGCGCGCGCATAACGTGGTCAACTGTAGGTAACTCTGATCAAAAAAATATATTTGAGAAACTACAGAGTTTTAGTGAGTTTGAAAAACTTTAAAGTTATAATTTTAAATCCAACTTCCAGAAAAAAAAAATTAAAATTATAAAAAAAAAAACCTTGAAAGACCATATTCATCTGACAGTACAAGTTTTAATTCGCACATTGATGGCTTGATATGATATATGCGTATGAGTTTGGATTAATTCGGTTTGGTTTACAAACTCGAAAAGATCCGTAATAAGTAAAGTTTATTATTTTGAATATGTAGGAATAAAGTGTGGTTTACTTTCTTTACCGCGTATGAAACTTCTTTGCTTGTGAATTTATTTCTACCTGATTCAAACAGATAGTTCAAGTAAAGAGGAAAGTCATCGTAAAGTATAAAGGATATATTTATAAAATACTTTCTATTCCGGTCATGAAATCGGACCTTGGAGAGATAATCTCAGTAGATATCAAAAATAAATAATCAGTGGAATCCACGTTACCATATTTAAATTGCACTTCCGGCGATCAAATGTCGAAACTTTATGTTCCAAAGAACTGTCAGCCCAGAAAATCTAGAAAAGGACTATATTCCAAAATACTTATTTTATGTAAGGACTAAAATATGACTGCCATCTGACACTTTAACAATGACAGCTGTCACTTTGAAATATGCAATTAATTGATGCGACACTCTAAATTTCTGAAACAGTGATGAAACTGGCCATGAAATTTATGGTCGGGGAATTACTACGGTGACCACAGCAGATTTTTTGTGGTACTTCTATCACTAGAGTGAAATATTTACTTGCATAGTCACAAGAGACCATGATATAAGAGAGCAATTTGATTATTATTTACTTGTACCAAGTAGAATATTGAAATTTAGTATTTCAGTCTGCTTTAGCATCTGAATGATTTCCTATTATTCTCATAATGATAGACTGAACCAGAAATGCCCTTCAGTTATTTTTTTTTATTAAATTTTGACGTTTCAAAGCTACATTATTAAATTCATAGCAATAGTCATAAGTAAATGTTTATTCACAAGTGATTTAAAATGAATTATTAGTGATTTAATAGTTATTTATACAACAAATGAATTAAACCACTGTTTATTTGCGAGAAGAAAATTTAGAATCACGAGCGCGTGTAGCGCGAGTGGTTTAATTCTTCGAGCACATAAAGAGGTTTAATTCTCGTGTTTTTATACATAATTTTATTCAATTTTGCGTAAATTTCTAGAACATGAAACTGACGAACAAAATTCAAAAAAATTAAATTGCAGTTGCAAGGCAGCTTCGTTGATATCGCGACGAGTGTTTGTTTTTCAAACATTCGGGAGTGTGACTGTCAGCAGACTGTCAGTTTTGTGAATTTTGTATTTAAGCGTTATAATTGTGAAAAGTATTATCTGAAATGATGGAAGAAAGTGATTAAAACAATGTTCTCTTCCCCGATACCATTTTGAACGAAGCAGCCGTAGCAATTGGAAAAATTATTCCTCAGAACTCGAAATATATTTATGAAAAGGAGTACCAACAGTGATTTAAATTTTTTGTCCACGGCTATCTTATAATATATACCTTATATATGAGTTTTCTGAAGCAAAACGATAGTCATTTTTCACAGAGTGAATAATAGCAGTGAATAATCATTATTCACTGGTGTAGAGTTCCTAGGTCACGCGGTATATATCATGAATCTGGCAAGCATTTATCAGTACGTTTAGGCAATAACCAGGCACTTTGATTAGCTAACTTTATACAAATCACAAAAATCTTGTCGAAATATTACTTTAATATATTTTTTAATGCACTTCTAGAGAAAAGTTGACATTACATAAACTATATCAAGTAAGCCATTGATATGACATGACAAGCGAAGCATGAATTGTTGTCAATTTTAAAACGTCATAATTTCGATCCAGAATAGGTAAAAAATTAAAATTGATAGTGAGAAAGAGATATTGTGTATTTGTACTCCCCCGGAGATAACAGAAGCTGCAAAGTCACCTCCCTGAATTTGTTGCCTGAGAAATCTAGAAATCTTTACATTCTTGTGTGCAACATCTTTATGGACTGAAGGGCGACCAAGAAAATTAATTCATTCTCAGGGTCAGTTTTACTGGTATATTTACGGAATTAGCTGCAAAATATAAATCATCCACATTATGGACACATTGCTCTATGCATAGGAGTACGCTTAATATAAATCAAGGAGTTGATATAGGAGAGTATGCAAAACTGCCGTCACTTTTAAAACGGAGATCTCAGGGCTTTCACCCGAGAAAAGCTAATATATTTCCTTCCGAAAAAAATTACAAATTTCTTATTCAAGCATGTGATGAAAAATATCTTGCAATGAAGGTAAGAAGTCAGAAACATTTAAGAACTTGTTTGAAAAAAAAATTATGGAATTAAAGTCAATAGTAGTCGTGGACAAAGTATAGTATTCTACTCACATATAATAAGCTATGATTCACTCAGGTTAATTATGCCACTCGCTACGCTCGTGACATAAACTTAACCTTCGTGAATAATAGCCTGCATTATATGCTCGTATAATAATATACTATTTAAATCTCTTATAATTCATTTTAAATCACTAGTGAATAAAGCTTTACTTATGACTGTTGCTGTGGATTTAATAATGAAGCTTTAAAACGTCAAAATTGAATAATAGTATATTGTGTAACAAGTGTGATAAGTTGTCGATTGCCCAAGAGAGCGAAGTTGGGCGCACTCACTTCGTTCGTGCGCTCATTCGCTCAAATGGGCAATTGACAACACCGCACGAGTTGCAGATACTATTTTTTATTACGAATGTGGAATGAGTACTATTTTGCGTTTGTTTTTCCCGGCGGCTAATGGTTTGCGTGCGACAAATTTACTTGTCGCACTCAAATTATACTTGGCGCACTCAAAAAGCAAAGAGCTATTTACCATCCGCAAAAACGTGCGCAAAGGTGTACTTATCCCGCATGAGTAATAAAAAAAAATTTAAATCACTGTTGGTATTCCTTTTCATGAAAATATTTCGTTTTCTGAGGAATAATTTTTCCAACTGTTGCGGCTGCTTCGTTTAAAATGTTATCGGGGACGAGAACATTGTTTTAATCACCTTCTTCCATCATTTCAGACAATAATTTTCACAATTATAACGCTTCAATTCAAAATTCACAAAACTGACAATTTGCTGACAGTCACACTCCCAAATGTTTGAAAGACAAACACTCGTCGCGATATCAACGAAGCACCCTTGCAACTGCAATTTAATTTTTTTGAATTTCGTTCCTCAGTTTCATATTCCAGAAATTTAACGTAAAATTATGTATACAAACACGTGAATTAAACCTCTTTATTTGCTCGGAGAATTAAACCACTCGCACTAAATATGCTCGTGGTCTTAAACTTTCTTCTCGCAAATAAATAGTGGTTTAGTTCACTTGTTGTATAAATAGATATTAAATTTTGTACATAAATTCGAAACTGTTAACCGTAGAATCTTTAAAATCAGTATCTAGGAATGTTGTAGCATAAGAATGATGACCTACTGTTTCCACAGCAACCGACTGGGCCGAAAGCGCACTTTACTTGACAGATTTTTAGAATTTTTTGGATAAATCCAAAACGATTAGTCGTGGAATGATGAAATTTTGTGTTTGATTATCGTCTAATGATATGCAAGTAAGTCATGTGATGTCCACGTCGGATTTTTTTGATTTCAGGGGAGCACATTACAGAAAAATTCTAAAAAAAATTATTCCTCGATCTTGTTGTTATTATAAATATATCACATCATTTTTTGCGCAATCTCATCATTACGAAAATGGTAACCCACTTTCTTAATATGGAATTTATTATACTGGGACAATGAAATTCCTATGATATATCTTCTTGAAATTTTTGTCGACTTTCATCTTAGCAAGAACAGGTTATACATAATATAGTACACTGTTAGCATCGCCACAGCTTGAAACATTTTCTTTAATGCAATGTGGCTTTGGAGTATCTCTTTCTTATATTACCTTTTCGGTAACTTCCTAAATCAGTGCGGCTCGTGACAGCTTTTGAAACTATTAATATGAAAAATTTTGCGATTAGATGTCATAATAAAGCCCGTGGAGATCAAGGGTTCAATTCTAATAAGTAGAGACAGCTTCTTGATATCACTTTAGCAACTCTCAACACATGTACCATCTAGCGGACAACTAAGAAATAATTCAATATTGTCATTGTTGAAGACAATCTTTTAGAAGTAAGAGACTGGGTCAAGTCAATGAATATTGATTTAATGAATTTGATTTGAAGCATCATATCTACTTACTACCAACATAAATTTGTAGACCATATTGTATGCACCAACATATAATGTTCAAGTCCCTTTGTCATGACGACATTGACACAGAGACTGCGACCTGTTTCCAAGCTGTCTCAACGAATTAGAATGGATTCCAGACTCCTTATATACATTCTTCATGTTGGAGAGATTATAGAGCTGCAGTCTTTGATCAGCTAATCAATTATTGTTATGTGATCGTTCTTCTTCTATCTTATGGTATTGTTAAGAAGTATGAGTTAGTGATAAAGAAAAATTTGTTAGTTGATTAAATGCTGCACACCTGCATCAGAGAACGGATAACGCAGATGATAGGTATCTGACGGAGCAGTTTGAGGAAACTGATCTTCTAGATCTTCAAGTTTCTGTAGCTGCCTCCGAAGGTTTTCAACTGGAGAACAAGATCTCTTAATTTCCTTATTTTTCGAAGAATTATTATTTAATCTAGATGTGGAACTGGATTTTAATCGAGTGAATAATTTACGTCTACTTCTTCCATGGTTCGAAACGCCATCTGAGGAGTCTATATCACGATCCTTTTTGTCATTATTATTTTTGCTAGTGCTTCTATCGCTCATTGACGTATCCAGGTCCTCTATAATAATTTGCTGTACATTTTTGTTGTCTGCTTTTGTGCGATTACTATTTACATCGCTTTTGTTAGCTTTTGGCAAGTGCTTAGGAGTGCTTGGTTGACGTTCTTGTATTTTATTAACGTCCAAAGGTTTTACGTTGGCTCTGTCAAACAAAAATAATATTTATAAATTACTAATGAAACTCTCAAGAGGTTAGTAATTCAAAACATACTGTTAATAATGATTTTAACATGGCTGAAGCTGTATTTTTATGATGTTAGTGGAGGATGAAGGCGATCTCATGAATTATAGTCTGTTTCTTCAAAAATATAATTGATGATACAATGATTTTTGAATTACCAACTAATTAACTTCACTAGTACTTACCTTTCTGAATTACTACCTTTTTTGTGAGATGTAGATCGTTCAGTGTCTGAGCCGGTAGTTGTAGTAAGACTTTGTTCTTTTCTACGATTCCTTCGTTCTAGAGATACTTTCACATCGGTTTTTAAGCGAAGATACTTTTCTTTTAAGCAACGATACTTGTCCTCTAGAAGTCTCTTCTCACATCGAACTTTTTCATACAAACGGTCTTCTCCAAGCTCTCTCATTTTTTGTCTTTCGATTTCCAGTTCTTGAGTAATCCGATCGCGCAATTCAGAAAGATTTTGTTGATGTTCTTTTCGGATTATCTCCTCCTAAAAATGTATTAATACAAAAATATACAATTTTTCCTAGAAATAATCTCAATGTTACTTTGGGTACCTCTGACTTAAAGTCTCTTAAAAGTTCTGCTAAAGTCAATTCGTGATCATCTTTCATACGGTCAAGAATTTGCTTATGTGCTTGGCTTATTTCTTTAATTCGTTCTTCTAATTTTAGAATAAAATCTGTTTCCGTTTGTTTCAAACTCATTTGAAAATTATTTTCTATGTCTTTTTCTTTATCCCTGAAAGATTTTTCTATTTCATCTAGAGTTCTGTTAAACTGCTGTTCCATTTCGATTTTTCTTTCATTTAATTTTGATTGATACGTTTCTTCCTCTTTATCTAGCATTTTTTTGTACTTTGTCTCAGTTTCTTCTTTTAATTTGTTTACTTCTATTTTCAATCGCTCTTCTTGATTTTCTTTTTCTTTCGTTAATAATTCATCAAACTCAGTCTTTTGGGAATCTGATATAGTTTGTTTTAGTTTGTCTATTTTTTCTCTCTTACGTGCTAATAAAGTTTGTCTTAAATTTTCTATTTCTCTTTCATTTTCTTCTAATAATTGTTCTTTACATTTTTCTAAATCAATTTTTATTTGTTCTTTAATTTTTTCGGTTTCAATAGTGTTAAGCTTTTCAAGTGACTTATTATCTGACACATTTTCAATGACTATTTCTATTTTTTCTTCTGCTGACATTTCACTTTTATCGGCAAGTTCTTCAGGAATACTGTCCTGAACATTAGATAATTTTTCTGTTATTAGAACATCATCTTTGGGAAATTTAGCTTTATATTTTGAGCCCGATTCCTCATCTGAATCAGATAACAATGAAATTGATTTAATATCTAATGGTTTCGCAACAATTTTTGGTGTTATAAAATCAATTGGATTTGGTTTGATCAATTTCAAATTTGAATTTCGTGGTGAAGTAAATTCTTCCAATTTTTCAGCGTTTTCAATTTTAGCAAAAATGCTTTCAGATTTCTGGAAATTTAATCCATATTCATCAAAAAGAACGGGAGATACTGTGAATCTGCTGGTTTTTGTGCTGATTTCTGGCTTTTTGAGTTTACTTTCAATAAATATCTCAATTTCTTCAGAAGTGCTTTTTTGCTCACTATCCGAAAAGTTAAATTCAATTTCTTGATTAGTAGTAGTTTCTAAATTAAACCTAACACTCTTTTTATCATCCTCTGTCTCGCGTTTATCATCATTTATTTCTTTTATAGTAAATTCTTTATAAGAATTAGTCTCTGGAAGACTCCGATCTCTAAGTATACTTTTTGGCAAATATTCATTTTCTAATGATTTAAATGATGAAGTACCAATATCTAATTGTGAATCGGAAATTTGTGATACTAATCTTTTTGTATTCGATTTTAAAAACATTGATCCTCCTCCTATAAAAAATTATTCGCATGATTTCTTTTCAGGTATAAATGGGAGCTAACCCGCAAATAGTAACAAAATATAAAAGTTTATGGTATGCAGTTACTATTTTTATATTTATTGTTTATTATTATTTCACGGGTTAACTTTATTTATAAAAAAAATGTGTAATTTTTGCATGTTAGTGAATGCCTGGCGAAAGTGCGTTGTGCAAAAAGTAAGCAATACAAGAAATTGTGTCCATGGTTAGAAGACAGATTTGGCGAAAGAACAACATAAATGCGTACCGCTTAATGTCAATTCTCCCTTTTCTATTGTGTTTGGATGTTTATCGTTTTTAAGCAGAAAATTTTTACTTTCTGCACTTCTATCCACACCGGATTCTGGTGCATCTTGAAAAATATTCGGACGAATATTTGTACGTTTTCCAAACCCAGAACCAGTTCTTTCAAAGTAAAATTCGTTAGATTTTTGTCCAAAATCTTGCATTGATTTGGATTTGACTTTAACCGGAGATAATTTCGAATCCTTTTTTCTTGCGCCGAGATTGATTTGTTCTACTTTTTTAACAGGTGAAAGTGGTGGTTTAGCGAAGCTTAGGGGTTTCGGTAATGACTCTTCAAAGCTTTGGAGATCTTCTTTCGTATACGTGTGGTCTTCGTGACCTTTTGAATCTTCCTCGAAACTGATCTGACTGCTTGATCGCACCTTGACGACAAGGGTGCGGTACATATCATCAAGGGGGTGCTCCCATTGTGTACGGCCTGATTGACTATTGTAGTAGTAATACGATTTGGATTTTTCATCAAAACTAGAAGGTAGTTATTTAATGTAAGAACGGGAAAATAAATTAAATAGTAAATATTTACCATGGTTTCCAGTCTGATGGCAAAGCCTGCATAAGTCCCTCTTTTGCCAGGTGCAGCAAATGGGGCTCAGAAACCGGATCAATTCCAATTTTTGTGGCATATTCATTTATTTCTGTAATAAATCAAATATTCCTCATTTCTTATAGATAAATATGAGAGAAAATTTATAACGCACAATAAGAATATGAGTATCAGAATTCTTCTTCAGTAAATGAATAAGAAAATGTTGAAGATAATCAATATACGCCTACATCCGCCTAGCGAAAATTAAATTTCATCTTAAAATAAATTCTAATATAATAGGCATTAAACACCACATTACATTGCAACTACATTATTTTTGTTTTTACATTATAATACACAATAATACGAAAAAAATTGTGATGCAACAAAAAAATTTATAAATGAGGCAATTTATGATATTTAACAATGTTCGCAAATTAAAACTAATAGATCGAAAGGAATAAGAAATTTTGCGTAACATACACCATTTTTACCATCACACGAAATGAAAATCTAAACTCACCCTCTACTGAAGGGTGGCTCGACTCGTCAAAAATCTCTTCACAAATTATAGCTTGAATACTCGGTGAAACGCTCATTTTCTATACACATTTTCAACAGTGGTTTTTGAGAACATATTTTCAAATAAACAAATTATCTTACATTTATAGAAACGCAAATATTCGACGCATAGCGTCAACTCACTACACCTCTTCAATGCACTTGTCAATGTTTGGATCACAACAAAACAAATTTCTGACATATGGCACGACTGGTGCTGCCACGGAGGAGAACGAGATTGCCGTGAACTACTATCCAAAGATTGGATATGACGGAGTTTTATGCAACACGCATCGCTTTACCACCCTTCAGATTTATTCAGTTGATTTGCTTATTAAAAACATTTTTTATTAATAATTTACGGGTTTATTTGTAATTTATAAGAAATTTTCAAGCATATAGATAAATGAAAAATTAAATATGAAGTATAAGATCACGTATTAATTCTTTAATGAGATACTTTTAATAATAATGGAAACTGAATTTTGAAAAATATTTCAAGAGTCAAGTGTAGTGTGACTCATTCATCATTGTTCCACATATTTAGTACATAAGAAATGTTTATAGATAAATATTAAACAAAATAATTTAATTATCTACTAGATTTTCTGTCTGCAAAGAAAATTCTATTTCTCCATCCTAAAATATATAGTCACAAATTCTAATGTGAATTTTATTTTACAATATTCATTGCACGGTAACAGAATCGCTGACCGACACTTTTATTGAATTATTATAGTCCAAGATCCCAGACCCGCCAGATCTTACTTATTTTCTGAGAAACAAAATTTGTGGATTAGAATAGTGTTAGTCGGTACTTTGATCATACACATATTTACTAGTTTGTGCCGACGGCCAATTTATAGATACGAGGTGTTATAGGTACATCAAGACAATACTCACTTTTCTTGAAGTCTGAGTGCTGATTTTTATGTATGTTCTAGAGAATATTGTTGAAAATTGATAATCAACACTGCCAGACACTTCTCATCGGCAATAGTTCCTGCTAAACGCTTTAAAGCTCGCAAAAAAATATCCTTATGTTACTTATAGTCTGAGTCCTAATTTTTATATATAATACTCAGTGAGCAATTTCAAGACTTTTTATAAATAGACAGACCAAGGAAGAGTTGGATGCCCATAGATACTTCACTTACTATCAAGCCTACAAATAGTGACCTCGCGCATTTACGCAAATTACCACCAATAGAAAGTGTCTAGCAGTGTTGATTATCAATTTTTAACAATATTCTCTGAAACATACCTCAAAATCAGCACTCAAGACCTTAAGAAAAGTGAGTAATGTCTTAACGTACCGCTAGCACCTTGTATCTGTAAATTGGCCGTCGCCACAAACTAGCTAGTATGCGTATGATCAAAGTACATACCAACACTACTCTATTCCACACATTTTGTTTCTCAGAAAATAAGTAAGGTCTGGCGTGCCTGGGATCTTGGACTATAATAATTCAATAAAAGTGTCGGTCAGCGATTCTGTTACATAAAATTCAATTGAAAAAGAAATTAAAAGTGTCACCCGTGTCATCATTAACTGATATTAATAATCTCCCAGGTGAAGTGAGTGCGAATGGTTTATTTCAAAACCTAATTTATTTCAATAACTGTAAGTATATCCAAAATTAATATTGCTAAATTATTTTGCTGAAATATCAGATTTTTCTACTTTATGTGACACGGCACATAAAGTAAACAAAAATTAGCATTTTATCTGCCTAGTCAGATAAAGTGACAGTTTTACCTTGGCAAAAGAGATACATAACATGTCACTTTTGACATTTGGAAAAAAAATCATATTTATTTCTATATAACGAAGTACAAAGGACTGATTCCTTTCATTCGTTACAAAGAGTTTTCGTTATATGGAGATTTGAAAAAAGACACTGTAAGAGCACAAATACACTTTTTACTTACCCGACCTATGATATAATAAAAGAAGTATTGTAATCGTGATTCTTTGGCAGTTCGAGATTTTGATGAATCTTCACGTTTTAGACCCTACTGAACCCGAAAAACATAATTTCAAAAGAAGTCTGTCTGTTGGTCTGTGTGGAAGCACAATGACTTGAGAACGCGTATGTATTTTCCAATTGAATTTTATATTTAAGTTTTTCATCGAAAAGCTAGGTTCTAGTTCGTAAGAGAGTTTTTTTCAATCAGTGGTACCAAAACTTTACTGATGGAACTTTTCAGATTTTTTATCAGCGGTTCATTTGTTATTATCAAAATTTAAATTATTATAGAATTCATTATATTTTTCTGAACCAAATAAATCATGAGAATCATAATGTGGACTTAGAAATATTATCACTCATATTTTGACATCCCAAGCAAACAATTGTTTTTTTCAAAATAAATAATTTAGCTCTTGTGGAGATAATTCTAATAGAAGTGTGGAAGAGGATATTGTAACAATTGTCAATTGTTTCTTTTACAAATCATTTGAATGATGTCTAGTTTGGTATCAATTTTAAGTTCTCGGGAAGATAGGCTTAGTAGATATCAAAAATAAATAATTAAGTAGTGGAATCCACATTACCATCTTCAAATAACACTTTCGGAGATCAAATTTCGAAACTGTGTGTTTCAATGAATTAGAAACCCCGAAAATATAGAAAAGGACTCTTCATTTTCAAAAATACTTATTTTAAGTGAGGACCATCGATACTGAAGTAAGAAGATAGGAATCAGCAATGTTATAGCTTGATACACGATTAGCAGCTCCATTTCATATTTTTGATCGAACTAATGTAAGCTGCGCGGGAAGTTTGAATCTCTGGAATGATCGAAAATTATTACAAACTTCTACTAAAAATTTTCAATTCACTGAATATAGTTTTCAAAATTAAATTTTTAAAACTATATTCAGGATGTTGAAAATTCAGTATTACTCAGTATTGAGTAGAAGTTTAAGATTTATTTGAGTGAGTAAATAAATAATTGAGATATAGAGATAGAAAAAATTTTATTTTTCAGTTCTATGATAAAAATAATTATTATTATCTTATATTTTTAGCAAAATATGCAATAATAATAACATTCATTATTCGTAAGACTTATTTCCAGGAGTATATGAACTTGATTTGAAAATGGTACCCACTTTTTTTTTGTAATTGTATTATTCTGCTTACAATATTTACATATATAGAATACAAAATGGAATATATTATAGATATAATTTGGCATCTTTGAATGAATTTAATATAGAGCTAAGGAAATCTATTCTGTTACAAGAAAAGTTAGAACTGTTTGTTCATTTTGTTAATACAAAAAGTACTTTTTTCATAGCAGAGAATTTTTGAACATAAAATTTAAAGAAATGTAGACATGTTAACATAGAAGCAGTCACAAATAATAGAACATTTCTATCACTTGCGCTGGATGAGTCTTAATTCATATTCCAGAAATGAAGAATGATAAATTTAACTGGCAGTAGTGCTATTGGTGATGGGACAATAATTCAGAAATAAGCCCTATAGGGGCAGCTTTCATGAAAACTTGCTGCATATGTGGAGACTTTTTCTTGACTATTCAATGGTGAAGCGAAAGGTGTTCGTTTTTTTAAAAATTTCAGAGCTGGGAAAGAATGAACATCTTCAGGATCTTACGATGGTCTTTGATGAATTACATTGTGTCAATAGCAGTTTTGGATTCAGAAGAGTCCTTTTCTTAGGATACCATGACATCGTTTCAGAACAGCTTCTGCCCATTCAAATTGTTGAAAAGGATGACTTTTCTTGTGGTACCCAAGTCACGCAAATGAACTGAAATAAACAACGATAAATTACTCCAATAGCACATAGGATAATTTCCACTTGAAAATAGTAATTTGTATATCAAGGCCGTAAAGATGATCTTTTTTGGTTGAATCTGTTGTGAGACTAAAAAAGAACTTTAGGCCAAGGTGCATACAACGTTTTTTTGGCGATCATCACGAAATAATTGTATAATAAAGTAAAATTTCACGGCCGTAAAAGGGGCCGTAGAAACACCTTTTTTGATATGATCGCCTAAAAAATATATATTTTCCAAGTAAACTGACGTCTACACCTTTCTTCGGAGTTGTAGTTACAGAGGCATCTTTCATATCTGACTTGATTGTGGTTGTAGTAGTTGTAGTTACAGGGGTAACTTTCATATCTGACATGACTGTCGAAGTCGTTGCTTCATCTGCGATGATTGGTATCGATGGGTCCATCGGAACTACGATTTCTACCTGAGTAAAACAATAATATGAATAACACTATAGTATTCGGTTTCATGCATTATTATGACAAATTTTATGAATTTAAAGTTTTATACACTACCTTGCACTCGGATTTCGTTTATCCGAAGAACATTCATGTTCAACTTTCTTTTCTCGAAGCTCCTAAATTGATCATCCTAGAAATGCAATCCACAAACTGCGTAGCCCATGGATCCTATCAGCTGTGAAAAGTTTTTGCGCGACAAATCTTTACAGTCCAATTGTCGTAGCCACTTATGCCGTCTACCGTCATTTGATGGCAGATTGAAGAGCCTCGGTTTTTCTTCCCGAAGCATAAAATTAGTGGGACAGCTCGCTAGTATAAATTTTGACCCTATAATAATATTGAAAGAATAAAATATCTGCAATTTCAATTAAAATTAAGTTGAACTTACCTTAAAACTAGCCGCCATATTTCACACTTGAAACAATGAAAGAACAACAAGAAACTATAAATCCAAAATATGACATGTGTAGAATTCTGTCAACACAACAATGTCGATTCGAACATTCGAACTTCGCACAAGTTTGCCATGCGCAAAATGAAACAAAATAATTTCAGTTCATAGTGCTGCCAGCTATCGCCTTTGATTGTAAGCTTAAACATTGATACAGAGCCTCCCATAACAGTTTCCGCCGCCTAGTGAGGACTTAAAAAAATCCGACATATGTCACTTAAACAATGACAGCTGTCACTTTGACAATGACAGTTGTCACTTTAACAATGGCAGCTGTCTCGTTGAGAATGACAGCTGTCACTTTGACTATGACAGCTTTCATTTTGAAATATGCAATTCATTGATGCGACACTCTAAATTTCTGAAACAGCGATGAAACTGGCCATGAAATTTATGGTCGGGAAAGTACTGTGTGGTCACAGCGGATTTTTGTATTCATATAACCAAATATATATGACGTCAATTTCCAAAATTTTCATCATTCTGTATAGCCCATAATTTTGGCCTGGCATCTTTTGCTAAGCCAATACTTGATTTATATTTTTTCATGAATTATATCCATATCTTTATAGGTGAGATCTTCTTCGAAAAGTACTAGAAACTTGCATAATAATTTAGCTGCGTCAAGTGCTTGTTGACTTTCAGCCTGCAAACAACGAAAGATAAGAACACAATTGTTATTCTTAGAAAATGGAAGCCGATAAAAAATGTATAATGATGCCTCAACCAAAAAAAGTAAATAGATGTCTAAGCAGAGACGTATTTCTCGTTACAGAGAATGACCATAACGTTATAAAGAGTGTTTCAATGTATAGGTAATAATGTAAGCTAACCAATTTTGAGTAATATATATGTTATAGAGAGTTTTTTGCTATAAATAAGTTCGTTAAAAAGAGTTTACACTGTATTTTCTATTCAATTATGCATTATTTATTTCTCTATGAACAGTAGAATATTTGGAGTACGTTCCACTAGGAGACCGCAACGATATGCTAATGACTATTTTTTACCGCTACACTAATATTTGATTGCTGTGATTGGTGCTTCAAGTGGAACGATGTGAGTATCTGTCAAATGTCAAATAAAGTGACAAAAGATCGAAAAGTAAATCATGATTAAAAATAAAATAACCTATAGCAAAAAGGATATATAAATGCAATAATCTCTCATAAATAATGGATTATGATAATGAAATACCGTGAACTATCTATCATATGGACAAATGAAAAATCTTGAATCAATCGGCATAATTTGGAATCAAAATTACAAATTGGAAAGATACCAATTCAATTAATTCAAATTTCTTGGTGCTTTCTTCACAAATGAACATAGAGACCATTTTAATCCTTTTTTTAATCGCGAGCGTTATGAACTTGAAGTGGTCGCGATTAATGACGTCATATAAGACGTATTGATTTTGAACGAAAAGACCACGATCGTCTTGTGGAATGAATATTGAGGCGACATGAGCGCTGCAGTCGCCTAGTGGAACGTATCCTTTATGCAAATGTCTGAGGCTCATACGGGACTACGATTTGAGCCTTCCGATTGGCTGAAACGCGAACCAATTTTACATTAGTACAAAAATCATTCTTGGCCATCTGATAGTTGCAGCAACTGTCAACCGTTCATCAGACCTTATAAATAAATTTTTACAATTTGAAGATTCAAATTTTTATCTATTCAGGTAATATATGGATATAGTTATCGATTTCATTTATTGAATTTTTTTTTCAGAAAAATTAATTTAAATTCTACATATGAAGTGAGTGAATCATCTCTGAATTTCGGTTAATCAAAAGGATTGAATCGCGTTCTTAATTGTGGAATAGACTATATATCATTATTAACCTAGTGTCCAAATTGCATCTTGAACTGCAAAGCAATTAAGAAATTCAAGATACTAGTTACGAAGGGTTGATCTTCTCAGCTGAAAAAAGTGTAGCCCTTAAATTCTCAATGAAAATAAACTGTGACTACGTAACAAACTGATCCAAAAGAAAAACTTTCAAATGCGTCAGTAGAATAAATTTACATAAGGCAAAATCGATTGCAATCGAAATTTGAGGTGAATAAAAACGACTTTTGGTTTCAAATTCTGTATATTTATTTGAAACTTTGACGTTTCGATCCTTTGACCAAGGATCTTCTTCAGAAAACAATAATACAAAAATAAAAGAAGGCAAGTAATTATATACTAAAAATATACAGAATACTAGATGTGATAACGTAGACATCAAGACTGATGATGATTACTTAGTAATCGAAATGTACATCTCGTTTGTGTAAATAAATTTGTGAAGAAAAGGTACCCAAGTAACAATTATGACCAAATATGACGTCGATATGACGTCACATTTTTGGTCATAATCGCGTCAGCAAGACGTCAATGCGTGGAGCTATATGACGTCATATTATGACGTAAGTTTGACGTCATAATATGACGTAAGTTTGACGTCATATTATGACGTAAGTTTAACGTCATATTATGACCTAAGTTTGACGTCAAATTATGACCTTAGTTTGACGTCAAATTATGACCTAATCTTGACGTCATATTATGACTTGAATTCAACATTACTTTATGATCTTAGTCATCACCTAAAAATTCCTCAAGTAGTAAATAATAATAAAATAAGTAATATAGAACATCATAATGTTATATGGTAACATTATAACGTTGCATACCACCTATTCGATTACAATTTATTCAAGGAACTTTTAGATAATTAGTGAATAATAAAACATCATTGCATTTTCAATTGATTTATTTGAAATACAAATATATTACAGGTAAGAAGAAAAAAACTGATCGTCAAGCATCTGTGAATTCTGGGCCAATTTTCGTATACCTTTGGGTTATTTATTCAAATGTTGTGACCATGCCGATAGTGTCAACAGCCGACACTGCAGCAATTGAGTCGAAATTTGAAAAATGCACTGTTAATATATACAGTCATCCTGGAAAACAATTTCATATGATTTTCAGTAATTCAAGATTCAACACTATTATTCTGATCCCATCGATACCTATCTTCCAATAACTTTAACAAAATTTTTGAGTGGAGCAATATCATGCGAACAACCAAATGAACCTCCCTGAACTGAACTACAAAAGAAAAACCGTTGGTTTGGTGGTAGCTTGATATTTCAATAGTCCGAATCTTACCGAAGAATTCCGATCTGTTGTAAAAGATGCGTTAAGTACAGAAGGCTTCCGAGCAAAAAATCAATTATGTTACCCTTTGAGTGCTTGTAACCCAAATAAATAGAGGATCAGGCTCTTCACTTTTATTGGTAGACTGTTTAGAGAAATTTATAGGAATAAATAAGATTTTATCTACACTGGAATATAAAAACCGAACGCACCTAAGTTATATTTCATAACTTAACTCGTTCAAAATTCTCATAATTGAACACTGATCTCTATATAATAATTTATAACTTCATATCTAGATAACTGATACTCATAATGTCGAATTTAAGTCATAAAATGGATGCTGGGATAAAAATGTTACACACGTCACAAAATGACGTCGAACTTACGTCATAAAGTGACGTTGAGCTAAGAAATAAAACTCAATCAGTTGAAAACGTAAGCGCAAAGTACACTGACTAAAAATATATCTAAAGAATCATTATATATAGCATAAGTATGATTTCCCAAAATGCTGAAACATAACGTCAAATTATGACGTCAGTTCAACGTTTTATGACGTCAAAAAATGACGTCACTTTATGACCTCAATTCGACTTGAAATGTGACGTCGATTCGACGTCTTATGACGTCGAAATATGACCGTCAGATTATGACTTCATTATGACCAAAATCTGACGTCACATTCTGGTCGACGGTCAGTCATTGTTACTTGGGTATATTACTATTTATTATTAAACTTAAGATATTTCATATTTGTGACAATAGTTTAATTGATGTTGAGACAAATTACGTTATAGAAATTGTAAAATACGTTGTTTTTAACTGCAGTGACAATCTCATGGGTGGGAAATGACAAATCTATCTCATGGGTGGTAAATGCTAAACAGGGCTATCTAGCATCATTCATAAATCTCAAAATAAAAATAATCGGTACTGTCAAAAAGATTGGTAGAGAGGTAATATCAATGATTACAATAAGACATCAATTAAACTATTGTCACAAATATGAAATATCTTAAGTTGGAAGAATGGAAGTCGATAAAGTGGATAGAAGAGCCTGTGTCAGCTTTGACACATATTATTTTCAGATAAGGCTATCGTGCAAGTTCATAGCAAATTCGCGATAAGACCTCAAACTTTCCATATATTACTTCAACAACAATTTCTCTTTCCCAAATGAGCTCGCAGCATAGTGTCATTTCCCTCATCAAATAAACAATTGCAGTGTACTTGTCCTAACGCCTATTGTGTATCCTCAGTGGCTCCGCTCTATCGGTTAAATTTTACATCTACGAGGTGTGCCGTCAAAAACGTCAAACTGTCAAACGTCATTTCTATATGTCATATTATTCGGTAATCATGAGTATAAATCATTCACTTAGAAGTTGTTGTGTTGTTGGCCGCACTAATACTAAAGCAAAAAGTCCAGAACTAATTTTTATAGATCTCCGGAAAGAGATTATGAAGCAAAACCAAGAGAAATGTGGATAACAGCAGATAAACGAGTGTGATTTTATGCAATAATCTATAAAAATGTATTCAATTCTTAGTATTAACCATCTTTAAGAGAAGTTAAATATTATAATTGTAAAGAAACTCAATAAATACCACTTAGATAAGTTTCCTTATCGACTGAACAGTCACATAAATTCGTCTCAAAATCCTTTACTGAAAGCACCAAATTTTTGCTTAATATTTTTTTCTCTCAAAATTCAAGAATTGTTTTAAAGATAAACAAGATAAGAAAATCTCTTTCCTCCAAGGATTTCGCTCAAATTATGTACGTATATAACACATTATGAATCTAACTGTAACTAATTACCTTCCGATGAGTCACATGAACAATAAAAAATAATAATGACTATGATTGATTTGCTTCTTTTAGAATTTTTTTGTCTACAAATGTTGTTATAAATTGAATACAATATTATTATTATGAATACAGATGGTATGTCATGGATTTCATTTCGATTTTAAAGCAGATTGACATATTTCAAAACATTGACAGGTGACATCACACCTCGAAGTTGTGATTTTTGAATAATATGCGGCGCTTTCGTCGAAATTTGAAGATATGCAACAGACCTATAGTTGTGATAAAGATCAAATTATTATTTTAAGGTACAGCAAATGACCTCCCGTCAGTCAATAACTAAACAATGAAGATTAAGAGGTATTTTTAAGTTTGTACATACATAAATTATGTATAGTCAACTTGAAACCAGTACTAAATGGAAGCTGCTGTTTCGTAAGTTTGCCCAAACTGCTTGATTTCAATCTCAGTAATTGTGGAAGATGGTAATTTGCCAGAACTCTGAAGTAACAAGCATTCATGAGTTGTCAAAAATGCGATTTCATCATCTAGATGATTCTTCAATTTTTACTTACTTGTACAAAGTAACAAGTAAGTATTGTGAAACCGACAAAATTCACCTATCGAGATTTTGATGGAAATATCCGTTTTGAGCATCCCTGAATCCATTTTGACTATTTTTGGCTTGATGTCGGTACGTATGTTTGTGCGTTCGTACGTGCGTGCGTTCGTGCGTGCGAGCGTAACTCGCAAATCTCAAAACTGGTTGAACGAATAATGTTGAAATTTTGTATTTAAGACTAGTATAGATTTAATTGAGCATCTCGCATTATGGTTCCAATCGTCTGTACCGGAAGTGCACTTTACTTGAAACTTTTTTCGAATTTTTCCAATAAATCCAGAATGATCAATTGTAGGATGTTGAAATTCAGTATTTGAACTTGATGTTGTATCAGAATGGTTATCTGCTATTTTTGTAAGAATCGGCCAGGCCAAAAGTGCACTTCACTTGAAACTTTTTTTGAATTTTTTGCATAAATATAGAATGATCCGCCATAGCATATTGAAATTTCGTATAAAGAACTTCTATAACATCTTATTGTACATCTTGCATTATGATTGCGATCGGCTAGATCGGAAGTGCACTTTACTCAAGAATTTTTTTTTAATTTTCCACATAAATCCAGAATGATCAGCCGTAGGATACTGGATTTTAGCACTTAAAATTGCTGTAGCATCGTAATAGTCATCTTCTATTTTTGTAACAATCGGCTGAGCCGGAGGTGCACTTTATATGACTTTTTGAATTTTCCGCATAAATTCTAAACAATCAGTCGTAGAATATTTAAATTTTGTATTGAGCACTTTTATAATATCTAGTTATACACCTTGCATTATGATTGCTATCTACTAAGCTGGAAGAGCACTTTATTCGAAATTTTTTTTGAATTTTCCGCATAAATCCAAAGCGTTTGAACGTAGATTGTTAGAGTTCAGTATTTAGGACGATTATACCGTCTAGATGCTTATATCCTATTTTTATTGAGATCGATCTAGCCGGAAGTGCACTTTACTTAACAGTCTCTTGGAATTTTTCGCATAAATTCGAAACGATCAGGTGTAGACTATTGAAATTTTGTATTTCAGTCTGCTGTAGCATCTGAATGATTGCCTACTATTTTTATAACAATAGACTGAACCGGAAGTGCCCTTCAGTAGGAATGTATTTTTTGATTTTGCGCATAAATTCAGATCTGTTGGTAGTCGTAGAATTTTGGAAATCAGTATTTAGGAATGCTGTAGTATAAGAATAATAGCCTACTGGGTCCATAGCAACCGACTTGGCTGAAAGCGCATTTTACTTGACAGATTCTTAGAATCTCTTGAGTAAATCTTAAACGATTAACTGTGCAACGATGAGATTTTTGGTTTGATTATATATATATATATATATATATATATATATATATATATATATATATATATATATATATATATATATATATATATATATATATATATATATATATATATATATATAATCAAACTCAAAATCACATCGTATTATATATGTACAGGATGTATCACGGAAAGTGAAACATAGGCGTTTAACATGGGAAAACAGTTTTTCTGTGCGCATTGCTCCCCAAATTGTCTTAGGCAAAAAATTTCAAATGGATATTGTAGAGCAAAATTTCTGTACCGACTTAATAAGAAATAAAATCATTTAGGCTACTTCATGATAGCAGAAATAAAATATGAATATTCACGGAATTGCATTTACTAGTATTAGCTATGAAATTATAAATAAGAGACGAACAAAAGCGTAACGTTTAATACGTCAGTGTCAGAATGATGATTATCAAAATAGATATCTTCCGTAGGTAGTGAATTGTAGTGAATATCAATTTTCGAAATAAAAATCTAATGATAATGATGGTAAATACGCTTGGCTAATGGAGTAAGTAGCGCCTCGATGCGGCAGATTTCAGAAACTCGTAGGTTATAAACGAAATTTGACGTATTCGCTGTCACGCTGCAAGCTGGCGACAGTTGATGTATTTTATTAGATAATTTAATTGTTTGAAGTGTGTTGATAAACCATGAGTGAAAAAAATATAGGATAGGTCGTAGTTGTTGCGTACCTGGTTGTCAAAGCACCCAAAATGAAAATCGTGACTTGATTTTTAACCCTTGTCCAAATGGAAAATGGAAAAAAAGATCACAAAAATATGGGCCATTTCGGTTCGTCGAGTTGTTTAAGTATTGAAATATTCAATTGTTGATGACATAAATATATATAATTATTGGTATAATGTATATTCTTTTATGTTTTTCATATGAATTTTGATTCAATATAGGTACTTTTTGTATCAACATTTAAGTTATACTTGTCATTATAATTTCTTTCTTTTTTTAGAGACTGTGTCTCGTTTGGCAATTGTAAAAATATCATTAACTCTGCAGCCTTCGCATACCGCATTAGCAAGTTGCTTTTGAGGGGGACGATTCCATATTATCGGTGTATCCGCTTTAGAGCAAGTATTTTTTATGTTCACATATATACAAATTGCTGCAGCGTGCTTGCAATATCCTTTTTCTG
The DNA here is from genome assembly GCA_963989225.1 of Dromius quadrimaculatus. Classification (NCBI taxonomy): domain Eukaryota; kingdom Metazoa; phylum Arthropoda; class Insecta; order Coleoptera; family Carabidae; genus Dromius; species Dromius quadrimaculatus. The sequence continues at coordinate 26,259,320 of OZ022324.1, forward strand.
TCTCACAGTTACAATTGGCAATTCTAATTATTCAATCTTCATTGATCCATACGATAAATTATCCAAAAAACAATAAGAAATTCCAAAAATCGAGTTATACAATTCAACACAACAAAAAATTATTTTCTGCTGTTATTCACAATACTATTGAAAAGAGTATGTATATTCACAACTGGATTGTACGTTTTCTGGTTTTTTCTTTTCAATGTAAGCGCCTGGAGTTTCGCGTAATACAACTCCTAACTCCAATGATTTTTCCACATGCATCGCTAATTATGTCTTCGAAATTATCAACATGAAAACTATGAACCAATTTATTTCTTCTGAATTAATTTCTTCATGGTAGTATTCAATAATAGGATAACAAGACAAAAAGTTTATCAAAGAACATGCGTACAATTTGGAATCTTCAGGCGATCAATTTTGAGCTCAAATAATTTCCTTTGGGCAAACTTTTTTGGCGTGAGCAATCAAATTTAACTTCTTCAAATCCACAGGCTAATATCAACATCTTTCTTCTATATGAACACTCGAAGTTTTCAAATCAAAACTAACATTTTATTTTCGTTATCATATCTCTTACCTAAGAGTTTATTCTACTCGCCGCTAGATGGCACGCGTGTTCCGAGCTGTCAAGATTAGCCAAGCGTATAATGGATGGTTTAATTTGATTTATTGTTTAAGATTGATGAAATAAAATAAAGTAACACTAACAATTAAATAATGCAACAAATTAAATCCAATATGAACTACAACAAACTCAAAATATTCTTAAATTCTCAAATTATAATGGATTTTCAAACAATCCTCCGTTTTGTGCTAAACAATAACCCAATCTATTGTAGAAACTTTGCCGAACGTTACTTAATTGCCTATTTTTTGACATTTTTGTGTTATAGCATATTCAAGTTCTTCTATACTCTGGTATCTTCTTTTATAAAGTTTTCAAATGACCCCAAAGAAAAAAATCGCACGGATTTAAATCAGGCGACCGTGCTGGCCAGTTAATTGGTCCTCTTCGTCCTAACCAGCTTCCAGGAAATGTTTGATTTAGATATTCCACAATTTCTGTTGTACTATGTGCAGGGCAGCCATCATGTTGAAACCACACATTATCTTTATTTGTTTCGGAAATTTCTGGTCCAACTATATTCATTAATAAATTCAAATACGATTCCGAATTTATTCTTGTAATAAGGACGGGCCTATTATTTGATGTCCTAAAATTCCTGCCCATACATTTACAGTTTGTCGATATTGTGTCCGGGACTGTATAACGTTATGTGGATTATTCTTGGACCAATACCGGTAATTATGACCATTGGGTTCGCCATTCATGTTAAATGTGCATTCATCTGAGAATAAAATATTCCTCAAGAAGTCTCTATCATAATTTAACTTCTCCACCATTATTTCACAGAATGATGCACGCACTTCAAAATCTCGTTCCAAAAGATGTTGATGATTTTGAAATTTGAAAAGAATGTATTTATGTTTCTTAAGAATTCTATGAACTATCATAAAATGAATATTCAGTCCCCTGGAAATTTCTCTTACACTCATTGTATGTTCTAGTTTTATCAAAGCAAGAACATTTTATAAATAAATATGTTTTATTGGGTATAAGTTCTGTAATTTATTAGAAACACAACGTTTCAACAGCAAAGTGCTGCCTTTTTCAAGTGAAAAGAAATATAAAATTTTATATTTATTTTCACTTGAAAAATACATTTTTCAGAATTTTGCTTAATAAAAAACTACTTTTGATTTCAAATTCTGTATATTTTTATTCGAAACTTTGACGTTTCGATCCTTTGACCAAGGATCTTCATCAGAAAACAATGATACAAAAATAAAACAAAGGCAACTAACTAAATATTAAAAATATACAGAATACTAGATGTGATAACGTGGATATCACATCTAAATAAAAAGAATAAAATCCTCTGGCATTCACCCAAGGCTTGAGGAAAAACCTCGTGAAAACTCCAAACAGAGGAATATGTCCTATTTGGTACAGCTCCGCACACATCCCAAATTACAAAATATACGACTATTCAACAAGGCAGCGTAGCACTACTTTTTGATGTACAGTGTCAATAAGTCTCCAGAACATACACAGAACTACACTAAACAAGACATAACCATTATGTATGTGTATTATTGATTACAGAAAACCAAACATTCGATATTTGCTTCTCTGACTAATCTACCATGAATCAATGAGCATCTTGCGACTATTCTTATTTCTTCAAACTTGATGTCATGCAAAAGCCTGATGGCATGATCAGCTACAAAATGTCCCTCTTAGACCAATAGTCAATTGCATCAGTTCGCCAACCTATCTGTTATCTAAATACCTTGACAGTTTACTGAGACTATTTATTAATAATTCTCCCTCATATGTTAAAAATTCTAAACATTTTATTGAAATGATCAATAACATACAGCTGTGTGATAATGACATCCTCGTTAGTTTTGATGTTTCTTCTTTATTTACGAAGGTTCCAATAGAAGATACCTTGAAACTTTTGGAGGGGAGTTTCTCTCCAGATATTATTAATTTATTCCACCATTGTTTGACGTCCAGTTTATTCATTTTTAATAATAATTATTATAAACAAAATGATGGTTAGTAACTAATTATCATAAACCATTCTTATGGCTTCATTACGTAGATGATGTTTTTGCTATTTGGCCTCATAGTCGTGATAATTTGAATGGGTTTTTGAACCATTCAAATAATATCCATGAAAATATCAAATTTACATCAGAAATTGAAAATAATGGTTCTTTACCAATTCTTGATGTGAATTTAAAATGAACCAATGATGGTAGACTTTTGCATACTGTTTATAGGAAGCCTACACACACCAATCAATATATTCATGATGATTCACATCACCATCCTTTACAAAAGTATGGAACAATTAAATGCTTATGCCGAAGGGCTAATGATATTTGTCATCCTGATGAACTAGATAATGAAATTAATAATCTAGAAGTAATTTTTTAGAAAAATGGCTTCAGTTATCACTCCATTAAAATTGCTCTTCGAACCAAGTCTTCCAATGTTGAGGATACTAGCGTGAGTAAAAATTATGTTTCTTTACTTTATGTGAGCAATGTTTCAGAGAAGATCGGAACGATCTTGTCAAGATATAATTTCAAAGTTTCCTTCGCTCCGGTAATGAAAATCAAGCAGTTCATAAGATCTGTGAAGAACATGATTCCCCTACAATTTTCGGGAATTTATAAGATCCCTTGTACTTGTGGGAAAGTCTACGTTGGACAGACGGGCAGAACTGTGAACACTCGCATTGCTGAACATAGAAGATGCATAAGACTAAACTATCCAAATACATCTTCTGTAGCTGATCACGCCATCACATTTTTGCATGACATCAAGTTTGAAGAAACAAGAATAGTCGCAAGATGCTCATCGTTTCAACCATACTGATGGTTTTAAATTACCAAATGTTTGGCTTTCTCTAATCAATAATACACATACATAATGGTTATGTTTTGTTTGGTGTAGTTCTGTGTATGTTCTGGATTAAAAAGTACACTGAAGACTTATTGACACTACAGTTATGAGCCAAACCAATAGCAAAGAATAGCGCTATGCTGTCTTGTTGAATTGTCGTGTATTTTGTGATTTGGGATGTATACGGAGCTGTACCAAATAAGACATATTTCTCTGTTTGGGGTTTTCACGTGGTTTTTCCTCAAGCCTTGGGTGAATGCTAGAGGATTTTATTCTTTTTGCTTAGATGTGATATCCACATTATCACATTTAGTATTCTGTATATTATTAGTATCTAGTTACCTGTCTTGTTTTATTTTTGTATCATTGTTTTCTGAAGAAGATCCTTGGTCAAAGGATCAAAACGTCAAAGTTTCGAATAAAATATACAGAATTTAAAATCAAAAGAAGTTTTTTATTGAATGATTATTATTTTGGATACAATAAAATTAATGAAGGAAAAAACTTTTCAGAACTCATTATATAAATAAATATGCTTTATTGGGATATAAGTTCTGTACATTAATTAGAAACACAACTTTTCGACAGCAAAGTGCTGTCTTTTTTAAGTGTAAAGAGATATAAATATAAATAAACAAAATTGTCAAGACAACAGAAATAAAAGTACAAATAGTAACTAGATTAGTTTAAAATATATTAACTCCTAGGATCGCAGAGCTCTGCCTGTGATTGATGATTCAATATCCACAGGTCTTCAGGAGATAATAATGAAGGTCTAAATAGGGAAATTGTCAACTCCTTGTGGTTCTAGGTCAATCTGGCTCTACTCTTTTTGGTTTGGCGCATAACTAAACCATCCACAGATCTTCAGGAGGTGGTGATGAAGTAACTCTTGCAAGTAGATTCGTAGATACAAATAACTTGAAATTATGAACAAATGATTGGTAGCCATGATCAATCAAGTTCATAACCGGTATTCAAATTCAAATTATTCGGTGATTTTTTTATTTCAATTGCTTCTCTTATAAGCCTCTTGAACCAATTGTTCTCTTTACGAAGCTTCTGGCTATGGTTTCTCGAAGCTTCCAGAAATTTTTAGTGGGCCAGATATCCCCACGTTCTTAGGGCATAAGTATTTTTGCTTTTGCCACCCGTTTCAGTCAGCAGCGTTCATAATAGTCGGTTTTGGCTTAACACAAAATGAAAATTGCTACTTTTTACTTTTATACATCAGACTATAAAAACATTTTTTAAATGTTTTATATTGATTTCCAATATTCTTTTCGCTCTTGAAGATGGCTAAAGTGTAGTCGAAACAGTCTAGCTAGAAAAGGAAAAAAATAAATAAATTAACTAAACTCCCAGATTTTGTTTACTTACATTAGAAAATAGAACAATTTTCTTTGCAAAATTATCACACTAATAACTTGTCCAACCGCTACTATAGGGCAATACGGTGAGCTGTTGCCAGTTCTGCTTTCCTCAAACGCATTTTTTAGTTTGGCCCCATCTAGTTTCGTAGTACCTACGTGAGTGGGGCGAAGTGTTACATAATCTCAATTCACTCTATCCTACCACCGCCAATTTAAATATTTTCGCATTAATTATTGGAATGCGGTAATGATAAATTGATATTCTAAACGAAATTTATTCATTTGTCATAAATTAATGGGAAGTTTTATTTGACGATATAAATGAATGATAAATGGAAAAGATAATAATCATTGGAAGCAGGATTTGGGAAAAAGATTTTTGGGATTGTAATTCGTCCGCTGGTAAATGAAAAGCCACTAGCCGCAGTGCTTGAGGCATAAGGAAAAACAGGACACTGGTGGATGCGCCTGCGCTCTTCTGGAGTGTGTGTGTTAGAGATGCTGGCTGGAACACTGCTGCTCTCACTGCTATTGATCTCGTAAGTTGGGCTCGGTTCGGCCTGCAAAATTCTCTCGTGGTCTATCAGAAAAACTCTTCGACATCACGTGAAACCATCGACTATTTTTACAAAAAAATCCCCAGATAATTTTCGGAGAGTATTTGGACAAAAATGAGAAAGTTTTTGTCATATCTAATTTAATAAATATATAAAGTGTGATACTTCTTGTGAGGGTTGTAGTCTTGCACAGTCTTTCGATCAGTGTGTCAAATGGCAAATCGCGATGTGAAACATTATCCCTTCACTTGTTCTCCTCAAATTTCTTATTTCTTCCTTCCTGCGGATTCAATAATAGTCTACAAGTATAATTAAGTGATTATCATGTCTTTTGAAAGAACACTTCATTATACTATAGTGATTCATAAAGATTCTAGAGTTTTAGTGCGGAAAATCCTAAGCAGTTGCCCTTGATCTTTGGAAATAATTAAAAACAATCGTTAATTTACAAATTAAATAAAGGTGTTAAAATGACATTATACTTCTGAATACATTGTGTACAATGATTGGCAGCATAATGTTGTTTAGTAAAGAAAGTTATTGGAAGAGTGCGTTTTAAGTTTAAGGTATAGTGTTTAAATACTGTGTTTTGGTGTTTGAGAGATGGCAACTTCAAGTGGTGGAGGTGAAAAACATATAAACTTGAAAGCAGGACATAAAAAAAGAATAAAATGGTGGAAATATAATAACTGGAAGAACGAGACATTATCTGAATGGGAATGTAAGACAAATATGTTGAGACGCTAACAAATTCTTCAATCTCTTGCACTCAAATATGTTAATGATGTAGAGACAAATGTATATTTGATTTTCCTAAATGATATTGCAATTTTAAACGCACAAATAACATATTATTAGTAGTTAAGGTTCACGTATACTGAGGATAGTGCGCGCGCGCGTTCAGAATGTGAACTCTGGAAACGCGACATTTCGGGCGTTGGATTCCACTCTTCAGTTCGAACATGGTAGATCTAGGAGGTTATGTTATCATCCTAGTGGAGACCAAGGATAAAAAAATTAAACTCTATGGTAAGCAAAATGCTTTTCTATTTAAATTTCTTCTTCTGTTTCTGAATTGGGTTTAATAATTTTAATGCGTTGATTGTGTTGTTAAAAGGATCACCGGCGGATAAGGATAATTTGGAAGTCGGAGATGAAATTCTTGAAGTTAATGGAAAAACTTTAGAGGATGCTACACATACTGAAGTTATAAACCACATTCACCAGGTAAACGTTTTTTCTGTATACTGCATATGCTAATTTAATTTTATCTGACTTAAAAATAGCTTTAGTTTATTCTTGATACAATATTTGCTTATCTACTTAATGTTATTTGAAATCAATGCATTTACATGCTAAATTTTTCTATCCATACAATTATAAATTAGTATATCATACACGTCATACGGTTAATAAGATCAACTTTATTGGCCTGGTGTTGATATTGAATTTTGGGATTCAAAGCGACCGAAATATATTCTCGGCCACGGTATTTTATTCTCGTAAAAATTGAGTATTCTAATTTCGAACTTCTGTTTCATTCTAAGATTATTTTTATTTTTCGATGAAACTTGGAGAAAAAGACTTGTTTTAGTATAACAAATATAGAAAAAATAATGAATATTTGCGGTCAGACTCGGTTGATATTTAGTTTAAGCTAGCGATGGTACGCAGGCAATTAACGGACGAGCTTCGCCCGCTCTGACCAAGCTTGACGTGGAATCCAGGACATTAACAATGGGTGCACTAAGCACCGTGATGGATTAGTTCTGCCATCATTGTCATTCAAGATTTCACGTCGAGTTTGGTCAGAACGGGTAGAGCCCTTCCGTTAATTGGGTGCAAAGCACCGCCGGCGCCGGTTAAGACAAAGAACTGTTTCAGTGCTACGGACAAAATTATATTTCACTAGTGAGTCCCTAGCATCGTCATCTCACACACAATGTAATGCTAAAACAGATCATTTCACCAAGTTTCATTGAAATCAGAGTTGAAATAGTAGATCGACAGTTTGAGCTGATTGAAAATTGCAATTTTACACAAACAAAACATTGGAAAAAACTAAGGTACCTACTCCGTTATTCAGAATTATTTTCATTTATGTTATCAACGCGTTTTCCATCAACTTGTTTTTCTTTAAGAAAGAAATCAAATTTGCGAGTTATCTGCAACACTTCCTGTTCTTTTTGTAATTTTTCGATCAATCTTTTTTTATATGCAGCGCCGCTCCATTTTTTGTGATTATAGTTCATTTTGATACGTCATATTTTCTTTTTCAATCAATGAATACTGTTCTTCCAAAAGTTACACGAACAGACGATTGTACGTGACGAGAAAGACTGTTCTTAAACTTAAACAAATGATTTGGGTGTAGCGTTGGACCTCAGTACCTCAAAGTAATATTTTGACAGCCTCCATAGCTTAAAACATCTATCAGTGAATAGTGATTTACTTTAAAAAAGTGTGCAAACAAAAGGTCCTTCGTAGAAATTAGATGCTAGCCTTGGTTCTCATCCCTTATAAGTGTTCAGCAAATATAGTCCAGATGGCTATTAATGTGAACTGTGCACTTATTGCCTGTATTTAAATTCTTAGAAAATTAAGACAACTACTCGATTCAGCTTTTGCTGTTCAATTTAAAATTAGAATGATATCTTTGCAACAAAATTTGAAGTTATCAGACAATTTCAAATATTTTCCTAAAAAATTGGCCGCCCCCAAATATCTGCCGCCCTGCGCAGTTGCCCATGAATGCCCATGCTTAAATCCGGCCCTGTACACACATGTTGTATGTAAAATTCTGCGACCCAAAACTTTCGTATTTTGATGATTATTAAGCACTCAGCAAGAGCGCGCAGGGCACAAGTTGACAATAAAAATTTACAAATAACCTTATAAATTGATGAATGACAGGTGTTGTACACAGTACTACCAACATAAATATTCCTCACCCCCTTCCACTCAAAGTTGCTATCTGTCAAACATCAAAACACAGTAATTAAACATTATCTAAACTTAAAACGTGCTCTCCAACCATTAGTATACACAGTACTTTTAGAAGAATAATGTCATTCCATCAGGTTTATTTATTTTGTAAATTAAGGAGTGTGTTTTTCAGCTAGTTGCAAAGAAAGATTTTTTAATAATCTATATATTCTTCAGAATTTTATTGATTAAAAAACTACTTTTGATTTCAAATTCTGTATATTTTATTTGAAACTTTGACGTTTCGATCCTTTGACTATGGATTTTCTTCTTTTTTTAAAGAAAGAGTTATTGAATTTTTCTGCAGTAAAACAATAGAATCTTTATGAATCGGTGACAGATGTTGTGCAAAATGCTATCAATATGAATTCACAAAAAACTAAATAAAAGTCACGTAACTCAACTGACACACGTTTATATGATGATAAAGCAAATGATAATTTAATATTTGTTGATATAATTTTTTCTATGTTTTTCTTTAAATTCTACAGTTGCTAGAATAACGAAATACATACTTATCCGGTCAAGTTAGCCCTGAAAACAGGGGTACCCTTGCATAAGCTCCCAAGAAGCTGAAAATTGACATGAACGTTAGGAATAACATTATAATAAAGTTGAGAAAAGTCCTCATTGATCCCGTATGTGCAAAAAATTTTATGCGAGGTCAAATTTCACAGAAATGAGTTTTTGGATTTTTAGCGAAATGGTTAGTTTTATAATGAAAATAGTTCAGACAAAAATTGTAGACCCTTTAATTCTCTACAAAAATGGTTCTTACACTTTTTTTCTAAGGTTCACCGTCTTTGAGAAAAAACCATTCTAAAGTTATATTCTCAATAATGGGCATTACTACGTTGCTTATGTACATTATGGACGTATAATATAAGAAAAACTATTAGTCTGCGTGACTAGTACTTGTACATCAATATTGAATTTTAATTCTAAGTATATGAAATGAAAATAAGTCCAGTCTCTCATTTTATGTGATCATGTGGCCCTAAGCAACATCTGTCTGCTGTTCAATTGTCAAAGTGGCAGTGTTCTTCTATTACTTACATACTTTAAACTACTTACATAGATGAGATACGATACGTATCTTTTGCATACTCGTAATAAAAAAACGTGTTGAATTAGCTTGTCTTCCTCCATCTTCGGCTTCTGCCAATCAATATTTTTATTTAGTATATTACGAGGTTCAAGTGTGGCTTGGTAATCAACTGGATCCAGAAGAATGGGGTTGGAAGCTCATTAATAATGAAAAAAGAGGTATAATTCGAAATGAGGCAGCAAAAAAGTGGACGTATTTTGTTCACCAGCATGCAACAGCTTTGAATGCCAGTCTGTTCAAATACTGAATTTTCAACAGAAGATGATCCTTACATCAACGACGAAACAACTGATGCATCGCTGTTTAAACAATTCACGTTAACTCAAGAAGATGAAGAAGAACAAGTTGAATAAGAAGACCTAATATTATATTAAACTTTAATAAAAAGACCTTGGAGTAGGCTTATCGGAGGGACTACGTTGAAAAATACGCGCCAAATACACTATCTCATAGGTGCGGCGTGGAAACGTGTATATTATGGAGAATATAACTTTAGAATGGCTTTTTCTGAGAAATAGTAAATATAAGGAAAAAAAAGTGTAAGGACCATTTTTGTAGAGAATCAGAAGATCTACAATTTTTGTCTGAGCTATTTCTATTATAAAACTGTCCATTTCTACAAACTCTGACCTCGCATAATATGTTTTCTTCATACCTCGGTCGAATGTACATACTTTCGTGCCTAATGGCAGGGACTAAAGTTTGACATTTACTCCCTGTGAGAAGTACATGCTCGCTCTCTATAACGGCGGGAGGAAATAATTTCTCATGCGTATTTATACTCGACGACCAGCAGCACTCGCTTCGCACGTGACGCAAATTTCGGGGCAGGCATCAGAAACATGCTTATCAACATTTAAAGTTAAAAAAAGTAAAATCAATAACGTACTTTCGACTGGCTAGGAAGAAAAATCGTATACACTACACGAGCCAAGAGTTGAAATCATGACGCGCAGGGCCGAAAATTGTTTAACCTGTAATTTTTAACATGTGGAAATCAGTAAAGCAACACTTTTCTAATTAGCAACAAAAAATAACAAACAAGAAACGTACTATGACACGCGCCCAAATGACAGCTTTGACCTAATTAAGAAAAATCTGACGTGAACATCACGTGACTTACTTGTACATCATTGTGTGATTTTGTGTTTGATCGTATATATCACTGGATATGTATAATCAAACACAAAATCTCATCGTTCCACAGTTAATCGTTTTGGATTTACTCAAGAGATTCTAAAAATCTGTCAAGTAAAATGCGCTTCCAGCCAAGTCGGTTGCTATGGAAACAGTAGGCTATTATTCTTATACTACAACATTCCTAAATACTGATTTCCAAAACTCTACGACTACCAGCAGATCTGATTTTATGCGCAAAATTAAAAAATAATTTCCTACTGAAGTGCACTTCCGGTTCAGTCTATTGTTATGAAAATAATAGGCAATCATCCAGATGCTACAGCAGACTGAAATACCAAATTTCAATATTTTACACCTGATCGTTTCTAATTTATGCGAAAAATTCCAAAAGACTGTCAGGTAAAATGCACTTTCGGCTTGGTGGATCTCAATAAAAATAGGATATGAGTATTTAGACGGTATAATCGTCCTGAATACTGAATTCTAACAATCTTCGTTCAATCGTTTTGGATTTATGCGGAAAATTCAAAAAATGTTTCGAATAAAGTGCTCTTCCGGCTTAGTCGATAACAATTATAATGCAAGGTGTACAACTAGATATTATAAAAGTGCCTAATATAAAATTTAAATATTCTACGACTGATTGTTTAGAATTTATGCGGAAAATTCAAAAAGTCATATAAAGTGCACTTCCGGTTTAGCCGATCGCAATCATAATGCAAGATGTACAATAAGATATTATAGAAGTGCTCAATACGAAATTTCAATTTGCTATGGCGGATTATTGTATATTTATGCAAAAATTTCAAAATAAGTTTCAAGTTAAGTGCACTTCTGGCTTGGCCGATTCATACAAAAATAGCAAATGGCCATTCTGATACAACATCAAGTTCAAATACTGAACTTCAACATTTTACGGTTGATCATTTTGGATTTATTAGAAAAATTCGAAAAAAATTTCAAGTAAAGTGCACTTCCGGTACAGACGATTGGAACCATAATACGAGGTGCACAACTTAAGCCTATATCAGTCTTAAATACAAAATTTCAATATTATACGTTCAACCAATTTTGAGATTTTCGAGTTACGAACGCACGCATGCAGGCACGAGCAATACGTACCGACATCAAGCCAAAAATAGTCAAAATGTATTCAGATATGTTCAAAACGGATATTTCCATCAAAATCTCGATAGGTGAATTTTGTTGGTTTCATAATACTTGTTACTTTGAACAAGTAAGTAAAAAATTACAGGTTTAACATATAAGAAAACAAAACTTCTCTTGATTTCGCCGGAAACAAATGTGAAGTCGCTTCTTCAGCTGCATCCAGAATTTCGCGAGAATGTTTAGCTTCTGACGCTTCTGACAAATTAATTTTTAATTTTGTTTATTTGTCACTATGCTTTTATTTAGCAGTTGTCATACGTTTTTGCACGAATACAATCTTAATTAGTATTTCTGTAGAATAGTATATTACACTACAAGGGCCGAAATTTGAATTTTCGGCCCTGCGCGTCATGATTTCAACTCTTGGCCCGTATAGTGTATACGATTTTTCTTCATAGCCAGTCGAAAGTACATTATTAATTTTACTTTTTTTAATTTTAAATGATGATAAGCATGTTTTTGAGTATAGATACGCATGAGAAATTCTTTCCTCTCGCTGTCATAGAGGGCGAGCGTGTACTTCTCACAAGGAGTAAATGTTAAACTTTCGTCCCTGCTATTAGGCACGAAAGTACGTACTTTCGACCGAGATATGAAGAAAAATTATTCTTGGCGTCTTCCACTCAAGTTTTTCCATCAAGTACACAAAAAAATAGCATGTTCATCACGTAAGTAAAGCGATATTACTTTGCTCGTGTAAATTTGATTCACTCACTCGTTGCTCTCGCTCGTGAACTGAAATATTTACACTCACTAATAAAATCTCACTTTTCTCAACTTATTAAACAATCTACTTATTATTTATTATTAAATCACAGTTTTGTTGCTGAATTAACTACAAAAATTTATCAGTCCTACACATTTGTAGGCTATATGTAGATTAAAAAAAATTTGGTCCGACAAGACCGTAAAGAGCCAATCATCAGCCTTATTCTATAAGGGAATGGTTGAGAAGCAATCATTGCCTTATTAGTACCACGTGACTGATTAGTCAACCATTTTTCCTATTTTTTGTATTCTATGTATAAAATCAACATGGTTAAAACATTAACCATTTTGCATAGCAATATCGCTGATTTCGACAAGACGTCAGATATCATTTACTAAATGTTAACCATGAACCCATTTGGATTTTTATTTGAATAGAGTTCGTATCATTTGATAAAAATTTTCTTGTTTTGTTTGTAAATCTAAATTACTAGAAATGACGTAGGTAGTTTTATAAATGTTGATGACATGAACTAGTTTCGTCAATTTATACCCTATGGATGCGTTATTCAAACAAAATTTGTCTATTTACATGCATTTTCACCATTATAGTTACTTGCTGCTTCAAATTTTGTAACTCAAGGTTCATACCAAGCCTGAATTAGTAAAGATTTTTAGACGGATTAAAGAAGGGTACATTGATTTTCAAATATAGTTCGAGGTGAAAACTCAAGTAAATTGTACATTTAGCGTCTAATTCATGTTGTACATTCAGCAATGTCGTTAATTTTACAAAAGTTAACAAGGTTGCTAAGATACTACTTATAGAATACAGAAAAACGGTCTATGGTTGAGGTTGCTTAATTTATAAATTTTAGCAATGTTGCCACTGAACCATCATGTTAACAATAATCTTATAGAATTGGACTGCATATCTGGCTGAAGCCTGATGCGTGGCAATCCTATACAGATAAGGAATTCCCCTTGTTGACCAGAAAATTAAAAGAAATAATATTCGCTACTGATTAGAATCACGATATTATTTATTACTCAGGTTAAAGCGTGAAAATCAGTGTAACGGATTTTTAGCGCATTTTTTGGAAAAAAGTGCTATTATATTCACTTTGGCTGTCTGGCTGGTTGGCTGGCTGGCTGGCTGGCGTGACGCTGAGTTCTCAGCAACTATACTATTCACAGACTTGAAACTGGTACTAAATAAAAGCTGCTGTTTCGTAGGTTTGCACAAATTGCTTTAATTCAAGCTCAGTGATTGTGGAAGATTAAATTATTCAATTACTTGTTTCAAGTGAAACAATGCCCATAGATATATATAACATTAGGGATATGGCAACTAAAGTTCATTCAAGTAGATAAAAATTCAGTTACAACTTTAGCCGCCGGTGTCACTATTATTATGTACAGTTGTCAAATCTGTCCGGGATTCATTCAATTATTTGTTCGACGCGAATTTGAAGCTTATTAGAATGAATTATTATTATTGGATGAAAATTTGTTTACATTTGGTGTATTTTTTTATATAGCTTTGATAAAGATCAAATTATCATTTTAAGGTACAGCACTTGACCTCCCGTCAGTAAATAACTAAACAATGAAGATTAAAAGGTATTTTTGAGTTTGTACATGCATAAATTATGTACCTATCAAATAGTCAACTTGAAACTAGTATTAAATGGAAGCTGCTGTATCGTAAGTTTGCCCAAACTGCTTGATTTCAAGCTCAGTAATTGTGAGAGATGGTAATTTGCGAAATCTCTGAAGTAACAAACATTCATGAGCTGTCAAAAATGCGCTTTCATCATCTAGATGATTCTTCAATTTTTTATATGACTATCCTTCCTATTAATCTATAATATGTATATCATTGTACTCATATTTTAGTTTTTAAAGATTTATATACGCCATACCGTCCCTTTTTTATGTGGCTGGATCCGAGCTCCAAAGATGCATTCACAATAAAAAATTTGTATCAACGGTAGAATTAGTGACTGTGATTATGGTAACAAAATTAGATAATTGATGAAATTTGAAGGACTCGGGAAATATGTTGAATGAATTATTTTATTGTTGTTATGTGGACGTTTTGAATGGTAACCCACCCATCATCAGTTACAATATTTTTTTATATTTTACTAGACATAAAAAAAATTAGCAGTAGAGAATGATCCAATAAATCTAATGCTCTAGAAAAGTCTGAATAAATTACATCGTTGGGAAAAGCATGCAAGATTAGTCGTTGTGCCATCGTATATGCATCTGTAAATTACTTTTCCCAGTAGTTTAGCAAAGTTATTTAATAATGAAATGGGCCGATAGTTCTTGATCATGGTTTTGTCATCTTTTTTATGAACTGGTATAATGATAGTACTTTTCCACCTATTTGGAAAATTACAACTTTTTATTGCAAGATTAAAAAGAAAACAAAGAGGTGCAGCTAGAACATACCTATAATCTCTGACAAAAAAGCTAGAAATTTGATCCTGTCCAGCTGATGGTTTATTGGGAAAGGAGGTCATTAAAGTTGTAATTTCTGTTTCACTGATACTAGTGACGACAAATGATGAAAAATTGGCGGTGGAATCAAGGTTGAAGTGAACAGAAGAAGTTTGAAAGAAGCTGGAGAAATATTTAGCAGAAGCATTTACTATATCTAGCGGCTTGTCATTATTCGACACAGCTCAAAATTCTCTATTGAAGTTATTAGTGTATATTTAGACAATAATAATAATATTCAATAATCAGTCGTGTAATAAGTACATCACATATGAATAATTGAATAAGTAAATGTGTACTGGGCAACTATTACTGCAGTACTGTATGGTGGGCACTGGCGTGTAAAATCTGCGGGCATTTCGAAACGGAGGAGACAATTTTTCTTCTAAGAAGTTCCTTTGCAAACAAATTTTCTGATGTAGCTTCCAATCTGTAATATAGTTTGTTCAAAAGTTTTGAATTAATTTTCTTCCAATAATAATAATTATGTGCGCTATTGTCAGGTTCTCTAGGACTAAGATCTTCAACATTGGTTGAATAGAACAAAAGTTATTTATACGAAGCTGATTTTATTGGTTTTTGTAGAAATTTGATCTAAGGCTTAAAGATATAAATTGGGAACAAAATATATATAATTTGAATTCTTGTCTACAATTTGGATATCATTTAAAAAAAAGTTGCTGAGTTCTCGAGATTTCTATAGTGGTGGAGAAAAGAATATTCTGCAACTAGTATTGAAATGAACCTTGTTCTGTAACAAATATTCAGTAGAAAATTAAAAAACATCAAAACGTCGAATGCAATGCCAGAAATAGATACCTGAATTGATTAAACGTTATCATTGTAGCCAAACAAAGATACTTCATATATTGTGCTAATATGCGACTAAACATCATCTGATTAGTCAAAAATCGTGTGGAATGATTTTAAACTGCATTATAGAATTATTTCAAACAAAGTGTTGCCGTTATACTTCTTTCAACATACGCTTTAATTGTGGATTGTGCAGTTTCTAAATTAGTATTGAAGAAACTATTTTTTTTGCAATTATTGTTGAGGACGTGAAAAGAATTGTATATGCACCTGGAAAGAGATTTTAATTTTTATGCTCAGCGTTTTGTAAGCCTAGGTGTTTGTCCGCTAATTTCAAGTTGTATTTCAGAAAAATCATGCTCTTCTCTCTTGACTATAATTTTACTTTTTGATATGTATCAAGTCCTTTTTCTCATTTTATACTATTTTTGCAGTGTATTCGATCACGCACAATATGTTTACGGGTCAAAAGAAGAAGTGGAGCCAGATTGGGTGAGTGTAGCTTTTATTTATCATCATTTGTCAGGAATTTGAAACTTTCATAAACGGAGCTAACAAGAAAGTAAATTTTTTATTTTGTATACAATGGCATGCATCTTTTGTTCTACATATTTTTACATTTAATGTAGCGATTCTGGCATTTTCTATAATGCTACAGAACTGCAAATCTGAACAAAATCGCAACAATTTTTGTTGACAAATATATTTAGCGTCATTTGACATCCAGAAATGATGTGATTTTGTTCAGATTTACAGTTCTGTAGTGTTATAGAAAATTCCAGAATCGCACCATAATTTTTTTTATAGCCCGTGCACCTAAAGTTCCGTATTACTGAACTGAATTCTGCTTCGAAAGTTCTCAATTCTAATCCATGTAAACAATTATTATCATTAATTCCCTGCGGAGAGGGCATATTTTTTAATTTCATTGCTATATTATATCAAATTGACATTTGGAAAAAAATTGCATCATGGTATGTGTTCGTTACAATGCTTGCATTTGCTGTGAACATATGTTATCACAGAAAATGTGAGAAACATAATATAATATCAATCAATAAAATTAGACTTGTAAATTATGTTTCGTTGTATTAGTTTACTGTAAATGTGATCACAATCGCAAAGATTTGTTTGTAAAATCATTAGGAGTTTCGATACATCTAAATTTATCTAAAAAGCTCAGAAATGGGGAACTTCGGTGCGTTTGTTACAAAAAGTTTAGTATGCAACACGGATACTGAACAATCGTCATTTATGTTACGGATTGAATTGGTTGCACGAAGCTACGCCTTGGGCTTCGACTTCGTCTTTGTCTTTTGCTTTACCCTTGCCTTCGTCTCGACTCGAGCCTCACCAAGTGCAGCCAACTTCTTCCTAGACAATAATAACGGTCGTTTGGTCCTTACAGCATAATATATTATTACTAACAACTGTGGCTAATAAGAGCAATATTCTGCAAAGAATATATTCAATTCTTGAATTTATTCTGCAAATCTATTTCATATAGTATATTTTATTTTCTTCTTTATTTTTTTTTTGGAAACCTACGTAAAATTTTAAAATATTTCATTTTTAAATATAGCTCAAACACACTCGTAGTTTCAAAATAAAATCCTAAAACAAAATAAAAACATAGTCAAATATTATTATCTTCAGTTGTAATGCGCTCATATTAACAGATAAGCTTCCGTCTCGTGTAATTATGATGTAATAATATGTAAGTGTTCTCATATTACAACAACATTCACACGGTACAAGACTTATCTTAGACGCTGCAAACTTTAGAGCATATAATGTTCTTTTAGTGCAAAAATGATAAAACTATACATTCGCCGAATTTCATAATGAACTGTATTGAAATAATAAAATAATTGGAAACTGAAATTTTGTCAAATAAATATTAAAAATAATTATTTAGAATGATATCATAAAATCGGATAGTTTTGATTTTCATATACATGCTGTCAAGATCAAGGCTGTGAACATTTTCATGAAAAAAGTGCACTCTCGATTCTTAAAAAATGAAAAAAATGTCGAAATTGAATATTTTTATATGATTTTTTAGACCGGATGCTCGTGACCGAAAAATGGGAATAATTTTTCACAGGCTGTCATTTATAAGGCATATACAATAAGCTGTAGATTTTGAATTTGAAAACTTCCCCTTGATTTTAATGCATATTGAAAAAATTCATTTTGATTAGCAACAAAAATAGCTTTTTTGAACTAAATTTAAATCCTGTATGACACACTCAATTTTAATATACATTTTTAAACATTGAATGTATCATACAGAAAAAGTTCTTTAACTTTAATGTACATTAAAATGACATGAAAAAATAGGACGAGTTCTATTTCCTTCAATGTCTTTATCAATGATTTTAGTTCGTGGAATAGCCGCATCAGCAGATTGTCACTAGTAGTAAACTTTTTCACCTAAACTAGAGCACTAAAAACATAGGTATTATCATCCGCCATTCTGTGTCCTGTCAATAAAAGAAAGCATATGTAAACCAATGTTAACATTACATAAAATGCGTTGTTTGACGAGGATAAAATGTTATAATAACTTGAAGAACTAAAAAAAATAGTATCAGAGTGACACATTAATGTGCCGAATGATTTGCCATCATTATTAGCGGCAATTGTGGCTGTGAGATTCACAGACGAATTATAAGTATTTCATATAAAAGTACGTATATTCAGTCAAAATTTTCATTTGAAGTTATGATCAGATCAAAATTTTGATTGAAGTTATCTCAGTTCATTTTAATAATTATTTTTATCTAAATTTTTAGACACGATCATAGAATCTAACCTCAATTTCAAGCAATAATTGATCAATATATTTATGTATTATACATTTAGGTACCTATTATATAAAATATATATTTTATATTTACATATATACATATATAAATATATTATAAGTATAAATAATATATAATCAATTATTTCTTTGATAAATAAAATATTACGAACTCACAATTTTTGATCAAGATATGCGATATAAAAAATTGCAAATAATAGACTTCCATGTTTTTTATCCCTTAATAAATAAAATGATCTTCCAATAAATATGCATAAAAGTTTTACTGGTAAGTTAAAGATTACAAAGTTTGAAGATAAATAATAGAGTTTTACATATTGACAGATCTCGAAATGTAATAAATTATTTTCAAAAATTGTATTACAGAATATAAACTAAAATTCCATAATGATATTCTAAGTATTTAATATTACTCTAATTATATATGATTGAAAACCGAATAAATTGATTCAACATTTGAAAACTGAAAATTCTAAACTGAAGCATGTAATTTGATTACAAATAATACACCATGCCAAAAATAAGTAGTTTGATAGACTCCGATATTATTTTATCACGTTTTTTACCTAAAGATTAAACTATTTCGACTCAATCATCGCGTTTCATGCACTGTTCACATATGCTAAAGCGCTTTCTAAGGACACAGAATGGCGGATGATAATACTCATGTATTTAGAGCCTTACCTAAACTAAACAGCTGCTTTCATCATCATCAAAAATTGTTTGCTTCACAACGTATTCTTCATACGAAAGAAATATTTGTCGTCTTGGACTTGAAGATCGAATAAGAACATAGGAAACATAAGTAGAATTTTCTTCAAATATCAGATTTCAGTAGTCAAACATTAAGAGAATTGAATACCCTATATCACATCAACCTTTAGAATATAAAATACCTAAACTCCCCAAGAAAATGTACATTAACATTGACGTGTGTGTCATACAGGAAGAAGCTGTTCAATGTGTAGAAAATAATGTACATTTTAATATTCAAATTCAAATTGTGTGTGTCACACGGGCTTTATAGTCTTCCATTTTTTTAAATGTAAGACAAGTTGCAAATTCGGCTAAAAGCTTATTGTAAAAATTTATTACGAGCTACGCAATAAATTCGCAAGTTCTCTAAATATGCTTTCTAAATTCAAAGCTAAGCATAGATATGAGCTCAGTATCAAACATTTACAATCAAAATTCGTTGCTTGCTCACTTTAGGTTAAAATTGCAAGCTTTCACTTCGGGTCTAGTGAATTGGCATGCGCATTGCATCTCACGTACTTTTTACGCTAGGGACGCTGGCTCTGATGTATCTTTGACATTTAAATTCAAATACAAGCCCAACTAACAATATTAGTCTTCATTAGCCGCATGTAATTGGCCATTGAATTTGAAAATGTATTTTGTAGATAAAAAGAAGAATAGAGTATTTAATATTTGCACTATTTTGTGCTTGTTTTCATAAATGGCCTTACTAAATTTCAAGAAATGTTAAAAGTGGTTGTAAATGCTACTAGTTTTAACCCTGCGTAATTTGAAATTCGAGTGCAGAGCAGAGTCCAAAGTGGTTGTGAATGTAGCTGTACTCTTGGACTCATGTAGACCGTCTGCCAATAAATTTTCAGTCGATTTTGTGAATTTTTCTTACGTTCGAAAAAATTGCAGATCGTAAAAAGTTGATTGAAGAAGCTATTTTTTGTTGCTAATCAAAATTAATTTTGTAACATGCATTAGCATCTAGCGAAGATTTTGAAATGCAAATATTTAAAGTTCACGGCTGCTGTGTCTTCCTTATTAATGACAACCTGTGAAAATTATTTCCTTTTTTCTGTCACTAGTGTCTGGGTTATCTATCTTTATTTATAAATTCATACAATAAATATGAAAAAGAACATATAATATAAGTGCGCAATCGCTGCTAAATGATTGCCGTTGCGAGTGAGCCTGGAGGTGAGAATGCAGGAGATTCTGACCATCCTATTTGCTACATATATAAGTACAAATCTAGAACTCCAAATTGATAGAATAGTTTTTTTTGTTTTTTATGTGTCCGAAAAATTTGAATACCATAATTTTCGTAAGCGATTTTCTACTGTATATTTCTCCATTATAGTTTGCTCCATTTAAGGACTAAGTCTCACGAATTTCTATACAATTTACCAGTGGCGTTGAATTTTTACTGACCTGGAGTGCGACTTTGTAACTTCTAATTCGACAAACTTAGTTTTCGATTATAAGTTAGAATTTTCAACACCACTTTCTGGTCGTCTTATGCAAAAAAAATAAAGACTACTGACGTAGGACATTTAACATTTTTATTATTCGTTTGCTCTGAAGCAATAGTTCAAAATAGTTCAATCTATGGTATTATAATCGTGTCCTTATTGTACATTCTCCATTATTTGATGGATGGTTCTGTTCGCTTTTTCAAAAACTTCGTGGACAAAAAACTTTTAGCAACTTTTAGCACTTTAGCAAAAATTTCATCAGGAATTATACAAAATTACTTGTTAGCTTGAATATATAGAAAAAAACTTTATCAAAACATGATGTTGCAATACGGCATTCATAAACAATAAAATACATCCTTGAAAGCAAAATTACCTCTTAATTGACTTTGCCACTTAATAATGACAATTTTAACATTGGAAGTTAGGAAGGAAAAATGAATTTTAAGAATTGAAAATAAATTTCCTGAAGATCCAAAGTAATAAAATGTTAATTTGTTTTATTGGTAGTAAGCTCTGTATAAAAAGTAATGAGAAACACAACGTTTTAACAGCAAAATGCTGCCTTTTTAAACGGAAAAAATGTATTCGAATGAAGTTCAATTTACATAAAGGTAAATTTTAAATTAAAGTCAATATTGTGGAAAGTTATGATGACAATTTTTTTTATTATATTAATTAAATATAAACATCTTCATAATGCCCTTGGTACATAAATAGCTATTAAAATCCATATTTTGATTGCAGAATATTTTCATGGACAATATTTGTAAAGAAACGGTTGCGATAATAACTATCATGTTTTTTACAAGCAATCGGTGTGTGTTTCTGGTAAGAGAAGTATGCAATTTTACCACTGCGGTTAATACAAGCAAATAACTTGAAAATAGGTCTTTAAATTTCCCCGTTATAATTTAAATCATATTGTGAAGAACGAGTATCAAAATATTGATTTTTATTGACTTTCTTAACTGTATATAGGCAGTTATTTTTTTTTAGCGGTTGTTGGCTGATATTAATGTGTCAAATGAATTAAATAATATTATTATTATAAAAGTAAATAATATTTGAGTTTAGTAGAAGTATTTTCTGTCACGTGTTTTATTTTATAACCTATAAATTTTGGCGGGAAGTCGATATATGTGCATCCAGCCTGAAAAATTACTTTTCAGTAGCTTAATATATTGACCAACTCTTATTTGAGATGTTCTATCATTTGCTCATCTGAATTTATTCTTACAAGCCTGAATGAGTGCCTAAATATAATAAAATTAATTGAAAGCAACAATGCGTGCAATCTTCGCGTGTTCCCGCACAGTGTCGGTCATCATCGTCGGTGACGTCATGTAACAGGTAACTTGTTTTACCTGTATTCAAGAGCGTTTTAGTTAGCGAAAAGCTTAGTTGACGTATGTAGTATTATTTCTGTTCGGCGCGATATGTTTGCGATTGTTTTATAATTTTGTGTTGTTTTTGATTGTCTAGTGATTGTTTTGTCTGTGGTGGATGTCAATTATTTGTGCGGTGCTGTGTGATTATTGTTTTGTTCAGCGGTCCAATTCTGAAACATTTTGCTTGACTTTTATTGGTACGTTTAATTGAATTACGTAATTTTCACTCGGAAGTGAATCTTTTATCTATTGTTGTCTTTTTGAGTGAATTATAATGAGCCAATCATTGTTGAAGATTGACGAAATGGTTGAAAATTAGCGCTGACGTAGGTGTTTGCGAAACTAGTACAAGTACACACAGACACATAATTTTATTTTTGTTAAATTCAAATTCTGTTTACCGCCTAACAATCCTTATATTAGGCTTGAGAAAATTGCGAGAACCCATTAAAATGCTCTAAAATTATAGCATTCAATTCATACAAAATTTCAGTACTTATAATTAAATTATTTTGGAATTTTTGGCTATCATTCACTTGGATGTTCGGCAATAAGCAAATATAGGAAAAGATTCCATGAATTACTACCTATACGGTTTTTTTTTTACTGCACGTGATTCAAGGTAAACTTTTTATTTATCTCATATCCTCATATGGAATCTAATTAGAATCTAGGTAGACTAGCATTGGAAAAAACTTACAAAAAATGATGAATAAAGAAGAGTAAATTATATTTTTAATCTTTTTAATAAATTATTGGTAGATATGTATTTTCCAAGAGTTTTGTGTTGGAATATAAATGAAAATGACGATTTTATTCCGTAGCATTTGATGAGTCATAAACTAAATTTTGCAATAAGAATAAAATAAATACCTGTTTTTTATTTTATCATGCAAACGTAATAACTCCATTCATTAAATTGTTTTATAGTGTAACAAAATCACAATTCTCGTATTCTGTATTCGAGTATAATATTGAAAAAATACATAATGATTCCTACCAACATATCTTGTAATTAGAAAAAAATAATTATTTTTCATACAAACACTGTTAAAAGTACGACTTTCAATGGTTGCTTGGCGTATTGAAAATAACAATTTATGACATTGTTATTATTACTTTTAACACGTTGCCATTAGCGACGTGTTAAAAGTGATGCATTTTTAACACTAATATATAATATTTGCTTATATCTTGATTGCTCTTTATTTTCAACGTAGTTTTAACATATAGAGTAATTCGTTGACGATTTCCACAACTTGAACCTCAAAGTACGCCAGAGAAGCAGTCTCATAATATTGACCGGACACATTTTTATCTTAGCACCATTTTAAAAAACCTCCATAGGCGATCTCGTATATTGTTGCCTCGACTTCAAAGGTAATAGATCATGAACAGCTCTAGTAGCTGCTTCTTCAATTTCAGCTGGAGTTAATTCATTTTCTTGATTATTCATTGATTATATTAAAAATATCTGTCGTAAATAACAGCAAAACATTGGTTGCTATCAGGGAGTACCTGATTGCTATATAAATGATAGTATAAATTTTTACTAATTTCGCATTATTATCACTATCAATAGTGTTTGTATAAAAAATAGTGTATGATATGCGTGTAAAAAGTGATTTTATTTTGTTCCAAAGGTTACGCCACTCCGCTGCGCGTCGTGTCCCAAACTTCTCTTGTCACCAAATTAAAATGACACTTTTAACACTTATATCATAAATAACTATATTGGAAAAACCTTGTATGTCTAATATCATGAACATTTTTTGTTCTGGAAAATCATTGTTCATATTGCGCTTGTGCATGAGAAATTTGCACGTGACAAATATTTTTGAAATTACTTTGTTATGATGGGTAATTAGCATTATTGATAATTACATTTTAAAAGAAATTGAATTCTATGGAATTTTAAAATGTAATTATGTATTAATACCTGACTCATTAAGAATGTGAATGCCGTGATTTATGAAAAGTAATCATTTATTCATGAGAGTTGAAAGTGGCATCTTCCTAATTTCTCTCATATTCTGATACTATTCCTATAGTCTATTTCATTGAAATTCGAGGGATCGTCATTAAACGATTATATGCCCCTCAGTTATAAAAACACAAAGAAAATCGTTAGCGCCGTTACCGAGGACTGCTTTATATTTGTCAAACAACTTACAATTTCCAGGGTCGATCTTTACTGAAAATTATACACTTCTTATTTCTTCAATTTAATTTAAATTTTGTTTACTACCAACTGTTGAATACATTATAAAAAGTATGAACGCGAATGGAATACTTGTGCTATGTGGCACTACCCTATTTTCCAGGTATTTGAAGTCACTTAACTGCAAATTAAAAAAAATAGGCCATAGAAAAATGATTATGGATTTTCCCCGAATCGCTCGTTGGCGCTACAATATTTTGAAAAAAATTCAGAAATTTTGAGAAGAGAATAGATCAATTGTGTATCTTGACGAAACTTGGTATTTAATACAGAAAGATTGGGTTGATGAGTCCGGAAAATATAATTTACCAACACCTGTTTCTCGTGGTAAAAGAATAATCTTATCACATGTCGGGGCCGATCAGGGCTTCACTGAGAATTCGCTCTTGCTCTCAGCAAAAAATATACCATCTACAAATGCAGATTACCATTCGGATATGAATTCTGAATGTTGAAAATGTATAATGTAATAATACTGAAATTTAATGTTGTTGTAACTTTCACTTTCAAAATAAAATCGATATTATTTCATATAATATATGAAATTTGAAAAACTCTGTACAAACCTAATGAAATCAGTATTAGTGAGCTCATATTTATTTATGACGGATAATATTTTGGGTTTCTTTGTGAACGTAAATCGTTTTATGACGATTCCTCGAATTTCGTTGAAATAGACTATACCATGGATTTTGAATACATGTACTAATTTCAATGAGTGGAAGGCATCAAATTTACTAGTTTAGTTCGTTTTTAAAGATTGAAATATAGTACAATTTTGTGTTAGTTAATTTGTCATAGAACATAATATCGAAATTAGTATTGACATGAATTGATAAGACAAGAGGATGAATTAAGGTGGAATAAATGAGTTAGACTGCAGTATCTTAAATTTTCCATAACTCGGTTATTTAGTAATTTCTTATTTATTAGAAACAAACAAAAGTCTATCATCAATATATATGTAAAACTGGAATAGGCCGGCACTCATGCGTAAGCTCGTCGATAATGAAGTTTGACGCAGAACGTCTTAATTTATGAATTTTGACGCAGTACTAGTCTTCTATGAGAATATACTTTCAATCATGCAGAAATTTAGAAAGAAACACACGCATAATATTTGCATATTTGCATATGAATACCATAAAAAAACCTTATTAATATTAATCGATAAATATAGGTTTTATCGACTATTTCAATCATGTCAATTATACTGTCAAATTTCATATAGCTACAATTATAGTACCAATTCGCTTACCAACGCGAGTTTATCTCTGTGAATGCCCAAGACCATTTATTGCGATAAATTACCTTTGCCATGGAGAAACAATAAATAGTTTTAATATTTACAGTCAGTTTTCGAAAATATGAAAATTAAATCGTTTCGAAAATACATCTTTCGCGGAAATTTGTAATGAAATTGAATGCAGGAAGTCTGAAAATACAAAAACATGTGAAAGAGTATACGGAGACAGTTTAATGCATTTTGCAATGAAAAAGATTACCTACTAGTTGAAACCAACATCATTCAATAAGTACCTTTTTAAAAAAGCGATTTCATTCGAGAAAAATTCTCCTCAAATACCACTCCCGTATCTAATTTTATCATAATTCTTTCTTCCAAACATTATCTGCTCAGATTGAATCCCTCGATTTAACTTTTCAAGAAAATTTATTAATAAAATTACAGCCCCTTGTGATTTTATATACGAAAAAACACCAGGAGTTTATTCCGATGTAGAATTCTGTTTTTATAAGAATTGATTCTTGAATATATGGAATCTCGAAAAAAATTCTCATTTCAAGACATATCCGGTCAAACCGGAAATCGTATTGAAATGTGATATCACGATTTTTCATTCTTCCTATGTAGGGAACACGATTTTAAAAAGAAAATCCGTTTCTGAGATCATTCGATGCAAAGGTAATACAGTCAGACAAACAGACGGACGTACGAACGTACAGATAGACAGATATCTTTTCGTATGAACTTTGGTGCTTTTAGAAATGATTTATCTTTGTTTTTGGCGGACGTCATTTTCCGGACTAAACCAATACTCTTCTATTCACTATGTGATGAAAAGTAAGAATAGAAAAATCAAGTAACCTTATGAGAATCTTAAAATTTTCCATTTCGGGATGGTCAAACAATTAGACTCTTACATGTACCTTTAAAAAAAATTGCCAAACTTGCAGGAAAAACCAGGAAGGAGATAGCTATACAAAAAATTAGACGAGTGAACGAGCGAATGAATGAATGAGCAAGCGACATACACCAACATAAGGGTAGGTCATTTTGGTCGTCTACGTCGAAAATGTGCAAAAATTCTTGAAATTAAACAATGTTATAGGCACATGATCGAGCACTTAAGCTTGTCTTTCGACGAGATTAGAGATCAGTTGTTCTTAGAAAAAAGGTCAGTCTATACATAAAACACAATATTTGGGTGATTAGCCCTTTTGAAACGTGCTGTGCGAGGTACTGTGAGATTAATACATAATATAAATAATACAGACGCAAATGATAAAGCTCATACTTCATCTCGCACTCATATTGTTCGCAGTTTTGTGTTGTCTTGTATTGACTACGATGGAATTATCCCCTGCATAGAAATCCTTCAGATATTGATTGTCTTCTGATTCAACTTTTTTTTTATAAGTGGCCCAACTAATAATGATAATTAATCAAATTGCATAATTGTGTGTAATTGAAACAAATCTAAAGTTCGGACACTTTTATTTCTTGAATAAGAAGTTCTCAGTTGTTTTATCCTGTTCACATTCATCGGGCAAATCCTCCTTATAGTTATTGATTCAATAAATATTTATTCCTCAGCACGAACTATTTTTCGCCTCATTATAGTCATCTCAATTTTGACCAAATTATTTGCGTGATAATAGAGGCTATTTTTCTGTCACATTAAACTTAACTATGTTTTGATTGATGCAATCAACGCCAAGCGCTCTGCACAGGATTGATGTTTGATATACGCATACATTTCGCTTGGAACAAATTCGTTGTGCGTTTCTACTGGTTGATTGCTTGCACAAGATAGAATTTGTGGTTTCAAGTCGAAAATATCGTGAGTCTAAATGAGCATTATTGTGGCACATATTGTTCAATCCAAGGTCTAATCTAACCAACATTGTATCTCTTCACATGCAAAAATTAGCAAAGTTGAGTTCAATAAATGAGAAACTTAAATCTTCAGCTGAACATCAAGTTCTATATAGGGCTGGGATTTGGTGTGATTACACCCAAGAGATGCTAGTAACTGAATAAAATTTGATGTATCTTTTCTTCGTTTTTGCAAGGTCTTTTTAGACCATTCTCGTAAAGTGGTTCTTTGTAGAAGATAAAAGTATAGAACAAGCTACTTGATGTAGCCGAACTTGTGATAAATAGTATATTCTACAATAAGTATTGGAATGGTCCTTATTGTAAACTCTATTGCGGTTCGCGAGTGTGAAATACGCCATTCCAAACATGTTGTAGTGTAGACTATACTTTTTCTATCAAGATTCTTGAAAATCACCAATATTCCAGAAGAAACTAAAGAAACTATAAGAAAATACTGAATTTCAGTATCCTACGGCTAATCATTCTGTATTTATGCGGAAAGTTCAAAAAAAGTTTCAAGCAAAATGAACTTCCGGTACAGACGATTGCAACCATAATGCGAGGCATAATTTCAGCATAATACATTAGACGGGTTTTGAGATTTGCGAGTTACGTATATACGTAAGTACGCACATACATACGTACCGACTTCAAGCCAAAAATAGTCAAAATGGAGTCAGGGATGCTCAAAACGGATATATCCATCAAAATCTCGATAGGTCAATTTTATGGGTTTCACAACACTTTCTTATACTTTGTATAAGTAAGTAAAAATGAACCTTGTGATACACAAAATTTTGTGCTGTGTACTCTGATTTTATCTTTATACGGTGCATTGTCCTTTGCTTCAAAATAGAGAACTGAAATGCAGCATTTCAAACACCTTGTCAAATGCCTCTTAGGTTTTGTATTATGGAGGAGATTAATAATTCCTTGTTAATTTTCTTGTGTAGTAAACTTTTATAAATTATTTTTTAATGACATCGTACTTTTGGTTTAATAAATTTTCTCTTGACATAGTGACAAGACAGTTGTTAAACAAAACCACAATGTTGCGAGCTTCCACTGTAAGACCAATAGGCTGCAGTGTATAACAATGTTACTTTTTATTATTTCCTGCTTCGTAATAATAGTTTTTTCTGCAAATGACAGACATTTTCTATGAAATATAATAATTGATGTCTTTAATAAACTTTCAACTTTCTCAACACTCAATAACTTCTTATTTACATAAGAAAATATTTATAATACCTACTATGCACAAGGAAATAATAATACAAATTGGTATTGTTCAAAATATTTATTTGATATATAGTGTTTTGTACTATAATTATTTACTATCAAGTTCAGTAAGTGAGGAAGTGTTCCTTCATTTTTTGTTATTTTCAAGATTGTGATTGCTATAATATTTTGTGTTTGATTTTGCAATGATTTATATTTTAGATACTAAGATCACGATAGTATCATTGAAAAAAATCGGTCAAATGCGTATATCTTCTATGTACTACATTTTAGCCTAAGATTTTCACTGAGCCTCCTTCCTTTAAATTATATTTTGTTAGATCCCCTTCCCCCATTTTGAGCTGACATAATTAATGGACTCTCTCTGATCATACCATAGAATATTTTTTTTTGTAACGCGTACACCGAAAGTACTCTATTACTGAGCTGACTTCTGCTTCGAAAGTTCTCAATTCCAAGCCATGGTAACAATTTTCATTAATTCTCTGTTGACTGGGAATTAATGGATATTAATGTCCGCTGGGAAAAAATTGAATTGTAGATCATCGATCATGGATGCCGTTGGATTTTTTTATTTCATTGATAAATGTCAAATATATTTGAAACAAATTTGTATTATAGAATGTGTTCGTTATAGTATGTGCATTTATTGTGAACGGGATAGCACAGAAAATGTGAAAAATATCAATCAATTAAATAAATCATGTAAGTTATGTTTCATTGTATTGGTTTACTGTAATGTGATTGCATTTGCAAAAATCTGTTTGTCAAATCGATAAGATAGTTTTGATACATCCAAATTAATTTAAAAAGCTAAGTAATGAGGGTACTTCGGTGCACTTGATACAAAAAGTATCGTATGCAACACGGACACTGAACGACTGTCATTATTGTCAAGGACAAATTTGGCTGCATGGAGCTACGCCTTGGGTTTTGCCCTCGTCTTCGCCTCGTACTTCGCCCTCGCCTCTGCCTCAGCCAAATTTATCCTGGACAAAAATGACACTCGTCTGGTCCTTGTAGCATAATATACTATTAAATGAAGCGGATTGTCAATTTTTTTTATTGGATTAATTCAAAAACTCAATTTCTTTTATTTGTGAAAGGTATCTCCGACAAATATGATGAATCTTTGAACAAAGCTTCTGCCCTATCAGCATTCGCCATGCTAATAGAGAATTTAGTACCTACTTCAATGATTGTGATTTTCTACAGAAGTATAGTATATTATGCTACATAGACTGAACGACTGTCATTTTTGTCCAGGATAAATTTGGTTGCATTCGGTGAAGACGTGGGCAAAGCCCGAGGTGAAGACGAGGGCAAAGCCTTAGGCGTAGCTCCGTGCAGTCAAATTTGTCCGTGACAATAATGTCAGTCGTTCGGTGTCCGTGTTGCATATGATACTTTTTGTAACAAGTGCACTCAGCTTTTTAAATAATGTTGGATGTATTGAAACTATCTTATCGATTTGACAAACAGATTTTTGCAAATGCAATCACATTACAGTAAAGTAATACAATGAAACATAATTTACATGATTTATTTTATTGATTGATATTTTTCACATTCTCTGTGCTATCCCGCTCACAATAAATGCACATACTATAACGAACACATTCTAAAATACAAATTTCTTTCAAATATCAATTTGACATATATCAATGAAATACAAAAATCCAATGGCATCCATGATCGACAATTTCATTTTTACCCAGCGGACAAAAATATCCATTAACTCCCAGTCAACAGAGAATTATAATTAATGAAAATTGTTACCATGTTTTGGAAATGAGAACTTTCGAAGCAGAAGTCAGCTCAGTAATAGGGTACTTTCGGTGTTCGTGTTACAAAAAACTATTTTATTCATTATAGTAATATCACAAGACCTGTCGACGCTTTTTACCTACTACACTGTGTTCTGCTGACCCTGGACATTTAAATCTGATTTCAGGCTGAAGTGGGAAAATTGGCTTTATATATGAATAACAGATTTGCCAGATGATTTTTTTTCTCTCCCCTGACCTATATATAATAAGAGAAAGTATTGTAATCGTGATATTTTGAATGTTCGAGATTTTGATGAATCTTCACGTTTTGGACACTACTGAACCCAGAAAACAATTGAAAAAAAAGTCGTTCGGTCTGAAAGCACGATAACTTGAGAACGCGTTCGAATTTTCGACTGAAATTTCGAATTGTATTTTTTTTTTTTATTAAAAAGTTAGGTTCAAGTTAGTGGATGAGCTTATTTCAACCAGTGGTACCAAAACTTTATTGATAGAACTTTTTAGTTTTTAGTGTCTATTTTATAAACGGTAGGTAGTATTTATCATGAAATTGATCCTTGAATAATTTGGCAAAGCATTTACCTGAAACACTTTTCAAAATTATTACTGGTACATTTGTTATTACTAAAATTGAAATTATTATAAAATTCGTTATATTTTTCTGAAACAAAGAAATAATGAGACTCATGTGAAATTAGATTTATTATAACTCATATTTTGACATTACATGCAAACGTTTGTCAATTGCTTTTTCAAAATAGGTGATTTGATTTTATCGTGTTTGGCATCAAATTAGAGCTCCTGTGGAAATAATTCTGGTGGAAATGTCAAAAATGATACCTAAATGATGGTCAATGGTTTCTGGTTTCTTACGAGTTATTCAAATTATTTCTAGTTTGGTACCAATTTAAAGCTCCCGGAGGGATAAACTCAGTAGAAATCTTAAATGAATAAATTTCTTGATTGTTAATTGTTTTTCTACAACTAAATCAGATTATGCTAAGTTTGGAATTAACTAAAGCAACATGACATAAAAATTATGGCCATTCTAAAATAAAATAGTAATTTCATGGAACCGTCATCTGTCACTTTGAAATATGCATTTGATACAACACTCAAAATGAAACAGCTATGAAACTGGTCATAAAACTCATGGTCGAGAAAGTATACTATGTGGCCACCGCATATTTTTTTGCTCTATTTTCATTAGTTTGCTGTAGTTTACGAGTGCACAGAATCTAGAAAACTTTTGAACATACTATATGAAATAAGTTTGATTTATTGATTGATAGTCTTGAAAAAATTGAAGTTTCTTACTCAATGCAATAGAAATATACTGCCTTTTAATAGTATATTATGAAATTAGTTTATAATCCATAGTATTATGGCATGAATTAAATTGGCCCATTAACGAAATTTTAAATCCTTGTATCTTTATTAGTCGAAAATTTGCAAGTCGTCATCGTTGTGGTATATATTCTCCAAATTAAAATATATGCTACGGGTCAAAGACAATATTGACATCATGATTTTCTCCAAACTTACTGCCTTCCTGTTTGTTGTTTGTTGTGTAGATCGCAGCATTCGTAGAGTGTCTAGCGATTCTCATTCTATATGCTTTGTAGTGGAATTAAGGCCGGAATAATTGGAATGGATAGGGATTGGCCGAAAACGACTTCAAGTCAAAAGAGAATACAATGTTTTTAGGAATGAATAAGGAAATTGAAGTTATGTTCTCGAAAAGGATCATAAGCTCTACTATTAAATTTCATCGTAATAAAACCTACCAAGTATTGAATGATATTTGCGAAAAACTTCGGATAGATATCTGTTAAAAAAATTCAGTGTTTGAGGAAATATATTACCAGAGAAGTCTTCAGTACTTTGAAACGAATAGTTTTCTCAAAAAATGTAATTTTCATGTTGTTGCAATTATTAGTTCATTTGGAGCTTGTCGGCGTGTTGAGCTCCGTAATTTATGTACTTATGAAAGTGGGGGGCTCTATTCTAGTTGTTTATATTCAAGACACAGACAGATAGGTATAGAAAATTTACAATTTTGAATGATGGCAACGCGGTGGATTACATTAATATTATTAAAAATTATAGGAATTTAAGATTAAGTAATAATAAAATTACGAAACTCTTTTTTTTTTTATAATTCTGGAAAATGTACACGAGATCCAATTGGAATTGATACATTTTGACGAAATCTTGGACTTATTGCCAAGTATCTGGAAATTCATAACACTGTCATGTATACGGGTCACTCTTTTCGGAGAACATACGTTACAATTTTAGCTGATAGTGATTGAAAAGACACGGTGATTAGAAAAATAATTGACTTGCTTAAGAATACATTGCAGAATCGCGAGAAAATCAGAACAAAACTGCCGGAAGACTTGGATCTACCAATAAACTGTGAATACAATTTGTACAATTTATGTCTATATTAATAAAAATCTGATGTGAACATCACGTGACTTACTTGTACATCAATATATATATATATATATATATATATATATATATATATATATATATATATATATATATATATATATATATATATATATATATATATATATATATATATATATATTTACTCAAGAGATTCTAAGAATCTGTCAAGTAAAATCCGCTTTTAGCCAAGTCGGTTGCTATGGAAACAGTAGGCCATTATTCTTATAGTACAACATTCCTAAATACTGATTTCCAAAATTCTACGACTACCAATAGATCTGAATTAATGCGCAAAATTAAAAAATAAATTCCTACTGAAGTACACTTCCGGTTCAGTCTATTGTTACGAAAACAGTAGGCAATCATTCAGATGCTACAGCAGGCTGAAATACCAAATTTCAATATTCTACACCTGATCGTTTCTAGATATTATAAAAGTGCCTAATACAGAATTTAAATATTCTGCGACTGAAATGTTTAGAATTTATGCGGAAAATTCAAAAAGTCTGTCATATAAAGTGCACTTCTGGCTCAGCCGATTGTTACTAAAATAGAAGATGACCATTGAGATGCTACAGCATTTTCAAATGCTAAATTCCAGTATCCTACGGCTGATCATTCTGGATTTATGCGGAAAATTAAAAAAAGACTTAATTAAAGTGCACTTCCGGTTTAGCCGATCGCAATAATAATGCAAGATGTACAATAAGATGTTATAGAAGTTCTTCATATGAAATTTCAATATGCTATGACGAATCATTCTATATTTATACAAAAAATTCAAAAAGAGTTTCAAATAAAGTGCATTTCTGGCCTCGTCGATTCTTACAGAAATAGCAGATAACTATTCTGATACAACATCAAGTTCAAATACTGAATTTCAACATCCTACGGTTGATCATTCTGAATTTATTAGAGAAATTCGAAAAAAGTTTCAAGTAAAGTGCAATTCCGGTACAAACTATTGGAACCATAATGTGAGGTGCACAACTAGACCCCCATATCAGTCCTATATACAAAATTTCAACATTACACGTTCAACCAGTTACGCACGCACGCACGAACATACGTACCGACATCAAGCCAAAAATAGTCAAAATGGATTTAGGGATGTTCAAAACGGATATTTCCATCAAAATCTTGATAGGTGAATTTTGTCGGTTTCACAATATTTACTTGTTACTTTGTACAAGTAAGTAAAAATGAATTATTTTTGAAATTTATCTCGTTGTCTTAACGATTTTGACACTTTTGTACCATAATGTACTTTATGCACGATTTTCTGTGCCGTAATCACAAGATTATGATGTTAGTTGAACATAAAATGTATTTTTATACTGACTACATCAGGACCTAGAAGAAGACTTTCCGTTGACTTAGAATTTTGAAATTTTGTATAAAGTAAGAACTCGTAGAACAAGTGAAGAAATAAATCAGAAAGCTACTTGACAAACCCAATTCTATGGTTTTCTTCAAATAGCATACATAAAATAAACCGTAAAACTAAGAGTTTTACGTAATAATTCTACTTTACGGTACAAAAGGAAGGAGTTTTATACAAGATATTCCCATTTAACGGAACGAAACCCTCGGGGTGTGAGTCCTACTCGCCTTGCATTTGTCTATCTTTTTATTTCTCATATGTAAACAGTTTTGATGATCACTGTATTTTATCTATTATAATTTTTATTACATACTCTACAAGCTAAGATGGAAAGTATTTCATTTCTTGGTTGATTTAAGAATAAGAAGCTTTAAATTTTTACCAATAAAACTTTATTTTGGGTGAAATGCGTAGGTACAATTAATCTATTAATAAAAAGTATACCATGATATAATTTAAGTAGCATAGTTCGTTGTTCCCAATTTATTTGGAATGCACCAATAATTTGATTACTATTTAAATTTTGATAGTTCAAGTAACTTAGAGTAGGGCAAGCGCATTGAGGAATTCTCCAATGAATGAAGTGCGTCAATCCATCATATAAAACAAATATACAATTTTTCTACTTTCCGATACATATTCTTGTAATTTCTAAGCTCAAATTATTACCATTCATTGGTATTTTCTTCTTTTACGTTTGTTGAAGACTACTTCTAAGCAATTTGTAGACAAATTTCAATAGAGCAAATTTTTCGCTGCATTATAATCTCTACAAAAATGTGGACTGATATTATAAGGCTCATTGGAAAAAAAAGTTAATTTAAAATCCAACATAGTACGTACGTATATTGAGATTACGTCTCAAGATTTCAATTCAAGGATTTCCAGTTATTACTCATTTTTGATTTGTCAGAGATTTTATTAATCTGTTAACCACTATTGCTATATTATGTATTAGGGAATTCTTCTCAACCATTTAGCGTTACTTCACTGGTAATGACAGCACATGGTCTATTCGCAATAATAAATAAATATTTTAGGCGATCATAACAAAAAATGGTGTTTCTATGGCTTCTTTTGCGGCCATGAAGCTTCACTTTTTTGTACACATCTGTCAAATTTTACTTTTTGGGACTGCTCTGTTGAATATTACTTTTTTGGAACTGATCTATCAAAAACTACTTCATAAACTCTTTATATCTATCTAGATGGGCAGTTTAAAGAACTCTTTAAGAAACAGCTTTTGCCGGAATATATATTATATTTCTTCGTAAACTTCTACAGTCCTTGCAATTCGAGAAATAAATATGCATTTTTTTACAAATGTCAACTTGATAGAAGACAATAAAATAGAATAATTGCAATGGCAACAAAGATTTACAATTGCGAATCTTTAGAAATGAATGGATAAAATTTTGTTATTTTGAATTCTTTCGTTATGATCGCCTAAACCGTTTTTGTTGAAATACATATTATATTCTTGGTCAATTTCTACAGTCCTTGCAATTCGAAAAATAAATATTAATTTTTCACGAATGTCAATAATTATATTATTTATGAATGGAAAAAGTCATTCGACAAAAATAATATAATATGTGCTATTTTTTAGACTTGCAGAAAGCATTTAGGAGTACGTATCTCAGAATAATGTATTGGGTCCACAACTGTTCCTTATTTATATCAATGATATGTCGAATGTGCTACGTCATTGTAGAATACATCTATTTGTCGATGATACTTTAATTTATCTTAACGATGGAGATTATATTGAAATAATTTCAAAAGTCAATGAATCTTGATAATATATTTGTATGGATGTGTACTGATAAATTAAAATTGAATATTAATAACGTGCAAAGGTATGTACCTGGGTATTAATGCTCAATATGTTAGTATACTTAATTGTAATCTTTTGAATTAAAAACTGACTCTCGATAAAAATTGTTGAACAAATTTAATACTTAGGAATAATAATTGACGGAAGATTGAAATCTAATTTTTATTTATTTGTATAAAGTACAAGGAAGTATTGTGAAATCAACAAAATCCACATATCAAGATTTTAATGGATATATCCATTTTGACTATTTTCGGCTTGATGTCGGTACGTATATTCGTACATAAGTGTGTACGTATGTGCGTAACTCTCAAAATCCGTCGAACGAATAATGCTGAAATTTTGTATTTAAGACTAGTATAAGGGTCTTGATGTGCGACTCGCATTATGGTTGCAATCGTTTGTACCGGGAGTGTACTTTACTTGAAACTTTTTTGAATTTTCCGCATAAATCCAGAATGATTAGTAGGATAATGAAATTCAGTATTTCAAATTGATGTAGCATCCGAATGATCATCATCTATTTTTGTATCAATTGGCTAAGCCGGAAGTGCACCTTACATATAACAAACTTTTCGAATTTTTCTCATAAATTCAAAACAATCAGTCGTAGCATATTGAAATTTCGTATTAAGCACTCCTATGAAATCTAATTTTACACCTTGCATAAAGATTGCGATCGGCGAAACCGAAAGTGCAATTTGCCTAAAACATTTTTTTGAATTTTTCGCATACATCGAAAACGAATAAACGTAGAAAATTAGAATTCAGTATTCAAGACGAGAATACCGTTTAGATGCTCATATCCTATCTTCACTGAGATTGAATGAGCCGGAAATGCTCTTTACTTAACTATTTAACAGTATTTTGGAATTTTTCGCATTAATTCGGAATAATGAACCGTAGGGTATTAAAATTTGATGTTTCAGTTTGCTGTAGCATTGAATGATTGCCTATTATTTTCATAACAATAAACTGAACCGGAAGTGCACTTCAATTGGAATATATTTTTCAATATTGTGCATAAATTCAGTACTGTTAGCCGGAGAATCTTGGAAATCAGTATTTAGGAATGTTGTAGCATGAAAATGATGACCTACTGTTTTCATAGCAACCGACTGGGCCAAAAGCGCACTTTACTTGACAGATTTTTAGAATTTTTTGGATAACTCCAAAACTTATTGCCGTGGTAAGATGCGATTTTGTGTTTGATTATCGTATTATTATATGCAAAAAATATATCCAATGATGTACAAGTAAGTCACGTGATGTCCACGTCAGGTTTTTATATTCAATATTTGTGCAAAAAAAAAATCTTTCAAAAAATAAATTATTTTGGAAGAATTACTTATTATTCATCTGATTGGTGTAAACTGTTCATATTCAACTGTATAATATTACTCCACTTCACATATTGTAGCACTATACTTTTTATATGCAGCAAAACCGAGCTATGTAAATAATTCTTGAATATGACGAATACATTAAAATTAGTGACATGCTTATTATTTTGGAATGGCTCTATATTACTTAATATATAGAGATGAATGCTGTAATTTTTGTACATAAAGCTGTAAATGATAAAATACCGCTATATTTAACTGAAGATGTGAAATGTGTATACTCTTGACCGCTCTTGATATAACTATTGTATTAGACAAAAATATAATTTATTGATTATGTTAGAATTTTTTATATATATATATATAAATATATATATATATATATATATATATATATATATATATATATATATATATATATATATATATATATATATATATATATATATATTTATTTATACACGTCTATGGTTTTTGTCAATTTCACTTATATAATCCCTAGGAGTTCACAACTTAGGACTGCCAAGATATCTTGTGCGGACTATACCGATTATATCATACTCATCTTAAATTTTGTAACTTAAATAATTCATAAATATCGATTGGCATGTTTAGAACAATAATATCAGTTCTTGCAGTTAAGTAAGACGAAACGTCATAGCATATAATGACTTTCGTACTTTGCATACGACGTAAATACGATTTTGTAATAACATTCCTTCGAAAAATTTGAATCGTATAGTTGGTTAATATTATTATAATGGACTTGGTATTATTCCGCAACATATTCGTTGCTCATTGATACGATAAAAATACATGGAATTCAGTGTTTCGTAATATTATATCTTTTGGTTTTATCAACAATAATAATACCACTATAACAACCCGCGTATTTTCATGTTTTCTTATCCTCATAAACAATGTTTGGATAACAAGAAATTAATTCAGTTTTCAGCGCTTTATATATGCTGAGATAGGTCATTTGGCTTCAAGTTCAATCTGAATACAAATTGATTTATACTTATATAATATAGTATTTTCACTGCTGGAAGTAAATGGAGTCAATTCATGGACAAAATCAACAATTGATGGTAGACTAAGAGATTGCACTGTATTTACTTTGGTTATTTCAGTAGTCATAAGAATTAGATGGCAGATCCTTCTTGACACACTAGACTGAGAATGGAAGATCTGGTACTTCAACACTGGAAGGTACACCCTAAGCATCAGATGGGGTGAAAAAATGTTAAAGTTTATATATTTGAGGACTTTATATGTATAGAAAATATTGCCAGACAAAATTCGGACCTAATGTTTGTCAGACCATCATGAAGTTACATGAAAAAATTGCATTTTGATTATTTCAGCAGAGCTGAATTTTTTCATATATCCAATTTAAGAAGATTTCATACACTTGAAAAATATTGCCTGACCAAACTCTTGGGATCTAATGGTTGCCAGTGTCGGAGTGCCTGACCTTCCATTCCCTGTCTAGTGTGTCAAAAAGGATCTGCCTCGTCATTCTTATAATTGCTAGAATAAGTTGCCAGCTCTTCTACTATGATAATTGAGTTGATTTTCTCAAAGAACAATGATCAAAGATTACTTCCAGTACATTTTATTCTCGTGCATAAAAATATAATTCAGAAAATGAAACAAAAGATTAATGAATTAGAATTCATATTGTTGAGAGCACAGAAGATGAAATTAAATACCGTACCTATTTGATGTTATTTCTCGAAAATTTGCCCGCGGAAAATAGTATATTGTACAACAAGTATAGAAAATTACCTATTTCACACGAGGTGTGTAATTTTCAGCACAAAACGGAGTCGAGTGCTGGAATCACACAAGTGTGAAATAGGTGATTCTATACGTGTTGTACACTATACTTTTTCCACGATCACAATTTTTAATGAAATATGTAGGTAAATCATTCGTATAACTGAGATTTTGAATCTATTTTCACAAATATAGAATAATTTAGGCATTTTAATTGTTTGCTCTGCTTATTCATTGTGATATCAATTTTAGTTATGATTTGGATCATTATTGAGATATTTTCTATCAGTTGATTGACATTTCATTGTTGTGTAATTTAATAATTGTTGCAAACTACGGAGAGATTGTATCTGATTGGCTCACTCTCACCAAGCGACCTTCTGATTGGTTCATTAGTTAGAGTTTTCTGTGATCTGGGGGTAGCGTGTTTTCTAAATCTTCGTGACTAACCATTTTCCAACCGCAGTAATGATATTTGTGGATATCTAATTTTTGTTATGATACAATAATTACATACATAATTTCTCGATTTCAACAGAATGTGATGGAACGTGTTTTGTCTGCTTCAATTTGACAGTTGTGATTCGTAGTGTTACCAACTTTCGGAATATATATTACAAGAATAAGAAAATAATTCCAACAGAACTTAGTGCAATTTTGTTATTTAAATGTGGCTTATAAAAGAGCAAACAGAGATTTATATCAAGTCCGTGATATTTATCAATAATCTTGCTAGATATATCATATATATCACCTAAAGAATATTCAAAATGAATTATTAATATATAAGTTGGTCAAACTGGTGTGAGAAATGATTTCTCACGACTTTTCGCACGGTTGTGTGAAATTGTAAGTTTTCTAGTTGTGTTTTGTATGAGAAATATGTTGTTTTCTATAGTGATCGTAGAAAAAATATATATCCCACTCTCTAGCTAACTGAAATCAAAAAAGTTTTTATATGAAACATTTTCCTCGTTTTTCAATCATCACCACGTATACCCGAAAGTCCTATTTGACTTAAATCGTAGCTATAGGTTTTATAATCCTCGAGATAGTATGTGAAGGCTAGCACATACAAATACATAGGAAAACATACCTTTTGACCGCTTACAATAAATGTACACTGTGTTAAGGCTACTCTCCAATTTCGATTTCAGATTCGTGTTCTACGCAAAAAAATATATAGGTTAGCATGTCTCATGACTTCCGAACTTGAAAACTCTATATCTTATATAGATACCCTAAAAGGTAGTATTACAAAACTTTGAAAATTCATAACTTTTTTCTCTCTGAACGAAAAAAATCCATATTTAGTTTGCTCTAATAACTCTAAAATTTTCAAGCTTGATGGCATATACATTTTGATGTTCTGATTCACAATCAAAAATAATGTTTTCAAAATTCGTGAAGTTGTGAAGAAGAATACATCCCCAGTGTTCCTAATCGACACGAAACTCTTAATGGGGATAATAAATGAGTATTTTAACCATGTACTTAATGAGTATATCCATCTACTCAATTTTATGATCAGTGACAGTATAAATATGATTACAAAACGCCAGAATAAAATAAATTAACTTGTTATTCAACATTAATTACGTGGTTGAAATACTTCGGCATCGTGGGTCAAACAATTTTTTCGTGGATAATTCATTACTTAGCCCACTAGTGAAGTAAATTACTATTCATAAGTGAAAATTTATTTTAAATAACTCTCCATTCTTATACTTTTGCTCTAACATATACAGGAGAGCCAATATCCGCACATTTTAAAAATCCTATGTTAAATTCCTATGTTCCGCGTTTTGACCCACAGACAAAAATATTGCATATTTTTTTTAAGTCATACTTTTTTCTTCTAGATGTCATTCATTGAAACTTTGTATATTTTATTAATAATTGCCTTACATTGGAGTGTTATGAGAGAATTATAGTCGAATAAATTACTTATTGAATTTTTCCAACAGATTCGTAGATAAACTAATGAAATAGTATTTTGGTTATTAATTTATTCAGAAAGAGTAACATTAATGAATCTAATTCGCTTAAATGGGGTATCTCTCTAAACGAAACTTCAGAAACAAGAAATAAAGCACTCTGAATGTCATTCGGATAACAACAATCAAAAGAGCATACGCTATTAATCGCCAAGTCACACTATGATAATGTTAGTATAGTCTGCCCATCATTCTTTTGAGAAAATATGACTCTTGGTCACTTATTTATTTACAAAAACCACGTCTAAGTCTTTTATCTCTAAAAAGAATGTTAGTATGTAGAACAATCAATTTAACAATGAAAAACTAAAAAAGTACAACAGATACATTTTTTGAAAAAAATAGTGACTTTCCTGTGAGTGTAGTTTATTTTGGTTTAGATAGGATGATAAATATAAGTTATTAGATTCGGTGTGGCTGTTTTATTCACAACTCATCAATTTGATTTTTTTTTCAAATTTTTAATGCCAGGGATTCCTTTCTCGCTTGAGACGGCACTGCTAGTTTCAATCTGTTATCGAGAAGTTTAGGATTCGCATCAAAAATGACATTTTTATAAATTCGAATTTAAATAATTTTGATGCTTAGCACTGATTTGAGATGTTTTTTGCTGAGTTAGAATTGCGATTTATACTTATTTCTAATTACCTTTATCGCTTGTATCGATTATCAAAACAAATTTTACTAATAATATCAACCGATATAAAACGAGGATAACTGAAAGTGGAAATACTAGTTCAATTTTTTTATCTCAATGGTAATTATTTCAAAACTTATGCCCTCATAATAAAAAACTTCTGGAATCTCGCTTCACTTCTTGAAATTATTATTTTTTAAATAACGGAACCTAACATCCATTATTTTTATCGTTTTCTGTTATGGATATTATATTTTCAAAGCTACCTGTCGGATGCACTTCATCATAACGCTGTAATTATTATTGAAATTGTGAAGAGAAAAGTATTTGTACCTCCGGAGAGGTTACAATATTTTTTTTTCACACTTTGCCTTTCTTCTGGCTTCGGTTTGTACCTCAATAAAATCATACATTTTCTCTTGAGGTGCAATAAATTATGAGAAAAAAAAAATATATGAATTTCAGGAGGAAATATTATTTTTCCTTCAGAACATTTATTATAGCTCTCGGGCTTCACCCTCTAGCTTCAGACAGCATCTCAGAAAAAAATATACACATATCTCTTGATGTATAATAATTACTTTTCGCATTTATTTAGTACTCATAATTTTCATAAGCACGTTCATCCACGTTTATCGTATTCGTTTTCCAATTAGACATATCTTCAACGGTTACCGTTATCGATAGGTTAGTAGGTCAAACCGCTTGAGTTGATGCTGGTTGTAGCTAAAGTGAGCCTGGCTCATTTATTCGGTCAAATAACAGGAACCAAGAATCGACTTAGATGGATTTCGGAATGTTACAGAAACTGGATGCAAGTGAGATATTGTAAAGTAACAAATTTATTCATTTGATACGTGGGTGGCAATTTTTGAAAGAAAATTAATTAATGACGAAAGCGGGGATGAGAGAGGATAAAAATAAAAGGTTGTGATTAGAAAAATTATCCTGCTAAACAAGTAAATTACTTTTTCTTGTTTTTTAAATTTATAGGCAATAAAAGCAGAATGGAATAGCACGAATAATTTTCTCATAAGTGCAGTAAAGACTTGTAGTGATATTGAAGAATCCCGAAATTGTAGTAAATGGTTATTTTTGAAATAATAGCATGGATTGATCCCATATAGTTATGAAGAAAATATGATATTTTTCATTTTTTCATTTACATTTACAAATTGTAAAGAAATTTGTAAAGAGAATAAAAATGTTGAGAAAAGGGCGGACATTGGTTCATTTAGAAATATTTTTTTCTCTAATCAGAGACTCTCAAGTCTAAACAAAAAGATTTCTTTTGTCAAATAGTGCTACACATATTTCCTAGTCTTTTTAGATAGATACTTTTTCAGGTTCATTTAGGCTACGCAATCATTTTTTCAATACATCTATTTGAAAAAATTGTATTTAATTCAGATCTCATCTTAAGCCACTTCATATTTTAAGGGCCTAATCGAATAAAATGACTTATCTTGTTGGATATTGCGCCTATTTCTGCATTTATAAGCTATTGCAG
The DNA here is from genome assembly GCA_963989225.1 of Dromius quadrimaculatus. Lineage (NCBI taxonomy): Eukaryota > Metazoa > Arthropoda > Insecta > Coleoptera > Carabidae > Dromius > Dromius quadrimaculatus. The sequence goes on from OZ022324.1 coordinate 26,302,942, forward strand.
TTTTTTCTAGTGTTGCCATTACCAAATTTTGGAAAACGAAACATGAAGGTAGAGATTCCAGGATATTTTCGTGTAAAACAGGAAATATGATTAAAATATGAATGATAAATATGAATGTATTTTAAACAGAATCAATGAATGTCATGTATATATTAGATGAAAGTTCAGGTTAATTTATTTTCGAATCAGGGCCTTATTAACAAAATATCATTGCCTAAACAAACTAAACTACTGTAGTTCTAGTACTAAATAACACAATTATAGAATTTCATGAAATTCAAACAAAGAGTGAATATCAGTGATTTGTAACTAATTTATTATTATCAAGATGATCGACTATTTAGTAAATTGCAATCAAAATTTCTAGTTTAAGCTACATTATTAATAAGGTCATGATTAAGAGTATGTTTTCTGTTATTTATTCAACAAAAAAATCTGATGTGGACTCTACATGACTTACTTGTACACCTTTTGACTGAATGATTGACGGTTGACACTGACATTGACATGAGGCAAAATCGATTGTAACTAAAATTTGAGGTGATCATTTAGATTTTACAATTCATGAAAACGCTGTAGCAGTCTCAAATACTAAATTTTATCATTCTACGGCCAATCGCTTCGAATTTATGTGAAAAATTAGAAAAGATTGTCAAATAAAGTTTTCTTCCGGCTCAGTAGATTGCTATAAAAATATAAGGTTATTATTTGAATGTTACAATTGCTTTAAATACTAAATTTTATGATTCTACAGCCGATCGTATAATCTTATTCAAGTAGATCCATAAGTTACAGACTTTGATAAATCACAATATATCTATCACACTTTAAAGAAAATTTAAATGGTCAACAAAAGTTGATGCGTTTTTATCAATTTCTTTAGAATCCACTGATCTATAAGATAAATGATTTTTTTGAAATCCCAACATAAATAAAAAAGAGATAACCTAAATTAGTGCACAGTATGAAGAAATAGTAATAGACCGCGGTACAGAGCCCCTTTCTCCAGATTATTAACACTCTCTTGTATCTTTGTGAGTGGCTTCATTTTGACGAGTCCGACAACTTTTTTATTTGCGAAAATTTTTGAAACTGCTGCGTTTTCGGCCGAACAGCCAAAAAAGACGTCGATTCTATGATTTATTCCTGACCACCAACATCACTTTTTTTCATAGTTTGATTGTAAGATAATAGAAAGAGAAACACAAACAGCATTTAGTCCGAAAAAAATGTTGCGGATTTCGGCGTAACCCCCATCTTCAACATGTCAAAATTACAAGTTTTGTTAGATAATTAACATCCTGTCGAATCTCTCGGTATTGATAGATAAACATTAATGGAGCTGGATGGAGATATTGTCCGACAAAATTTCTGCTGCATATTTTCAGTCCGACACTCTGGAAATGTCAATTCTACGAGATTGGTTTGCTGATTAACACTCATTTATTTTGAATGTTTTTCTCTTTGGAGTGATGTACAGAATACATTGGTATTACTGTCCGACAAAATATCTGCTGCATATCCATGAAAAATTCAAAAAAATTATTTCGCAAATTATCACTTATAGTATGTTGAAACTGAGATCTAAAGATAGGTATTGTAATATTCTCCAGTGTGATATCATAAAAGGTAGAATAATCTTATTCTACATAGTAATAGTCTCTATTCTCTGCTGCATGTGCAACGAAGGTTTCATTTGAACCAATATAGTACAAGCAATGGATGGATGGAGTCAAAAATTCACCCTGAACTTCAAGATATTTCTGACTTGTTGTAGCTGTTGTGAATCTGCACTTTCCATCTTTTTCATATTTGAAGCATATCGGCATGTGTCATCGGGATAGTTGATCCGGACCTCGTGTGGTCTCGTGATTAGTTTATAAATATGCTTCACTCCATTTGAGTATGTATTAAAGATTGTATTACAGACTCAGATAATAATGAGGACGAAGATCACAGCAGCAGTACTGACGATGAGTATGACATTTATGCAAATAGTGAAGGCTCATCAACGGATGATGATATTGAGTAATTGAATATTTGCCTTGAAAAAAATGTTCTTACAAATCATGTATTCTTTTATATATGTAAATTAATAAATTTAAACTCAAATTTTCCCATTACTCTCGAAAATCGATATTTTTGAATCGTAAAGAAATATCACTTCTACTATAGGTATTCTAATGTTGAAACAATTTTGCCCAAGAAATATTCTTATGTTTCTTGTTTGACATCTTTCACCAATTTTTCGGCTTCCCTTTGGAAGTTTTCTCTACAATAATTATATTTTCAAATTTGTATGTTGGGTTTCACATCAAGATATTCTTTTTATTCCTATTTTTACATGTTGCACTACTGTGATGAAGATGAGAAGAAAAATTAGCGAATAAAAAATTACTGTGAACTTATTTATAGAAATGAAGACGTAGAAATTTGAGTATTATAATTTGATCTCACAAATCGATGTACAAAATTTGGTTTGAATGTAGATTCAATATGGTGCGCATACAAACACAGAAAACGCTACTTCTGATCTTTTTATTTTCGGACTGGCAATACGACGCACTATTTTTGTCGGACAATATATTATTTCATTGGGAAATATACTTACCTATATGTATGATTTTTGTCCGACAAGTGTTAATCAGGAGACCAATCTCGTAGAATTGACATTTTCAGAGCTTCGGACTGAAAATATGCAGCAGAAATTTTGTCGGACAATATCTCCACCCAATTCCACTAATGTTTATTTATTAATACTTAGAGATTCGATAGGATGTTAATTATCTAACAAAACTTGTAATTTTGACATGTTGAAGATGGGGGTTACGCCGAACGCCGCAATATTTTTGTGGGACTAAATGTTGCTTGTGTTTCTCCTTTAATTATCTTACAATCAAACTATGAAAAAAAGTGATGTTGGGGGTCAGGAATAAATCATAGAATCGACGTCTTTTTCGGCTGTTCGGCCGAAAACGCAGTAGTTTCAAAAATTTTCGCAGATAAAAAAGTTGTCGGACTCATCAAGATGAAGCCACTCACAAAGTTTCAAGAGAGTGTTAATAATCTGAAGAAAGGGGTTCTGTACCGGGGTCTATAAGTAGGAAGAAGACGAAAAGTAGTGTGCATGATGCTAATTTGTTTTACTAGAATAAGCGCGAATTTTAATGCAAAGAACGTTTTAAAGAACTCAAGACGCTTCTTAAAATATATCTAGGGCAGCCTGAAAACTAGGACATATTGAGAGAAAACAGTTCGAGAGCTCTTGTTTTCCCGTAAGTAGATTGAAAAATCTACATATATTTTGAAATGTTGAGGGACAACTTAAAAATGTGGTACATTAAAATCAGTTTATTTTCCGATTAGTACGGATTATTTGGTATTTGAGCTATATTTGGAAACAATTAGAGCAACAACGATACATCAAGTTGAACCTTAAACTATCTACCAGAATTAATCCTATCAAAATTCATCTAGAGATTCTCGCGTGGTACTGAAAAAAACTATAACTATTCTGATCGATTCTATGCGAAAACTAGGGGTCAGGTCCAACTTGCTGCATAATTCTAGTTATACGGCTACGATTATTTATAGGTCATCATTTCAAAATTCTTATATGCTGACGTATACAAATGTATTATCAACAACAATTGCACAAGAATACCATTTGATTTAGTCATGAATTATAACACCATTCGTAAATAATATGTTCCAAATATTTAATAATATGTTGAAGGTTCATACTGATAATAATGACAAATTCCGTTCTGAATAACTTCAGAGAATATAAATAAGTAGAGAAATATTCAAAAAAAATCATACTTTTAAATTAAAAACTTTCTTAAGATTCACTTTGAATGGAAGTTTGAATACAATTTAATAATAGTCAACTTGCTCACCACTTAAAAAAACTGCTGTACTTCCAAAATATTTCATAAAAACTTGATCGAAAGTGGTCAATAGGGCTGATTAAACATCGATAGTACTGTCGATAGTATGAGCTATCGCAAACTATCGATAGTGAAAAAATTAACGTTACTATCGAGAGTTCAATTCAGTAAATTTAAATACAAGATTCGGATAAAATAAATTCAATGAATTTAAATACATGATTAAATGGATGTAAATAAATAAAGTACCTATTCCAATTGAATGTAAAAAAAATCTGACGTGAACATCACGTGACTTACTTGTACATCATTTGATATATACACAAATTTATTCAATAAAGTTTTCTGTCACTTCAGATTATAATATAATTTTAATAACATTTTGACATGTACAATGTCAAACACAATCAAAAAATTGACAACAGACTATCATTGCCTACCTTATCATTTCAATTCAACTGATTGTTTTATACAGCAAATTCTGAATGTCTGCTAGACATATAAACTGCACTTCCGGCTCAGCCGATTCATATAAGTAGATAACTATTTTGATGCTACAACAAATTCAAACATTAAATTTCAATATGCTATGACTGATCATTCTAGATTTTTGCAAAAAATTTAAAAAAAGTACACTTCTGGCTTGGCCGATTCATACAAAAATAGCAGATAACTATTCTGACACAACATCAAGTTCAAATACTGAATTTCAACATCCTACGGTTGATTATTCTAGATTTATTAGAAAAATAAGAAAAAAGTTTAAAGTAAAGTGCGCACAGACGATAAGAACCATAATGCGAGGTGCACAACTAGACCCTATACCAGTCTTAAATACAAAATTTCAACATTATACATTCAACCAGTTTTGAAATTCGCGAGTTACGCAAGAACGAAAATACGTACCAACATCAAGCCGAAAATAGTTAAAATGGATTCAGGGATGCTCAAAGCGGATATTTCCATCAAAATCTCGATAGGTGAATTTTGTCGGTTTCACAATACTTTCTTGTACTTAGTACAAGTAAGTTGAAAGAATGTTTTAACCGTTTTAACAATGGGTGCTAGTGCACTCATCTGATACATATTTTCTGTTGCGGATAACATAATTTTCCAATAAAGAAGTTGTTATACCTCAGAAATATGACAATTTAATTTTCTTGAATCAAAATTAATGTTTGAAACAATTGTCGTTGAATTTCATGATTTTGATAACAGGATCATATTCGAATTATCAAAACAAAAACTATTTAATTTCTATGAAGTGATTATAAACAGATTGTGATTATACAAAAATGTGATATGTACGTCGCAGCCATATTGTAAAACAAACCACATAACAAGATGGCTAGCCGAATTGCAAAACAGCGCTGTTTTTCAAACCGGCTATCTCATGCTCAGACAAATTGCAATTCATCCAAACAGAAGTACGCTGCATAGTAACAAAGCGTCGCATTTTCTAAAGTGCCTGAGTAACGTGCCGGCGAATTACAATTTGAGCTCTGATCCTATAATAGATGTTCCATTTGCGCGTCTGTGCGAAAGTTACATAATAGTCTGTGTGCCAGACCACTTGGTGGTACAATTTGGAGGGACCAGATGACATTTACATTGTAAGTTCCTGTGACCATATGGAGTATAAAAAACCATGATGGCTATCTTAAAACGGTAGCTTTTGAAAATGGCGGCCAGTCAAAATGGCCGTTGATTGCGATACTTCAAACCATCATTTCTCGCAAACGGTTAATCAAATTTCAACTTTACTTTTCAAATGTGGGCAGACTCACAGTCCACATTTCTGTTATTGTTGATAAAAGTCAAATGATCAATATTTCATCAAGAAAAAGTGAAAAAAGTTGGAATAACATTTTTCAACATTCTTGTTTCAGTACTTTCCAAGAAAATGGTGCACGGTAGACACATCCACCTTCATATAAAAGCTATTGTGCATTTCATGATCTACAAGAAAAGAAAAACAAAACGTTCGAATCAGTTCATTCGAAGCCAAGATATATCAAAATTTGTGTCGCCGGAACGCTGTCGCTTCTTAAATTTACGGTATGAAAAAATGTAAAATGCTAGTGAAAATTGATCTAGGGCATTCTAAATGAAAGTTCCTTGATCTATAACGTATTATTGATGTATGTAGAAAATTGAATAACAAACTTGTGAACGCAATAAATGTATTTTAGTAGAAATAGTGTGTTGTGTGGCTAGGGACGAAATAAGACGATTTCAGCCGAGGATGAGTGTTGCTTGCCCGATCGAAGCGAGGACTGGCATCACCCTAGGCTGAAATCGTGTTTTGTCCCGTGCCACACACTGTATTTTTCATAATACCTGCATTGAAACTTTTCATATTATAAATTTGTCATAACAAAGTAAATATATATATATTTTTTGATTTTGCAGATAACAAGTTGGGAGTAACTACTTGTGCTTTATCAATAAGATGTTGTGGTCTACTTGAAATTGTAGTATTAATACTTTTTTCTTGAAAATAGTCGTCTTTTTTATTTAATTTAAAGTTACGAATGCAGCAACTGCCAAATTAACGGAGATTATATGATTTTCATTTCAAACAGGCGTTGAAACGCATTGTTCAATGCAGGTATTATGAAAAATATTTTTTCACCACGAGAATAGTTGAGGTACATAACCAATAGGTATATTTTTTGTACGTATATAACTAACATCTATTTCTCAGAAATAATGGAGTTGGTAGCAATAAAGGTAAACATGACCATGAAATTATATAGGAACGCAAAATAGCAAAAGACGCAAAGTAGATTCATTCATTTTAGTTCGTTATTTTGAGATCATGTATTTATTTCTTCTCACTAGAGTCACTATCACAGTTTTCGGTTATCTCATCACATTCTTCATCATTTCTATAATTGTGCGAGTCTCTGCAGACACCCTTTGCAGCCGTAAGAACTAGTGCATCTTCACTTGTTCTACATGCTCAAATCAGACAAGTCTCTTTCTTGAAGAAGCACTTCATCAATGAGAGGATAATTCAGAAACAGACTCCTGACCCAAACGTTAGCTAGATTGCTAACTTGTCTTGCATTCTGCATCAGCAAAAACATTTTTGGAAAGTTCTCATTAGCCCATCAGAATGAACTCATTGACGTCCTAACTCTCTGAAAGCTTCCAAATAATCTTTGATATCGCTTACTAGTCTGCATCTTTTTTATACTTCCTTTTCCTGCGAAGGCATTCACAGTGTCGCAACCAAATCAGCTATGGAATCCAATTCAAGTTGAACCAATAGCAGAATTTATTTGTTTGATATCAACACCTTTTTGCTGATCTTCATTTCGTGTTACATAGTATAAATGACTTCTTATATCCTTCTGAAGACCTACAGCAAACAATGAAACATCCAAGGAGATGGGGTTCAAGGAAATTTCAAATTTTCTCTCATGTCAAGACTTTGGGTTTCTGCTATGTATGTCAATTAATCGAGAAGATCTCGTTCACATTTCTTTGTTGGAAAGCTTGGTTGTCACTTTCTTCTTAAAAGTGTTTCTAATTTCAGCCTAATTGTCTTGATGGGTAGATAAAAGTCTTCTCCTCTTTGCAGGCGTGTTTTGAACTCATGATAAGCGTTCTGTCCCTTACTGTGAGCATAAACCAAACTCACCATGCAAAGATACGCTGATGCAGAATGCAAGAGTTAGCTACCAAGCTGACGTTTGAAGGCTAGAACAATATCCGAAAACACCAGATCCCACTGTCTATGGTTGGAGAAAAAATCCTCAGTGTAAGCTGATGGTACAATGGTCTTCCAGCTTGTGAAGATATCCTCTCATTGGAGTTTTTCTGTAAGAAAGGGGCCTGCCTGATTGGGCATGTAGTTGCTTTCATAATAAGTTATTGTGCATCAGTTTTTGCGGCTGCAAAAGATATAAAGCTTCGCACAATTTCAGCAATGATGAAGAATATGTTGGAATAATCGAAAACTATGATAGGGACTCTAGTAAGAAGAAATAAATATTCATTATGAAAATAACGAACTAAAATGTGATCTATTTTGTTTTAATCTACTTTGTGTCTTTTGTTATTTTGCGTTCCTTTATAGTTTCGTTGTCATGTTTAACTCTATTGCTACCAGCTTCATGGTCCACCTTCATCATTCCTGAATAATGAATGGATGAATACCTTCAAAATAAACACTTATTGTTATTGTTAATAGTTTCACTATCCTTATTGTGATAAAATGTTCCTACTCAAAATACATTCATTGTGTTTACAAGTTTGTTATTATTCAATCTTCTAAATGCGTCAATGATATGTTTAAGATCAAAGAATTCCCATTAAAAATGCCCTAGTTCAATTTTCACTAGCATTTCACATTTTTTCATATCGTGAATTTTTGAAGCGATAGCGTTCCAGCTGCACAAATTTTGATATATCTTGACTTCGAATGAACCGATTTGTATGTACTGTTTTTCTTCTTATAGATTATGAAATGCACTACAGCTTTTATATCGAGGTAGATGCTCCTATCTTGCATCGTTTTCTTGTAACTACTAAAACAAGAATGTTGAAAAATGCTACTCCAACTTTTTCTACTTTTTCTTGATGAAATATTGATAATTTGTCTTTTATCAACTTGAACAGAAATGTGGACCGTGAATTACAATTACCTACAATTATTGAAAAAAAGAAATTTTATTTGATTAGCCGTTTGCAAGATATGATAGTTTGAAGGATCGCAGCCGGCAGCCATTTCCAAAAGCTACCGTTCTAAGACGGCTATCATGGTTTTTCATGCTCTATATGGTCACAAGAATAAACAGTATAAGTCTAATCTGGTCCCTCCCATTTATACCAATTTTCTTATTTAAGGGGTCTGGCACACGGACTATAAGCTGTTGTTGTAAACTGTAGCTCTCAAATGAACTAGATTTCGTATCAACATGACGTGTTTAGATCACCTTTTTCGGTTGTCTTATACTCAAGTTCGTTCCCACAGACGCGCGCAGCGCGATCCGGTACTATTTCGAAATATTTTTCGAAAGTGGGAGCGAAGTGAGCTAGCCCACAGTCAATGTATCAAGAAAATTTTTTTTTTAGCGCTACTGACAAATCCTCATTTTACTAGTGAGTCGCTGATATCGCCATCTCTTAAAAATTGTTCAAACTACTAAGAGTGCCTATTCTTGGCATTTCGGAGTTATAATTGTCAAAATATAGTAAATTTAGAGAAAAATTTTAAGTAAGTATTAAATTATGGGAATTCCTGTCAAAGGTTTTAATATTTCTTTGTACTCTACAGTTTCGGTCCCACCTGGACCATATATTTGTTTGTAAAAAATAGTCTATACCAAGGGTAGTGGTATTTTGCGTACATAGGATCTACTTTTCATCTGAAAAATATGTCGCAATCGACTTACAACTTCGATTTTCATCACTTATACTTCTATCCACTTGAGTGGCGCATTTTAGTTCTCTCAGTGTAGTTCGTCGAGTATGTTATGAACATCTCGGCATTAAAATCATTCTAGCAGCCACTCTCTTGAACTTTTTTTCTTCAGCACTGTTTTAGAATTTGCATATTCCATGACCAAAAATTATGTTGGAATAGGGCACATTTCACACTTGTATAAGAATATTCATTCTGTTATCGTGTAGAATCATTTCGACGAATCAGAAGCTGTTAGTTTTGGTGATCCTAATTATTCCGCAAACTATAACTGCTCTTCTTCGACAATTATTTTCGGCAACATCCATATTTGTAGTAAGCAAGTCTACGTTCTAGAGTCACTATAAATGAGGCAGCTTGCTTCGTGTGTTGCGAAAACCAGTGTCACACCAAGTACAGCTCAAAGCGTCCAAGAGCGCAAGGAAACTTGCTCCAAATTAAGTGAACAAAATTGCTTAGAAAATTGTATTGTGTGCGGCAGGCTTTGCTTCTAGAAGACTATGTGTGCTGGCAGTGAAATCCTCGCAGTGACATATTAGGTGTTCAGAAGTTTCTTCGTCTTCTCCACAATCTCTGCCTACTGGTTTCTGTTTTAATTCCAATATTTGTACATGTTTATTTATTGCACAGTGTTCTCTCATAAGCTCTGTCATTAGTCTGACATTTTGTCTATTCGTAGAGAGTAAGTTATCTGTCCTTTTCTTCGATGGTTCATCCAGGAAGAACCTGTCTCTGTCCTGGTGATTGTAGACCTTATGCCATTGCTGAAGCAATGTTCTGATTTCCTGTTTGACTCTTTCTATAGAAATACCACGAGCAGGCTCTGGTCTAATAAAGGATAAATCTTCCAGCACTGAGTACTGAGTCCATGAATACAGTCTAGGACAAGTCCAGACTTTGTATCGGAAGATTCTAACATTTCTAAAGTGGCCTGGCCTGTAACTATTGAGACTTTTTTTGTAGCTCTCCAGTAGTAGCTGCACACTGATCGAAATCGCATATAGTCTTGCTTGAAATACTGTTGCATTTGTCTCGGTTCCATCCGACTGGTTCAATACAATCGTCCTCATGTGTTATATTAATTATATCTTTTATTTCTCTATAATAATTGTCAAGACTCATAATTATCTAGATACCTACTTGCCTTGTTAATTTTTGTATCGTTTTTTCTGAAGAAGAGTTTCGGATAGAAAGTCGAATCGTCAAAATAAAAATAAATATACAGAATTAAAACGAAAAAATCTATTTATTTTTATATAATTCTGAAAAACATGTATGGATCATTAAATATAGTTAACTTTGATTGTTCAATAAAGCAAACTTTAAGAGAACAATGCTGTTCGATCACGTAGGCAAAATATTGAAAATATATTTTTTTGAAGCGGTCTGACAAGTAAAGCCGACTAAATAGGATTAGTTAAAGCAAATTGTGAAAAGACAAATATTTTTCCAATATTCATTTGTATTTCGTTAATTAGCATACTTTAATATATTTCCGGCTGAAACACTCAGACAGCCCTGTAGTTCATATTTCTAGCACATATTATTTTTCTATCAACAAGGTACGTGAGGCTCGGTTCTTGATCTAGAAATGCATGAAAGACAGTTTTCCAAAGCAAAATTTATAAAATTTCTGAAATGATATATTATTATGCAAGTTTCTCTTCACATTATTCGCAAGTGCTGCCATTAGAAATTGGATAACAATTTTCAATAATTGAGTTCATCTATACGCGAAAATTAAGTTAATAAGAACGCTATATCTAAAGGCAACAATTTCTATGGATAAATACTGTATAGCTCCACTTTACCTTTACTGTAGACAAAACATAATGTGAAGAATGTTGTGAATTTCAAAACTTTAATAAAGATTAGTAAATGTTATTTGGAAACTTCGACCAAAGTTGCTAGCATAGGAATTCACATTGAGGCTGTCATTAAGATAATTAGGTTTTCTAATAGATTTAGATATGAAATTTTTTTGTCTAGATCTAATTTGTTGTCTGGGCTGTGTGATAAGTAATTCATCATTCTTTTCTATTAAGTATGAAAATAAGAAATAGATGAATGTAATGGTAACTATTTTTCAAGCGTCAAGGACTGCGATATTCGCATCTGAATTTTAATGAAAAATGATGTCGATCTTTCCGTCTTTCTTAATTATAAAATTTGTCCATTTGTACGAATTCTGTAGTGAGCATCTGTGATAGGAATTTCGTGTTATTATTTTCCGAAAGATTCATAAAATTTGTGCTAGGAAAATTGCAATGCAGAAAAGATGACAAGCTGTAAAAGAAAACTGTGAAAGCGTGAATGCGCTTCGATTATTATTTTTACAGAGATGACAAAAAATTTTACGAAAGACTACTATTTATTGAAAGAAAATCGAACAAAATATTTAAGATGTATTATTATTGTAGGCAAGAATTAAAACATTAATGACCGATTTCAGGATCTCGAGTAAAATAAATCTGGTTTAAATGACTCATTTCCTTGGTAACATCAATTTCTTTATTTTTTGTGTTATTTCTGGTCAGTCAAATGAGTAATTAATCAAAATCTAGTTTATTGATTAACTCTCCGTCACTTTAACCCAGGTTAATTTAACTCCCGATCATGAAATCCGACATTAGTTAATTTCCAAATATTTTTGTTTAATTCATCTTTATACGTATTACGGTGAGAATATCATCATCAGAAGATTTGAAGTCATGTATTTTTCTCCATACATGTTTGAAGTTGCTAATTTTTCAAATATATATTTGAATTGGTTCCGGCTTTTCTTATCTGAGATTAATAGTCCATTTACTGAACAGCTGAAGAATAACAAGAAATGAAAGCGCTTATCTGGCATGTAAGCAAGACCGTGGGCTAGGTATAATTCTAAACACAATTATACACATACTTAACGTAGTCGTAGGGAATCTTTCTAAGATATAGAACGAGGTTTTTGTTGAACCCGTCCATTCTTAACACTATTGAATGATAAATTAATTATTTCTATTGAATTATTAATTTGGCTACAGACATAATAGATGTGTTCAATGAGCCCAGCAAACTAGTGCTAGCAGAATTCATAGCAAGGCTAATCAAAATATTACTGTACGAAATGAAGAGTGGTATTTAAAGCGTGATTATTTATTATTCTTGTATCTCATGTTGAAAAGCTATTCTCATATTTGGCTGGCCTTGCAGATTATCATTTAATAAAACAGCAAAAATTATGATGATTTTTGATACTCTATGAATAGATGAATTTTTACTTACACTCAAAATTGAAACGTATATTAACTGCAACAGTAAATAGAAAATTTCATTCAGAATGATATTTATACTGAAAAGTCATTTTAGAATAGTTATGCAATAAATAGATATGTTTTATTGGGTATATAAGCTCTGTATAAATTGATTAGAAACACAATGTTTCGACAGCTAAGTGCTGCCTTTATCAAGTGCTTCTCTTATAAGCCTTTTGAATCAATTGTTCTCTTTATCCAGAAGCTTCGTATTCTTGAAGTCAATGTCATGTAATTCTTAAATAGCATGCTCAGCCACAGCAGATTTTTCTGGATGGTTCAATCTTATATGACGAGAATGCTCTTTCAATCTTGTTTCTACAGTCCTCTTGGTTTGTCCAATATATACTTTGCTACATGGTAGAGATGAATTGAATGTTTTTTCGAATCATCTAAACATGCAACATAGGAACATTAAATTCAGTATTGAGGTTGAAGAAAATGACTGTAAAAGTAAATGAGAAAATATAATATTACTTGACTGTGGGATAGATGTTGGAAAAAACTTTTTCCAACGTAAAAGTAAATATTGGACAAACCAAGAGGACTGTAGGAACAAGATTGAAAGAGCATTCTCGTCATATAAGATTGAACCATCCAGTAGAATCTGTTGTGGCTGAGCATGCTGTTCAAGAATTACATGACATTGACTTCAAGAATACGAAGCTTCTGGCCAAAGAGAACAATTTGTTCAAGAGGCTTTTAAGAGAAGCAATTGAAATAAAAGAATCACCGAATAATTTAAATTTGAATACCGGATATGGACTTAATCGATCATGACTACCGATCATTTGTTCATAATTTCAAGTTATTTTTATCTACGAATCTACTTGCAAGAGTTACCTCATCACCGCCTCCTGAAGATCTGTGGATGGTTCAGTTATGCGCCAAACCAAAAAGAATAGAGACTGATTGACCTAGAACCACAAAGAGTTGACAGTTTCCATATTTAGACCTTCGTTATTATCTCTTGAAGACCTGTGGATATTGAATCATCAACCACAGGCAGAGCTCTACGATCCTAGGAGTTAATATATTTTAAGCCAATTTAGTTACTATTTGTACTATTATTTTTGTTGTTTTGACAATTTTGATTATCTATTTTCATATTTCTTTACACTTGATAAAGGCAGCACTTTGCTGTCGAAACGTTGTGTGTCTAATTAATCTATACAGAACTTATATACCCAACAAAACATATTTATTCAAAAAATTAGTTCTGAAAAGTTTTTTCCTTCATTATGTAATATAATTTTGTGTGAATATTTCATATGATATCAACAGACAGTATTATTTCTATGATTTTATTAGTGGTTCCATTATTTATTAATGTTTCATCTTTGTTTAATAAACTCTATTGTGATAAATCTCACGTTTTAAATTCACAGAAATACAATATCAGGTTCTCAAAACGTCTGCATTCGCGAGCAACAAAGTTTGGCCAGCGAGAAAATCGCCATTTGCGGTATTACGCTGGCAAATCATGAAATATATAATGTGTAAGACTTGTAGACATTTTATGATCTATCTCTTTTTATCATGATTAGTGCTGCATTGAGACATATTGGAGCCTCTGGACACAGTATTCAATGAGGTCCCTTAGCTGATGAGAATATATGAAATGCGTAAAAAACTCCTAAAGCGATGACCCCTAGATACGTGCCTAAGTCTTCCCTTCTATTTTGGGAGCAAAAAACTACAGAAAGTTGCGAAATCGAGCTCATCCGAATTTCCACGAACGATCTAAACGTGTGATTTGGAGGATAGACGCGTCCAATGGGCCCATATTGTTCGTCGAATTCATGTGTACAGCTACAAAATACGAATAGATCCTTTTTGTTGGGATTGTACTTGTGAAATAGTGCAAAACACATAATGAAAAACAAAAAGAAAAAACAAGATAGAATGATTTTTCAATCACATTTACCATAATTTAACAGTTAACCCTCGAACTAACCGTTCTTCTGATGAAATCGTCTTAAAAAAGGTGAATTTTTCAAGTTTAGAAGAATTGTTTTCAGCAAAACGTGCCTTTTCTCATATAAAAATAGAAAAAATAGTGGTTATTCTTGATCTGTAGATCTCGTCACAAATAAAAAAAATCACCAAGCTCCTTTCTTTTAGCGTATGACTGAATTACATTCTCTGACTTCTTTGATATCATCTGTGTGATAAATGTCGAAGCATCGCTTGAAATTCCTCATCAGTGTTATCACACAAACCGTTTTCGAATTCCAACGGATTTCGGGCAAATATTACATCAATGGACGATGGACATTCGTACGAATGGCGTTCGCCAGAACTCGTCATTTCGCAGTTTGCAACTTTTCGTTCACAATCACAATGGACTGGAAGCCTAATGTAATTTTTCGATAATTCGGCATTGGTCATGACGGATTATATTTCATCTCTTCACAAATTGCCTTTTATTATGAAAAATTAACTTTAATGAATGCAAAAAGAAAAATATCAGAATATTTTAATTTGTCTTTATATATTTACCGCATTTATTGGCTGTAGTGTGTGAAGACTTGGGCACTAAAAAAATAATTTGAATCCCATTGTGATATAATTCATGAACGTCGAATGTTATTTTTGTAAGAACAAGCACATGTAAATAAACTTGTAGTTCGTTTGTACTCTCATTAATTATGAATATTTCAAGGTCCAGCAAAATTTAATTGCGAAGGAAATGAGAACGTTTTTTACCGAATAAACTATTTTATATTGACCGGAGTAATAAATTAACCCCAGCCGAACTTCTAATTTTTGAACTATGGCGTGGTTTATAGACTTTCCTTAAAGTTAATGTTCATGAATAAAACTGTGAGCCCAAAAAAATATCTCACTCGATTTTATGAATGATTTTTTTTCATGGATACTCTGTCTTTTATTCGTTTTTCATAAACCAAGAAGATATGTAGAGTAGTTTCCTTCTATCATCTGAAACAAATCTTTCGTAATATTCTCAACTCTCAAGAATTCAAAAATCAAATTCTTATTGTTAAATTCAGTAATACAATGGAAAATATTTATGGAGAATCATACCTCAATTATTATTGAATCTTATAACTAAAAATTGTAAAAAGTAAAATGATTTATATGTGTACTATATGAATTTTTTATAAATTGAAAATAAATAGCTGCAATACAAAATTTGATTAATACAAATTTCTAATTTCTTTGCGTTTGAATTGAAAATACTGCACGGCGAATTTAAGGTTCGATAGATGACTTAATTCCTATTTTCGTGTAAGTCATAGCTCTTATATAATTTGCTTATCAACGGAGAAGAAATTATTTTAATTTTCAATTTAATTTCTTACATTTCCTTATTAGCCCAGTTGTCAGAGACAAATCCAAAACCTATCACAAAATGTGATATCGCTGAAACTAGGTTTCTAGGAATTCTTTAAGTGTAGAAAACGATAAAAAAAAATTTGCTGCTCTAAGTTGCATGCTAAGTTCATAATCTCGAAAACAAAATCGAAAATTTTTATATCGAAAAAAATAATAAAGTTTGACAATATGTATATTCTTTGTGAATGAGTACCCAGGGTTTTTTTAGGATGCTGATTAATAATTTGATATAAGATTTTCAAAATTGAGAATGGCGGATACAATATTTCGGCAATTTGGAATGTACCAAAAATTTTCAATCTCTATGTTTTAAAACTCAATTTATATATTTTAAAAGTGTGAACAGGTTTTTCTTCTTATTAAGATATATTAATGGAGTAAAAATTAAAATGGTGTATTCAATATGGAGGTTTTTAAAATAAGTGAGAATTTGTCAATAAATGAACATAAGAATAAGATGTATTTCAAAAAACAATTGCAAAATTGATAGAAATTCTGTTTCAAACTTGTACATACTGTCTTCTTATTCTTTGGCATTACAAACATCTTCAACATCGCTCTCTTGCTCTAGCACTGAAATTTTAGGTGAAATACTACAAAATTCATTTGTTAAACAAGAACCAAATATTGCAGAACTCAGTAAGTTTGTTTGTTTACAATTACAAGTTCTCCCACATCTTTTTTTGCAATAATTGCAAAAAATCAAATCCAAAAGAGATTTCAAAGTTGGCATTTTTGTCATTTTGACAGGACTGGATATCTTTGAGCTAGAATCGTCCATTTTCCAATCAATGTTTGCTTATAACCAGAATGCGTAATCAAAAAATAATAAATATATTCTTGAAGCTCAGGATTTCAACTTTTTTTTTTAATAAGTTTTTGAAGCTCTACTTCATGTTGCAGGAATAAGAATAAGCAAAGAACATGCATTTTTTTATATATTTCTTATATTGAAGATTACTCAAATATATCAAGTTGTATCGATTTTTGAATTATCACACATTATGAAGTGTATTTTCAACTTCATTTAGAAAAGCAGTTGTAATATTTTCTGATTCATATAAATTAATAGAAACCGTTTTGAAAATGAAAATGTTGTCGAATGAATGCTACGAAAGAAAATGACTATTTTAAAACATGAGTTTTATTAAACAGAGACAATGTTCATCATTTTGATTATTTTTACATTAAAACTGAAAGTATAGTGATGATAAATGTACAAGGATTTAATTTTTTTATGCCTTTATTATTATATATCTCCAATTTCATAAAAGTCAGTGAGAATTTTAGAAATTTTAACTTCCGGTCGAACTTTCTATGAGAGAAAAAAAAAATTATTGAAAACTATTGGAAATTATTATTGGAGGAAATCTATTTTGATAATTAACTAAACAAAGTGAAATATGAATTCTTCTTTATTTAAAATTGATATATTGAAATATATATGTCCTTACAGATCAAGAGACTCTCATATACTACTCCTATTATATTGAAACTACGTAATATATATTAACATCCAAATTAGCCCTTAATAGTATTATATAAACAACATAAATCCTAATAGATGAATATTAATTGAATTTTGATCATAATCCAACACGCTTCCTCAAAATTTAATTCACTACTTCAAAAAAAATACAAAATTATTCATTTAATAATCCTAAAAAAATAATAATAATACTTATTTAAATACATAAATTATCTGTTGTCTCCATTCTATTCTTACCCATGTTTACAAATGGTCAAACATAATGTAATAAAGGACTAAGACAGAACAAAAAAAAAAAACAAAAAATCCAGATCATTTCACTATATATAAAAAAAATTAAACAAAAAAAACTTAAGGTTAATTTAAACTTAGTCCACTCCTAAATTCCAAGAATTTGGCTGCTGGTAGCGGTTTAGTTAATATATCTGCTAATTGGCTACCTGTGGGAATATACAGTAATTTGATCACATTCTTTTCTACCTGTTCTCTGGCAAAATGATATTTTATGTCAATATGCTTAGATCTTTTATGACTAGCTGGATTATTAGCAATAATAATGCACCTGCTATTGTCTTCGTAGACTACGACAGGTTTTTCAATTTTTATATCTATTGTTTTTGCCAAAGAAATTAACCACAATGCCTCCCGAACAGCCTCAAAAAGAGCCATATATTCGGCTTCAGTGGATGATGCTGCCACAGATGTTTGTTCCTTGGTATTCCAGCATATTGTGCAGTTTTCAAATAATTCAAATAAGAAACCAGTTGTGCTTTTTCTATCATACAAGTCATTACCACCCCAATCTGAATCAACATATCCACTTAGCAAATCACTAAAATCACTTCTTACATAAGTTAATTTTAATTCTATAGACCCTGAAAGATATCGTAATATTCTCTTTAAACATTTCCAAAGTTCCTTATTATTTTTATTGAGATATCTACTTAAAATATTTACTGCTGTACTTAAGTCAGGTCTTGTACAAAGCATAACGTACATTAGACATCCCACTAGATTCCTACAAGGGGCTTCATATTTTTCATCAGAATTTAAAGAAATATAATCTAACTTATTTTCAAGGGGTGTATTTACTGGCTTACACTCTAACATATTAAATTTACTTAGTATTGTTTTTATGTATTCGCTCTGATCTAAGGTTATTTTATTGTCATCTCTTCTAATTCTTATCCCTAAAAACAGTTTAATAGCTTTTAAATCTGTCATTCGAAATTTCTCCATCAAGTAATTTTTGAAATTATTCATTGTTTTTATGTCTGCTGTAGCTACGACCAAATCATCTACATATAAAACGACATAGATATTTTTAAGAACATCTCCTTTATCTAATATATAAATACATCGGTCAACTGCTGAGTTTTTAAAACCCTTATCTATTTTGAATTTCTTGAATTGATTCAGGAATAGCACATAATATAGATTGAGCACACATCAAACAATTAGTTAATTCATCATTATTTTCATTATATGATACAACTGGACGACCGAAGATCCTTTCACTCCTTCTTAAATCAGAGAATATTTTTCTTTTTCGTGAGTTACTGTTTTGGCTACCTTCCTTATTTGAGTCGTGTGATGAAAGCTTTAATGTTTGTATCATCTGTTTCAACTACAGATTTATTTTTACTAAACACCTCGTCATTTTCTTCACTCAAAGTTAACTTATCTGATTTACTATTATCAGATTTATGTTGTAGTCTATCTGATTTATCATCATCAGATTTATTGGACCCTACTGATTTTGACAGTTTGTCAGATGAATCAGTTTTATCACTGGAGTTTTCAGAAATAACTCCTTCAGTCTTAGCTGTAGGCCTTGTTTTGATAAAATTGGTCTCATCAACTACAACATCTCGGACTACAATATACTTTTCAGTTTCCACGTTCCACACTCTATACCCATTCGGTTTATACCCTACCAATATACCTTTAATTGATTTTTCTTCAAATTTCGACTTTCTAGTTTTATTATGGATATAAACTGTAGAACCAAATATTTTTAAAAACTTTAATTGTGGCTTCTTACCATGCCACATTTCATATGGTGTTTTAGCTTGTCTTAGAGCTTTAGTTGGCGTTAAATTTACTAAGTATGTTGCAGTAATAATTGCATCTCCCCAAAACAACTTTTCTAAACTAGACCCTACTATCATTGCTCTAGCTTTTTCTGTTAATGTTCTGACCATACGTTCTGACACACCATTCAACTGCGGGGTACGTGGAACTGTTAAGTGATAACTAATGCCTTTTCTCATACAGTATTCTTTCATTTCATTAGATAAATATTCTCGTCCATTATCACAATACAAATTTACGACTTTCAAATTGAAATGGGCCTCACTTTTTGCTACAAAGTCTTGAAATACAGTAAACACATCTGATTTAAATGTAATTACATACGTGACGCAATAGTGAGTGTATTGATCAACAAAAATTACGAAATAATTTTTATTATTTGCAGTAGAAGGAGTGATTGGACCACATACATCAGAATGAATTATAAACAATGGTCGCTTAATATAGCTTTTTTCTTTAATCTTATTAAATGATAACCGTGCTTGCTTTCCATTAATACAAGCTTCACACAAGTTATCATTAGGGGAAACATACTCTATTTGTCCTATATCCTCTATCATCTGTTTATTTCTTAATTTTATAAATTTAGCTTTTCCTATATGGCCTAAACGTTGATGTCATAATTCATAATTTTCATTCAAGACAGTATTTACTTGGGAAATTATGTTAACCTTGAACTTGACACTAATTAAATTATTCAAAAGCTCACCTGATATGATCACTTCACCACCTTTACTTATTTCTACACCTTCATTATTGAAGATGATAACAAATCCAGCCTCTTGTAGTTTTCTTACAGACATTAAGTTGTATGGAACCTCTGGACAGTAGAGAACATCTTTGATTGTTCCTTGTACACCTAAGTTGCTGGTAACATACAGTGTACCTTTCTTCATTGCTGTAATAAACACTCCACTCTTTGCTGTTGAAATCTTTATAGGTGTCCCAAGATCCACAAAATTATCAACAAGATTTTCATCATTTATTATATGATCTGATGCACCGGAGTCCAATAGAAAATTTATAATATTTTCATTTTTATTCTTGATTTTGAATTGATTCTTGCCTGCCATGAAAGCAAAACTTGAATGACTGTCATTAGTTAATTGAGATTGAACAGTTTGAACCGTCTGAATAGAATTGTTTCCTCCAGTCTTTCTATACTTAGGACTTTGTTTATAATAATAGCAGTCTTTCTTCATGTGGCCTTTCCTACCACAATGGTGGCACTTCATTTTTGAGAAATTCTTTCGGTTTGATTTAAAACGTTTCTCTCTACTTGGTTCTTGTTGATTGAATCTTGGCCTTTTCAAACTGTTATATGTTTTAGAATTATGATATCTCTTCATTGTATCATTATTATTCACTGCATTAAGCACTTTTGTGCTTGTATCACTATTTTCGATTTTTAATTTTGTTTCGTGATCTAGAAGTCTCGTTTTTACAAATGATACTGTCAGATTATCCTCTGTTAGCGTTTCAATTGCAGTAATAACACCTTCGTAAGATTTTGGGAGTGATAGTAATAAATGAGCTACCATATTAATCTCATCTAGTCCTGCACCAGCCGCTGATAATTCAGTAATTAAGTCATCAAATTTAGCAAAATGTTTTATTAAAGAAGTATCACCTTCTAATTTCAGCTCTATAAGTCTTTTTCGCAGCGCCAATTGAGTGGCAATGCTCTTACGATTATAAATTTGATCTAGCTTTTTGAAAATTTCTTTTGCAGTACTTGCGGACTCAGCCATAGCAACAAAAGAATCAGCTAGATACTCAATAATAAGACTTTTTGCAGTTCTTTCAGCTCTAATCCACTTTCGATTTGGATGTTCAGGAACATCATCATCAATTACTTTAATTACATCAAGTTCAGTTAACAGTGCGCGCATTCTAGATTTCCACACACTGTATCTTTCACCATTGAAAGCATTAATGTTTCTTTTAGCGTTTGATTTCTCCATTGTCTTCAATTACCAAATTAATCACAAAGTTTCATGGAAAAGCGAGTGGCGTAATAGTTTATCACTTGTACACATAACACTTTCTTTTAAACAAACTTCCAGTAACTAGCTGAGCAACCTGGGCCCATAACCTATTGGAAATTATTATTGGAGGAAATCTATTTTGATAATTAACTAAACAAAGTGAAATATGAATTCTTCTTTATTTAAAATTGATATATTGAAATATATATGTCCTTACAGATCAAGAGACTCTCATATACTACTCCTATTATATTGAAACTACGTAATATATATTAACATCCAAATTAGCCCTTAATAGTATTATATAAACAACATAAATCCTAATAGATGAATATTAATTGAATTTTGATCATAATCCAACAAAAACTAATGTCTTCCTCAGAGAGCTTAGAGTCTCCGTTTTAAGATGCTTTTTGGCTTTTTTATTTGGCGTATATTTTAGATAGAGAAACTTTAGTTTTTCCTCGAACGCCTCGCTTGAATATTTGTATTCAGTGGCTTGGCGCGCGTGGAGTTTTCGAGTTCGTTTTCGTATTTTTAATAATTTTTTATATTGATGCAGAATTTTTTTTCATATAACTTATAATATAACTTTGGGTAAAATTTCCTGCTCTTTCGGGTGGTACTATTAGTTTTCCGGTTTCTCTATTTTATTTTTTGAGATACAGGGAAAAAACAAAATTTTTGATTTTGTCTTCGAGATTATGAAATTAGCATACACTTTAGAGCTGCAAAGATTTCTCTATCTTCTTCTACACCCAAAAAACTACCAACGTGCCAGCAAATATAGCATGCATAATTCAGAATTTACT
Source organism: Dromius quadrimaculatus (assembly GCA_963989225.1). NCBI lineage: Eukaryota > Metazoa > Arthropoda > Insecta > Coleoptera > Carabidae > Dromius > Dromius quadrimaculatus. The sequence goes on from OZ022324.1 coordinate 26,325,305, forward strand.
GTAGCAAAATCGGAGTGTGTCGTACCTGTCCTATTTTCGTGATCAAATTGTTTATTGCACTAGTTTCTATAGCCTTATAGGTATTGTTCTTCGATCGTATAAAAAGTGGTAGTTTTTTTCATAATTTTAGAGTAAAATGTAGGCTTTTATGGAAAACTGTGCAATAAATATTTTATTGCACACTTTTAATGCACGATTTCAGTAAAAGAGTCTATCAGTTACAAATATCAGATTTTTATCCATTTAGGGGATATTTTGAAACTAATCTTCAACACTAAAATCACTTTTGGACATTTTAAACTTCATACTTTGATTCGAATTTCTAAAGAAATAAATGTTAACTTCAACGAAAACAGCTAATTTTATAATATCGTTTCTTCAACTACTATTAGTTGCCGTCAGAGTAAAGACAAAATAAAAAAAAAATTATATTATTGACTGTTTTACGGCAATTAGGACGATCGAAGATGAAATATTGTAAGACACACGTGTAAAAAGTCTCTAATCCATTAACCAAGCTGCTGGTGCATTAAGGAGTACCTTTTTACACTTGTATCTTGAAAATCTATCAGCCGATGGATTCTCTTACTGAAATCGTGCATTGAGAATATGCAATAAGATTTATATCGCACAGTTTTTCATACAAACCTACTTTTCACATTAAAAATTATGTAAAAAATTGTTTCTCTTTATATGATCGTAAATAAAATGATATTTTATACTTGGATTGGTGAATTGTAACTTCGAGTATTTAAAATGTCTGACGTGGATATCACGTGTGAATTACTTGTACATCGTTGGAAAATTTTTTCTTGTAGGTACATCGTTGGATATATTTTTTGTATATAATAATACGATAATTAAACACAAAATTTCATCTTTCCACGGCTAATCGTTCTGGATTCATCCAAAAATTCTAAAAATCTATCAAATAAAGTGCGCTTTTGACCCAGTCGGTTGCTTTGCAAGCAGTAGATCATCATTCTTATGATTTTCAAGTTTCTGCGGCTAGCAGTTCTGAATTTATGCGCAAAATTAGATAAAAATTTCAGCTAAAGTGCATTTTCGGTTCAGTCAATTGTTATGAGAATAGTAGGCAATCAAAAGACTGTCTAGTAAAATGCACTTCCGACACAGTCGATCTCAATGAAAATAGGATATGAGCATCTAGATGGTATTGTTTTGAATACTGAATTTTAACATTCTACGTTCAATCGTTTTGGATTTATGCAGAAAATTCAAAAAATGTTTCGAATAAATTGCACTTCCGATACAGACGATTGCAATCATAATGCGATTTGTACAAATGCTATAGAAATGCTTAATACGAAATTTCAATATTCTACAACTGATTATTTTGAATTCATGCGAAAAATTCGAAAAGTCTGTTATATAAAGTGTACTTTTGGCTCAGCCGACTGGTACAAAAATAAATGATAAATAAATAGATGCTACAGTAATCTCAAATACTAAATTTCAGTATCCTACGGCTAATCATTCTAGATTTATGCGGAGAATTCAAGAAAAGTGCCCAACTATACCCTAGAGTCCTAGATCCTAGACCAGTCTTGAATACAAAATTTCAACATTATACGTTCGACGGGTTTTGAGATTTGCGAGTTACGAACGCACATACACACACACATACGTACCGACATCAAGCCGAAAATAGTCAAAATAGATTAGGAGATACTCAAAACGAACATTTCCATTAAAATCTCGAAATTTACTTTGTACATGTAGATAAAAAGACCTGAAATAGAGGCAATTAGGCACTGCTGTTCATTATATCTCCTTCCATTTATTTAAAACAGTGATTCTAAGCCTCATTTACAATACTGAATTAGTAGTTAGTATTGATAGTTATGGTAAGTGATCAGTATTTATACTTTCAGTTTTAAAGAACAGCGTTTACAATGCTCCAAATTAACCTGTTATAATTATAGTTTCTTTCGTTGATAAAGTGTACTTTGGCTCCAATTTAGGACTTTATAGAACATTTTTTAGATGTTTTTAGTATCAAAAGTAGTATTGTCACGAGACACGAGACCAGTCTCGGTCTCGTCTCATCTCGCTTCAAAAAGTCGAGACGAGACCATAGAATGGGTCTCGAGCCAAAATTCGAGACCGAAAAAAGACCACAATTGAGTCTCGGCGAGAGTCTCGCGAGACTCTCGACGAGACTTGTATCATAATTACTTAAAATTCATTTTCAAGTCAAATCCAGTAGATTTATTTCGAAAGCAAAGGTGAATACTCACAAACTGCAGTAATAATAGTTGAATTAAGATGTTGACTGAAAACTAAGTTCCCGATTGAGACAATCATTCTTTCTACCGCTTTTTCAGAATATTTACATCATATTCAGCCTACATAAAAATATTTTTCTGTAATTTTTTTTTTCAAAGTAGGTCATTTGGATCCATCCTGCGAGAATGATTCTAGTAGAAGTGTAAAATAGGATATTTAAATGATTGTCAATTGTTTTTCCATAAATTAGTTGAGTAATGTCCAGTTTGGTATCAATCTAAAGCTCTCAGGGAAATGGGCTTAGTAGACAAATAAAATAAATAATCAGTGGAATCCACGTTACCATCTTGAAGTCATACTTACGGTGATCAAATGTCAAAACTGTATGTTTCAATGGATTAAAGAGTTTGAAAATCTAAAAAAGGACTCTCCATTTTCAAAAATACCTATTTTATGTAAGGACATAGATATAACCGTCATCCGTCACTTGAACAATAACAGCTGACACTTTGACAATGGCAGTTGTCATTTCAAAATATGCAATTGATTGATGCGACACTGAATCTATGAAACAGCGATGAAACCGGTCATGAAATTTCTGGTTGGGGAAGTACTGTGTGACCGCAGCAGATTTTATATGATAAGATTGTGTAACAAGACGTATCCCAATACTAGCACAATATTTTAATTTCACAAAAAAATTATCGATATAATGGAAGAAAATATATAATATAAATAATTATATCAGATCAGGCTGGACTGGGCCACAGGAAAGAGAATCAATACTATTTTTTCCATAAATTTCAGTTATTTGAACCACATAGCTCGTTATTCACAGTTAATAATATAATCTCAATTGAAAATTTGGGTTTTCTTCATCCACCTCTGAATTTGGTGGTTAACACATCGCAGACAATGCGTAAACTGAGCACCTCAGATCTACTATCAATTCATATGAATGCTTTCGTACCCTGAATTTAGTTTATGAATTTATGTTGAGAATCGTAGAAGACATACAGTGTGGCGTGAAACACATGCGAACTAGCATTATGAAATTCGAGAAATATTTTTTTCAACTCAACGATTCTTGACTTGAAATATGTAGCCTCAACCTCGTCATAATGCTTAAGTTCACACATTTGTTGCATGAAACTATTACCTTTTTATTTTGTCGAATCCTCGTGGCTCCAGGGATCCTATTCTAATTCATAGAGACAGCTTGGAGACAGATCGCAGTCTCAATGTCAATGTTGTTATGTCATAGTTACATTTGTAGGAACTTGAATATTCTATGTTGGTGCAAACAATATAATTCACCACTTTATGCTGGCTGTTAGTTGAGAACGGTGCTGGAACTCAGATTCAATTTATGTTTAATCATTCTTCTGTTTAATTATTATTTACAATAGAATAATTTTATTCCATTGTTACTATTTCATGACATACGAATGTCAAATTTGACATCAAGCTAAGGAAACTGACTTGACTCTCTCTCTCTTAATTCTGGAAGACTATTTTCAACGGTGGTGACATTGAATCACTTCTCATTGTCCGATAGGTGGTTCATGTGCCTAGAGTCAAAAGATAGTCTTCACAAATTAGAATATTGAACACCAAAGCGATTTTTGATATTGCAAATTCGGCGTAGGCTGTACGCCATGTTTATCCAACACGCAAGCGCGTTGTACACGTGATCATAACTCTCAGAGCTGCTCAGCAAGATGAGAATAATTGTGTAATGCGCGAAATTTAATAGACACATTATTTGTAGCGTAGTGTTTTTGTTGTTCTCAACGATTGTAAGATGAGCCAGAAGCTCACGTTTGGGAGTTTATGACAAGCTATGAAACATAACTGCGCATCACATAGAAATTCATATTTTTATTAGAAGTCATAGCAAATAATGATCAAGTAGAAGGAATTGATTTATGCATGTAAGAATATGTAATTTTGAAAATTCATGGCGAGACTCGAGACCGAGACAAGACTGACCTACTCGATACCAAGGCGAGACCGAGACGAGACTGAGCTAGGCGAGACCAGCACGAGACCGAGATGAGACTCACTGGAGTCTCGTCTCGTGGTAACACTAATCAAGAGTCAGAATAAAACGTTTAAGACAAGAAAATGATGAGCTAATCTTAATTTTATTATCAATCTAGAGTCTTCAAATGATCAACATAATAAGGCCCGGTTACACAATCTTTGGTTTATCATAAGCCTAGCTCAATTTCCTTAGTTGCAATTGTTTCAACAATCGTCACCTAGGTAATTGAACTATACGCTTAGGATAAACCAAAGACTGTGCAACCGGGCCTAAGTAATATATTTTTTAAAATTTGATGTTGATTCATTTCGTACAGATCTCATAGCAAAAATAGACAGAAGTCAGATGTCTAACAAATTAAAAAGAAAATATAACTACCCGTTTATCTCTTTCTTTTGATTGGTCGAGCCACTAACTACTAACTGAGAAGTTAGTGCAGAGCAATACAGGGTTAATTTTGTTGTTGTGAACGCTAAAAATGCATGATTGTACCTGTCAAACATCTAGCACTAATTTTGTGTTTTAATAGTGCCTCTATTTTAGGACGTAGGTGGAAATATGGATAGATATACATAGCTATCTGTTTGTTAGCTTAAAAATACTCAATGCTTAAACTTAAGGAATGTAGATTTTCAAGAGCTGCTGAGTATTTTTTTTCTGAAGAAGGGTTGGTAGGCCATATAAGTTGCGGAAATACTGATCTAAAATGTTTCACTCCTAACCAAACTATTCTAACTCATAATAACACATATGACGTATTGTAAAAGTATAATTTATTATATAATATGGTAGTTTCTTAGTAAATAAAATATTTAAATCTCACATAAAGAATAAGCTCTCTTTGATTGTTGGTTTTTGCTGACCAAGCACGATCCTCGATTTTCAAATCCTCAAACTTCGACAGCAATGGAGTAGGCTGGTATGGAACCAAGGGTCGTCGACCTGCACGTGTTCCAGTGCTCCTGCGAGTGCGGATGCTTGTTTCGGACACTTTCACATATCTTACATAGAGATAGACAATGAATGTTATAGTTGGGTTATCTGTGGAATCTATATCTAGATTTATTAAGGAGTGTAGTGGTACCTATTCCAAATTATCTGATTTGAATTTATACAAAAGAAATATGAAATATAATTTCAGACTCTATGAGATATACAATCTTGCTTTATTCAAGGCTATTTGTTTTTGCTGTGAAAAATATTAATCAAGTAGATAACTTTTTATCTTCTTCACAAACAGGAAATAGGAGAAAATGCATCAAGACGAGAATATAATTTTTGTGTATAAGGAAAGAACTTTTAACTTTTTAAAATAGCGTTATTGTTATATCCATTGTCCACAAATAATTCTCTAGATTGTTACTAAAATCTGTAATCTTTCATGCCTTATCTTTCTTCTTATTTTCTTGATAAATGTAAATAATACATACTGCGACAGAAAAGTAATGAAATCGTTCGTGCGAGAGCGCTGTGAACATTTCGCAACTAAAAGATAGATTATATAAAATTTATTAAAAATTGAGAAAACGTAATAAAATTGACTTATTAAAGCCATGTTTTTATAGAGTTCAAAGCATTTTTAGAAGACCGAAAAAGTGTGAGATACAAATTGCATTCTAGTAGACTCTTCTCGGCAAAAAATCGCCATTCAAGCTTCTATAAAAACGGACGATCTGCTGACGAATAACATTAAATACTAGCGAAAGAATGATTTATCAATAAATAACGAAGAGCAGTAGGAAAGTATATATCCAAACATAATTGTATTTCAAAGGTTGTTTACCAGCACAATACCCTTAATCTATTTTATCGCCAAAGAGAAAAATACTTTTTTTATTAATTCTTCACTATCATAGAATAAAACTTTCTCGTTTTCTATTTAAGATTTCAGAAATACGTCTATTTAATTCCAGAGAAATATCGTTTTGACTAAGCTTGCTGACTAGTTTTGAATTTCTTGATGATTTATTATCCTTCCACAACATTAACTTTGTTTGATTTTAGGGCAGTAATAAATTCGAATGTAATTATTGATTGCTTTCTTCTCGAAAAAAATACTTTTCAAATTTATTTGGGAGCATGGCTAAGTCCAGCTTTGCCTATCTTTTCTCGAAAAAATTTGGCATATTTTTGAAGTCTCGTACCTTTGTTATGGATGAGACTTATTTAGATCTCAAATTTTCAGGATAAGATGAAGTCCCCAAGCTTATGTGATGTACCAAATTACTTTGTAATTTATCAATACGAAAGCTCAATAATTTCGAGATTATGATCATGAAAACCATTATAATTATTTTCGCAGACAGAGACATCGGTAACTTGGTATGCAAGTTGAACATCCCGTACAAGTAAAGAAAATTAAAAAAAAAGGTTGATCTTTCTATCTAATCTCTCAAAGTAGCGAAGGAGTGCAGATTTCTGTAGGCATAATAAAAAATAATCTTTAAGAAAAAATTCAGAATGTTGGATATAAGAAGAGGAAAACAAGAGCATTCTACAAATAATACGATATAATTGATATTTTATTATTATCAGTTGTTCTCATTCCACTGCTGCTCATCGACTTCCCCCACATCGATGATATAGTAGTACTGAGAAAGAACAATTTTTCTTAGGAAGCACTATGAATCCTCAGAATAATTGAACTTGGCGATTTAAGACAATTCCGTCTTTTTTAAAACCATTTCTTAGATTTTTTCAATTATTCCCGTCGTTATTGCATTCAAGATCTTTCTTAGACGTCTTTTTTTATTTTTTGAAAAAATTCTTTCATAATTATTATACCTGGTAATATAGAGCAGATGATTCCTCGTACAAGAATATTGATTGCTATAAATGTCTTCGGGTATTTGAAAAGTCTGTTGCAATAAACTACATGAAAAATGGAGCTATTTGAACAAGATTTCATAATAAAAATTAGGGATACTTAGGTATATTATTTTATATAAGGGGGAATAAAAAAGTAATTTTGGTATCTCTCGTGGATTTAAATCAATTCGAAGTTCATGAGATTTTTCTAAGAAATCATACATGTGGAAAATCTAAAAATTATATAGCAATTCTCATTATCAATTGGTTCTGGTGCCTTATTTCTTTTCCTTGAAACAAATTTCTACTGAAAAGTCATTATGAAATTGTAGATAACATTGAGACAGGGATTATACTTATCAGTTTCCATCATTATTACAAAGGATAGCAACTACATTCTGATGGTGTGTTGGTGTGTAATCACCTGAAGGATGATGATGATAATAACCATTTGTTAGTGAATCTTAAATAAAATGGTTTATAGTGACAGTCTGTGAACAAAAAACAAAGCTGTCTACAAGAAACTTCCTCACAATTATATTTTGGGAATACAAAGAGATTTTTCACACGGCTTTTCTGGTCAATAGGAAACTATTGATGTTGAATTTTATCGTTCTTAAAGATGAAAAATATGGTCGTGCTATTCGAAAATGTAGAAGCACACACAGCCACCATCATTCAATGAAATTGAATAAATTCCATTGGTCGTCACTCAAAGAACCTTCTGAAAGATCCGGCACAGTTCCATTGACTATATTCAGGCTTGTCAAGGAGGTTGCGCTTCAAAAACATGTCCAAGCTTTCACGCAATTAATTTCATATGCTTTTATCTTTATTGTATGAAATCGGTATCGAAAGTCATCTATTCTACCACAAAAAAAAATTGATTAAGGAGAGCAAACCAATAGAGCACCTAGAAGTGTGCTCGTGGACTTTTTTTAAGAATAAATAGATATTATTATAGCAAAAAGAAAAGTGATCTAAAAACAGTGGAGTGATGATTTGATAAGAGGGAGGAGGGACAATGACTCTGCTGCACTTTCCCTCCATTTGACTAATAAACATATGTATATTTCGAATTAAATTAATTTTTCGTCCCCATAGTCCCATTAATCAAAGAAAAAATAAAAGTATTTGAACATGGTTAACATTTATTATTACTGGACAGTAACAAATAGAAAAATATTTATTATTCACAATCATTATAGTAATGCGGCAATTCCTAATTTTTTGGAGGTTGGGAAGTATGTAATTTCAAACTGCAATGACTATCTCACTTCCATCTCTTGGGTGGGAAATGTTCATACAGGGTTGCCTAGCATCAGTCATAAATCTTTGTTGCAATAAAATAATCCCTGCTGTCAAAAATACCGATCATATTATATAATGATTCAAATAAAACAATTAATATGGAAAATAAGCGGAATTATGTTGCAATTTTGTGTAAATTATGAGCAAAATCGCCATGAACTTACATCCGTAACACTTTCGTTCAATTCGGGGCAAGTATATAGCTCCATTTCACTGTTATAACTAATTGATATCTGCACTTATCACAATTTCAATAGATACACGTATAAATAACTTGATTCATAAATCATAAATCCTACAAATGTCAAATTAGTTAAATTTTCAAAACATTCTTGTTTTCATAGACTACTACATCAATTTATTTTGTTGAAAAAGAACGAATTCGGATCAATCATTTCTCGGAAAACTGGGGATGATTGTGAATAAAATAGTATACATTCTTCGGTGAAGATTTCATATCAACCTCGAGCTATATCTGATCCTCGAGGCTTCGCCTCTCGGTCATATAATAAGCTCTCGGCTGTAATGAAATACTTTCCACCTCAGATGTAATATACTATTTGTATAGTACAATTATATAAGACATGATCAAGGCAAATATTGCATGATTTTTGGCATTTGATTATGTCAATTTTGGCAAAACCCTTATGTCTGTGGTCTTAGTAAAAAAGGCGTCATTGGAAAATATGTGGCAAACCGCCCTTGTCGCCCTCCTCGTTTCGCTACTTTATAAAAACAAAAGGTTAAATGCGTATTTGTAATAATTTAGACAATACAATAATGCAAATCCAACTTGAGGGATTGAATTGTCTTCAGGATAATAGTTAGCGAATAATTCAATTACAATAATTTATTCAGAAATGTAACTGAACAGTAAAAAAGATTCGATGTATTTAGTATTTACTTATTTTTAAAAACAACTCAAGCAGAAAAACAATGCTAATAAAACTCCTGAAAACATCAATTTTCCATTACAAAACTCCAATGTTTACTTCTGAATGGCGATATCAGTTAAGTCACTTATTGTTTTTGAAAATCTCAGTAGGTGTCGAGAACAATAGAAAGCGTAGACTCCATGACTCAGTCTGTAAGTATGCATAATATTTACATTAGCAATGGGTGCGCGTGTTCAGAATTTTTAGAAACTCTGGTGTGGTGATACTTTATACCGTCTATGGATTTACCATATCAATTATTATTGTGCTGTGTATATGGTTTCTTAGTTTATACATTTCCAGAGACGTACACGTGAAGATTTTGAATGTACATCCTTTCACTCCGATGATGTATATTCTGTTATGGACTAACGCTCCAGATTCTATTTTTGACAATTTTCTTTCAATAATTTCCCTATTTAGACCTTCATTATTATCTCCTGAAGACCTGTGGATATTGAATCATCAATCACAGGCAGAGCTCTACGATCCTAGGAGTTAATATATTTTAAACTTATCTAGTTAATATTTGTACTTTTATTTTTGTTGTCTTGACAATTTTGTTTATCATATTTATATTTCTTTACACTTGGAAAAGGCAGCACTTTGCTGTTGAAACGTTGTGTTTCTAATTAATTCACAGAACTTATATCCCAATAAAACATATTTATTCAAAAGCAATGTTAGTTGGTAAAAAAAAAGTGTAAAGAGTGATTGGGTAATAGAAGATTGTCATATAGAAATAAATAATACTCATGTTGCGATTGTATCGCAAATTAAATATTTAGGTATAGTGGATGACAAATTAAAATTCATTGATCATATAGATTACATAAATAAAAATTATGTAAGAAAATAGAAAAAAAAAATTGGGAGTTTTATATAGGATCAGTAAATGTCTAAGTATATGGTGTAGGAAGACAATATATAACACCATCATTTTACCGCACTTCAATTTTTCTGGAACTTAATATATTTATGTAATCAGCATGACAAGGATATTGCAACGTCTGCAGAACAGAGCAATGAGAATAATATTGAGCTGTGAGCGTTACTGCAGTATAGGTAAGATGATGACTCAATTAAACTGGTTGCCGATAAATAAATTTATTGAAATGAGAAACATTATATTCATACATAAAATAAAACTGGGATCAATGCCTTCGTATTTTACTAATGCGTTAATATAATCTGATGAAAATCATAATTACGGTACCAGAAATGCAAAAAACTTTAAATTTAACGAATCTTTCTCCATGGCACTAAAAAACATTTTGAATACATCTTGACAAACCCGTGGCTTCGGTCATTTTAAACTCGACCTGAATTTGGCACAGATCTATTAAGCACGGGAAGCTAGCTTCAATAATTTTTGACATTACGGTCTATTTCCGTGAAGCTCTTATAGGATTACAATTTAAGCCTTCTGATTGGCCGAAACGCTAACACGATTCAATTACATTAAATACAGGACTTAAACAAGCTGCTGAAAATGAATTAAATAGACGGGAGCAACAAATATATATTCACATATTATCTGAATATATACATTGAATCTTTAAACTGCACTTTATTTATGATGATTGATGAACGATTGACAGTTTTGTGCTAGTATGAAATTGGTTCGTATTTTCACCAATCAGATTGCTTAAATTGTAGTCTCATAAGATCTTTGGACCGTTCTTCTCTGAAATAGACTATAGTAGGTAGATCACATTTATGTCGGAATAGTTTTTCTTTTTTTTTTCAAATTGATTACTGCTGCTTCAATTTGTTTTTGTAAATATTGTGTAATAATATGTAACTTGTTCACAAACTCTTTCGACACGTATTACTCCAAATAGTCGTTTCGTTTGTGCGTAAAGAAACTCGTGTCTAACATAGGTTGCCATAAATACGGGGACGTTGACCGGGATATTTAAAGAAAAAGTAGTGAAGGTAGAGATCAAAAAAGAACTTTTATTACAAAAATAGGCAACCTTAGTTGTACATAAATGTAAAACAAGTTATTTCTTTATTATTAGTCAAATTATTTCAAAATCAACATTATTTAAACAAGTATCTGTTTATATTTTTCTTATAATCAAATCCAAAATATAATAATAACAAAGTCAACACAAATATAAAATTTTCGGGCGGCCTCGATCTCGGCACCAAACTACCTGGATCTTTAATCCCCTACTCGAACTCGGCACTATGCTATGGATTAGGATTTGTGACTCAATCATTCTACCTGAGTGAAAATTTTTGGACACATGCGATTTTATATTAATAATAAGCCAGACTCAAATTTAGCCGTACTTTTAAACGAATCTAATCACACGTGTGACATCAGCAACTCAAAAGTCCTGCATATCTTAGACAAAATAATTTGTTTCCATTTGATGCAAAAGATTCCAATATCAAAAATACCTAAAAATAATAAATGTTCTAGTTTATCTAAACATATTCATATGTTTTTGTAATAATGTTGGTATGTACGGACAATGTATAGATAAATATTTTTTTTAATAATTTTTTTTTTCTGAAGTTTCATCAAATATTATTTGCAGTAATATTTTTAATACAAATTAATTTTAAAATAAAATATAGAGACTTATAAAACCAAATCTTCCAGGTAGATCCTGGCTTTATTTAAAAATTGACAGTGCCGAGTTCGTGTGCGCCCCGCGCTAATCGGATTAGCATTGGTGCCGAGTTCATGTTCTTGGTGCCGAGTTCGTGTACGCCCAAATTTTCATCTATAAATGGCATTGTTCTTTTTTTTATTTGCTCTAATCTAAAAACTATTTGCAGCATATCAGTTTTAATACAGCTTTATCACATTATTTCTTGGAAATATTCTATGATTTTGTTATTTTCGTAAACAAATTATAAAAACAACACGTTGAAAAAAAATGAACAATGTCAATTGAAAACAAGCGATCAGCTAGTTTCTTGATCTCTAGTCGATGCAACTCTTTTTGAGTTTTCACGTAGTTATAAAAGTCATTGCTTGACATTATTTTATAGTTGTAAATGAATTATGACTTCCACCGTCCGCACAGCGAACTGGTTCCCTTCCTTATTTTTGAGGAAAATATCCAATCCGAGCATTGCGGCTCGGAATCGCAAAAAGATACTGGCATAGTTTAAGTAAATTTGTTTTTGTTTTTTTGTCCTCAGTCATTTAAAAAAAATATATTTCCATTTTTCTTGCACATTTTTACAATCCCATTCATCAGAAATTTCATTCGTACATGCATGCATATTAATCTAGTCCTGACCCCTACTAAATAACTATGAATTTCAAACCGGGACAATTTGCTTATGGGCTGGGACACCGGAACTTGTCCCGGCGTACCGAGACGTATGGTAACCCTAGTCTAACATGACATGCATCTCCGCCGTTTGGTCTATTCGCTTGAGAACAAACTACAGGTCAAACAATTTATTATTGCAGAATTATTCGTTATAATTAATTTATTATTCATCGCATCACTTAGACATACCTATATTTTGCGCACCTAATACAAAAAATCTGACGTGAACATCACGTTTTTTACGTGTACATCATTTGATATATACACTAATTTATTCAATAAAGTTTTCTGTCACTTCAGATTATAATTAATATAATTTTAACAATATATCGATATGTACAATGTCGAACAAAATCAAAAAATTGACAACAGATTATCATTGCCTACCTTATCATTTCAATTAACTGATTGTTTCATACGACAAATTCCGAATATCTATTATACATATAAACTGCACTTCCGGCTCAGCCGATCAACACAAAAATAGTAGGTAACTATTTTGATGCTACAACAAGTTCAAATACTAAATTTCAATATGCTATGGCTGATTATTCTAGATTTATGCAAAAATTTTAAAAACGTTTCAAGTACAATGCACTTCTGGCTTGGCCGATTCATACAAAATAGCAGATAATCATTCTAATACAACATCAAGTTCAAATACTGAATTTCAACATTCTACGGTTGGGTTTTAATACATTTTAAGACAGAGTAACAGAATATAGCTATACAATCCTGAATATGTATTCAATTGTTTCAAAACTCTATTTTGATAAAGATGGATACGTAGTGCATGAGGTTGCAAATTTCAACAATAGAGTTACAATTTAATACTATATTAGCAAGATCGTAATAATTTTTGAATCCGACAAAATTAAATTCTTGAACCACTTTTACTCATTTTGAGGCATATTGTTCCATGTTTCTTTCTAATAATTCCCGCAACAGGAAAAAGGAACAAAGCGCAATATTTTTTTTTTGAATAAGCCTTATTGCAAATACAAATAATACAAACCGTTATATTCGTGAAAATCGTATTTTGTTTCGAATTCGAATTTATCTGAATACCTAATATGTTCAACTGATGTTTTTTTCAGAACCAATTTTAACTGAATGCCTGAAGAAAAAATCCTGCAAAGAAAAAGTCCTTAAAATATTTATTTGGGAGAAGGATGAGTTGTATTATCACTAATAAATTATTATACATTCAGTCATACTACTTATTATTGAATATTATTCATATCCGTGAATAATAATAACTATATTATTCGTCATACTCGTATATAATTTTGAGCTACTGATGAGTAATGAGAGAAATATGGAATATTATCTAAACCATAAATAAATAATCAAAAATTCAAATATTTCTGTTTTGTGGAAGAAAGTTTCATTTGTGATATGGAGGAAATATTCTATTAGCTTGGAGTATTTTTTCTCGCCTTAAATCAGAAAATCTGAGTTAGAAGTTATAAAACAATACCACTTGAAATTTATGTCTAAATTTCGGGGTAATCTAATATTTTACAAATCGTTATTGAATTGAAGTATCTTATTCATCTAGGATTGTCCACGAAATAAGTGGTATGCAAAAAAGACTCTTACCTGAAAAACTGAAAAAAAATATTGTAAGAACCGATTCAGGTTTGTGAAAAATCCGGATTTTTCAAGATATGCCCAGCGCACTGGGTTTTTTCAAAATAAAAATTTATTACATTTTTCATGTAATACAAGTTGAAAATTATTACAAGAAACACTAGTTTATTACATTCTTTATTACAATATGATGTAATACGATTTTTTCTGTACAAGTTTATTCGTGATATTTTCATGCGAATACTCATCTTATGAACTCAACCAGCCCACCGTGCCGCTTGTGTTTTGATTTTTGGATGAACATATTATCAAGTTCGTAGCTGAGTTTCAAATATAATAGTCATCCTGCTGAAAGTAGAAGGATTTGGAAGAAATTCTTCAATGAATCCTTTAACATGCCTAAATTTTTAGGATAACTGTGTTTTTCCCACAGGTTTTTTCAAGTGGGTTTTTTCATGACAACCCTGAACCGATTGCATATTGTCTTTTCGTACGATTGAGAAGAGCAAGATGTTTTGCGGTTTTCTCGATTTTGGGAAAACGCGATAGTGTTCTTCAAGATACTCAACGGTAATATACCGATAGAGAGGTGTATTATCGATATACCGAAGAATTTCACGAATATACTTTTTGTCTTTTGGGGAATTTTTTACGAGACAAATTTGGGGATTCATAATCTGATAATACCCGAGAGCTTTAGCTCGAGGGATATTATCGTTGATTATAAATCTCCAAATTTGCCGAGTAAAAAATTATCCAAGACAAAAAGTATTTGAGTTAAATTCAAGGTATATGCGATATTATACCGAATCTTGAGGTGTATTTGCAAGGATTATTTCACAAACCATAAAATTTATTGATTGTTATATTTTTTATTATTTTTTAAAAAGCTACTGTGGTATATCGAGTTAGGAGAAAATATTATCGCGATATACCACGTTACCATGCAAAATCACTTGATTTCATTGGTTGTTGCTAAGGTGATGAAAATATCCGTTTTGAGCATCCCTGAATCCATTTTGACTATTTTTGGCTTGATGCCGGTACGTATGTTCGTGCGTGCGTGCGTGCGTGCGTGCGTGCGTGCGTGCGTAACTCGCAAATCTGAAAACTGGTTGAACGTATAATGTTGAAATTTTGTATTTAAGACTGGTATAGGGTCTAGTTGTGCAACTTGCATTATGGTTCCAATCGTCTGTACCGGAAGTGCACTTTTCTTGAAACTTTTTTCGAATTTCTCTAATAAATCCAGAACGATCTACCGTAGAATGTTGAAATTCAGTATTTGAACTTGATGTTCTATCAGAATGGTTATCTGCTATTTTTGTAAGAATCGACCAGGCCAGAAGTGCATTTCACTTGAAACCTTTTTTGAATTTTTTGCATATAGAATGTTTTGCCATAGCATATTGAAATTTCGTATAAAGAACTTCTATAACATCTTAGTGTATATCTTCCATTATGATTGCTATCGGGAACCGGAAGTGCACTTTACTTGAAACTTTTTTTAAAATTATATATATATATATATATATATATATATATATATATATATATATATATATATATATATATATATATATATATATATATATATATATATATATATATATATATATATATATATATATATATATATATATATATATATATATATATATATATATATATATATATATATATATATATATATATATATATATATATATATATATATATAAAAGTAAATTAATTTTTTTCAACCGTCTGGCTTATTACGGATTCGCCAACTAGATTTACATTCAGTATATATATATATATATATATATATATATATATATATATAAGGAAACAAAAATAACGCAGGTTAAACAGTCAAAAATTTTTTTGTGAGTGGGCTCAAGTAAAAAACGCTCTTTTAGATTAGTCAAGCTTTCGGTCTTTAATTAAAACCATCCTCAGGACTCTAGAATTCATAATAAAACAGTTGTTATCAATCACAAATTTTTTGATAACAATTTTAAAAAACATTTTTTTTACTTACATCCAGTGAGATTCCAAAAATAAATAAATTTTCATCACAGATCAACATATTTGTGCAAGAATTGGAAATACATGTTAAAAATTTGAACAACAATTGTTTTTCAAAAAGTAAAATTTAGTCACATGTTGGACCACCAAACGGAAACATCGGGAGTTGAACAGACAATAATGCCTACGGTCAACGTACACACCTCGGGTCAGAGGCCCTCGGAAAGTACACTGTTGACGTCAGGCATAATTGTCCTTCTAACACCCTTGATATCTTAATTACTATAAATATTGGCTGTCAAAGAATTATACACTTGACTTAAACCTAATGCTTGAATTTTCCGGAGCCAAGCTTGCCCTAAATGAAATCTGCGCCCAATGATTTTAATACTCGGTCCTACCTTGCGAACAGCATTATGAATTGCACTTTCAAAATCAATAAATACTTGCTGTAGATCGAAAACCAAATTAAGTTCCATACATTTTTTTGTGAGAGCTTTTTAACTGGTAGCAAGCAAAACACAAGCGGTATTTGGATTAAAAGTGAAGGTGGAGGAACTCAGCTATGGAATTATCCTTCCAACCTTATGGTCGAGGATTAAAACAGGTAAAATTGTAGGAACACCGGTACTCCCGAGAGATCACCTCTTGTAACAGGTACCATTTTAGGAAACAAAAGTTAGGATATCAAATTCCACTTAAATTTCCACTGTTATTTTTTAATGTTGAATTACATTATTACATTCATAACAAAAAGGTTATATCATCATGAATATGCTAACTACAGTGTCAAAAGTAGATATAAACTCCATGTCTATTGTATTAGCCTCGAAATGCACATACAGAGCTAATTCCTACATCGATTAAGAGCCCTCCACGCTTTTCTCTCCTCCACAAGAGTGTGAAATTGTATTTGTTGTAAGAAAATCAGATTGACAATATTTTGAAATTTTTTAAAATAAACTTGGATAGAAAAATCTTTTAGTCGTTTCTGTGTCTTGTTAATTTAATTTGTTCTATTTTTCAGCTTTAGACTTGGAGCTGTGTTCGAGCAGTGTCCAAGATGCTTTTGTTATCGCTGTGGAACAGCAGGCGCGCGAACGCCTCGAGCGCCTATCCGCCCTCAAACGGATTACCCCAGTGGACATGACCAAACTTTCACAACAGGTATATATCCAGACATCATAAAGTTCCTCAAATATAAATAATTAATCTATCTGTCCGGCATGATTACACTTTATTATAGTTTTAATTCAACCAAACATAGAGTGTGTTCCAAATAGAGTAAGTAGGATAACATGGGTATCTTCCTTATTATTTATGATAGAGATTTGGTTAAATCGCCAGTGATGTGCAATTTTTTGGGTTGATTTAGATGCCGTCAGAAAGTAACTCAAATTCGGTATGTTTTACAAATTATTTCAAGAAAATGGACAATCACTTAATCCTAAAAATTCTTTCTCCGTAATTGTAGAAGAAATTAAAAAAGTTTCAGATAAAAAGTATCTAGTTTGATGAGTTGAACTTGAAAATTATGTCAAAATGAAATTCAAGATGGCGGCGTTCGGGATATGAATAGTCACTTTATTTTAAATAGGCGTTATATTGGATTTTTATATTATTAAATAGTTTTTTTTTTCTTTTTTCAGACATATATAACAACTTATAACTAGATTGTTAATTATTCAAAATGATAATTATTTTAATATTAAATCAAGTAGTCATGAATAACAAAACTGATCATTCAAATAATTAGTATTTGTGTGCTGTATGAAATTGTAGAAATTATCTTTTAAATGATTAGAAATGCTGTCTTTTTCAACATTTGAACATTATGATCCTTCTGCTGGAACATATGCGACAAACATTCCAGAATGTAGAAAACCGGACATTAAAGAGTATGTAAGTTTAGACTCGCATATACAGCATTATGGATGTTTTAAAGAACTCAATCGAGACATAAATTTGGTCCCTGAAGAAGAGGAATTAACTTTAGCTTGTGTGAGAGTTAATTCAAAAATATTGACTCGAAATATTGAAGCTCAAGTTAACGTATCCAAATGTAAAGTATCAAGAATTTTTAAATTTTATTTTCACCCCTATAAATTGCATTTTGCACAGACTTTACGATCAACTGATAGTATCCGTAGATGGTTTTTGAACGAAATTGCAGAATATGATGATTTTATTAGTCACATTTCATGGACTGACGAACCCTACTTTTCTAATTGTGGATTATTTAATCGCTAGAATGAACTGTATTCACTAATGATACTGTGTTTCATTTTCTTTCATTTGTTTTCAAAATAAATTCTTAATCCAGGTATGAGTTGTTATACATGGCTGAAAAGAAAAAAAAACAATTCTATTCAATAATGTAAAAATCCAATATGGTGCCTATTTGAAATATGGAAATAATTATTTATATCTCGGAAACCGTCATCTTGAATTTCAATTTGACATCTTTTTCAATTTTGTTTCATCAAAGTAGGTAACTTTTATCTAAAACTTTTTTTTGTCTCTTTACAATTACAAAGAATTATTAGAAATCAACGACTTTCGGTTTTTTTGAAATAATTTGTCAACCATTTCGAATTTGAATTATTTTCTACGGCATGAAACTATAGAGAATAGTTATTTATTCATTATATATTAAGTACAAAAAATGCTAGATTTTGGGAATAGTAGGAAAGTTTTCTGTACGACGGGAAGCGGAGTATAGCGATCTTACGAATCTCAAAATCGTATTTTTTGTACGTATTATACATAATATTATTTCTTATTTCGCACTTTATTATTGAATCGTTTGAAATTTTAGTGAAATTTTTGTTTCTGAATTATATAACGCTTATTCCAGAAGGTTTAAAATGATTATTTTAACATAAACATAAATAAAATTGATTAGTTATTTCATTTCTAATTTAATTCAATTGGAAATATCAATTCACTAGCTATTTTAGAAGTGAAATATTGTACTAACCTTCTCAATTTATTTAAGTGACAAGTGTCAAAACTTGAATTCCATATGCTTGGAGTCGTGAAAAAGGGTTTATAGCTACTAACATGAGATAGCCAGTTCCACCGTAATGATTGACGCATCAAATTAATACTTTATTGAATATTAATATTCAGATTAACTAGTAGTTAGGAGATACAAACTATGTAACGTGATTTACTTTTTGTACTTGTCCAATTAAAATCTATGCTTTTTGTACAATTATTATGGCAACTTGTTGAAATACCAAAATAGACTACTGATGCATGTAATGCAGTATCACAATATGGCGTCTTATGCAAGCTATTGAAGAAAAATTTATTTTTGGTTATATTTGACAATCTAAAACTAGTTGCGAATGATATATTTTTTTTTGTTTATAAAAATAAAAATTTACCGTAAAGAAAAAAAGACAACACAAGCCTTTGGAACAAATCAAAATAAAAAAATATTACACCTAATTTAGCTCTAAAAATTGAGTGGTAGAATTTTTGATAGAGCTACGTGAAGATATAACACAATAAAACACAGGAATAACCTTTTCTTCACTATGTACATTTCGGAGGTACTCCGATGATGATAGCTTTGCTATCGAAATGTACATCAGTCAATAGTTTAGTTGTGAAGAAAAGGGTTATTCCTGTGTTTTATTGAGTAGTAGAATTGATTTACATTTGCAATATTTATTTCCACCAATTCAGTATTTACTTGTTACGCCACTGTTGTTCTCTAAACTCACAACTTCCCAACTGGTGATTAATAAATTAAGGAATCACACGCACTTATATCTATGCCTGCGTTGTATTCAGAATAGTGTGGAACAATCGAGGATGTTCTTCTAGAATTTTGCTTGAACGATTCTAGTTTTTAATGAGAAAAATTCTTTATAATACTATTTAAAAGCTGTTTCCGCCCATCGCAATGATTTGGGCACTCATTATAGCTAGATACAATCAGAAATTGAACAGAAGCATGTGAATAATATCAAATGTATCTTGCATTCAACAAGATGATACCACTCGCAGCTGAGGAATAGATATCATAAAGTGAACGAGAGCTTGGAAAAGAACCTGGGATAGATATTGCTTGCTTAGATCGTTAGGCGTATCCAGGCGTTCAAGAAAATATTCTTGTATAACACCTAGCTCTACAGGCGCTTATCAATGATAGCAGAATGATGCTAATTCTGGTTCGTTCACAGATAAAATCAGATGCCTTCTCTCGTGCGCTGAAGATTGAGGCAACGAAGCTGGATTCGGAGAGTCGGCTTTATGTTCACACAACAGAGATTTATGCGAAGATGCAACAATGCGAAGCAACAGAAACATTACAACGGGTTTTGGATGAATTGTTGCCAAGAAGAATACACCGTTGCGCACAACTAGACATATTCGTTGTAAACAGAATAGGGTGGCAACGACAAAACTGACAACAACAGTAACTTTAGTCGTTCGACTCAAGAATATCGTCTAAATCACATCTAAGAGAGTTCTCGAAGAGCTTCACAAACTGGTAGCAACATCTAGCTGGAATTTGGATAAAGAAAAATAATCAAGATTTGTTAAACTTCAACGAATATACCAGATTTTTAGATCTTGATAATTTGGATATCGGAGACGATCTAAAAGTTGGATCTTATGGACTATTTGAAATACCTCATCAATGGAAAGAACATTGCAAAATGAAAGGGGCCTAGAGAACCAGAATAAACATTGGAACGCCAAGTAAACAAGATAAGTGTAACAAACTAAGTGAAACGTCTGAAAATTGGACATTCCTGCCATATTTGTCCTTCAAAATTCAAAAGAAAACTTCTCAGTACTTATGTATTTATGGAAAATCAGACCGATTTGTGTGCATTTTTGTCGTAAAATTATTGTATTTGTTAGTTTCAGTTTAATCATATTTTAAATATAAATGACAGATTCATTTGAATTAAATTATGTATTTTAACTGAGCCTCTGCAAGGGCACTAGCAATATTACCGTTTTATTGATCTTTACACCAATATTGGAGTTAGCGGTGAGTCCGACAAGCCGCACTTGTCATAGGTACCAACATACTCACCATAAGTATCAACATATTAATGACAAGTGCGGCTCACCGTTACCCCCAATATTCATGTCCGACAATATTTTTTTTTCATTTTATAATCAAAAAAATCTTTCGATTAGTGTAAAGATCAATAAGACAGTAATATTTTCAATTAAGTAGCCCTCGCTGAAGAACGCCCCTAAATCTAGAATTTTGACAAATGAAAAAGTTGTCGGACTCATCACAATGAAGCCACTCACAAAATTTCAAGTAAGTGGTAATCAACGGAAAATGAATACGCTCTCTCACGGACTACACGCTACAACGGTTAAAAAAATTATTTACTGTAGCTGCTAATGTCAAGACATCTTCCATACGGCTTGCGGAACAAGGGAAAGAACCAACATAGTCCAGCATAAAATAAATACGAATGAAATACTTTCAATCCGTTCATGAAGGTCAACTAAAAAACATGATAAAAAAAGATATCTATCAGTTTCCTCGAACAGACAACATTAGCTGGATCAACGATCCTCTCAACATTAGACCTGAAGAGTGGATACTGGAAGGTGGATTTATCTTTTGAAGATCGAGCGAAAACTGCGTTTTCTGTCGGTTGTGGACTATGGTTTAGAACTTCATGACATCATTGTGACTGGAAAAAATTTCGGAGGCCAGTGAAGAATTTAGAGGAAGTTTAAGTTTGAAGTTGTGAAACATGTTGTCTCCCGGGAAGGATTAGCCGTTGACAAAGAGAAAATGATAGCAGTGGAAGAATGGCCAATACCCACGAATATACAGAAATTACGAAGTTTACTTGGTCTCTGCAGATATTATCGGCGATAGTGCTTGGATTTTTCAATCCGTAGAGACACCTTGCTGGAAAAAGGCGAAAATTTGTCTGGAAGAAATAATTCGAAGATGCTTTCAACTGCTTTTCTCTGGCGAAATATGAATTTGTTCTTGATATTCTAAAGCCAGACTACTGCGTGCTCGGGCAAGCAACATTCACCCTCAGCTGAAATCGTCTTGATTCGTCCCTTGCCACACATATTATTTTTCATAATACCTGCATTGAAACTTTCCATATTACAAATTTGTCATAAGAAAGTAAATATTTTTCTTTTGATTTTACAGGTTACAAGTCGAGAGTACCTGCTTGTGATTCATCAATAAGATGTTGTGGTGTACTTGAAATTGTCGCATTAATACTTTTTTCCTTGAAACTAATCGTCTTTTCAATTCAATTCACAATACAGCAACTGTCAAATTAACTGAGGTTATATGATTTTCATTTAGAGATTGACAATGAACAAATGCGACTCTGCGAAGAATAAAACGACGTGAGAAACAAATTCAGCGGGCAGAAACAAGCTTGTTTCTTCCCTAGGGCAAAAACACGCTTGTTTCTTCCCGGCTACACTGTTTGAAATTGTCTTGTTTTGACTGACAAAACAGGCGTTGAAACGCGTTGTTTCAATGCAGGTATTATGAAAAAGAGAGTTAGCCATAGTAAAATCCGTAGTACATTTTTGCAAGCTGAGAACGAACCATGTTGCTTTGGAATAGCTGCAAGACTGACTTGGATTTGGAATATTCGATGGAATGGACGAAAATGAAAGATGTTGCACGATATTCGCAGAACATAAATTCATACTAAGCGCAGTTGGACTCTATTTCTGGTTGAATGGTCTCTTGAAACGTGTATTGGAAAGCTCCGATGGCACAGAGAAAGAATGCAGATCACGATTCCTAGAAGACGAGTATCAGAAATAATGGAATAAGACATTTAGAGTGAAAAATAATTGCAGAATCTACAGGAATCATTTAACTGAATGTATTATAAATCAAAAAACAGTATAAGAAATGTAAGGTCTTCGTATCCAATAATAGACCACACAGATATCGAGGATCCCCGATGCGTTAATACCATATAAGGAGTCCATTTTAAGAGGATTGCTATTGACGAACCCGGTCCCTTCCCTGGAACCAGATGTGAAAGTAAATACATCGTAGTTGTAATGGATTAATTTAACAAGTGGATAAAACTGTGCTCTGCCAAATCAAGAAGCTCCTACGATAGCGAAAACCCTTGTCGAAGAATGAATCTGTCGATTTGGCATGGCGATTGCCGATAGAACTGCAGAATAAATATTCAGTACACAATAACTGGTGTTACACATTCACAGTCAGATGGTATGGTTGAACTGAAGATGACTTCGTCATCGATCTATGAAGCACAATTTATTAAATCCAAGTGCGCTGTAATATGCAAATCACAATCGACAGAATGAAGGATACTTTTGAATAAGAGCTGAAAATGGCGAACATAATACTGGAATTTCATATAGTTATTAAAGCTTCAAAGCGCAAAGGCCAAGCTCCAGACATCATGCAAGGGATCTTATGAAATCATCAATTGGATCAAAAATGTAACCTAACGGATCCGTGAGAAGACTGGCGGAAAATATGGCGTTGTGGATCTCTTGGTTTAATACGGTTTAAATCGAGAAGCACGTTATTGCTTGATCAGAGAAGAGGAACTCTACCTATTCCAATAATTTGCTTACTGTGTAACCCAATATCTATAAATGTCTCGGAGGATTGTCATATTTTTTCAAGAAAAAATTCGGCCAGTCTGACAAGCTACAAAGATAACAGCCCGAGATTGGAAATATACTACAACTGAGTGACGAAAAATCTATTATTTGATGATCAAATATCTGTCAGAGAATAGTTCAACTTATCATGTCGTATCATGCTTAACACACAGAAGAAAACATTTTCAATGAATATCATGAAATTGATAATACCGAAGACAGTCTGTAGACTTGATGACTTGAAGGACTTGAATGGAGGGCTTTCCAGAATATGTTGGCCACCTGAGTGGTACGCCGGACTAATGAAGACAATAGGTTGTTATTTTTTAAAGGTTCTGTTAGTATAGACATACATGGCTTAAGAAATTTTGAGTTTCGTGACGCAACCATTAAAGAAGAGACAAAGTAACGAATTATTTTACGTTAAAATCTCGATGCATTAGCGCAAAAATTTAAAAGCTATCCTGAATTATAATATACACATACTCATATATATATATATATATATATATATATATATATATATATATATATATATATATATATATATATATATATATATATATATATATATATATATATATATATATATATATATATATATATATATATATATATATATATATATATATATATATATATATATATATATATATATATATATATATATATATATATATATATATATATATATATATATATATATATATAAATGCTCATGGTTTACGATTGACGCAGTTTATAATATGATAATATGATTATCAACAAGATATTCTGTTATTGCATCTGTTTCACTTGAAAATTTCATGTTATTTATTATTTGAGTTTATATTCGAGAAGCCATTAATATATTTTTGATTCAATGATCTAATTGAATTTGTGTTTGTTTTAGTAACTATTCCAATTACGTGCTTTGAATGTGGTCAGTCTAATTTAGTAAAGCACAGCTTTTCAGATGTTCAATTTATTGAATTAATCTGGTAGATCAACACAATTTAGATTGGAAATTGTACAGCGTGTTTTGAGCGCATGTGTTGAATAATTTCCTGCACTATATTTAATGAAATAAAATTAATAAATGTATGATGAACGAATTGCCTGCAATTTGAAGTTTGTGTTACATGGTGCAAGCCACTTTGGAAACAAATTAGGTAAAGTTAAATTATTTAAGAACAGTGCTCAAAATACAACACTGAAACACTTCTAACAATATAGTTATCTGTTTAAGTAGTTGGGAAAGTAGCACATTTATTTCAAAAGCCGAATTTTCATAGTTGAGACGGAATGAGGCAATAATAGCTATTTATGTAATTAGTATATAATATAGAACTTTATTGGACGAGCCGCTGGTTATGGACGAGCGAGCAGCGCGAGCGAGTCTAATAAGGAAGGCGAGTCTATAAAGTTTGTTTATGTACGAATTACATACAAAGCTTTATGTTCGGCTGCTCTAAAGACGCGGGATATCTTCTGGAAATATTTCTTGACTTTCCTATTCAAAAATTCGGTAAGTATAACTTGGTGTGCTTTGCTAGTGTTGCTATTGTTACAATTGTTTTTGCTGTTTGTTTGCAGATGTCAAAAATAATAAATACAATTTAGTAGAAGAAATGAATACTTTAGAAAGTGTAGAAGAGATTAAATACGATAGAAAAGAATAAATGGATAATTCAGAAAGAGTAGAAAAGAATAAATACGATAGAAAAGAATAAATGAATACTTCAGAAAGCGTAGAACTGCATGCAGCAAGTGCCAAAGAATTACAAATATTGAGAGAAAAATGTTTTTGCAACAAAAAGAATTTATCTTCGGGTCTGAATATTCGCGACAATATTAATTGTGTCACGAGTATTCATTACAATAATAAATGATATATTGATTTAATTGTTTGAATTTATTTCATGTCAATAAAAAAATATATTTTTGTGACATTTTTTTGACAGTGACAGTACCGTCCAATTATATAAAGTAGAAGTCCTAGTCCAATTAAATGGCACATCATGGGCACTAAATGCAATCATAAACTACATGATTATAATGCAGTCGAACATAAAACTTATTTTTTGTCTGTTAAATGCAATGCATGATTTTTTTGCCAATTTTAATTATTATAACAATAATTCTGGGAATCATAATTACTTAAAATTACTGTTTAAATACAATTTCTATAACTGTTACATCTTACACCTTGAGTATCGTGAATATACTTAATTTATGAATAAAATAATTAAAGAGTGTCAAAGGAATACTCATATAATCTAATATAAAACTGATTTATTACCGAATAGATGTTCGAACTTTTGAAATGGTAATCTTTCTCTTTAATATAACGTAATAATAATAAGTATTATAAGATGAAATCGTGCAAAAATTTATTCAAAAAATTGCCCATTATTACTGCAATATTAAATTTAAGAATGCTTGATTTATATGGCTGCCTTAAATGACGTAGTAATAAGCTAATCATCACTGAGTACATTGTGTTCTCCCTGTTCTAGAATAGGGATTAGCCTCACTGTCCCAGAATAGAATTAATTACGAGTGATGCACTATGATTTTACTGCTTATGCTGGTTTCAAACTACGTACGTCATTGTAGATGAGAGTAAACAATATATAATTTATTTTATAGTCATTTAGCATCATAATGTTATGATTGCGACACAGAAAATCGTGTAATGTTATATATTATGGCAAAGAAGTGTCAAAATCTTCATGACAACGAAATAGATAAATGTCAAAAATTACTTATTTTTATTTGTAGGTATTAACATAGATTGTACAAGTTGTATTTCCAGATATAATATTCGTATCCGACATAGAAGATGAACTTGAGCAAATAACAGAATCATTTGTTAAAGAATAGTATATTCCGATACAAGTGCGGAATGAAGATCATTCCATGCGAATGTGAATAATTCAGCCACGAGACGAAGTCGAGTGGCAGAATTCACTTGAGCATGGTATGATCGATTTGCACGAGTGACGGATGTTATTTTTTCTACAGTCAAAGGTGTTCATGTGAATTTCTATAATCAAAATATACTGTTTTCTGAGAAAGAACTTGCTTCATTGATCTCATTCAAATTCATCAAATGTTGATAAAATTACTCATACTGACTCCATTTTGAAGAGGAATGAAAATAAAATCAAGGAGAATTAAAATTATGACAGTAATGAAACAGTTTTTTCGCGATGCCACGCGGCTTTCTTAGGAATTCCTGAGCGTGCGGAATGACCCCTATTCCGCACGCTACAGCGTGTGGAATGGGTATCATTCTATAGTGACTGTAGAAAAATAATAATTCGTTTAATGGTAGATCCAAGTCTTCGGGCCATTTTATCCTTATTTTCTTGCGATTACTTTTTCAATCACCGTGTCTTTTTGTAATTGTGATATCAGCACCTTTATCTGCTAAAATTGTAGCAGATGTTCTCCGAAATGAGTGACCTGTATACATGGCAGCGTTAGGAATTTCCAGATACTTGGCAATAAGTCCCGGAATTCGTTCAAATATATTAATTCCAATTGGATTAGGTGTACAGTTTTCAGAATTATAAAACAAGAAGAACTTCGCAATTTTCACAATCCTTGGTTTTAAGTTCATATAATTTTCAATAATATTGATGTAATCTACCGCGTCACCATCATTCAAAATCGTGAATGCTTTATCCCTGTGTGTCTTTGTATCTTTAATATAAACGACTATAACAGAGCCTCCTACTTTCATCAGTACATAAATTAATATATTATGGAACTCAACACGGCGACAAGCTCCAAATAAACCAAAAATTGCAACAACCTTGAAATGATATTTTTTTGAAAAAAAATTATAATACTGATTTGAAAGTGTTTAACTTTATGAGTGAATATTTATCATCTGGCGCATTTACGAAGTAATACTGCAGCCTTCTGTGGTGAATAACGAACAGAACAATTCTCGAGGAAGGTAGTAAGTTTAGAATAATTCGTGATGTCAGTATTGTCTTTGATCCGTAGCATACATTCTAATTTGGGTATTGTACACCACAACGATGAAGACTTGTAAAGTTTCGACTGATAAAGATACAAGGATTTAAAAATAAATAATTAATCTAAAACTTAATAACAGTTTACCTGATTTAGAAAATGGTTGAGCACAACCGTTTCGGTAACTATCACCATATTTTTTGCTCTCAACCATTATCAGAATTTGCCATATCCTTTCGTATAGCTTACATCAGTTTTTTTTTGGAATGAAAGTTATTTCGGCTTCAGTAGCTTTTTTCAGAGTTTCTTCATACACTGATGAATTATCGCGTTCAGACATTTTTCGTGAACAATTTCTGTTGAAATTATTGTTTATAATAAATAATACCAGAACATAAACTCAACAATAACATCAGTCATCAAAATTGCCAGTTTAATTTATGCCGTGATACCATGGTTTATAAATTAATTTCATAATATATTGTTATATCTTTTCAACAAATAAAATAGAAAATAGTGAGTCTATATTTAAAATAATATTACTATTGTAGTATTATTATTCATAGATATTGATTGAAACTGTGCAAAAACGTAAATGGATTGAGAATTGTAAATTTTATGCAATTTCAGGCACTTATTCATATAGTTCGCATATTGGTTTCATACTGATATATCGACTGCTAGTTCAACATTAGTATTTCAGCATTCAGCTTCTTTTTTCTTCTTCAGTAAATCTTTGCTGGCAGAGAATACGTACGAAGTTATACAACTCACAAGTTTTGATGAAATTTCTAAGTTCTAGCCGTAGTCGTGTGGCTAAGCCATGTTTTCCAATAGCTACGCAAGATAAAGTAAGGTCAAAGTTTTTAGATATTTTTGAATTATAAACTTTTATATGAAATGCATTTTACACTAGTTTTAGAGAGTATATTTTTTCTTACATAAAACTGACAGATATCTATCTATGAATAAAACAGTTATTTGTTTGTTGTTAAGGAAGTATCCTTTGTTCAATCCTATTATTGGAACATGTTATTTTTCTACAGTCACTATAGAATGATACCCATTCCACACGCTGTAGCGTGCGGAATAGGGGTCATTCCGCACGCTGAGAGATTCCTAAGAAAGCCGCGGGGCCTTGCGAAAAAACTGTTTCATTACTGTCATAATTTTGATTCTTTCTGAATTCCTTATCATTCCTCTTCAAAATGGAGTCAATATAAGTAATTTTATCAACATTTGATGAATTGGAATGAGATCAATGAAGCAAATTCTTTCTCAGAAAACGGTATATTTTGGTTATAGATATTCACGCGGACTCCTTTGACTGTAGAAAAAATAGCATCCGTCACTCGTGCGAATCGATCATACCATGCTCATGTGAATTCTGCCACTCGACTTCGTCTCGTGGCTGAATTATTCACATTCGCATGGAATGATCTCCACTCCGCACTTGTATCGGAATATACTATTTTTACTTGGATACCAATCTTGAAACTGTTTGTTTTGTCAACTATAGTGATTCCTATGACAACGGATGGGCGAAAGTAGTGAGTGTAATTACTTTCGTCCACTCACTCTTTGATAACGAAATAAAGAATAAACTACAATACATTTTATTACATGTATTTATTGATATGAAAATGAACTTCACAATTATTGAAAATTGCGTTACTTAACCCTTCTAATGTCAGGGGGGTACATGGGACCCCAGTGCAACTTCAAGACGCTGTCATTTAGCGCAGGCGCAAGGTTGAGTCCAAGCGCTTAAGGTATCCTCTAATCAGTATGTACGGAACTGGCTTAGGAAAAAGTTTTGCTGTGTTGACCTCAAATTCAGCGAGTACTGTGCATTTTTGCTTGACCTGGGGTACAAAAGACCCCTGTGACAGTTCGTGTAACAGTTTCGTTGTTAATATTTTGTGATCATCTTTTTATCCTGGCACAACAGGAAAGGAGTTCAATGCGCTTTTCGGATCCTCGCTTTCAGGATTTGGGCAGAAGGGATTTTGAACGCAATTGAAAGCGATTCCAGTGGAGATGAAAAGGAAATAAGCGTACACCGAATCAGAAATGTCTGATCTAGAGAATTTGGCTCCATCCAGCAACTCAGAAAGGACCAGCAAGCTTCTTTAATCAAAGAAACAATGCGAAAAATGTCTTTGGAAATATGACACTAGAACTTGCTATCAATGTCAGAAATGCAACTTGCCGCTGTGTATTCCATGTGCCGTGATGCTCTATGACGATTGCTCCAATTGACGCCTTGTGCTTTCTACTTTCTTATTATTTTCCGTCCCCTTTCTGTTGAAAACATTTAAAACATGAACTGTTCTTCAGTTTTTGTCTGGAAAAAATTATCGAAATGCATAATATCTCATTTCAGGTTAATTTTTCTAAGCGACTGCATTAATTTTGTACTTTTCACGAGTCTGATCAATAAGCAATGTTATTCGGTCTAAAATGAACATGGTTGTGTTCGTATTTTTTCTACTCATACTGACAAAGTTCCAATAAATTGAATAATACAAAAAATTTCATGAAATTTCTTTCAGGAGAAAGAGATATGAATAATTATGTGATGGGGTCCAACCTACCCCACCTGACAGAACTAAGGAGAATACTCGCCTGACAGTCGAAGGGTTAAACAAAACGAAGTGACTAATGATCCGGCTACCGGAGGAATAAGATATTTTTATTCGTCCGGTTATTTTTTTTCTGCGTGTAAAACAATAGCCTATATTTTATTCGTCATTCAATTAAATGTTAGTGGGGATAGTTTATCGTGATAAAATCAATCTCTAAAGTCGTTTCTGGTATATTTGATAGAATTTAATTCATCTTTTTAGAACTTTTTTGAATACATGCAAAGGTTAATTGATAGAATGAACTTATACACCTGATTTTCAATTTTTTTAAAATCGTCGATCTGTCATATTCCTGTTTATATTCAAATAATCATGTGATTCATTGATTTAAGTCCAATAAAAACTTCATTTCATGTCAACAGCTATATTTTACTACGGAAGCGAGAAAAACTGCTGTAAAAGAGTACTCTCAAAAAAAAAACTTCCAGAATGCGGAAGAATTTGGATATCACAATTGAAAAATACTCAAAATTGAAGAAAAGTATAGGTTGTGATTATTATTATGTATGGTATCATTTGGAATGTTCAGGACTCAAGCGTTGGACAAAAGAATTATGGATGTGTGATGAATGTAAATTTTAATATATAACATAATTGAAGCAAATATAATTTTAAGACATTTGACATTGTTTTCATGAATTCTGACTTGGAGGTAATTTTGAATTTCTATGTATAATAAATGAATTACTCTCGGTATTACTTTCTTTTTTATGATGTTCGAATACTTTTAATAGTATATTACAATACAAGTGAAGAAACTATGAGTTTTGCTCACGCAGGTGGCAGTTTTGTGCACGAGGCGCTAGCCGAGTGTGCAAAGGCACACAAGTGAGCGAATTCGTTTCTTCACGAGTGCTGTATAGCGTTTTGTTCAATCCTATTATTGAAACATTCATTAAAACATAAAAATCTAACACTTCTAAAACAAAGATCATGTATAAAGTATAAAGTAGCATAGGCGGCGGATGCGTTGTTATGGATCATGTAATATAAACATCCGCAACTGTCAAAAATATTAAAATTGTTTTGTCCTGATATTTTTACAAATATAAATTGTGACGATAAAATGGAACAAGATAATAATGAAATTGTGCGAGGAAAATAATTAACAAAGAAGAGAAAACAAGTAATAGAAATAGCACTCAAGTTGATATTACAAAAGTTACTACGATAACTACAGAGTCTCATCAGTTTTCAGTTGCTGGTATATCTTGTTTAAGTAACACAATTTTTAATAATTATGAAGTTCATTTTCATATCAATAAGTACATGTAATAAAATGTATTGTAGTTTATTCTTTATTTCGTTATGAAAGAGTGAGTGGACGAAAGTAATTACACTCACTACTTTCGCCCACCCGTTGTCATAGGAATCACTGTAGTTGACAAAACAAACAGTTTCAAGATTGGTATCCAAGTAAAAAATAACATGTTTCTATAATAGGATTGAACAAATTATATTTTATTCACTTTGGATACTTCAAAGTACAGAGTGATCAAAAATGATTGTCCGTGCTGCTTTGTTCTGCTTTTTTTTTTGCCGCCTGCTTGAATTAGTGACAGATGACATTTCCTCTGAAAACATTATTCTAACCTAATAATTTGTATAATAATAAATTCTCAATAATCAGTCAATAATACAGCTATTTACTTACTTCTTTGTTTATTGAATCAGATTATGGATGAATCCGTCATAAAATATGCAAAATATACGCCATTGTGTTCTTGAAATGTCGGTAATGTAGTTTTCAAAATAATCCATGACGATAGTTTTGATCATAATGCGAACTTTTGCCTGTCACCTGTCAGACAATCATTATTGATCACTCTGTATATATAAGGCGTGTTTCTTCGGGCAATCTAAGTGATCTAAGTCTTCATAATTCAGTGAATCATGTTTCTTTGGTCGTTATTCGTTATCCCCACTTCTTCACTTTGTGATCACAAAGTGACAATCCCCTTACCCTTCTGAATCGGACTTTTTGCATGTTCACGATGATTGCAATAACAGAATCTGTAAATTTGAAATATGGCTGATAGAACACAACAATAAAATCGTTGGTAAAACAATAAATGCACATCCCGCATCCAATATGAATGGATGAATATACGAATAATTATGCAATAATAAATAGTTCTTGAAAAACAAACTATTCAATGAATTATAATAAAAATCAATACTGAAATACTGATATTTTAACCAATTACAGGAGAAAAAATCGCCAAAAATCATAGTTTTAAAATATATTTTTAAAAACGAATATATGAATATTCTCAAATCAAAATATGGACCCATGACTCGTAGTTGGTTGTTTTCTTGCTTCAAAAAATAATCATGATTTATATACAGCGACTATGATCCTGAGATTCACAGTATTATTGTCGAAGAAACACGCCTATAGTCAGTGATAAAAATATCATTTAAATATGGTTTAAAATAATTTTGAAAGATATAATGTAACTTTTGAGCGTATATCGTATTTATTAATACAGAATTGGTTAGTTGATAATACATTTTTTACCGGAAAAATTTTGAAAAATATTTTCGTCCGGTCGCCGGACGAATAGGTTCAGCCTAAACAAAATATACCAGCAACTGAAAACTGATGAGACTCTGTAGTTATCGTAGTAACTTTTGTAATATCAACTTGAGTGATATTTCTATTACTTGTTTTCTCTTCTCTATTAATTATTTTTCTCGCACAATTTCATTATTATCTTGTTCCATTTTAGTGTCATAATTTATATTTGTAAAAATATCAGGACAAAACAATTTCAATATTTTTGACAGTTGCGGATGTTTATATTTACATGATCCATAACAACGCATCTGCCGCCTACGCTACTTTTGACTTTATACATGATCTTTGTTTGAGAAGTGTAATAGATTTTAATATTTCAATAAATATTTCAATAATAGGATTGAACAAAACGCTATTCAGCACTCGTGAAGAAACGAATTCGCTCACTTGTGTGCCTTTGCACACTCGGCTACCGCCTCGTGCCCAAAACTGCCACCCGCGTGAGCAAAACTCATAGTTTCTTCACTTGTATTGTAATATACTATTTTCATAATACCTGCATTGAAACAACGCGTTTCAACGCCTATTTTGTCAGTCGAAACAAGACAATTTCAGACAAATGCGAGTGTAGCCGGGCAGAAACAAGCTCTTTTCTACCCTAGAGAAGAAACAAGCTTGTTTCTGGCCGCTGAATTTGTTTCTTACATCGTTTTATCTCTGGCAGAGTCGCATTTGTTCATTGTCAATCTCTAAAAGGAAATCATATAACCTCAGTTAAGTTGACAGTTGTTGTGTTCGGAACTGTAAATTAAATCAAAAAGACGATTAGTTTCAAGAAAAAAAGTATTAAAACGACAATTTCAAGTACACCGCAACATCTTATAAAGCAAAAGCAGCTACTCTCGACTTGTTAGTTGCAAAATCAAAAGAAAAATATTTACTTTCAAATTGGTAATAAGTAAAGTTTCAATGCAGATATTATGAAAAATACAGTGTATGGTACGGGACAGAACACGATTTGAGCCGAGGATGATGCCAGGCCCTCGCTTCGCTCGGGCAAGCAATACTCGCCCTCAGCTGAAATCGTCTTGTCTCGTCGCTAGCCAAATAATATACTATTTTCTTCTATCGCTTGAATAAGACGCCATATTGTTACTCTATTTTTGTTTCCCTGCCGTTAGGGAAATAATCATTAATTTTCTGTCGACATAGAATTAATGATAGTTGTTTCTATGGTTTGGAATTGAGAACTTTCGAAGCAGAATGATAGGGCACTTTCGGTGCATGTGTTACAAAAATAATTTTATCTAAGGATCTAATGAGTATGAGTTTTCACTATTTGAAATGACATCAAAACAAGAAGAAAAAACCAGTAGTCTCATTTAAGAGAACCAGATAACGTGAAATAAGTTGATATATAAATTTTAATTAGATTTTTCGAAAACTATCTTTAAAAGAGAAAATTTACAAGGCAACTAGAAACATGCGAAATGATTGTTTTGTTTACAGAACGCGAAATACTTCGCAGCCAGTATGCGAAATATTTCGCAGCCAGGATACGAAATATTTCGATAAACTATATTGATATCATAGCAACATTAAAAGTGACATTGATTGATTCGAAATATCGAAATTTCCTTTTTTCATTTTTATTAATTCTGAGACATGGTTTCCAAAAAAACGTTGTTTGATACATGATTGCGAAATTCTTCTGCATTCTCGAATAATATTTTTGCTCGCTACGCTCACAGAAAAATCTTTTATTCTCGAATGCACAATTGATATTTCGCAATCTAAAATCAGAAATAACTATCTATTAATGTTCTGCATATGCCACAAAAATTGAGATTTGCAGTAATTTCTCTAGAGTTTTCCATGCTCCACATGAAATATAACATTATTGTTAGTTTTACAAATTGAAAGTTTGCCCACGATCTTCACGAAATCTACAAGTTGTGCGCCCAATCCACCTGAATTACGAAAGCGAAAAGCTTTATTATATACGCAAATGTAAAATATTTCCCAAATTAAAACGGGGTGACATTTATTTCTATAGATTTCAATATTTTAATCACTTCATTATAAATGAAACTCGAGTAAGAGTAGAAGAATCTACTGGTACGAATGAAAATCACAACAAAATGTCTATGCATAATATAATATTTTTGATTTCCATGGAGTATCAGTTTACATGATGATTATTATTAATGAACGAATATAAATGTCATTCTATCCGCCCATCGATTGGGAACATTTGATGAGCAATCGTGCACGTTGTTCAAATGTTCACTGCAAAGTGTTTTTGCATGTCGTGGTCTCTACTAGCAATTGTTTCTCAACTGATCTTCGGGTAATTTCCAAGTTATTCAAATGAGAACGACTTTCTGTGTAGGTGTGAGTCTATTACTGTGTGTGTTTAGGTGTAGTTGTTTGTAATATTGTTTGATGGTCAGAAGAAAGATGCCTGCAAAAAGTTTTGTTTTGTTGAATTAGTCAAAAGGAAGTGAAGAATTACGAAGAATAAAATTTTTCATCAGTAATATAGGCATATGTAAGCATATTTATTTATTTAATCTAAACGGGAATGAATATTCCCATGGTACAAAATAAAAAAAAAGAGATGGAAATATTATTATATAATCACAATTTATACCGTTACTTGAAAAAACTATTACAATTCAAACCATCTTATTAACTATATCTTAATGAATTTTTTGATCTATTTCTTATAGGAAATAAACTTGAATTATAAAATCGAATCAATCATTATTTATATTACAAATCATCGAAAGTCTATGAGTAGGAGAACGAGTATCAGAATTAATGCTAGTACAGAAGAAATAATTATTGAAATGTAGATCGTATCCAGAAGTTGATATATTTGAATGATGGATCGTCGGATGTTGGATAATTCAGGATCAGTAAATAAAGAACAATTCACATCACTTGAGCAAACGTTTCGAATCTTATTGACTCTTCATCAGTGCCTAAATATACAATAAACATTAAATAGATTTCCTCTTTTTTACAATTATTAATATTATGTTACATACCCAGTGATTAAAACTCTAAGTTGCCATAAAAAATCATTAGAATACATTACAAAAGTTACTTATTACAACAGTGTATGTTCATCTTACAATACAGGCACAGACTGATAGTGATAACAGCGACCCTACCAACATCCGCTTCCCCCAACAGACCTGGCTGCATCTCTTCTTTATTCCGCAGTGCAGTGCACATTTGGCGCGTACTATGAATTTTTTTGCAAGTTTTCTAAAATATTTTGATAACATTTACTCAAGTATTCAGTGTCTGATCTGAAATTGATCCTTTTTTTGTTCATAAATATGTGAATCATCTCCAAAAAATTACGAGTTCTGAATTCTACTGCTGAATCTACTATTTCTACAT
The DNA here is from genome assembly GCA_963989225.1 of Dromius quadrimaculatus. Lineage (NCBI taxonomy): Eukaryota > Metazoa > Arthropoda > Insecta > Coleoptera > Carabidae > Dromius > Dromius quadrimaculatus. The sequence continues at coordinate 26,361,742 of OZ022324.1, forward strand.
TTTTAAAATCAGAATGATGATGATTATCGATACTATGTTGTGCTAAAGCTGTTTTTTCAGATTTAAAATTCTTACAGTCATTTCTATGGTAATTTATTCTATTTTTTAAATATTGCTTAGTTTGCCCAATGTACACCGCACTGCAGTCCAAACAAGAGACCCTATAAATCACATTTGATCTGCCCATTTTTGGAACTCTATCTTTCAACTTACTGAATAAGTTATTAACTTTTTTATCGTTGTAGAAAAATATGTTGACACCGTCGCTGCTCAGTAACTTGCCAAGGTTGTGTGACAGACCCCTGATCAAGGGCAGCTTGAAATACATGACTTGTTTTTTATTGTTATCGATCTCTTCATTATTACTACGTTCCGCGTTATTGTCACTTCCACTCTCATTCGCCATCCTAGTATGTTCATTAAAAATTTTATTTATTAAATTTGATGGATAATCACATGATTTCAATTTGATTTTTTACTGTTCTAAATTTTTATTATGGAATTCTACACTACTCAGTCTTTTAATCTTTAATATATTTACCGTTTTTAGACATTTTGATAATAAAGAATGATGACGGATCTCTAAAGACAGATTGTTATAAGAAACCTACATCATCAGATAGAATGTTACATTTTAAATCAAATCACACTATTACACAAAAAATGGACAGATCAAATGTGATTTATAGTCTCTTGTTTGGACTGCAGTGCGGTGTACATTGGGCAAACTAAGCAATATTTAAAAAATAGAATAAATAACCATAGAAATGACTGTAAGAATTTTAAATCTGAAAAAACAGCTTTAGCACAACATAGTATCGATAATCATCATCATTTTGATTTTAAAAATGTAGAAATAGTAGATCTCTAAAGACAGATTGTTATAAGAAACCTACATCATCAGATAGAATGTTACATTTCAAATCAAATCACACTATTACACAAAAAATTGCAATTATAAAAAGTAATGCAGAAATGGACAGATCAAATGTGATTTTGAATTATCCAACATCCGACGATCCATCATTCAGAAATAATTATTGTTCCTAAGAATCCGACTAGATATAAAAAAATTAAATTTAGACAGCAGTTCTGGACAATCAACAGTATTAGTAAACACTTTAAAAACAAGAATTAAATCATTCTTATCAAAGAATGATATTACTGTAGGAATACGTGAAGAAAAAGATATGTTACGGTAATTGTGATCAGTGAAATGCATTGGCTTTCCTATTTGATACGACACATCTGACGAATAAGTGATTCACTTTTTCAAGTTTTTTAATAAGTTCCAGTGTATAAGGCCTCCAAATAGTAGAGCAATATATCAAATTAGGAAAAATGAATGGGAAATAAAGCGCTCTAAATGTGTTGATGTTTTTAAAGTTCTTAAAAAATCTCTTGATAAAGTCCAATTTTTTTGATGATTTTTGAGACAATGTAATCTATATGTTTCTTGAACGTGAGCTTACAGTCAAAGAATATACCTAAATCTTTTACCTCAGTTACTTGTTTAAGATATATATCACCAATTTTATATACACTTTGATTAACTTGAGTGAAGTAACAACACTTGTCCACTTTGCAAGTTAAACCATCCGAATTGAACCAATCTACCATAGAGTCCAGATCAAATTGTAAAAGAGTTTTATTCTTCAAAGTTTCAATTGGCATCAGTAATTTAGCATCATCTGCAAAGAGCAATAATAGAGAATTGTTTATAACTGAATGTAAGTCATTTATATAAGCGTAAAAAATGAGTGGGCCAAGATGAGTTCCTTGACCTACACCAGAAGTAACTGATATAGGTTCAGAAACACAATTTTTCACTTTTACCATCTGGACTCTGTTGCTTAGAAAAGATGAAAACCATTTAATAAAGGAGCCTCTAATGCCAAAGCCCAATTTGAGCTTCCTCAAAAGAAGATCAATGTTGACAGTATCAAACGCTGTTGTCAAGTCAGTATAATTAGCATCTACAGTTAATCCTCGATTGATATTATCGATAATATACTCCATTGACACAGAAAGATTAGTTAAAGTAGAACGATCCGAAAGAAAGCCATACTGCTGAGGATTGCTAAACTTCCTTAAAATTTCTTATCACTATATTCCTATAGCTGCTAAGATTTTTTTTTTCTAGCCCGGAAATGAAATTCTTTCCAATAAAAAATGTCACACAAATAATATTTGTATATATATTTATACCTATTATACAGGATGTAACAGCGAAACGAGCTACCTGGAATAACTTCTATGTTATTGGATACACAATTAAATACTATGGGACAATCCTATGCAGGATCAAGGGGGACACCCAATTATGGAAGAGAATATTTTTTTGAACCAGTGGCTCTCAAGCTACAATACAAAGTAACATTTTTTCAAATGTATATATATATATATATATATATATATATATATATATATATATATATATATATATATATATATATATATATATATATATATATATATATATATATATATATATATATATATATATATATATATATATATATATATATATATATATATGAAATATTTGTAGTAATAAGGGCATTTAATTATTTATTGTAACTGAAATCCTAGTTAGTACTGACAAGGTCGATGTTCAATTGTCGGACATGATTGACAGACGATGGTCATTAGATGTTTGGTTGTTGCCAGGCAACAGCTGTTAGATAATTGAATGTTGGCACATTGTCGGCTTAGGTATATAAGAGCGTTAGCTAGGAGAGGAATTCATTCAGTCATTCAGTCATTCAGTGATTCAGTTCGAGTAACTGTGCGCGATATTGTGAACATACGAGTTTGTAAAGTGAAGATTCACACTGCAACCTGTGTAAATAAATTATTCAAAATAAAATTTGTGACGAATTGGTGTCAGAAGTGGGATCCTGAGAAATTGTGTGAGAATAATTTTGGGTCCGGACGACGAACAGTGGATTAGGTTGCAGTGTAATGAAGTGTTCAAAATTAGATGGGACTTTTGTAAATGCCCAAGACGAGAAGAATGGCCACCAGCGAGATGCAGAATCAGCTGAAGATGGAATTCATGAAGACATCGGCAGCATCCATGGAGCAGAAAATGGCTGAGTCTACAAAAGGTATGAAGGCCATGGAAGAGAAGATGTCTACATCTACAGAAGCTATGAAGAAGAAGCTAACCGAATCAACGGAGGGTATGGAGGCTATGGAGAAGAGAATAACAGGGTCTTCAGCGGAGCAGTTGCAGTCCATGGAGAAGAAGATGGCCGAATCTACGAAGGGTATGAAGGCCATGGAGAAGAAGATAACCGAATCTACGGAAGGTATGAAGATGGCGGTGGCTGAGGAGATGAAAACCGTTGAAGAATCAACAGAAAAAATGGCTACAGAGCTGAAGAAGATGATTTTAGAACAGAACGAAACAGTGTCAGGGAAATTTCAGGAGATTGAAGAGAAATTTGATGGAAGATTCACTGAAGTAGAACTCTATGTCGTGCAAATTAAACATCAAGTAAAACAAGTTGAACAGGATTTAGAAGCAAAATTGGACTCTATTGTCACCAAGAAGATGCAGAGCCTCAGTCTTAATACAGATAGCGCACCCCTACGAATGTTCCCGCATCTACACTAAGAGAATGTATAGTGAACTTCACCTTGAAACCGACGCCATTTGATGGCAAGACATCTTGGGATGGTATTTTGCTCAATTTGAGCTGATTTCGAAGAATAATGGCTGGCATATGGAGCAAAGAGCTAATTTACTGGCTGGAATGCTCCGAGATACAGCATTAGCGGTACTCTCGGGTCTGACTGAACAAGAACGCCTAGATTATGGAAAACTGACGTCTGAATTGAGGCTGCGTTTCGAGGAAGAGTACATGAAAGAACTCCTTCATGGGCAGCTACAAAATCGTACGCAACTTCACAAAGAAGATCTAACAACATTTGCATATGCTGTGCAGGAAAGTTTTTGCAAATTGTCCTGGCTCAACACAGGAATATGTAGTAGTAAGACAATTCATGGATGGCATCAGCATCGACGAAATTTGGCGAGTTATCCGGTGAGAGAAGCGCTAACGAAAGCCCTGGAAATTGAGGCAACCACGAAGGCGTCAAGACTGGCGAAGAGAGTGAGGTGGTTCGGGCACGATGAGGAAGAGCCCGAGATGAAAAGGACCACGACTTATACAGAGAGTCGCGAGCGAGAACGATCTTCTTCTCGATTTCTACCGACCTCACCTGGACTGAGAAGAAGAATTAGATGCTGGCGTTGCGGCAAGGAGGGCCATATTCAAATAGATTGCCGTACCAAGCATATTGTTAATTATGGCATGGATACATCATCTGGACGGCAGGAATTACCCAGATTATGGAGAATGAAATGCTGGCAGTGTGGTCAGGAAGGACAGTACTGTTAGACAATTGAATGTTGGCCCATTGTCGGCGTAGGTATATAAGAGCGTTAGCTAGGAGAGGAATTCATTCAGTCATTCAGTGATTCAGTTCGAGTAATTCTGCGCGATATTGTAAACATACAAGTTTGTAAAGTGAAGATTTACACTGCAACCTGTGTAAATGAATTATTCAAAACAAAATTTGTGACAATATATATATATATATATATATATATATATATATACATCACGCTATCTATCGTGCGTCCTTTCATAATCAAAGCATCGGGCGTCCACCAGATCTACTGCGTATATTGAAATTTTTGTTCGTGTATATACGGTTTTTCGTGACGTAGAATTCAGCTATCACTTTTATACACTAGCTCATTCCAATCACAACTTTCATTTTAATATCTGTTCAGCTCCCTTTTACAAAGAAGTTATCCAACGTCCTCCTATATACTGCAAATTTCATTTCATGCACTAATTACATCACATGCGACGTCCGACAGTGTTGCCTGTTTCTAGTCTTGGATATCATGTATCATGACTGCCAGTTCAGTTGAAGATAGACAGAAGCGGTATGAACTGAATGTGCAGGTTATCGATAAATAAGAGAATTAAGTTATGCTATCAGGAAGTTTTTTGATATATGAGCTGACAAAATTCATATGAATTTGAAAATAGTTTTCTATTACCTTAAAAATGAAAAATACTATTCAAATGCAGATAATACTTCTCGTATCTTTTATGGTTGGCTCAAAAAATGATAGAATTCACATTTACAATGAGTAAAATTCAACTAATCAATAACAACCCAAAATTGCATAGCAATAAATGATTTATAATCACTTATAATTTTTTTTCTTTTTTGTAAAAAGTGAAATAAGATTCAATAATCTTCTTCTTTCTAGACTGTGTAGTTTTTGGTAATTACTCCGTAAAATCAGTGCTTCAATGAAACTAAAATACATCTATATCATATGACTCTTATGCCCAGTTGCACCACCGTCACTTGACTTTAAGTAGAGTTCAATATCTATGACAACTATTGTATTGACAATTGTTACTATGATTATTATTCCTCCCTCAGAGTTAAGTGACGGTAGTGCAACTGGCCATTAGGGCAAGTATTTCAGTCCTCGGTTTATCTTAAACGTAGCTTAGTTTCCGGAGTGATGATTGTTAGAACAATTATTACTAAGGTGATTGAGCTTTTCTTAAGATAAACCCAAGACTGAAATACCGACCCTTAGAGCCGATATTTCAGTCCTAGGGTTAACTTAAGCGGAGCTAAATTATCTCAGTAACAATTGTTCTAACAATCATCACTATGGAAATTAAGCTACGTTTAAAGTAAACCATGGACTTTCAGTCCATGATTTACAGTATTTCATACTGGACTAAACGAATTTTTGAACCCGACTGTGTAATTATGAGAGATTCTTTTTTATACTTGACAATTCTTTTCTCTAACACTGTCTTGAAGTTTGTTTATTCTATAATAAAAAACCTGACGTGGACATCACGTGACTTACTTGTATATCATTGGATATATAATCAAACAAAAAATCTCATCGTACCACGGCTAATCGTTTTGGATTCATCCGAAAGAATCAAAAAAACTGTCAAGTAAAATGCGCTTTTAGCATAGTCGGTTGCTATGGAAACAATAGATCATCATCATTATGCTACAATATTAATAAATACTGATTTCCAAGATTCTACGGCTAACAGTTCTAAATTTATGCGCAAAATTGAAAAATAAATTTCCACTGAAGTGCACTTCCGGTTCAGTCTATTGTTATGAAAATAGTAGGCAATCATTCAGGTGCTACATCAGACTGAAATACCAAATTTCAATACTGTATACTCTACAGCCTATCAGACTCTCAAGTGAAGTGCATTTCCGGCTCAGTCGATCTCAATGAAAATAGGATATGAGTACTTAAACGGTACTATCGTCTTAAATACTGAATTTTAACATTTTATGTTCAATTGTTCCATATTTAAGCAGAAAATTAAAAAAAAAATGGAGTAAAGTGCATTTCCGGTACAGATGATTGCAATCATGATGCAAGGTGCATAACTAAATGTTACAGAAGTGCTTCATATAAAATTTCAGTATTCTACAATTAATTGTTTTGAATTTATGAGGAAAATTCGAAAATTCTGTTATATAAAATGCACTTCCGGCTTAGCTAGAAGATATCTATCCCGATCGTACAGCAATTTCAAATACTGAATTTCAGTATCCTACGGCTTATCATTCCGGATTTATGCGGAAAATCCAAGAAAAGTTTCAAGTAAAGGGCACTTCCGGTATAGATGATTGCAACCATAATGCGCAAGACCCTATACCAATCTTGAATACATAATTTCAGAAGGGTTTCGAAATTTGCGAGTTACGCACATACATTCGTACCGACATCAAGCCAAAAATAGTCAGAAATGCTCAAAACGGATGTATCCATCAGAATCTGGATATTTGAATTTTGTCGGTTTCACAATACTTCCTTGTACTTTGTACAGTTGAGCAAAAATTATGTTGGGACAGGTGACATTTCAATATGTCGTTTAGAATAATTCTGTTTGCCGTTTTGAATCATTTAATCATCATTTTCGACGAATCATAAGCTGTCAATTTGGTTACCATGATTACTTCCTGACAATTCAGGTATTCATTTCTAGCTTTGTGTTTGACTTTTTATAATTTTGAAAGTATCTTCTGAGATATTGCTGAGTCTCAAAATTCTTGTTAGAGAAAGTATAGTCTACAAATAATTTGGAATAGCATATTCCACACTCGCGAACCGTAGTCATCGCCTCCGTCTCACATTACTAACTTGTTGCAGAATATATTATTATTATATACTAAGTATTTATATAAATACTACCAATATATTTCAACGAAAAGTATAATATATTTATGTTTTTGCCTTGTTTATGGAACTAGACATAGGGTAATTTTTACTACTCAGTTTGTAATTGATTTATTTCTTCAAAAATTTTATTTCAGATATTATTTCAAAGATGATCCACTTATAGTACTTTCCATTTGCCCGGCCTATATATAATATGGAAAGTATTATAATTGTGTTTTTCTGACTGTTCGAGATTTTGATAAATCCTTACCTTTTGGACCCTTACTGAACCAAAAAAACATAATTTAACGAATAGTCGGTCGATCTGTCTGAAAACACGATAACTTTAGAATTCGTAAGAATTTCTGACTGAAATTTTATATTCAATCTTTTTGATAAAAAGCCAGGGCTGGTACCACATCCAGTTGACATTGACATATTCCGATCTTGTCTTGATCTCCAGATCCTTGTCATTATCATTCAGATCTTATTTTTTCAGAAGGATAACCTGGTATAGTCCTTGTCATGTCCCTATGATAAATATGAAATGAAAACATGTCCAACCTCCATGGCAAATTGACAGTGAAAATCATGTCAATGTCAATGTCAAGTCGTTGTAGTTCCTAGGCAGGTTTGAGTTCGTGAATGAGCTTCTTCCAACCAGTGGTACCAAAACTTAATTGATGCGTTTATTTTATGGACAGTGATATTTATCATGAAATGTGAAAAAAAAATCAAATTGATCCCTGAATAATTTGGCGTAGCACTTACCCAAAACATTCTCCAGAATTAATAGTGGCTCATTTGTTAATATTAAAATTTGTTTCATTATAAAATTCGTTATATTTTTCTGAAGCAAAGAAATAATTAGAATCAAAATGTGAAATTAGAATTATTTTCATATATATTTGGACATCCCATACAAACGTTCGTCAATTTTTGTTCCAAAATGAGTCATTCGGTTTTATCGTGTTTGGTATCGAATTGTAGCTCCTGCGGGAATAATCCCAGTAAGAGTGTCAAAAATAATATTTAGATGATTGTCAATTATTTGCCAGAAGTTATTCAAATGATGTCTAGTTTGGTATCAGTTTTGAGCTTCCAGTCAGAAATTCTTATGCATTCTAAAGTTATCGTGTTTTCAGATAGACCGACAGACAGATCAACCGACTATTCTTTAAATTAAGTTTTTTTGGTTCAGTAGAGTCCAAAACGTGAGGATTAATCAAAATCTCGAACTGTCAAAAGGAACACGATAACAATACTCTCCATGTTATATATAGGCCAGAGGAATAAAAAATAAACTAAATGTGGATCATCTTCGAAATTATATCTGAAATGAAAAGTATGAAGGAATGAATCAAACACAAACTAAGCAATAGAAATTACCATATGTCCAGTTCCATGAACAAGACAAAAAGATAAGCCTGAAAGAAATCCAAAGTAAATCAATTTCTCGATTGTTGATTGTTTTCTTACATTTTAACCAGATAATACCAATTTTGGGATCAACTAAAGCAACTGGACATAGAACATATGGCTAGAGTAGAATGAAATAGTAATTTCATGTTTTATGTAACCGTCATCTGTCACTTTGATGACTGCTGTCACTTTGACAACGACAGCTGTCACCTTGAAATATGCATTTGATTGATACGATACTCTGAATTCATGATATAGCTAAGAAACTAGCCATCTAATTCATGGTCAAGGAAGTACTGTGTGGCCACAGCAGATATTTTATGAATTTACATTGTATAGTTTTACAAAATGAAAATCTTGACAAACGTGATCTATTCATTTTAAGCCATTTATATTTGAAATCTCTTTTCTCTCAATATGATTTTTTACTATCAATATTATATTTATTCACTTGATCATATTTTCAAACTTCCAACGTACATGATTCTATAATATACACTTCAAATATTCACTTTTTCATAAGTGACTCACAACTACGAAAACAAATACGCTGAAAACAAATCATGAATTTATAATAATAAGCATATTATATAGATTTTGGGTTTAAAAAAATTATGTTTTGTTCTATCTTGAAACTTAATTCATTCGTTTATCATTTACACCTGAATTGAATTCATACATTTGATTACTTATAATGTTTCAATTATAGGAGTCTTGCTACACAAAATTATAATCTGGTATTGCAAGTTGAAAACATTGTTGCCACTTCTTCGGAGTTCGGGTTGTTGAAGCAATGAAAGTTGAATATACAGTTCAAATATACACTTAATTTTAATAGCGAACCTAGCGGAATTATGTTGAACTGAGCTCTCTGGATAACTTTCATAATGAAGTCTTCGAACGTCCATCCAAATTTTTTATTTTCGACTCTTACTCTTGAACTATCACTTTTCTTCATATAGGCACACGTAGAAATGTTTTTATGCTAACTTATCTAACATTTTATCTGAAAACCATTGTGTTTCGATAATTGTACCAAGAGTTACTAGAGTTTTAAGGGTTTGTCATCCGACGTCCATATACGGGACGCACAATAACACCCGGACGTTCGATGTAATGTAAAACGCCAATACATGGACGCAGGGTTGATAGCGGGATGTATATATATATATATATATATATATATATATATATATATATATATATATATATATATATATATATATATATATATATATATATATATATATATATATATATATATATATATATATATATATATATATATATATATATATATATATATATATATATATATATATATATATATATATATATATATATATATATATATATATATATATATATATATATATATATATATATATATATATATATATATATATATATATATATATATATATATATATATATATATATATATATATATATATATATATATATATATATATATATATATATATATATATATATATATATATATATATATATATATATATATATATATATATATATATATATATATATATATATATATATATATATATATATATATATATATATATGTCAGGGGTTTCGGGTGTTGCGGAGTTGAGGAGCGATGAGGGCGGTAAGAGGTGGTCGTAAAGTATATGATTTATTGATGTTGACTTGTTTTTTGATAATGTCGTAGGGTGTGACGAATAGGAGAAACAATGAAAAAGAAACATTTATATTAATTAATTTAATACATAAATGAAACATGAAAACATTGAAAATATTGATGATAATGATTAATAATAAAACACATAAAACAGTAAATAAAGCACAAATATGTAAATGCAATGAGGGGGGGAGAGATGAATTAGAGAGCGTCGACACATCACGGCCGCTTTGACTGAATCTTATCTGTAATAAAAACAGTTCGATGAATATAAAAATATTCAGTGAGTGGCACAGGTAGAGCTATTAATCTATATGTTCGCAATAATCACAACATTCACACACCATTCGCGAACTAGGGTCTCAATCGCTAGTTCAATCCCGCGTTGCGCCAGGGAGCACCGACTACTGAACGTCTCCCACGTTGTTCCCAATTACAGGGCCCAGGACAGGGAAATACACGGATCTGTCCTGATCCCACGTTGAGCTAGGGAGCACCGTCAACTAGCTGTTATCCTTTTTACCAACGGATATTACATTCACACAACATACTCAATGCATCCCGCATCGGCATGATTTGTACAAACAATACAATTACAACTCTTATTAAGACGTAATATCTCAATCGGCAGTACCACTCACCTTATCAATATGATCAGGTAATCCAATATAAAACTGCAATAACTCTGGCCACTACACAATTGCACATAAACACAAAATACTTCCTTACACAATGTACACAATTCAAATACTGACGCTTTGCTACGATCGAGGCCACGATCAGCCCAGCAACCCTAATCTTAAGTGGCTGTTAATGTAAACAAATGTGGTGTAAAAAATAAGCAAAAAAAAATATATATACTGGCTGTCCTGTGTAACATCTAAATTTTAAGATATACCAACTATCTTGCGTGACATATATATAATATATATATATATATATATATATATATATATATATATATATATATATATATATATATATATATATATATATATATATATATTCATTTGGGAGTTCAGTTTATATTTACATATATGACAATTTTTACTCTATTAGATTGAAGTTCACACTGTGTCGTGTAATTTCCTCAATTTCAATGGTATTCATATTCAATTCAAAAGTATAAAGTGTAAAATGTTTCTATTTCATGTTATTTCATAAAATATTTTTTGCTTTATATACTTTTTATCTCAACTTTTTGAGCATTGTTATTCGTATCCCTGCAGTTATTATTGAGGTCATGAAAAATATTATAAATACATATCAAGGAGAATGTGATTTTTTTCCTCACGCTTCTGTAATCTTCGGATTTCAAATTGCACCTCAGGAAAATCATACACTTGCTGAATAATATATCATTCAGGACAGCTTATACAATATACAAGTATTATATTGATCATATTAATCTAAGCATTGCAAGTTGATGGATTATTATTTCTCATAGAGCTGTAGCCCGTCACAGAATCATTGTATTATCTTATTCACTGCCATATCAATTGAATTAGTTATTTTAATCGAGTAAGAAAGGTACACGATAATCGCGAAGTCATTCAGTGGGACATACTTACATTTAAAAAATAATATCAAACATATAAGTTTTAAAATTGTTCTTGTCAAATCTTATTCATCGTCAAACTTGTTTGGTAGTTAGTTTCTCATGAACAATTCATGAAAAAACGTTTCTTACACCTGACAAGTGGAACAAAGTTGTTCTTACAGAATGCATGCAGCTATGTGATATTTTACAAACGAAGTCAAGCCCGCCAGACGTTACTTATTTTCTGAGAAAAAAAATTTGTGGATTAGAGTAGTGGTAGTCGGTTGATCATACGTATATTTGCTAGTTTGTGCCGACGGCCAATTCATAGATACGAGGTGCTATAGGTACGTTACGACATTACTCACTTTTCTTAAAGTCTGAGAGCGGATTTTTATGTGTATATACAGATTATTGTTGAAAATTGATAATCAACTTTGCCAGACACTTCCCATCGCCAGTAATTCCTGCTAATTGCTTCAAAGCTCGCAAAAAAATAATGTAATCTTACTGATAGTCTGAGCCCTAATTTTTATATATGATACTCAGGGAGCAATTTCAATATTTTTTGTAAACAGCCAGACCAAGGATTTAGCCCTACGACTGATCTGGATGTTAACAAAAAGTATTACAATTTTTCCCTGAGTATCATATATAAAAATTAGCTCTCAGACTATAAGCAAATTTCCACTGATGGAAAGTGTCTAGTATTGTTGATTATCAATTCTTAACAATATTCTCTAAAACATACATAAACATCAACACTCAAGACTGTTAGAAAAGTGAATAAAGTCTTAACGTACCTCTAGCACCTCGTATCTGTAAATTGGCCATCGGCACAAATTAGCAAGTATGGGTAAGATCAAAGTACATACTAATACTACTCTATTCCACACATTTTGTTTCTTAGAAAATAAGTAACGTCTGGCGGGCCTGGGATCTTGCTCTATTATCTATCTGTCAATTTTATCATTCATGGTTCAAACTTCAAACCTACCCTCGTAAAATAACACATGTCTTGCACTCTGCAAGAACAACTTTGTCCTGTTTGCCAGGTGCAAGAAACGTTTGGCCATATAATTTATTTATTGAAAACTAACCACCAAAAGAATTTCCCGATGAATAAGATTTGACATAGCCACTGTTTTTTTGCCTGCTCCTCCGTAGAAGTTGTCCCCTGCTTGAGGTGTAAGAAATGATTTTTTAATATCAGAATGATGTAATCTATCGAGTGTATAGGATTTTTTGGTGAATAAGATTTGACACAAATTTTGGCCACGGACTCCCAGTCTATCACTTAGAAGGTGATTGATACGCATTCATTTTGTATATTTTATCTTAGATTTTTCAGATAATAAATTTGGAACGATATTTTTAGTTTCTTCCACATCTTATTGTTAACTATCCGAATCATTTGAACTTAGTAACAAATTCAAACTTCTTTGCTCTTTTTAGTTTAAGCTAAAAAATTATTATAAATAATTTATTCATTCTTTTGGTTTGGCATTTCTGAAGTGAATAAAAATTTATATATTATATGTGAGGTAGAATTGTTCCAATACTAGTGTGATTAAACACTCCTACAACCTCGTCGTACAATTCTTTATACTGAAGTGCTGTAATGGTGTTTTTACCTCACTAGTAACATAAATAACTATTATCTATAGATCAGATAAACATGAGAGTATTTAATTTGATTACAATTTCCGAAATGAACTGTTACCATTGTGAATAGAATCACTTCATCCAAACTGTAGATAAAATTATATTGTAGAAATGCAAGATTAATAAGTGCAATATAACTGAATGTAGAAAATTTATTGGAAAACCGATTTATTGAACTTTTTCTATTCTCAATAGTCTGTTAAAAACACTTATTGTTTGCATGATAAATTCTGAAAAGTAGAAAATGATTGTATTTATTAGTTGAGCCAATATCAATTACAATAAATATTGCGGTTGGTATGCATATGACTTATCAACTATAGTATCCTAAGTGGTCTGATTTTGATTCCCATAAAAACAATATGACATTCTTCATAATGACGTTTACAATGTTCTAAACGATATTGTGAAGATTCGTTATATTCATGACACATTGTGATTGTAGGTACCTATATTTAAGTGATAGTCATAAATATGTATTTGTCAATTTCCAGTGCAGCCGACCTTGTATAAAATTACCTCAAAATCAGAATATAATATTTTCTTTAAATGAATGGAAATGATAGTTTTATTATATTCGCAAAAAGTTGAATGATATGCAAGTCGGATTAAATTGAGACAATAAATGTACAAAGTGCAAATCTTACAAATAGAGTTTTCCTATTTAATGACATGGTTGATAGAACTATTTATAACTTCACGTGAAAATTCAACGTTTGCATGTCATATGAATTTTTTTCCGATGAAAGCGAAGTGGAAGAAGCTTATTCAAAAGTAATAAGGATAAATCATTATGAATAATTCGAATTTTCAAAGAAAGAAAAATAGTTATAACGTAATTGAGATGATAGAGCTGTATATGATGTGATAGAAGATAGAAATGCTGTAAATTACATCATTTAATCTTCTAACTTTAATTGTAGTTAAATTATTGTGCTAAGTGAATATATAATTGATACGTATGATTTTGATGAAATATTGTATGTGATTATAATAACAGGCTTATTATGAATCGGTGTTGGATGAGCAATTGATTCCAATAATTCACTTATATCTACTATTTCCATATTCGCGAATTTGCTCGATTTATACGCAGTATCCATCATGATAAGTACCATAGCGCTGGTCATAATCCTAATGTGTAATTTTGTAGTAAGTCACATTTGAAATATGATCATCTAATTGGTTAATGTGAACTTATCGCATCACATAGATAAATAAATATGAGACGCGGAGTGTGCACTTTTAGTTTTGCCAATTATTCTATTTGATTCCAAATGGGGCTAACTACATAACTGAGTCATTTTACAGTTAGACAGATCTAGAATATGTATGACCATCGATATGCTATTTAATGAAAATCAGATATTTTGATCTTATATGAATAACTTACTGCTTTTTTATCTTTCTAAATGTCAGTAATTGAAATACAACTATTGTTCTCAATTTTCTTCTTATTTGTATGAGAAAATTATTATTCACAATACGATATTACTAACGCCCTTTAATATTGATGTTAGCAAAACCATAATAGTGCACATTGTTTAGAATACAATCAAAATTATAAATGGTTACCTGAATACAAAATCCCATACGATATGCTATGAAAAATAATTATTGTATATTGGGGACCAATAGTCATCATAATAAGTATTATTTACCGAATATATTGTATACAATGTAATAATCATATCTCATACAATATTGTATTCAAAATCATGGTCACCAGTATAAGACCGAAGATCCATTAATATTGACGATATTATTCTGACAATTTCGAAAGCATTGTCACTTGATATGAGCCCGACGCCGCGCAGAGAGCCTAACATTTCTTTAACTGATCTAATTTGGCAATATATTTACAATTATCTGTTAAAATATAGGAAATAGATCTACTATTAGTAAAATCTAAATCAGACGCACATGATGTTTGATATCTTGGTTGCTTAGCAGTTAAAAACAATTCTAAGGTTGTTTCTCGTTTATTTGATTCGTTAATTTCGTGCATATGACCATAAATAGATTTACTGTTGGTGTGTCAATTTAGTCACAAAACTGTAAATATCATTCACATGGATATATCAGCAACGTCTATATGTAGATGAAATTGCATAGTCGTCCGGAAAATCATTCGAAAAGTCTAATGGAGAGAAGAAGCGTAAAACAATTATTTCATTTTTCCTTCTCTGAGTTAATAAAAGGACATCAGTTGTTTAAATACTTTTGCATGGTTTGTGTAAACAATATTCAGCTTGATACTTCAACAGTCTTATATAATAAATTTGTTGCGTAGATGAAAGTGGATCATTAATTAAATTTCAGTGGAAAATACTAAGTTCCAAATGCGTACAATTTAAATGGAACTTCGATAAATTTCTAATTATAAATCACTTAATCAATCATTGTAACTAGCACTACCAGCAGCGTATCTACCAGACACATTGTCATGACGATGGTGTATTCTATCATTTATATGACTGATGTTATAATTAGGCTCTTTAAATTTTTATGACGTATATTATTTCAGTTTGATGATATGTTTTTGTTATCTTCGTGTAGAAGCTTCTCAATTGCTATATTCTGTAAATGTTTGAGGCCCTCTTTCTTTGTTTTAATCTATTATGATCTTGAAGGACATAAAACATTGTATTTCAGTGAAGAAAAAATAAAGAATTGAGCAAGAAGGAATGATCTGGAAGAGATCAAAAAAGAAATAAATACAATGTTACTTTTAAGTTTTGCTGGATGTCTATTGACTTAAATGCTATTTATCGTATTGAACTATTCAAAAAAAGTGTATATAAAATATTAAAATTGCTTGACTTGGATGGTGATAGGATTTCAGACTACTTCCGAAATGCTGCGAAATTTTATTTTCTCGTTAATACTGATATACTAACAAATTCAATTAGAAGAATTATCAAATGTTCTTAATTATGTGTGTCCCTCAAAATTTTTGAATTTAAATTTGATCAGGAATAAATAGCATTTTTGTCTGCAGATATATCAGAAATATTAGATCTTAGTCTCATAATGAACAAATTATATTACTGTAATATTGATATTATTTTTTATTATTGATATTACAGCTAAATCAACAACCCACATCATCCACCAGCCAAGAAATAAACGGCATAATCGACAACTCCCCTATTTATGTTACTTCCCTCACCTCTACAGAAGCATTCAACAACAATCTTCCATCATCAATATCATCTTCAATCCCTTCTTCAAGTCTCAAACCAATTCCTTCACAAATTGTCCCTTCCACAACCTCTGCCACTGGAGCAGCAATCCCTGTTCCCTCTGGCCCGGTCCTCGCCGCCGCCAATGGAAATGACGTCGCCTCTGACCTTATCCTGACGCAAAGGATTGCTGAGGAAGAAGCACCAGGACTGAAGGGGCAAGTGCAAGGACAGGAGCTCCAAGGAGTTAAGGCACTAGAAGTGAGGCCCGGTGGAGATAGAAGGGCTTCTAGTCCTTTTCAGAACGGAAGGACGGAACTGTTGATAGGGACAGAAGAGAATAAATTCAAAACAACGGCTGTTGTGGAGAATAATAACAACAAATTAGGAATTGATGTGGAAAATAGGTGAGTTCAATTCAAAAGTTTTCTCTATTAAACATGGGCCGTGAACAATTCTTTTTAATTAAAAAAATTACAATTTATTTTGTACTGTGATGTATTAGCTCTGTACCAAACTTAACATGAATATAAGTTTAACTGACACTAATTGAGGAATAAAGACTTCGAAGAATTATGAATGAAAAAAAAATTCACTGCGATCATAATAAAAGTTGTTGATGCCAAATTCACGAATTTCTTTCTAAAAATTTTTCAAAAATGTGTGTTTTGATTACTGAAGTCAGAAGATAATAAAAAAAAAAAAAAAAGTAATTCAAATATTACTGGGTATTCCACCCCTGTAATACATTTAATGTATATGAGAAATGAGATCACGTCCAGCAGAAAGATTCAAACCCGAATGAAAAATTATCCATACAAAAAAACATTCAGAATAGATATTAATAATTGTTAAAAAACTCAAGATAGAAATACAGTTAAACTATCCTGTAATGAAATAGCTACTTTTGATTGCTTTCACAATTTGCAATACAGAGTTGTTTATGTTCAGTTGAAAGCGTTTGAATACGCTCACTTCATAGTATTCTTAAGATCACTGATCCTGCAGTGTTTATTTTCAAAGGAGTTTGTCTATATTTTGATGTAACTATTAACTTCATTCAAAAACTAAGAATTGGAACCTATACAAATGCAAATGAGGAAAATGTAAATTTTTTCTACCAATGCGTTTTTCTCGTATACTAATGAACCATGAGGAAATCAAAATATTGCCTTGGTCAAGGCGAAGAAAGGAACCAAATTGAGAAAAAAAAAATTCAAACCATTGGTGCCCAAGCTACGGACAAAACGTTCATATCGTCAAAAGGCATCATACAGAATTATCAGATTTACCGAATTGCTTAATTTTCTTTGTTCAATCCTATTATTGAAACATGTTATTTTGTACTTGGATACCAATCTTGAAAGTGTTTGTTTTGTCAACTACAGTGATTCCTATGACAACGGGTGGGCGAAAGTAGTGAGTGTAATTACTTTCGTCCACTCACTCTTTCATAACGAAATAAAGAATAAACTACAATACATTTTACTACATGTATTTATTGATATGAAAATGAACTTCATAATTATTAAAAATTGCGTTACTTAAATAAGATATACCAGCAACTGAAAACTGATGAGACTCTGTAGTTATCATAGTAACTTTTGTAATATCAACTTGAATGCTATTTCTATTACTTATTTTCTCTTCTTTATTAATTATTTTCCTCGCACAATTTCATTATTATCTTGTTCCATTTTAGTGTCACAATTTATATTTGTAAAAATATCAGGACAAAACAATTTTAATATTTTTGACAGTTGCGGATGTTTATATTTACATGATCCATAACAACGCATCCGCCGCCTATGCTACTTTAAACTTTATACATGATCTTTGTTTAAGAAGTGTAATAGATTTTGTTCAATCCTATTATTGAAACATGTTATTTTTTACTTGGATACCAATCTTGAAACTGTTTGTTTTGTCAACTACAGTGATTCCTATGACAACGGGTGGGCGAAAGTAGTGAGTGTAATTACTTTCGTCCACTCACTCTTTCATAACGAAATAAAGAATAAATTACAATACATTTTATTACTTACATGTATTTATTGATATGAAAATGAACTTCACAATTATTAAAAATTACGTTACTTGAACAAGATATACCAGCAACTGAAAACTGATGAGACTCTGTAGTTATCGTAGTAACTTTTGTAATATCAACTTGAGTGCTATTTCTATTATTTGTTTTCTCTTCTTTGTTAATTATTCTCCTCGCACAATTTCATTATTATCTTGTTCCATTTTAGTGTCACAATTTATATTTGTAAAAATATCAGAACAAAACAATTCCAATATTTTTGACAGTTGCGGATGTTTATATTTACACGATCCATAACAACGCATCCACCGCCTATGCTATTTTAGACTCCATACATGATCTTTGTTTAAGAAGTGTAATAGATTTTAATGTTTTAATGAATTGTTCAATAATAGGATTGAACAAAACGCTATACAGCACTCGTGAAGAAACGAATTCGCTCACTTGGGTGCCTTTGCACACTCGGCTAGCGCCTCGTGCACAAAACTGCCACCCGCGTGAGCAAAACTCATAGTTTCTTCACTTGTATTGTAATATACTATTAATGTTTTAATGAATATTTCAATAATAGGATTGAACAAAACGCTATACAGCACTCGTGAAGAAACGAATTCGCTCACTTCTGGGCCTTTGCACACTCGGCTAGCGCCTCGTGCACAAAACTGCCACCCGCGTGAGCAAAACTCATAGTTTCTTCACTTGTATTGTAATATACTATTGTACTTGTCAATGTAATCATTTCATATTGTTGCATAGCAATTTTTTTGTTTGAAATACAATTAAAGCTTTATCAGGAGATATTTAATTTAGTTTTCATTTCAATTATCTGCCATCATATGCTAGATACTTGATTTCATCAGAACAAGCCACTTTTTCCAGTCATATTTTTTCAGTGCAGCCTCTTAGTATGGATCAATAAGCTATCTTCTGTTCATGGAAATACAATCGTGAATCCTTTCTTCCACCAACATTGAGAATAAGAATTATTTCGGAATCCTAAAATTATAAAGAACAAATATGGAATTTCGCTGTACACATTCTCCTTCATGTCATGATATCTATCTAAAGAGTTTCGAGTGCTTCATTCACCGAATTGTCCTAGAAATTTAAAATTTTTTTTCCTACAGTCATGCTCAGAAGTTCCTAAGAAAGTCGCATGACGTCGCGAAAAAACTGTTTCATTGCTCTCATAATTCAATTTCTTTTTGATTTTCTCATCATTCCTCTTCAATATGAGTAATTTTATCAACGTTTGGTGAATAGGGAAAAGATCAATGAAGCAAATTCTTTCTCAGAAAACAGCATATTTTGGATATACATCTATGACTGTAGAAAAAATAATATCCGTCACTCGTGCGGATCGATTATTCCATGCTCATTTAAATTGTCACTCGATTTTGTCTCGGGATTAAATTATTCACATTCGCATGGAATGATTTCCATTTCGCCCTTGTATCGGGAACGGGATATACTATTATATCACTAAAAAATTCAAACAGTACGCAGATTCCAAAACACTTTTATTTTTAATTCTAGATAGGAAATAAAAAATTCGTGAGAATCCTAAATTTCACTTTTTCAGTTATGTATATCTACAATATATCTCAAAATTTATATCAAATTAAAAACGAGAACTCAAATTGACAATCAAATTTAGTTGAAAAATGAATGTGAGAATAAAGAATAAACCGATTATTTTATGTATCTCATTTCTGCTGAATGTAAGTAGTAAATTTTGCATGAGTTTTTTCATTCAGACAAATTAAAACTAGAAACAAAAGATGTTTCATAAAAAGCAATCATCAACCTTCCGGGTTCTGGTGTTGTAGTCGTCAAAAAATCATAAACTAAAATCTCACGATCTAATTTTTAGCTTTTTATCACTTCCGAAATGATATAATTGTAGTCTAATTTTCTCATAGTGACTTATTGCGTGTTCTGCAGAACTGAAAAGACGAAAGACTGCTCTTTTTACATTGAGATAAAAATTCAATTATTTTTTATTCATTCACATATATGTACATAATTTCAGAGTTTTCAACTCACGATTGTAATGCATGAAGATTTACGATTACTATAAATGAAGACAACTTAAACTTATATAGCAAGAGTTTTGTGATAATCCAAACATTTCTAAAAGTACAATAGAATCAAGTTTTTAATTGTTACATTTTCCCTAAATTATTCATCAATATATTTTGATGCTTGAGTCTATAACCATTAATTTTATTTGTGGTTATATAAATGTCTATAAAGACAATTATGTACGAATTAGTTTTGTAAAGTTTTTGTATTTTTATTTTTAAAACTAAGCTGCAAGCAGGAAATTAGTAGATTCACTGTCGTGGCGGCTGACACATCTGCCTGTCACGTATGAATTAAGTATTTGTTGTCGATTATTAAAAAAAAAAAAACACATGTATACAGTGGTGACTGCCCAGAATTAGGTTTTTCAAACATAAGGCCATTGTGTAGCTTACTCATGGTGGCAACTTCATTCAGTCATTCAAATGCGATAACTTATGGCCAATTGCACCGCTCTAGCTTAAATTTTAAGTTTCACTTAGAAAAAAAAATATTGAATCAGAGTAATAACAGCAATGTTAATGTGACATTTGACTTCTTAATTATGGTACAATATTGCTGTTAAGTGAGACCTAAAATTTAAGCCACAGCGGTGCAACTGGCCATTAGTCACTCACATAGATGCCTGCTTAGATATAATTTTTTTCAAAATAATAAGGATTATTATGATAGCGGATTGGTTCTTTTAACGTAGAACTATCTCTTTCTCGTAGGTAAATGGGAATAAAACGATGCAACGAACATTATGAATATCACATTTTGGAAGCTTATATTCCCTAAACTAATAGAATGATAAACGTAGAACTATCTCTTTCTCGTAGGTAACTGGGAATAAAACGATGCAACGAACATCATGAATATCACATTTTGGAAGCTTATATTCCCTAAATTAATAGAATGATAAACCAAACGCTGATAGAAAGCACTATAAAATCAGTTTCAATCCTTGAATACGGTTGCAGAAATGTTCATCAAATTTAATCATGCGTCAAAAAGTTAAAATTAAGGATGAGGCTATTTATACATACAGTATGTATACGCAATTGACTATTTATACACACCGTATATATATAATAGTAGTGAAATTTTTCGAGAGTGATACATGTTTTTTGGTGCAGCCGATATAAAATTCGATTTTTCGGAACATATCGCTTTGCCGGAAAGCAAATTAATACTTTTGGATAAATAAGGAACGTGCGGTGCAGTGAAAGTGGAGTGAGACCTAGCCAAGTGATAATAATCATAAAAATAGATAAACAAAAGTTACGGGCATAGTAATATTTGACAGCAAGTTGAGTGACAGTTCTCCAAGGTAGCAGCGCGTTGAGCAAGTGCGATACAGGTGGGAGGAACGTTGAACCAAGGACTAAGTGTTGCCAACTATAGCAAAAATAAAATTGTCACCGGAACGAAGATAAAGGGAAGAAGAAGAAAGAACTAAAATAGAAACTATTGAAGAGGTGTAAGTAGACAAACAAAATATGGAGGAATTAAAACAGATGATGCAAACTATAATGGCAAAAATGGAACAAAACACAAATGATTTAAAACAGGAGATACGAGATATAAAATCAGAAATGAAGAGGAAAGAAGCTGTATGGGAAAAAGAAAAGAAAACTTTGGTAGATAGAATCGAAAGTCTAGAGACCAAATGTGAATTAGAAGAAAGGCGGAAGAAGAAAAATAATCTAGTCATAAAAGGATTAAGACCAACGCACAATCTGAAAGAGGAAGTTAAAAAACTACTCTCTGAACAGTTGCAAACTCAAGCAGAAACTAGAAACGTATATATGCGGAATGAAGGAAATAAAAATGAAATTATAATAGTAGAAATGGCAAATTGGGAACAAAAGCAAGAAATCATGGCAGTAAAAAATAAATTACAAGGAACAAAAATAAACATCGAAAACGACTTAACATGGGAAGAAAGGAAAATTCAATGGGAAATAAGAAGTATCGCCAGAGAAATGAAGGCGACCGGAAAAAAAGTCAAAATTGGATACCAAAAATTAACAAGTGATGGAGAAGTATTCAAATGGGCAAAAAACGAGAGAGGACTTGTACGAAAAGGGAGAGAAATCAAAAAACGGTTAAAAAATGAGAAAACAGAAAAATGCAACACGGAGACGAACAAGCAAACAAAACGGACTATACGACTAGGAACATGGAATATTAGAAGCATAAATGGAAAGGAAATAGAATTAGTAGATGAATTTGAAAAAGCGAAATTAGATATACTAGCCATCACCGAAACGAAAAAGAAAGATAAAGGAATAACAAAATTGAAGAATGATCACATACTAATATATAGCGGAGTGGAAAACATGGATAGAGCTAGAGCGGGAGTTGGATGTATAATAAATAAAAAACTGGAACAATCAATAACAAACTGGAAATGCGTGAACGAAAGATTACTAATAATTCAAGTAGAAGACAAAACAAATTTAAAGGCAAATATAATGATAGTGTATGCAATAAATGAGGATGAAAATAAAGAAAAAAAAGATGAGTTTTGGGACAAAATGCAAACCGAATACGAAAAACTGAAAGAACCAATATATGTTGTGGGAGATTTCAACGCAAGAGTGGGAAATAAAAATAAGGGTGTTAAAGAAATAATGGGAAGACATGGGGAGCCGACTATAAATAACAATGGAAAGAGGCTCATCGATTTTTGTATCATAAATGGATTAATTATATTAAACACTTTATTTGAGCATAAAGAAATTCACAAATATACTAGGGAAGAAAAAAGCAGAGAAGAAAAGTCAATAATAGACTATTTCTTAACTAATACGCAACAAAGAAAAAAAGTGAAGGATGTAAGAGTGAAACGGGGTAGTGAAATTGGTAGCGACCATTACCTGGTAATAGCGGTAGTCATAGCGTTAGGGAACGAGACAAAACATAATCAAGAGATCAATACTAACAAAAAACAAACAGTAAAATTTAGAGTAGAAAAACTGAAAGATGGACAGATAAAAGCAGAATATCAAAATTGCATTAACGAATTAATAAAAGATACACACAAGCCAGATTTAAACAATATAGAAGAAATGTGGAATACATTCAAACACATACTAACAGAAGCAACAAAAAGAGCATGCGGAATAGTCAAAAATTCACACAAGAGGAGACAAACACACTGGTGGAATGAAAAAATAAAAGAAGTAGTCAAGAAAAAAAAACAAAAATGGAAAAAATATATCAATACTAAAAAAGAGGAGGATTATGAAGATTGTAAAAGACAAAGGAAGATAACGAAGACAGAGATAAAAAAATCAAAAGAAAGAACCTGGGAAGAATTTGGAAACAAAATTGAGGAAAACTTTAAGGAGAATCAAAAATTATTCTACAGAACAATTAAGAACTGCAAGAAAGAAAAACACATAACATTGAAACAGATAGTAAACCAGCAAGGAGTCATAATAAAAGAAGACAAAGAAATCATGGAAAGATGGAAAGAACATTTTGAAGAATTATTGGAAGAAATACACATTAACAATGTCAGTAGAGAAGAAGAAAGTACAGATCTGGAAAACACAGAAATAGTGAATCAAGAAAATATTACAGAGGAAGAAATGAAGACAGTAATAAAAAAATTAAAAATCGGCAAAGCACCAGGTCATGACGGAATAAGAGCGGAACAATTAAAATATATGGGAGAGGAAGGAGAACAAATATTATTAATAATGCTGAATAAAATATGGGAAATAGGGCAAATACCAAAAGACTGGGAAATGGCAGTGATATTCCCAATACACAAAAAAGGAGACAGTAGAATATGCAGTAATTACCGAGGAATATCACTGCTATGTACAGCTGCAAAAATTTATGAGGCAATATTAGAAAATAAATTAAGAAAATTAATAGAGGTAAAGATTGAGAAAGCACAAAGTGGTTTCAGAAAAGGACACTCGACACAGGATCACATTTTTACCATAAGAAAACTAACAGAAAAAACCATAAGAGAAGATAGTAAACTGTACATAGCATTTCTGGATTTGGAAAAAGCTTTTGACAGGGTGCCGAGGGAAAAGATGTGGGAAATCTTAAAAATAAGACAGATTGACAAACAGCTAACGCAAGCAATAAAAAGTATCTATAAAAAGACATCCAACTATGTTAGAACAGGAAATGAAATTTCAAAGGAATTCATCACAACACAGGGTCTAAGGCAAGGAGGAGCATTAAGCCCACTGTTATTCATTATATACCTGGACAACATCTTAAAAAATATAAAAGACAAAACTAAAAAAATTGAAGTAGGACACCATAACTTAAAAAGGATTATGATAGCGGAGTGCGCCTTTGCAGATGACATTGCAATACTTGCAAAAAGTGAAAAAGACTTACAACATAACATTAACTTGTGGAATGAGGAATTAAAAAAGCACAATATGATCATAAACATAGACAAAACAAAAATAATGGTAATAGCGAAAGAAGAAATAGTAACGGAGATAAAAATAAATCACAGAGAAATCGAACAGGTAGAAACATTCACATATTTAGGACACACATTGAACAACAAAGGTAACTTGGAGCAAGAAATAAACAACAGAATTTTGACAGCAAACAAAAGCTACTACGCAGTGAACAAAATTATCCTAAGCAATAAACAAGTTAAGAAAAAGACAAAAATGACACTATTCAAAGTATTATACAGACCAATACTGTTATATGGAAGTGAAACATGGACGACGAATCAGAGAGCAAAGAGTAGAATACAAGCTGCGGAAATGAAATACCTGAGAAAAGTAGAAGGGGTAACAAGACTAGATAGAATAAGAAACGAAGATATACGAAAAAGGTTACAAATAGAGAGTATACATACTACCATGGAGAAAAAACAACTTGCTTGGTACGGCCATCTTATAAGAATGCCAGATGATAGCCAAACAAAAATGGTATGGAAGGCTAAGACGACAAAAAAGAAGAGTAGAGGAAGACCACAGAAGACATGGGAGAATAATATAGAAGACATACTGAAAAAGAACAATATCAGCTGTCAAGAAGCAAAAAGAAAAGCATCAAACAGGAAGGAATGGAAAGATTTCACAAATAACATAGAATAACAAAGGATAGAAAAACTAATCTCGACACCTGAAAGGGTAAAATGAGATTTAAATAGATTATATATATATATATATATATATATATATATATATATATATATATATATATATATATATATATATATATATATATATATA
Source organism: Dromius quadrimaculatus (assembly GCA_963989225.1). Classification (NCBI taxonomy): domain Eukaryota; kingdom Metazoa; phylum Arthropoda; class Insecta; order Coleoptera; family Carabidae; genus Dromius; species Dromius quadrimaculatus. Next base: position 26,387,814 of record OZ022324.1, read on the forward strand.
TATATATATATGCAATTGGCTTTTCACATATACTGCTTTACGCGCTATTATCACAATCAATATTTTGAAAATAACTACACAATTAAAAATAAGATAATGTTTTCGATGAGGGGCGCCAGCTGCAAAATGGAATTCAATTTTGGGAAAAGCTTCTACTATACATGGCGATAACGAGAAAAATAATGACAATTGAGGATCAGGCTCGTACGACCTTGAAATAACTTTCGTTGGGCCAGAATCCAGTCTACTAAGAAGTGGTCATGAGTAACAATGATTGTAGATTAGCTCGCTACGCTTGCGTTTTCGAAGAACATTCCTGAATATTACCGAATTTTGCTGCGTACGCCTGTAGGACAGAACTTGAGCGCAGCCTATAACCTATAGCTGAGAAGAGTGCACTGAACTCATCATGTATGGCCAAAGTCCTGTGTTCATGTGTAACTATAGTTGTGGGTCAGCTCACCACGTTCGTGCTTCTAGGAAGCATTCCTGAATATTTAAGGATGTTTTTTAAAAGTGCGGGCATAGCGGACTAACATATAATCTTTGTCACACATGAACACTTATTTATAGACTGGATTTTGGCATAACATGAAGAGTTCATTGCATCCTTCTCGACTGTTTACGGCTCTAGTTCTGTTCCACAGGTGAACACAGCGTAATTTGGTGATATTCAGAGATATCTTTCGAAAGTACAAGTGTAGCGAGCTTATCTCTAACCATTGTTACACATGAGCCCAACATAAGGAGTTTAGTGCACTCTTCCCGGCTATCAAGGGCTTAAGTTCTGTACCACAGGCGCGCGCAGCTCAATTCGGTAATAATCAAAGATGTTTTTCGAAAGCCCGAGTAAAGCGAGCTGACCTCGAACTATTGCTATAAATGGACACTTCATTATAGACTGGATCCTGGCCTAACATGAGTGATTTCAAAGTTATACGAGCCTGACCCTCACTTGTCATCATTTCTCCTATTGTCACCATGTCTATAGAAGAAGCTAGAAACTGGAATAAGTTGTGTTTACATACTGGATATATAAATAGTTGATTTGATGATATTTCACAGTTTATTGATCACTTCACTCAACCACATTGTAAATGAGCTCCAACAAATAAGTCTATAATAAATGAAATTTTTTTTGCTTTAAAAAAAAATATGTATATATATTTTTTTAATTTTTGACATTTTGACTCTCTATTCAAGAGTCTTCATCAGAAAAAATGGTACAAAAATAAACAAAGCAAATATGTAGATAATTAAAAATATACAGATACTAGAGATGAGAATGTGGAATCTACATTTAATGAAGAAAGAACAAAATTCCTCTGGCATTCACCCAAGGTCTGAGGACTTTTGTTCTTTCTGCACTAAATGTTTCACATCTAGTATTCTGTATATTCTTAATTATCAAAATACTTGCCTTGTTTATTTTTGTATCATTGTTTCTGATGAAGACTGTTGGATAGAGAGTCGAAACGTTAAAAAATAAAAATAAATACCTATATATATAAGAAAAAACAATGATACAAAATAAAACAAGACAAGTAACTAGATACTAAAAATATACAGGGTACTAGATGTAATAACGTGTATATCACATCTAGGGTACGTTCCACTAGACGACCGCAACGCTTATGTCGCCTCATTGATCGTGCCACAAGAAGATCGCGGTATTGACGTTCAGATAAATACGTCATAGATGACGTCATTGATCTCGACCACTTCAAGCTAACAACGCCCGCGATTGAAAGGTGGGTCGAAGCAGTCGTTGCGTTCATTTTTGCAGAAATCGCCAAGAAGTTCAAATTAAATGAGAAGATGCCTTTCCAATTTTTATTTTCGATTCCAAGTTATAACAATTGATTTAAGATTTTTCATTTGTCAATATGACAGATAATTTCATGGTCTCTTATTATCATTATTTGTTATGTAAGAGCGATTATTTCACACAGGTATATTAGATTCATTCCATTTGTATATCCTTTTCGCTATAGGTTGGTTTAATCTTATTAATGATTTACTTTTCGATTCTAACTACAAATTTTCAGTTCATTTGACATTTTACAGACACTCGCAACGTTCCACTTAAAGCATCATCGACCATGAGTTAAGTGGAACAGCAAAAACCGCGGTTGTGAGCGTTGCTGTCAGCTAGTGTACGTTCAATAATATACATACATAATGGTTTTGTCTTGTTTGGTGTAGTTCTGTGTATGTTCTGGATTCTAAAGTACACTGAAGACTAGTTGACACTGCAGTTGTGAGCCAAACCAAGAGCAAAGAGTAGCGCTACGCTGTCTTGTTGAAATGTCGTGTATTTTGAGATTTGGTATGTGTACGGAGCTGTACCAAATACGACATATTCCTCTGTTTGAGGTTTTCACGTGGTTTTTCCTAAAGCCTTGGATGAATGCCAGGGAATTTTTTTTTCTCATTCAGATGTGATATCCATGTTATCACATCAAGTATTCTGTATATTTTTAGTATCTAGTTACTTGCGTTGTTTTATTTTGTATTATTGTTTTCTGAAGAAGATCCTTAGTCAAAGGATCGAAGCTTCAAAGTAGTTTTTATTCAATAAAATTCTGAACAATGTATAGATTATCAAATATATAGAATTTAAACCAAAAAATTTTTTATGTAATCGGATATAGATCTTCTCAAATAATAATCTTACAATGAAGAAACAACTGCTGATAGAAGGATTATTATACAATTATTTATTATAAAACCAGTTTCTACTCTTTCAACTGTAAATAATACAATGAAAATTTATCACACTCAAAATTTTATATAGCCCTAGAATAATAAACCAAATAAATAGACTTTTTTGGTTTTAATTCTGTATATTTAATTTTATTTTTGACGTTTCGACCGAAAATCTTCATCAGAAAAAATGATACAAAAATAAACAAGGCAAGAAGGTATCTAGATAATTAGAAATTGAAAATTGAAAATATACAGATAACTAGATGTGAATACGTGGATTCCACATTTAGTGCAAAAAGAACAAAATTCCTCTGGCATTTACCCAAAGTCTGAGGAAAAACCACGTAAAAAACCTCAACAGAGGAATCAACGATATGAGTCTTGACAATTATTGAAGAGAAAAAGATTTAATTGATATAACACATTAGGACGGTGTCCCGTTTCTGCAACGCACACAGTTCCAAGGTCCAAACATGTCATAAAAAATTTTTTAAACAGAAAGACTGAATTTCAATGATCTACATCTACATGAATATAACAAAAACAAGTGTCAAGACAAATATTTCACAAATCAGGAATAACTATTACAAATCAATAAAATAATATGAGTCTTGACAATTATTATAGTCAAAAATGAATGAATTAATATAACATACAAGGACGATGTCCCGTTCTTGCGGACGCACACAGTTCCAAAGTCCAAACATGTTATAAAAATTTTTTTACAAAAATGAGTTTCGATTATATACATGAACGTAATAAAAATAATAATCAAGACAAATATTTTACAAATTATGTATGTCTATTATTGATTATTGGAAGCCAAACATTTGCCAACTCAAAACCATCAGTATGGTTGAAATTATTCGAATCTTTAATTATTTCAATCGCTTCCCTGACCAATCTACCATAAATGGATGAGCATCTTCGAACTTGATATCGTGCAAAAACTCAATGGCATGATCAGCAACCGAAGACTTATCTGGGTGATTGAGTCTTATGCATCTTCTATGCTCAGCATTGCGAGTATTCACAGTTCGGCCCGTTTGTCCAACGTAGACTTTCCCACAGGTACAGGGGATCTTATAAATACCCGAAGATTGTAAAGGGATCACGTCCTTGACAGGTCTCAAAAACTGCTTGATTTTCGTGACAGGGGCGAAGGAAACTTTGAAATTATGTCGAGACAAGATCCTTCCGATCTTCTCTGAAACATTACTGACATAGGGTAAAGAAACATAGTTTTTACTCACGCCATTATCCGCAACGGTAGCAATGTTTGATTTTGGTCGAAGTGCTTTCCTAATGGAATGATGAGAAAAACCATTCTTCTGGAAAATTACTTCTAGATTATTAATCTCTTCATCAAGTTTATCAGGGTGACAGATATCATTGGCCCTTTGGAAAAGACATTTTATTGTTCCATACTTCTGTGAAGGATGGTGATGTGATTCCGCATGAATATATTGGTTTGTGTGTGTTGGCTTCCTATAAACAGTGTGTAGTAGTCTACCATCATTGGTTCGCTCTAGATTCACATCAAGAAAAGGCAATGAGCCATTACGTTCTAGCTCCGATGTGAACTTGATGTTTTCGTGAACATTATTTAAATGATTCAAAAAACTGTTCAAATTGTCATGACCATGAGGCCAGATTGCAAAAACATCATCCACGTAACGTAACCATAAGGATGGTTTATAGGTACTAGTTTCTAATGCTTTTTCTTCGAAAAATTTCATATAGTAATTTGCAATTGTTGGAGAAATTGGATTACCCATTGCTACACCATCAATTTGTTTGTAATAATCATTATTGAAAATGAAGAAGCTAGAAGTTAAACAATGGTGGAATAATTTAATAATATCTGGAGGGAAATTCCTTTCCAAAAGCTTTAGGGTGTCTTTAATTGGAACTTTTGTGAATAAAGAAGAAACATCGAAACTAACAAGGATGTCATTATCATTTAGCCGTACGTTACTAATTATTTCAATAAAATGTTTCGAGTTTTTAACGTACGAAGAAGAATTATTGATTAATGGTCTCAATAAACTGTCAAGATATTTGGATAATAAATAAGTTGATGAATTAATGCAATTAACTATTGGTCTAAGAGGAACCCCTTGCTTATGGATTTTAGGTAAACCATAAAATCTAGGTACATAAGGATCGCTAGGAGTCAAATATTTAATAACATCCTTATCTAAAGAAGATTCTTTAAGAAGTTTAGTTGTTTGATACTTGACCGAACTTAAAGGATTCCTGCTGACTTTTTCATAAGCTGCATCATGAAGCAAGTCTTCAGCCTTGCTGATATAGTCGTCTTTATTAAGAATGACAGTAGCTTTTCCTTTATCGGCTGGTAAGATAACAAGATCTTCATTACGACGTAAATCTTGCAATGCTTTGAATTCATCTTTACTCAAATTCGGTTTAGGAGGCTTTGCATTTTTCAATATTTTGGCTGTTTCAAGTCTGACATCTGAAGCTTCATTTTCTGGCCTCATGGTCATGACAATTTGAACAGTTTTTTGAATCATTTAAATAATGTTCACGAAAACATCAAGTTCACATCGGAGCTAGAACGTAATGGCTCATTGCCTTTTCTTGATGTGAATCTAGAGCGAACCAATGATGGTAGACTACTACACACTGTTTATAGGAAGCCAACACACACAAACCAATATATTCATGCGGAATCACATCACCATCCTTCACAGAAGTATGGAACAATAAAATGTCTTTTCCAAAGGGCCAATGATATCTGTCACCCTGATAAACTTGATGAAGAGATTAATAATCTAGAAGTAATTTTCCAGAAAAATTGTTTTTCTCATCATTCCATTAGGAAAGCACTTCGACCAAAATCAAACATTGCTACCGTTGCGGATAATGGCATGAGTAAAAACTATGTTTCTTTACCCTATGTCAGTAATGTTTCAGAGAAGATCGGAAGGATCTTGTCTCGACATAATTTCAAAGTTTCCTTCGCCCCTGTCACGAAAATCAAGCAGTTTTTGAGACCTGTCAAGGACGTGATGCCTTTACAATCTTCGGGTATTTATAAGATCCCCTGTACCTGTGGGAAAGTCTACGTTGGACAATCGGGCCGAACTGTTTGCTGAGCATAGAAGATGCATAAGACTCAATCACCCAGATAAGTCTTCGGTTGCTGATCATGCCATTGAGTTTTTGCACGATATCAAGTTCGAAGATGCTCATCCATTCATGGTAGATTGGTCAGGGAAGCGATTGAAATAATTAAAGATCCGAATAATTTCAACCATACTGATGGTTTTGAGTTGGCAAATGTTTGGCTTCCAATAATCAATAATAGACATACATAATTTGTAAAATATTTGTCTTGATTATTATTTTTATTACGTTCATGTATATAATCGAAACTCATTTTTGTAAAAAAAATTTTATGACATGTTTGGACTTTGGAACTGTGTGCGTCCGCAAGAACGGGACATCGTCCTTGTATGTTATATTAATTCATTCATTTTTGACTATAATAATTGTCAAGACTCATATTATTTTATTGATTTGTAATAGTTATTCCTGATTTGTGAAATATTTGTCTTGACACTTGTTTTTGTTATATTCATGTAGATGTAGATAATTGAAATTCAGTCTTTCTGTTTAAAAAAATTTTTATGACATGTTTGGACCTTAGAACTGTGTCCGTTGCAGAAACGGGACATCGTCCTAATGTGTTATATCAATTAAATCTTTTTCTCTTCAATAATTGTCAAGACTCATATCGTTGATTCCTCTGTTGAGGTTTTTTACGTGGTTTTTCCTCAGACTTTGGATAAATGCCAGAGGAATTTTGTTCTTTTTGCACTAAATGTGGAATCCACGTATTCACATCTAGTTATCTGTATATTTTCAATTTTTAATTTCTAATTATCTAGATACCTTCTTGCCTTGTTTATTTTTGTATCATTTTTTCTGATGAAGATTTTCGGTCGAAACGTCAAAAATAAAATTAAATATACAGAATTAAAACCAAAAAAGTCTATTTATTATGATATAATTCTGAAAATATGTATAGATCATTAATAAACCAAATGTTTATAGAAAGCTCATGTGATAGCATTTATTACAGAACCAATTTTTATTCATTCAACTGTTGACTATGTAAGCAAAAAAAATAGGTGAAATTCATAAGATTCTACCTGAAACTTCAAAAATAATAATATTAAAATAATTAATCAAACACTAATAGTGTAGCTTATTTATTGCTTTTTATCACAAAACTATTTCAATCCTTTATTTTTCATCCCTGTTAGTATAGAAGGTTAAATGATTAACGGAAATCTGTCGCACTTATAGAAATCTCATATTTCTTGAAATAATAATCGTATAATCATAAGAAGGAATTGGTAAGGGCTTTTTTAATTAAAAAAAAACATAAAGTCCTTAATCACACTGTTCTCAGATTTAATTGAGTAATCGGTTTCGATCACTGAGTGATCATCCTCAGACTACCGGAGAGAACAATAAGATTGCAGGATCTTCACAAAAGAAAATGGCGTCAAATAGCCCACTAGTGTCATGATAGGTGAAAAAATGTGTAAAAAGCAATAGAAAATAAAAAATGATATAAAAGATATATCCCAATCTGTTCATCAAAATCCAAACTACAACAACTTGAGTTATATATTTTATATTCATGTCCAGTTCATAATCATATTTATAAATTGAATGGTCTTCACAGAAAATTTAAAATTTATCAACGCATTCGACACAGTTTTCTCTTTCTAAATAAATTTTCGCTTGCATCAGTACTAATATTTGTTTTTTATTTACTTGTAAAAAGTAAAAGTAAGTATTGTGAAACCGACAAAATTCTAATTTTGAGATTTGATGGAAATACTCGTTTTGAGAATCACTTAATCCATTTTGACTATTTTCGGCTTGATGTCAGTACGTATGAGCGTTTATAACTCGCAAATCTTAAAACCCCTCAAACGTATATTATTGAAGTTTTGAACTATTGACTGGTCTTGGGTCTAGTTATGCACCTCGCACTATGGTTACAATCCAAAACGATTGAACGTAGAATGTTATAATCCAATATTTAAGACGATTGTATCATTCAGATGATCATATCCTATTTTCATTGCGATCGACTGAGCCAGAAGTGCACTTTATTTGACAGACGCATAAATTCGAAACGATCGGCCGTGGAGTATTGAGATTCAGTATTTCAGTTTGCTTAAGCAATCTGAACAATAAACTGAACCGTAACTGCACTTCAGTTGGTCTAAATTAATTTGTGCGCATAAATTCCAAAACTGTTCGCCGTAGAATCTTGGAAATCAGTATTTAGGAGTGTTGTTGCATAAGAATGATGATCTACTGTTTTCATAGAGATCGACTGAGCCGAAAGTGCACTTCAGTTGACAGATTTCTTGGATAAATCTAAAACGACTAGCCGTGGAACGATGAAATTTTGTGTTTAATCATCGCCCAATGATATACAAGTTAGTCACGTAATGTTGACGTCAGATTTCTTCTATTTGGTTTTAAAAATTTGTTTCAAGGGAGAATCTGTAGCTAATTCGAAAATATGCATTTCTTGAGATTCATATAACAATCAATTTGAGAAATGAGTATTTCATTTTTCAAATAAATTTATATTTTATATCATTATTCACTGGTCTTTATTTATATTTTGACCTCATTTAACCAAATTTTCATTGAATTTTAAGCTCGTCTTTCATCAATCAAACTTACTTACTTTTTGTTAGCTGAACTTAATAAGAATAATTTAAACATTTCACATGTTTAATTGAATCATAGAACTTTAATAAAACCAAAAATTAAAATTTTCTGTTGTAAAATTCCATCAAATTATATTGTCAATATCCTCAAATATCGACCTTTAGCTCAAACATTTCTTGGCATTACTGTCATGCACAGAGCCAATGAGTCAATCAGGGAGCCAATAAATGATTTTCACTCATTGTGTCAATATAACCCATGTTCCGCCTTACATTGCTGCTAAAATTGTGCACATACTAAAATGCATAACAGATTATTGAGAGATAATTTCAGTATCCACACTGTTACTCGTCCTACATCTCTGTTTTAGCGATCTTTCAGTTTTAATTCCGCCAATGTTTATAATTTTGTTCCTCATAACCTCAAAGTTTTGAGAAGTAATTCTTTCACAATTAATTTTAAAAATTATCTGCTAGATACTCAGTGATGTATTTTAAATGGTCAAGTTTTGAGTACTATTCCAAATTTATTTTTTTTTAATTTTTAAGATATTTATTTATTTATTATTTATGGAGTTGACGTTATCTACTTTCATATTAAATATCATACATTTTATAATAACCATTCACGTTTATACTGTCTAAACTTAAAAGTGAATGTTTAGATCAGCTAACACATAGACTTATATTATTTTGTAAGTGACATTTATCCATTTTTCTATCTTCCAGTAATACGAGAACCGTTCGCACCAAACCCTCTCTGTCAGAACATACGAATAATTATTTTTTATACTAGTAGTTTTTTAAGGATTTAAGATGGCACAGGGTTTCATATGTGCCAAAATTTGACCAGAATAATGAAAACAGTGCACTCCAGGTATCATTAAACAACAAAAGGTTGAAATTTGTGTCAAATGTTGAAGAGTGTCCGGCATATAGACAAAAATATGCCTTTCCAGTTCTAATTTTGTCTGGGAAGTGCAACAACAGTTTCGAAGTTTAATTTCGGGGGTCCCTGCTGCACATGAATTACTAGTACCTATATTATTAGAAATAGAGTGCTCTTTTATATTTCGCTTAATTTGTGTAGCCTTAGCTAAAACCTTAATAGCGATGTCTGAGTCCAATTTCTATTTCTTCTAAAATAAAATATTATTATTATGCTCAAATATAGATATGAATGAATATTAAAAAAACAGGTTAGGGGAAAATATGTTTTTAAAAACTTACTGAACAGTGAACAGCCAATCTAAAAAAATAATATTATCACGTATGGAAGACAAGAGAGTATATAACATATTTTAAAAATTTAATTAATTTTGAACAAATGTAAAATTTAAGTGCATAGTCTACACTTGTCAAAGCACAAACGAAAAAACATTAGTATATCATTTTTACAATCTATGTCAATTTACCTGAAGAGGTACATAATTTGTCAATATAGAATCCTTGTATAGAATCAAAAAGTTTTGTGAAAATGGCCTCGTGTATATTATTACTCATTATTTAAAAAAATATATATTTTTTATTATTGTAAGAGTAAAAAACATATTTTTTTTTAGAAATCCCCGAAGATCAACTTTCCACATTTTTACAAACTATAAATGCGTTAAATAAAAGTTTCACTTTCTTTTCCTAGTTTATGAGATTAAAAATAGCTTAAAATAATTAGGTACTGCATTATGTGTCTGCTTTATACACATGTATTCTCGTTTTTAATCAAAAAAGAATGCTCAGAAGGTTTCACTGTCATATTTTATAAAATATAATTATTTTTATAATGGCTATGAATTCCTGGTAAATTTAATTATTCTATAATTATCCGTTGTTATATAAATTTTTCAGCAGAAAATATGATTTTCTCGAAGTCTGTTACCTCGCGCTCACAAGCGTAGAAATGGTTGCAGAAATATGAGATGGTAACTGCGATGGGCGAGTAAGACACAAAATTATATTCATTTGTTTTAATAGTGAAGTAATATTTTCTGAATAATAAATCAATTCTAATTTTTTTTCATAGAGCCTTGATTTCTTGTTGTAGCTTCCATTGTCATCTTATAATTGCTGTTTCTTTTGCTTTATAATAATTATAATTAAAATTGCTATCAAATTATTCTATGGTTTCTGATCACTTTTTGCATGCTGAATAAGAAATAGTAGAATTTTCAATGTAGTGATATGCTCAAGTCTAATTCTACCACTACTTTTTTTTTTCATTCAAATGTTCAGAGGCATTGGCTGGTACCACGAGCTCTGTTTTTAGCGCTACTAAGAGCGTTGTGTCAAGATGAGTTTTAACGCAATTAGAATTTTCCCAAATACTTTAGAAAATAATCTTCAGATACAAATTACGGAAAACACATATGTCTACAAAATTTATTTGAATATTTTCCTTTAAAATAACTTGAAATATTTATATTGCCTTAAAACTCTTCTTAAAATAACACTGCCAGTATAGCCAAAAACAGAACTTGTGGTACCAGCCATTATGTTCCTTTGACCACTAATGCCTTGGTATATTAATTTTTGCAGAGTTTAATATTGTATTAATATTTGTATCATTTTATATTTCATTGTATATGTTAATGTGTTTCAAGTATTTCATAATGTTGATTATGTTGGTTTGATTGTTTCCAGGTGCATCTTTCAATTCTGTTGGTATATGGCATTTTCTTCTTTGTGTAGTGTATTTAATATGCTATATTGTAATGTCTGTGTTGCAGGTATCTATTACTTTTAGTCTTCAACTGAAGGGTTATAATTATGTTCACGATCATATAAACAATGAGATAGTTGATTAAATCAAAATATGAGCAATTCATTTGAAAATAAGAAGATGTGGTAAATAAAATGTAAGCGATTAGAGTAATTCTAGATATTGCTTTAATTTAATTTGATTTAAAAGATGATACAATATAAGCATAACGTTATTATGTCGTACAAATATCTGACTGTAGTGATTGTATTTCAAAAAGTGAGATTTATGCTTGTAAAAATTGGTAGCAGATCTGATTATATTCATGAAAAATATTTTTTCCTTGTCAACTTATGAATAGAAATCAGTGAATGATAGAATTTTGAAAAAAATTTCCTTTATGATCGTTTTTTAGGAATATTTTGAGAGTATTTTAATGCTACAGAGGATGGTAATATAACCACTTGGTTCACTTATTGATTGACAACTAGCTAACAATGATAAAATCAGAATCAGTTTGGCAAGCTGAAAATAATATTTAAAATTGTAATAATGACAAGTATAAGACAATTTTTTTTTCATCCGTGAATAAATTTTCCCATGAGAAAAGTGTAATTATCAAAAAATTACAGCGGCAATTTCACGTTGTGTAGACAATGTGGAATCTCGACATATCAGCTATTTTGACAACACAAACAAATAAAACCTGTTTTGTTAATATTGTAAATTAGAAGCGTCAAAGTCAGTAGCAACTTCAATTTTTCCTAGTATTTGATTTGAAATAGAATATTTCAAAAATATTCTCTCTAAGCACTATTCGTGCTTGAGAATCAACCAGATAATTTTCATTCAAGCTTGTTGTACAAATTCTACTCGTTCTTCGAACTTGTGAAATTATAATCAAGCTTTCATGAAAATTATCGGTCATTTTCAAACACTCGTTGTATTACCTCCGATAAAAGTGTGTTTTCTGTGATTTTCGTTAACAACACTAGTGCCATCTAAATATTTACGGTATTATGCTCAAAATGTTTGATGATAATGTTCCAATTAACATTGATAATTATTTTCACATATCTTTTTGATCTATATGTGCATATGTTTCCTCACAAATTAAGTTGAAATCTATTCTTAGTTTTTAGAATAGTATCAATTTATTTTGCATGCGCTATAGAGGTCTGAGCTCTAAAGCGCTTTCATTTTTGTTTGTTGTTAAATAAGTGTATTCCAAATATTTTTCAAATAAAACATCTTGACTAGGCTTGAGAATAGTAGCTCTTAATTTGTGTTTCGTGAGCTTTTTGCAACTCTGTACTCTGAGAAATTAAAGACCCGAAATTTAATATCTACTCATCAAAAGTCTTGTGGAGAATATACGTGATATATTATTTTTGCACGAAGAACATTTTTGGTGCTCCAAAACATTTTAAAATGTTGAAAGCTATTGTTGTGGAAGAATAAGATCTACCGTTTCAGAGACAACGTCACGTCATCCTTAATTTCGGTAAATTAAAAAAATTCATTTGTTATTTACTACGACGTCTTCTTCAATCGCGTTTTCACTGATACCCTTATATTTGCAAGCTCTATTAGAAAAAAATGAACAATCAGTATGTTTTCCTATTGTTACTATAGTTTTATTATCCAACTTAATTTAAATTCAACTCCTAGATGGTCTAATCGTTGAATACATATTTCGCTCTTACTATATTTTTTTCGTGGGTGAAACAATCAAAATTAGAATTATCTGCAATTGTTTAAATATAACCATATTATGTGATTAATATTAAATACATAACAATGTCATATTGTAACTAGTTGAGGTACAGAACTTCATATTTTTACGGGATAAATTTTAATGAATAAACTATTTATTATCCTATTTTCTTCTCCGAAGCCACTCACTACTATTTTTTGAACTGATTGATTTTTTATCTTTGCCAACTCTTCTAGCAATAATATCTTGTTTTCATGTATTTCCATCAGAAATTTATATCATTTAATTTCTTACAAATTAAATGAAATAAAATTATCTTAAATATTTCCAGTAACATTCATTCATCTGAGACATAGTAATTTATGCAGTAAAAGTGTAAAATTGAGCATTATGAAATGAGTCCAAATATCTGGTGACGAGTCACTAAAATTATCGGCCGAATGTCATAATGCTTGTTTACATACGTATTGCATACAAAATTTTTTCAACGAGCCTAAACTTCCATATTTTCAACAATCATCTAATACGCAGCAAGGGAGCCCAGGGCACATGTTAATTTAGATTCAACAAAATATTCGAACTACTGAATCAGTGATATTGATTTTATATCTTATTGAGAAATTGAAACATTCATTTGGAGAAAATGGCTTAAATTTTCGTATTCTTCGGTATTCTTGGTAATATAATGAGAAATTTGAATAGCTCTCAAACATTGAGTGTCCATATGGGTGTATCCGGAATTTCAATCTCCTATTTTAGTATATGAATACACTATGAATTTGAAATTTTTTCAAAAAGGTTGATATAGCTGCTATGAAATTAGGACATAATATTTTCTAAGATAGGAGGGGCCAACTCAGATCGTTTGGTGGGCCAAAAAATTATTATATATGAAAAATAAATAAAACCAAGAATTCATCTAAAATATTTCATCACTTTATTAGTTAACATGACTCTTGTTTTTGTATATTATTTTATATCTATTATATATCAAGTGGTAATTTAGCCGACGCGCATCGCAGTTGATTGGCCATGTTTTCATCGATGTACCTAATGCGGAACTACATTTTTACCGTTTTTACTACATTTAATTTTGAAAAAAACAGTACTCAACAATATGGAGTCTCAAATTTCGTAATGCGCATTGCCAGTCGTTTCAGTTTTGGAAAGTTATCTTTGAGGATATACATATTTCTGATGGAAATTCCGTCTTAATATTGAATGGAACTAAGAATACTTTCGCATATATGAGAATCCGGTATCGAATTCTCTATTTAATTTTATGACTCCATAAGAATATTTTTAAAAGTCTTCACGGTCAGGATAAAATTCATGTAATAATGAGAAGTGAATCGAATTATTCGACCGTAATTGATTTTTATGATTTCAGAATATAGAAAGCTGAAAATTGAAATTAGGCCACAAAAAGTTTTTAATTGGACCGTGAGTTGGCCATGCCTGGTATAAGATATAGATTACTGTACAAACAAGAACAGTTTTGAATATTTTTTAAAGTATATCAAATGTTACAAAAGTGCAATTTAAATTAAATCTGATAACAGTTTTATTTCCGAGAAGTAGTAGTATGTATTCAATTGTATCAACTAATTCTTTTACTATAAGCGCAACGGCATAATATCTTCTAATTGAAATATATTATGAAGTATACTATGTCATAAATTACTTATGTATAAAGATAGAAGTGTTGCGCCACCGCGCTAATAGAAAAAAAAGTAAAAACAATGTGATACAATATACTACTACTTCTAACTGGGCGGATAGTGATGCAACTAATAAAGATTAATTTATCTAATCAGATTCAGTTCAAATTGCACTTTTGTTATATAAAACATACTTTATAAGAATATTTCAGTATGTCATTATTTGTACAGTAATCTATATCTTGGACAATATTATGTTATATATCATATATCATAGCAGTTAAAGCGAAAATTTTGAATTAATTCGCATCATTTTTCATTTATAAGTGGTCTAACCATTTATATAATAAAAAAGGAGCTTGGAATTCCTCAAGGCTGAAAAATTCTCTTAGGGTCATTTGACACAGTGCATTGAATGCTGCATTTTGATTCTCAATTTTGATGCAAAAGAAAATGCATCGTGTCTCATAAAATCAGAATGCAATGCACAAAATTTTATGTACGACAAGGTTCATTTTCCTTTGCATCAAAATGGAGAACAGAATGCAAAGCAAAATGCAACATTTAATGCATCGTGCCAAATGGTCCTTATGGATCCTCATCCTTTCAAAAATCACCTATTCTGAAATAATATGTACTGTTAACAATGATTTTACTTATTGAAATAATTAATCTATTATTAAACTACCGCAGAATTGAAAAAAGTATGGGTGTTTATTCACATCAAAATTTGAATTGAAAAAGTTGTACGTTATTAGATTATAGAAGAGAAAATACCAAAAAAAAATTTTAGGATAATTGTATTAGATAAACTGAATTTTTTTTCCAGATATTTTAGATACTAACATAATAGGCTGTTAAAATAATCAGTATTGTCAATACTACTATTTATCTATTCATGATGAAGAATCCTTGAATTTGAAACTCTTTTATTGGTATTATGATAAAAAGGCATTCACGTATATATTTGCTTGAGAAACCTTATATTTCATATAATTGGGGTGTGAATATTTCATATTATATATATATATATATATATATATATATATATATATATATATATATATATATATATATATATATATATATATATATATATATATATATATATATATATATATATATATATATATATATATATATATATATATATATATATATATATATATATATATATATATATATATATATATATATATATAATTCAACTAGAAGAAAACGC
Source organism: Dromius quadrimaculatus (assembly GCA_963989225.1). Taxonomy (NCBI): domain Eukaryota; kingdom Metazoa; phylum Arthropoda; class Insecta; order Coleoptera; family Carabidae; genus Dromius; species Dromius quadrimaculatus. The sequence continues at coordinate 26,403,550 of OZ022324.1, forward strand.
TATTTTCGAAAAATATTCGTTTTCTTCGATTGATATGATGCGTTCTGACGCAGTTAGTTGGATACTTATAATCATTCCATTTCCAATTACTATCTAGTAATAATGAAAGTGGCAAACAATGTTCATTAATATAAAAAACTTCACAGTTTTGGTTCATTTTTTTACTCAGCTCGACCTAGATTGTTATATACTGGAGCTAATCACAAATAAAATTAATGCAATAAGAATGTGAACATTATTATTTCCGTTATTATTAATTTAGGAATCACAATTTATTGACCATATCACTTATTATTATCATCTATTCAAATCTCTGGTACCCTTTCAGGTGTTGATATTGTTCTTTAATTTATACTTTGAATCAGTCTTTTTCATTGTTTTCTATTCAATTCTTTTGTTTTTTCTTTTTTTGCTTCGTTGGTGTTGATTCTATTCCTTTTCAGTATTTCTTCTATATAAATTTCCCAATTTTTCTTTGGCCTGCCTCTTTCTTTTTCTTTGTACCTCTTGGTTTGTCTATTTTCTGGCATTCTTATTAAATGTCCGTACCATGCTAGCTGTCTTCTATCTATTGTAATTTGTATACTTTCAGTCTGTAGGTTCCTTCTATTCTTGTCAGAAATCTCATCTCAGTCGCCTGTATTTTACTTCTTTGATCCAGAAACCAAGTCTCACTTCCTTTATATTAAGGTTGATCGTGTATATGGTTTTATACACAGTCATTTTTATGGTTTCGAATACTACTTTGCTCTTTAAAATTGCTGTGTTCATAGTGTGATAGTTTCTGTTCGCCGCCTGGATTCTTTTATTTATTTCAGGTTTCATACTTCCTTTGTTATTTATTGTCGCTCCTAGATATGTGAACGTATCTGCTTGCTCTATTTCTTTTCCGTTTAGTGTTAGGCTGATTGTTATATTTTCTTTGGTTATTACCATGATGTTTGTTTTATCTATGTTAATATTAATGTTATATTTGTGCAGCTCTTCGTTCCATATATTTAAGTTGTGCTGCATATCTTCTTCACTTTTGATGAAAACTGCCAGATCATCTGCAAATGCACATTCTGTCAACGTAGTTCTTTTCAATTTAAAATGTTTTATTTCAGTTGTCTTTGTTTTGTTTTTTTGTAATCTTCATGATATTGTCTAGGTATATAATAAACAATATCGGACTCAAAGCTTCCCCTTGTCTTAATCCTTGGATGGTCGTGAATTCGTTTGTAACTTTATTTCCTGTTCTTATGTAGTTTGTTGTTCTTCTATAAGTGTTTTTAACCGCCTGTGAAAGATGTTTACTCACATTTCTCTGTTCTAAAATTCACCACATTTTCTCCCTCTTTACTCTATCAAATGCTTTCTCACGAATGTTACATATTGTTTGTTATCATGTCTTATCGTTATTCATGTTAAGTATGATTAACAGTATTCAGTCTGTTAATTTGTTACTATCTTCTATTTTGACTATCAATAATCTCTCGTATACGCATTTACATTCTCTTATTATCTGTTCCCATTTTTCGTGTATTATGCAGCCTATATACTCTTGCTCTTCCGTTGTTTTCCACTCCACTATGAATTCCATCAATCTTTACATTCTGGTAACCTATTTTAACATTTTTTCCTTCGCTTGCTATACTTCTTATTTCTCTTTGTTTTTTTTCCTTTTTTTTTCCAAGTAAGATCATTATAGGTATATATATATATATATATATATATATATATATATATATATATATATATATATATATATATATATATATATATATATATATATATATATATATATATATATATATATATATATATATATATATATATATATATATATATATATATATATATATATATATATATAATATCTAGTTTCACACCCTGCATTATAATTGCTATCGACTAAGCCGGAATTCCACTCCACTATGAATTCCATCAATCTTTACATTCTGGTAACCTATTTTAACATTTTTTCCTTCGCTTGCTATACTTCTTATTTCTCTTTGTTTTTTTTCCTTTTTTTTCCAAGTAAGATCATTATAGGTATATATATATATATATATATATATATATATATATATATATATATATATATATATATATATATATATATATATATATAATATCTAGTTTTACACCCTGCATTATAATTGCTATCGACTAAGCCGGAAGAGCACTTAATTCGCAACATTTTATGAATTTTCCGAATAAATCCAAAACGATTGAACGTAGATTGTTAGAATTCAGTATTTAGGACGATTTTACCGTCTAGATGCTCATGTCCTATTTTTATTGAGATCCACCGAGCCGGAAGTGCACTTTACTTGACAGTCTTTTGAAATTTTTCGCATAAATTCGAAACGATCAGGTGTAGAATATTGAAATTTGGTATTTCAGTCTGCTGTAGCATCTGAATGATTGCCTACTATTTTTATGACAATAGACTGAACCGGAAGTGCCCTTCAGTAGGAATTTATTTTTTAATCTTGCGGTAAATTCAGATTTGTTGGTAGTCGTAGAATTTTGGAAATCAGTATTAAGGAATGTTGTAATATAAGAATAATGGCCTACTGTTTCCAGCAACCGACTTGGCTGAAAGTGTATTTTACTTGACAGATTCTTAGAATCTCTTGGTAAATCCAAAACGATTAACTGTGAAACGATGAGATTTTGTGTTCGATTATATATATCCGATGATATATATATATATAATCAAACACAAAATCATATCGTATTGTATATATATACATATATATATATATATATATATATATATATATATATATATATATATATATATATATATATATATATATATATATATATATATATATATATATATATGTATATATATATATATATATATATATATATATATATATATATATATATATATATATATATATATATATATCCAATGATGTACAAGTAAGTCACGTGATGTTCACGTCAGATTTTTTTCCTTGTTCTTTTTTCACTTTCTAGTTTTTTCTCCAGATTTTCTAGCTCCTTCGTTAAAATATTCTTTTTTTTCCAATGTTTTTCTTTCGACTCCATCTCCAGTTTGATCTCTTTTATTTCTTGTTTCAAATCTTTTGTATCCTCATCCATTTTATTCATCATTAATTGCATCATTTCTTTCAACTCCTCCATCTTTTTTGTATTTGTAGTGTTTATGCTCTTGTTTTGTTGACGTTTTGATATTTTCCCTTGTTTTTCTTTGTTCAGGTGATCTATTACTCTTTAACTTTTTCCAACTATGTTATTATAATCTTTTTCTTCCGTTTCTCTGGCCCTTTAACTCATATCCCAGTTTTACTCCGTGTTATAACTTGAATTGGTTTCACAATTATATTTGGTACGGTTTTGTGTTTTTAGTCAATCACTAATTAACAGATGAAACGCTTGCGCGTTACCTGATTCATGGCAGTTTGCTGCCCCTTACAGCTGTTAAAAATAACAAAATTTATAACTAGTTCCGTTTAATTCAAAGATATCACCAGTTGTCAGAAAAGTACATTTACACACGCCAAAACTTCAAAATGAACTAAAAATTCAGATCTATATATTCATGAATATGAAATTCATGGTACAGTTGTTATTAAATAGATGTTAGAAATTTGCATTCAGGTATTCCATTTTGCTTATGAGTCCATGACCGATGCGATAATCAAGTTGTATTGAACATTATTGTTCTATTATCATGATGTGAATGGACTTAATGTAAGCTAGTGTACCCCTACAATATATTTCGCGATAAATATAATATCGTTAGAATAATAGTGTCATGAAAGATCAAAAATGAAGTTTTCATAATTAATGCGATGATTGGTAACAGTAAAATTGATTAGTGAGCGACCAATACAATCTTTAATAACTTCATCTCCTGGAAACTATGTTTTTAATTGAATGGAAAGAAAACATTAAAGAAATTTTCAAATACAAATATTTATTATTGGTCACTCAGATTTGTTTTCACATATTCAGGATCCAATAAGATCGTTTTTTTATAGTCACATGTGCGAAATTGTCAAATAAAAATTTTATTCCATTGAAAATCACCTTAGGATGATGTTCAATTGTTAAACAATCAAGATTTTAAAAGGTCATGTGTATCTAATTCCAGTTCTACTATTTTTTTATACATTTTACAGTAGTATATCAATAGATTATTCAGAATATATTATACTAGGGATACGCAAGGCGCCTAAGGCGCCCGTTAAATAGTGATAAGTCGTCAGTTAAATAGAAGATATATTTAGCACATAATAACTAACATAAAATACCTTAAATGTGAATTATGATGCATTTGGTAAGTAATATTCATGAAATGGTTATCTGTATAAAAGAAAGAATATGAAAATATCAACTTCACCCGGACGCGACTCGAACTTGATACCTGTCAAACCATAGACCAATGCTCTACATCTGAATCTTTGACTGCTGTGATAATTTTTTGCTGTAACTGAGTTATATCTATATATCTATCTTAGAGAATTATGGAGTCAGTGAATCAGTGATAAGCGTAAATATATGTTAAGACAATTGGAACAGTAGAAAAAATTTCCCACAAATATCCCTCTATTATTGATACATACATAATTCTGATTTTCTAGCAATTTCTTCCAGCATGCCAAAATTATTTTGTGCAGTCCGATTATCGAAACAATTTAAGTTGAGTCACAGTCTTGGATTAGTTATTTCTGTCTTGACTTCATCAATCAATAACTATCGCCTATATATGCTGATATAATTATGACTTGCGATCAGATTTAAAAGTCCCATAAACATAAATTCAAATTTGTGACATGAATCAAACTCTTTTGAGAATCTGACTGGTAATTATCAATGACCTAAGGATAAATCTATGAAAATCAATCCAATTTGTTACTGGAAATGGAGTCATCCACAATTTTTTTTTTCTTCAAGTGGTAATTTTAAATTTTGTTAAACTTACCAAAACTCATCATATTTCAAATTTATTGATGTTCTCACAAGTGTAAATGCTATGACTGCTACGGTTCCGTTTTCAAAATGGAATTGGAGTATGATAAAGCGAGCTCCAATAATCTTTCGAAGATATTAAGTACGATTATATCAAATTCTAATTTCTAAGTTGTCGAGCTGCTTACTTTCAAATACGTGGCGTATACGCTATCGCATTAATAAATTTCCAAATTAAATACTTGCTTTGAGAAATTCCATTTACTATTTATAATAAATGATAAAATAAAATAACTGTTTCATATGTTCACAAACATCACAAAAATAAGTATATAATTATGGGCGGCCTCGATCTCGGCACCAAACTACCTGGATCTTTAATCCCCTACTCGAACTCGGCACTATGCTATGGATTAGGATTTGTGACTCAATCGTTCTGCCTGAGTGAGATTTTCTGGACACATGCGATTTTATTTTAATAACAAACCAGACTCAAATTTAGCCGTACTTTTAAACGAATCTAATCACACGTGTGACATCAACAACTCAGAAGTCCTGCATATCGTAGACAAAATAATTAGTTTCCATTTGATGCAACAAATTCAAATGTCAAAAATACCAAAAAAAAAAAAATGTTTTAGTTTGTTCTATACATATTTGTATGTTTTTGTAATAATGTAGGTATGTACGGACATATGTATAAATGAGTCTTTTTTTTTTAATATTTTTTTTTTCTTGAAGTTTCATTAAATATCATTTGCAATATTATTTTTAATACAAATTCATTTTAAAATGAAATATACAGACTTATAAAACCGAATCTTGCAGATAGATCGTGGCTTTATTTAAAAATTGACAGTGCCGAGTTCGTGTGCGCCCCGCGCTAATCGGATTAGCATTGGTGCCGAGTTCATGTTCTTGGTGCCGAGTTCGTGTACGCCCATAATTATGCAGGTGATTCAGAACTTCAGGTATCAATTTCAATGATATATACTTTGTATATGTACTTAGCATACTGATCACAGTACGAATATATATTTTTTAAATCCACAGAATTAAGAGAAATGTACTCAAAATATACATTTCTTGTATCACTGTCCCGTATGCATTGATTTTTACAATAACAAATAATAACGGTGCACAAACCAGCGCGAACTGATAATCAAATTAAATTTGTTTTATGCAATAAGTGGTATTGTAAAATTATTACGTGTAAGAATAAAAATTAATAAAATCATATATCATACCAGTGGTCCAAAACAGTTCGCTTAGAAAAAATACAGTAAGTGCCTGAAGTTCTGAAACACCGTGTATTAGATATGATCATATGCATTTGCCGTGATGATATGAATTTCTATACTTGTGACGGACGTCACATCGAATTCAGCAAATAATTTTATCGAAATAACGAACGAAAATTTTCAGGCATCCACAATATTTAAAAAAAAAATTGTATTGGTCTTACAAGTCTATTACATTTATGGAAAACAGGCTTGTCTTGAAAAAACCCGTGAAAAATCCAGTTATTATAAAAATTTAGGCATGTTAAAGTGTCCAAGTGAATAAAGACGTATTTATTTTTTATTTGGATTATAAGGACTACAAGTATTACACACAAACAAAAAATTAAATGTACTTCCGTCAAAAATTGGATTAAGAAATATACTGGAGTGACTAGAATCTGAAAAAATGATAATTATTGTGAGCATAGAAAATAATAAGTCTTAAAATACAAATGTAGACCTTGTACTCTTGTAATATAGTAATGTTTCTTGTAATTCATTACATGATCAATGTAATAAATTTTTTTTTTTAAAAAGCCCAGAAGTAATTTGAGTTTTTACAAAAAAATCAAGTATGCTGAGCATATCCCAAAAAACTAGGATTTTTGACAACCCTGAATTGAAAAACGAATGGATCTTTTTCTGGAAAGAATTGAAATAATCTTTAAACCCCAATTACGAGTACATATATCCAGAGAAATCCGACGTGGACATCACGTGACTTACTTGTACATCGTTGGATATATATAATCAAACACAACATTTCATCATTCTATGGCTAGTCGGTTGCTATGCAAACAGTAAGTCATCATTCTTATGTCACAACAATCCTAAATACTGATTTCCAGGATTTTACGGATAACAGTTCTAAATTTATGCGCAAAATTCCAAGATCGTTAAGTATAGTGCACTTTCGACTCAGTCGATCTCAATGAAAATAGGATATGAGCATCTAGACAGTACTATCATCTTGAATACTGTATTTTAATATTCTACGTTCAATCGTTTTGGATTTATGCGGAAAATTAAAAAATGTTTCGATTAAGCTGTACTCTCGGCTTAACCGATCACAATCATAATGCAAGGTGTACAACTAGATGTTATAAAAGTGCTTAATACAAAATCTCAATATTTTGCGAGTGGTTATTTCAAATTTATGAGGAAATTTCGAAAAGTCTGTAATACGAAGTGCACTTCCGGCTTAGTCGATTGGGACGAAAATAGGAGATGATCATTTGGATGTTACAGCAATTTCAAATACTGAATTCTAGTATCCTACGGCTAATCAATTTAGATTTATGCGGAGAATTCAAAAAAAGTATCAGGTAAAGTGCACTACCAGTACAGACGATTGCAACCATAGGTTTGTTCCAACAAGAACAGAAACCAGTCCGGAACTGTCCGACGCATGCGTATTCACAAATAAGCGTTCCAACAGATTTCAAACGTGGATTTTGACTACTAGTCAAGCGTTCCAGCAACGTGCGACTCAATCCGCTAACCAGTTTGTGGACAGTCAAAACAGTCCATGGACCAATGCTTGTACTATTCGTTAAATAAGATAACCTCAAATAAAAATTAGTGATTTAAGTGCTGAAAATGAATTTTCATCATATTCTAGCAACGATGAATTTTATTTAACCCTCAAATTGAAAATATAAATTATAAAGGCATGTAGAATTATAAGAAAATAGGCATTTTTATTTGATATGTTGAAATGAAAGTTTCAAATAAAATATCCAGAATTTTGAAAAATGTACAGATTATTAATTGAAATTTTATGTTGTGTGGTTTTTGAATTTTATTTTAGAAAAAATAGTTTATCTCCAATATTTTTACATGCTTTTTGAATACTTTTGTCTGAGCAGAGAGATTTCTGAGAATATAGCAGAAAATTTTAACAGAAATGATCAGGATAAACAGCACTTTGGATAATATAGAAGACTCTCCATCGAAATTTAGGTGTACCATTATTGTCAATAGGAATTAAAATTACATGGTTATATGAGAAACTATTTCATATTTTTAGTTTTTACCTGATTTTATCTTCCATGTTTACTACAACTAATTAGTTATAACCTAAAATTATATGATTGACAGTTAACAGTCAAATCTTGTCAGAAATGCGTTCCAACACGCGCTACGTCAAACTGATTCATTCGATGCGCATGCGAATGAGTCAAATCTGAAACCGATTCAGAACCAGTCCAGAACTGCTTGTTGGAACGAACCTCATAATACGAGGTGCACATCTAGATCCTAGATCCTATACCAGTATTTGATACAAAATTTCAGCATTGTACGTTTGACGAATTCTGAGATTTGCGAGTTACGAACATACACACATACATACGTACATACGCACCGACATCAAGCCAAAAATAGTCAAAATGGATTCAGGGATGCTCAAAACGGATATATCCGTCAAAATCTCGATATGTGAATTTTGTCGGTTTCACAATATTTCCTTGTACTTTTAGACCGTCAGATAGTCGTAGATTTCAGGGTTTAATTTTTTTTTCATGCCTTCAAGAGGTTTGATAAATTTGTATGAAAAAGCATGTTTTGATCCAATTTTGTCGCTTTTGTCATGCTTACGAAATGAAATTTAGGGAAGAATATTTTGACATTTGAAATGTCAAACAAAATTGAAAAATTGACAACAGATTATCAGGCAATGGTAATTGTTTCATATTCTGGATTTACTATGAGTGAATCGTGTTTGCATTTCAGCCAATCAGAAGGCTTAAATCTTAGTTCCATAAGAAGCTTGGACTGTTCTTAACTGAAATGAACTGTAGATTAGTTTTTGTTATAACTTTATTCTTTATTTATTTTATAAGCTTTTATTTAATTTCATTCGTATGTTAGTTAGATGTTTGGAATAGAACTAGAAAATTGATATTGACGCATTTCCCGTTGTCCGATTTTGTTGAAAAGCAGACTCACGTAAATCCCGTAACAATGCAATATAGTTTATTGAATATCGTTATTTATCCAATATGAAGGACGGCTCAAGATAGCGGATCATATTTTACTCCATAACCTACTATAAAACACGCTTCAATCAGTAGCGCACTAAAAAGTTTAAATAATATAGTTTAAAAACTAAAGACACGCTTCTTTAAAAATTAATAATGCACGGAAAATGATAAAATAATTAATAAATGTCACTACATTTTTTTGTGATCGCTAAATGGTAACAAAATGTATACAAGCATGTGTTAAATAAATTCTGGACACTTTTCATGAAAACGATTGTTATCATTGATTCTTAATTTTAATGGTATATTCAAAATAATCGGATAAGAATCAGAATATTCCTGTCTTTTTGTTTATGTCCGGTCAAAATTTTGTGATGAATATTTCAATCTTTTCTTGGCATCTTAAATCAGATCATAATGCGACAAGGGCTATGTGACGTCTTTATAAAGTCATTAAGGCGGACGCTCTGAGATGACGGATCTTTTTCCGTTCCACTTGATTGATATGAGTATTAACTGAAAGGAGTTATCAAGTAAAGTATAAAAAAGCTATATGGTTTCATTCTAAATTCGATATGACAGACGCCTTAGAATAGAGTTGAATAAAATAATGCATTTTTATATATATATATATATATATATATATATATATATATATATATATATATATATATATATATATATATATATATATATATATATATATATATATATATATATATATATATATATATATATATATATATATATATATATATATATATATATATATATATATATATATATATAACGCTCTCATAAATTTATTAAAAGAGTAAAATAAGTAGGGATGAGGAAAGGTAGGAGTGTAATATATTTGCATATATTATATTTAAAATATTATGATGCACTATAGTATTTTGAATTCTAATTCAAAACAAAAGAAAATATATTGGATATACCATATCTTTTTCCATAATTACGCTGTTTACAGATTTAGATAAATTCATCTACAGAAAAAGAGTAAGATAACCTTCTTTTACATACTAGAAATTAAGATAAGTTACTGAAACTAAAAGTTCTTTGCGCGAAAAACTGAAAATTTTGATAAATTCATTAATGCTTTACGTTTTAGTAGCTTATATAATTTTTCCATGTTGTACTAATCTTTTGAGTTATTTATAAAAGCATGGTTTTCGAAAAAGATCAGCATAATTTTTTTCTACTGTTCATATAGTGCAAATTGTTTAAGTTCTTTGCGAAGTATCAGTACAGCACAAAACAGTAGTTCACCATTTTTGTTGAGCTTCTTAAGTACCCAGTTTGATATTTGAAACCTGCCGTAGTGTCTAGACTTACCCTTGAAGTCTCCAAGTGTTTACTACTTTTAAATTTTGTCAGGTTTCTTCGTGGAATTTTAGAAGTCCAACAAATAACTAAGAAAAGAGTAATAAAAGAACCATAATATTATTCTTTCTTTATACTTACTTGTACAAAGTACAAGGAAGTATTGTGAAACCGACAAAATTCACATTTCGAGATTTTGATAGAATTATCTGTTTTGAGCATCCTTGAATCCATTTTGACTATTTTGATGTCGGTACGTATGTGCGTTCCATAAATTATATACAGGATGTTAAAGAAAAAAGGTAAAAAGAACTATGGCACATATATTTCAATGTGCTGATTCGCAATCAAAAAGAATTTTTTCAAAATTCGCAAAATTATGGGTGTGCTTCAAGAAGAGTACATTTCTAGTACCACTGGTTGACACAAATTTTTAAATGAAGCTAATAAATGAATATTTCAACCAAGTAATTAATGTTAAATTACAAATTTTATTCTGGCGTTTTGTAATAATACCTAAACTGTCACTGATCATAAAATTGAATAGTTGAACATTGATGTGATTTCTTTAATGAAAGTAATAAAACATGCCTGTTCATTCCAATGTTGAAATGGCCGATATGATTTTATATATGGTCTTGCTAATGGAAACGCACTTCAAGCGCGAGTCTTTATGAAGAAGCCTATCCAAATCGCGCATTATCTTCATCCAGAAATTTTTCAAAACGCTTCCAACTACTAACTAAGGGTTACTGGTTCACTACATAAACGTTATGTTGATAGTGGACGGCCGAGAACACTAGTTACAGAATAAAATTGATCAATTTGTTGCACTATAAATGTACTCTTCTTGAAGCATCTTAAAGCGAATTTTGAAAAAACTCTTTTTGATTGTGAATCAGCACATCGAAATGTACGTGCCATAAATTTTTTTTCCCTATTTTTAACACCCTGTATCCATCAAGCATAAATTCAGCCAATTTAGAACTTATTTTTTCTGTAAAGGCTGGTTTAGAATGGATCTAATTTACGAATACACATTTAGAAATTTAGATTTAGAAATATGAAATGTATATAAATTTATGCTCTGGCTCATGATGGATTTAATTTACGAATTTGCCACAAATAAGTATCAACTGTCACAGCAAAATTGTCAAACTGGCATCTGTATACGTAAATACACATTGTCATATATTAAACATGTGAATAATATGTGATTGCTACCATTAAGAAACTTTAAATTCATCATTAACCATCAGAACGAAATTTATCGAATTATAAAACTAAATTTCTTAATGTTGTTCATGTTCATAATTTAAATCCATCATAAACCAGCCTTAATAAGTTCTAAGTCAGGATTGCAATTTGACATGTTCTGTTGTCAATTATTATTGACCTGTTTATCGAGTCGAAATAGCGTCCAAAACTGGTTACCGATCTGTGGGAAGTGTAATTTTCTTGCAGACAAAAATTTAAATATCATTTAAATTTGTAATTCACAAAAATAATGAAGTACAGATCTATTCTTCTAACAATACCGTTTGAAATAAATGTAAGGTAATTTTTGCAAAACGCTACTGTGAAAATTTTGAGTATGTGGATATCGAGAGAAATTAGAACAGAAGCAGTGAAAATAAATACATCGATATATGTTCTAAGTCTGTGTTTGTTTGCTGCGATGTTAAACTTTCTTAAGATGTACCATTTAAATGTTTTCTATATCCATTCAGAAAATGAGTTCTAGATTATTCTGAAAAGTAGGAAATCCATAAATTGCACTAAAAAACATATCATTTATAGGTGCTTTAAAAACTACTGGGTTACAGGCTCTGTGCGACCATTAAAATCTTTATATCTACCAGTTCTTAATCTCTATCTCTCTTAAGTAAATGGTATTCTGTTTAGAGAAGTTCGAGTTCGTTTCACGTTTACGAACTGCGGATTATCTTGGAGGAAGAGCAGTGATTTTCAAACATTTTAACCGTGAATATCTTCAATTTGCCATTTGAAAGAAAACCTTTCAAAATGTCAATACTTTTTATCAGTTTTTAAAATATATATGGCGATAGGGAAGTACAAAAACTATATTTCACCCAACGAAGTTTCGTACTATGATAATCTGAAGTCGAAAATCATATTAATTTTTTTTCTAAGTATTTTCTTTCGAAATATTTTGTCAGTTCATCATTTTTTACTCAAAAATATTCAAAACATACTCAAAATTATATATTTAACGTTTTTGTGCACATTCTGTTAATATTTATACATAATCTTCAATAATTCTAGTATAAATTCTGTTAATATTTTCAACGAATTCACGTACAAATGTCTTGTTCTCAAGAGGTAATGTTGCGTATTGGTCTTTGGTTTCTCTGATAACATCAAAACTCATACTCAACCTCACCTCCTGTGCAAAGCCTCCCCACATTTGAGATACGCTTCAACAATTCCTTCAGTCTTCCAAACAAATACTCCACAACAACTCAAACCGCGGAATGTTTACTCTGAGTAACCGTTCCACGGGAAATAAATATCGAGTTCATTACCTTCCACCTGTAGTTAACAACGATTTCTTCGTATCAAAATCACTTTCTTCCCGTACCTGACTCTCCAACACCCACTTCACTTGCTTGAAGAGTTCACCAAGAAGAAGCAGAATTCGTAGGACTTCGTGCTTCGTTTAAGTTCAGTCTTCGGATTTGTTCAAAGAAAGAAGGTTGGAGAGATGTTGATGGTATGTGTAGTGAAGTTTTGTTGATTTTAGAAAATTTGATGGAATTTTCATAGTAGAATTGTGGGACTTCTATAAATTGGTGAATAATTTGTTAAGTGAAGTTTGTGAGGATTTCGGTTGAAATTGTGATGTGTTTTATATACTATTTCTGTTAAACTGTAGTTTGAGAACTGGTTCATGCTTTTGAGTGAATTTTGTAATAAATATGAGACTTTTGAAAAACTATTGGTAAGAATTTATCTTTAATTCGCATTTTTAATTCATAACTTTAATTCTCCAACCTGAGAATGATATAATGAAAACTATCAATCCTGCCAAATTGTAAAATTATGAGAAATTTATTTATTGGTCAGCTTTGATCATGTATTGACTTTTATTTGAACGAATAAGATGTTATTTGGGCGACAAGACAAATCTACATCTAAAGTATAAATTATTCGAATATTTTTTTGACAATATTGTATTCCTAAAACTAAATTATTATTTCTGAAGTAGGCGATATGAAAAGTGTTGTTTACAAGTTTAATAATTAACGTTTTAATCACGGATATTCAGAGATATAAGTATTTAGAAAGTTTATAAGACGAGCAATGTTATGTTTCAGTACGAATGTAAATTAGGACAACATAAGGTTACTATTCTAAAACAAATGTCAAAAATACGTACATTAAGCCGACTTAAATTTATTAAAATGCTCAAGATTTATCAGCACAGGTTAAAAATAGCTTTTAGTGCCATAGCAAGAAAAGAAAATGACATTTTGAGAAAATAAGTATATTTATTACACTTTGAAGAATAAAAATGTAAAGCCCGAGGGCCGCAAAGCCCTTCAAAAAAGATATTATCTGGCTTTGCTGAGATGCATGTACTATTAACATATTTCAATACAACAATAAGAATTGCAGAAATAATACTTATCGTTCATGATAGAAAGCATATTAAATAAACAAGCCTCAAAATGAATATCCAAGAAATGAACAATATCATTTCTAAATGTAAAGCTAGAATGGCAAAAAATATTTTTGAAGAAGTAAAGCAAAGTGCAAGAAGACTAGTGCAGCAACTTCAAATTTATTATTATTGAAATTAAAAAAAAAAAATACGATAATATCGGTAGATTAGTCTCAACATAATCGAGTAAATATAAATGTCCGAAGGAGTAAATACCAACATTATTTGTCTGAGAACGAAAGAAAGAAAGGTATTTTAATTTAGAAAATTCAAATATAATTCACAAATGGAATAAGCTGATAATTTATTTCAATTTCCAATATTTAAAACGAGATATTTTATTATTATTATGCGATACAATTATCAAAATATTTGATTTTGAGATTGATTAATTAATTATAAAATATGTTGAATGATCCATTTTAATTTCAGATAATGGGATAAAGAATTATTTTTGAATTGAGAATTATTTTAAGTAGCAATTTCAATATTAATATTAATATTAAGGTAATAAATCAGAATAATATGAACTTCTTTACTGTGAGTTGTGAAAATCATTTAAACTCATTTCACAAATTCTATTGTTTTTGTGTATTATTCTACAGGAAGTGTCTCATATGTGAATAATAAATACCATGTGAACACACACTTATCTCATTCACTTTTTTAACCTTATCATTTAGTAATGATGTTTATCTTAGTTGATATTTCATATGACAGACTACAAAAACACTCAATTAAATTTTATTCTAGTCACCTGGCCAACTGAAAGAGTATTTTAATATAGAAAACCCAAGTGAAATATTGATTTTACACTTGTAAGATTGCCTTATCTTGAAACCTACATAATATCGTAATAGAGCTTTTCTAAACCAGTTTAGAACAAAATAATTCAGTAATTTTATTTATAAAAGGAAATAATATTTGCAATAGTAACATATAAATATCTATGTCACATGCCACTGGCTCTTATTACCTCGTTTGTGTTTATAAATAAAACAAAAATCACGTGATAGTTGGCGATAATGACCGACATTCTTGTTTCACGGGCGAGGTTCAGATATTATCCAAGAATTTTTAGATGGCTTCTATCTTACATGACATATAACTTTACCTTTCACACCAGAAAAAAAAAATTGTGCAGAGGAGTGAACTCTACACAAAAACCAGATAATGAATATTTAGAGTAAATATGGGTTGGGCAAGAAGATCGCTGACGTAAAAGTTAAAAGTTTCTATCCTATAAACACAACATTTGTTTGATCTGTAATGTTTGTTCCTTCCACTGATAAGGTTTTCACAGATTTTAATGAATTTGATTCAAATCTTTAACAGTCTGATTTTCAAAACAATCCAATCATTGGATTACCAAAGTTTTGGATTAATGGTTTTAACAATTTATATAACTAACAGATTCATTTCTATTTTCTGCTTCTTTTGTTGATAATTTGAAAAAATTTAAATAGGAGAACAGGAAAAATAGCTAATTCAAAATTGAGTATTTGGATAAATTCTCTCAAGAATCGGATTGTGAGTTCAATATAAAATAATTTTCGAACAAATTTAATTTTTTACAAGTTACACATTTTTGTAGAAACACAATGACTTGGACGTATTTTAATAATAATTTTTCTTATAATAATGACGAATATATGTTATAATTGGAATCATATACCGAAATTTATTTAAAAAAATTATAACTGCAATATCAAATTTGAAAATGCGTGGTTCCTATTGCCACAGCGAATCATGTACATAGTAATAAGCCAATCATTACTCACTGATTACAGCATGTTTTCCCTATTCCAGAGTAGAATGAGAAAATGAATTTTGCTTTTATTTATCGGCACGTCACTGAACAATCGGGTAGAACAATTTAAATCATTTTATTTCATATCTTCTGATTGAAAAAAAGGAAAATATCAGGTTTATATTTTTTATTCATCTTTCGAATGAAATGAAACAATAAATTAGTGCAAGACCTCATTGGTATTTTATATAGTTTATTTGTTACAGAGAACACTGTCTTATACAAATTTGAGACATATCGTAATTCTTCAAGTAATATAAATTCGTTAATTATGAACAACATCGCAATGAGCTTGTCATCCTTATGATTTATATATCTGTAAGACTCATGGATTCGCACAGAATTGCAACAATAGTTTTGTCATATGTTCAGTTACACTTCAATTTACACCTTATTATGTATGAAACACACACAGACATCTGTGCCTCTACCGGGACTTGAATCTAGTGGTCAGAGATCATTTGAGCACTGCCTTAACAGTCTGAGCCACCAATGTCTACAGATTTTGAGATTGAATTTAAAATTTATGCGGAAATTGACTTCTTTACTCCATATTTTGAGGCAGAATTGCAAAATAACAATTTTTTAAGACTTTAATTCACCTTCAAAATAGTTCTATCTCTAAGTAACAGTATAATTGGAAATCTAGATAAGAAATGGTTACTTGTAGAACTATGTCTTTATCATTTGACACAGATCCATTTGTCATGTTATTTGCTAAATGCCAATTTTGTGCTTTGTGCTCCCTTCCTGTGCTCTTAATAATTGCTGAAATAAAGGAGTTGAGGATCATAAAATGAAAAATTGTAGGCAACATACATTATGTATAAACAAACTTTATGATAAAAACTACTTTTGATTTTAAATTCTGTATATTTATTTGAAACTTTGACGTTTCGATCCTTTGACCAAGAATCTTCTTGGTTCAAGGATCGAAACGTAAAATTCTGAAAAATGTATAGATTATTAAACTTTATGATATTCGGACAACAATTTTCGTAACTCGAAATACTTTTCACATTCTTGTATGAATTACTCATTTATAATAGCTATAATGTGAATATGCAAAAAAGCTCAATAAAATGGTGAAAAAATTATAATTCTCATTTTTTGTTGAAAAAAAAAATTAGTGAATGCTTGTGCACTCATACTGTGATGTGTAAGCATCAGCGTTATTCAATGATTGCAAAAAAAAAATGATGAAGATTGGAGAATAAAATATATAGCAATTTTTTTTCAAGATTATCTCAGTTATAACTTATTTAACCGCCACAACAAGTAATACTGTAAACTGTTGCCAGCGTAGCCTAGCGTACTCGTTCTCTATTACTGAGTTTGACTCCATCTATTCTTGTACGAGGTGGACGAGGCGAAGTTTTACATAATCTTATTTCTACTCTACCGCCGATATAATTGTTTATAAACCAAAAAATTAGTTTTTTTCTATCTGTTCGTAAAAAAATCATGTTTGGTGGTCACTGTTCTTCTACGTGATAACTTTGTTGGGTGCAACCTGCATCCGCACCCTCCCCCAGCTATGACTAACCATTGTTACAAGTTACCTGTTCGTTCCACCTAGTCGCCTACGGTAAGCCTGTCCCCGAAAACCTCAAACATTCCCAATCTCGGACTAAGTCACCTGAAGACGTGCTGGTTATTCAAAAACAGAGAACGGAAATTTTTTTCTTGGATCTGTATACCGTCCTACACCTGGCGATGAAACAGGTAACTGTGGGAATCAGTGAAAAATGAATGAAGAAATAAATTGTAAGGGCCGTGAAAAGGACCTAGGCAGGTTGAATTCTTTGAGATTTTATTTTCGATGGTTTTTTGTTTGAAGAAATATTTATGATTCTATAATTTGCCATTTCAAATATCTGTGTTCATATGGATTAATTTGAATATTTGAATCTAAAGTAAATTATCTATTCAGTCAATTTATAACACTTTCTTGAACGAGTATACATCCTCCAGTTCTTGATTGGAATCTGGTATTATCAAAATATTTGAATTATCTAAGAACAAAAATATTATCAAAATAATTGCTGCAATAATAAGAGAGGTAAATCAATTTGAATTTGTCACAATTTTCAATTTTATATACAACAAATCAGCAAATGTTTCCAGATTGGGCTGAATAGTCGATCGAAACCTTGATCCGTATTCTCACCTCTTGTTGAAGCACTATTTGAAATTAGAATAAATAAAGATAGTGTATTATTGGGAATAATGAACTAAATAGAGACAGTACATCGAATTTTTAAAAGAAGCGCTTCTTCAGAAAGTGAGAATATGAGCCTTTGAGTTTGCAGTAAATAAAATGAAAAAATATTATCAAATTAAAACTCGATCTCTTTTCTATTTTACATGAATGAATAAAAAGATATTTTCAATCCTGTTTTGGAATCTGCATATTCCACCATCACAAATTATATTGGAACAAGTGTCATTCCGAAGTATCGTTTGAAATAATTCCGTATGTTTAGCTGTTTATTTGGTTACTATGGTTACGGTTTCACATTTTAGTTATTAATTTCTAGCTTTGCGTTCGACGTTTCTAAGTTTCCTCTAAATTCTTGGATATTGTCCAAAATCTTGTTAGAGAAAGTATAGTCTGCAATATGTATTGGCGTATTCCAATACTTGTCTTAGATAAAGTTATAAATTTGTAGAAATAGTTATATCTTCATAAGTAGTAATCCAAATAAATTGATATAGAGACGATAGAAGTGGCAAAGGGACCAAAATAACTTCGTAAACAGAATTACGTTTATTCAAAGGCACAGGACGTTTCGGCGCCGCAACGGCCAGCCATCATCAGCTAAAAATGACATACACCCAAGCATACGGAATACAATTATTTACATAAGCCTTAAACAGTGTAAACACATATCTTGAAAATGTTAATTTAAAATTTAGTTACGTTATGAAATAAATGACTACGTTGTAGAAAAAAACCATGTTGAATTTGGAATTTCATAGGTCGTGGCTACGCCGAAACGTCCTGCGTCTTTGAATAAACGTAATTCTGTTTACGAAGCTATTTAGGTTTTTTTGCCACTTCCATCGTCTCTGTATTGTAGAAATAGTATTGAGAAGTATTTTGTAATATTAATGATAAAATAAATGATCAGTATATATAGTGTAAGAAAGTTGATTTGCTTTTACAAAAACAATAATATTGGAACATTATCTAGTAAAATATTTCAACAAGATTTCAATAATATTCTAAAGCTGAACAATTTTAGAGAAGATACCACCATATGCAGCTTTGTGTTTTAATGACCAATTCGGAAACATAAACTTTAAGTTTCCAACACATTTATAGGCATTAACTTTGAAATTACTCACGTTGGGCAGAAATATAGTCTATAACAATGATTGTAGGCTAGCTCCCTAAGTTTGCGCTTTTGAAAAACATCTCTGAATATTATCAAATTGTGCTGCGCGCGCCTGTTGCACAGAACTTTAGCCTGAGACAGCCGAGAAAGGTGCTCTTAACTCATCTTGGGCCGAAATTCAGTATATAAATGAGTGTTCAAATGTACGGATGAATGTGAGTCTGGTTTATTATTAATATAAAATTGCTCGTGTCCAGAGAATTTCACTCAGGCAGAACGATTAAGTCATTAGTTCTAATCCATAGTATAGAGCCAAGTTCGAGTAGGGGATTAAAGATACAGGTGCCTAGATCGAGATCGCCCTAACTACCTGACCCTTTAATCCCCTATTCGATCTAGGCACAGTGCTACGGATTAAGACTAATGACTTTTTCTGGGTAATACATATTATTTTCTATTTTCATTAGTTTACTTACCTCTTACCATGATTTATCCCAAATTGATATGGTAAATAGATGGGAGTACTGGAGTTCCTCCATTTTTACCTGTTTTAATCCTCGACCGTAACTTTTAATCCTAATTCCGCTTGAGTTTTGCTTACTACTAGATAAAAAATTCTTCTAAAAAAATGTATGGCACTAAATTTGGTTTTCGATCCACAGGAAATAGTTATTGATTTTGTAAGAGCAATTCATAATGCTGTTCACACTGTATGACTGAGTGTTAAGATCATTGGGCGCAGATTTCATTTAGGGCCAGCTTGGCTCCGGAAAATTCAAGCATTAGGTTGTCAAGTGTACAAAGAACATAATTATTTTGGCAGCCAATATTTAAAACAATTTTTGGTATCGAGTTTTTAAGTCCAGAGAAAATAGGCGATTTTTTGTAGGTATCGGAAATATTTGGCAATGTTTCTTTGAATGATTTTAAATAATTACAATTTTGTGATTATGAGCTAGAAAGTTACATTAGTGTAGAAGCTCGGTTTCCTCCCGAAATATGGGCCTGTGCTGATGGTTCTAATATCCCTGTACAGAATGATATTTATATGATGTGATATCGTTTATCACCTGAACATACCCTTTAAGCTCTCAGAATTATTTTAATCCCTGCGGTTATCGGTGGTGGAGCAACTCAGCTATGAGATTATAGCTACCTGGGATCTGGTGGAGCAACTCCGCTATGCCCAAAAGGATTCAGATGGTTATTTTCCTGTTTTAAAAATTTTCTAAATATCTAGTGATACAATCTAGATCTAGAACAATAATTGTTACACATAAAGACTTATTTATAGACTGGATTTTGGCCCAACTTGAGGAGCTCAGTGGTATGACATCATACAGGATTTTTTTGAATGGCTAATTGAATCTAAAGGCTTAATTTTTTTTTTTCACACAAAATCATACTATGTGGTCGCCACACCTTCTCACTAAAATACTTTGTGATCTAGAGACAATCGTAAATTGTCTATAATTTGTAGAAAATTGCCATTGAATTCAATGGAACATAATGTAGAATATTCTCTTCAAGCATTGAATGAGCTTCAAGTTCACCAAGAACAGATTTGCAATTTAAAATGCAAAACTAAATGATAATTTAAATACAATAGAAATTTACATATTTGAACTTATTCAGCAAAATAATTATTCCACCTACATTTGAGCTGAAAATATATTTGCACACAGTTCATCATTTCCTGTTATACAAGATTAAATTTTTAAGTTGTAAAAGAAAATATACGAAATTAAAACGGAAGTGGTAAAAATACTAATAACGGGAACTAATTTTATTATATATTATTTTACAGTAAATTTGGTTCCGTGGAGCACGAAAATCATTC
Source organism: Dromius quadrimaculatus (assembly GCA_963989225.1). Taxonomy (NCBI): domain Eukaryota; kingdom Metazoa; phylum Arthropoda; class Insecta; order Coleoptera; family Carabidae; genus Dromius; species Dromius quadrimaculatus. Next base: position 26,424,754 of record OZ022324.1, read on the forward strand.
AACCGATTTGGTTGCGTTTGCTTCAATTTGAAAGTTAAATTGGGCATCATTTACTTCATCTTAGGTCAATTATTATATATTAATAGTAATTAATAACTGTTTATCAATACATATTCACAAATATCTGTTTTCAAAAATAGATATCACAAGTGACCTTTGTAATAAATCTGTGGAACATTTCAATTTAAAATTAAATTAAGAGACTTGTGTCTCATAAAAATTCAAATCTAAGAATGGTTCTCTGAAACCATCATCTTAGATCAAGAAGCAACTGAAGACCGGTGTTTCATCTTTATTAGGATTTGTTGGTACAGTATAGCAAAATCCAGATAGTCAAGTCTTTTAATTTCAATTTTAATTTTAGTCTGTTTTCAATTTTTACTTGTACAAAGTATAAAATTTGGATGGAAATATCCGTTTTGAGCATCTCTGAATCCATTTTGACTATTTTCGGCTTGACGTTGGTACGTATTTATGTATGTACGTAACTCGCAAATCTCAAAACCCGTCGAAAGTATAATGTTGAAATTTTGTATTTAAGACTGGTCTAAGGTCTAGTCATGCATCTCCCATTATGGTTGCAATCATCTGTTCCGGAAGTGCACTTTATTTGAAACTGTTTTTGAATTTTTCGCATGAATCCCAAAATGCTTAGCTGTAGGATGTTGAGATTCAATATTTGAAATTGCTGTAGCATTTAAACGATTATCTTCTATTTTTGTACCAATCTGCTTAGCCGGAAGTGCGCTTTATAAAACAGTATTTTCGAATTTTTCACATAAATTCAAACAATCAGCCGATGGATATTGAAATTTCGTATTTGGCACTTCTGTAACATCTAGTATATCTCGTATTATGATTGCGATCGGCTGAACCGGAAGTGCAGTTTACTAATCTTTTTCGAATTTTTGCATAAATCCAGAACGATCAGCTGTAGAATCTTGAAAAGTATTCAAAGCAACTGTTGTATTCAAATGATAACTTCATATTTTCATAGCAATCTACTGAGCGACTGAACCGAAAGTGAACTTTATCTGAAAATATTTTTCAATTTTTTGCATAAATTCAAAACTATTGCCCGTAGATTGATAAAATTTAATATTTGAGATTGCTATAGCGTTTTTATAATCATCTTCTATTGGTTGCAATCGATTTGGGCTAATGTTAGTGTCAGTGTCATATGTCAATTATTCAGTCAAAAGATGTACAAGTAAATAATGTGGTGTCCACATTAGATTTTTTTGATAGTTACTTTAATGCAACTTTTTATATAACTGAGCAATAACAGTATTAAGTTGGAAAATACGAGTGGTGTAATCATTTGGATGGAATGCAGCCTTGTACATAAGTCTAAAATTATAATTTATCAAAACTATCATATTGTTTAAAATGTATTTGATAGTTATTTCAATTCGACATTTTGAAGTAACACAAATGCAAGAATAAAAATTAGTTGGAAATGAAATTTTTATTCAAAGAAATTTTTTTCTATCAATTAATACAGCTTGAGTATGGATCGAAATAAAGAATTAAAATATTCATGTAGTATTACTGTCTAAAATCAGATTTTCGTGGAAATAAAACTACTATAGTTGTACGTCAATGTGACAGAAAAATTTTACAAACTGGAAATTAGTATACTATAGACTAGGAATTCGAATTATTTGTTATAAAAATTGATACAAGAATCAATGTTACAATAATTCTGGATTGGATCGCAAAATTGATAATTGAATTGTAATATTTGTTTTATTTGCATGGCAATCTGATTTACTATGATTTTTTCATTTATTACCTCAATTTGCAGTTATACTGATATATAAAGAAATAATCTTTTGAAAGCTGTGGTGGAACTACAACGACTTGACATTGACATTGACTTGATTTTTACTGTCAATGTGCCGTACAAATAGGACATTTTTCCAGTTAATATTTGTAACAGGAACATGATAGGGACTAGGTCAGGCTATCCTTCTATTGAAATAAAATCTATGATAGATATAAACTTGACACATGTCCAATTTACATGGCAAATTGACAGTGGAAATCAAGTCAATGTCAATGTCAAGTTGTTGTAGTTCCAGCTCTGAATTTGATTCTCAAAAAATTGTTCCACTAAATCTATACTCTAAAAAATACAGAAGAGTCAATTTCCGTATAAACTCAAGGTCTTCCGTTGAACTCCTATATAGCTCAGCTTTTCGGTAAACATTTTGCTAATACAATCTATGGTGGTTTATTTAAGAAACCGACAAATTAGAACGAAATACGTGAGTCAAAAATTACAAAATTTCTGGTTTTATCTTGGCGTATTCTATTCTTTAAATAACATTATTTTTCTTGTTGTTTCTTTCAAAGTAAAAGCCACTTGGACGCACTCTCCTGCAGCTGTTGGTAAGACTGATAAGAAAATCATATGCTTTACATGCAGCCATCATCAAAGAATACTCGTTTCTTTCTTATAAGGTATCTCGTTCTCGACCACTTTACTTGTTTATATGTAGAGTGCCCAAGATTTAAAAGAAGTAAAGAATTATATGCTTCGTATTTTTGAATGAAGAGTACAATTTATAATTTTCCATTGGTTCAAGCGGAATATTGTTTTTATTGAATATTTTCATACATCGAAAGTTATAGCAAAAACACTTGCTGCAATGCTGCAATCACGATAGTTCATCACATTGTCATGTATACGTATAAGCTATAGTTAATAAATAAAAAATACTGCACTTGGTGTATAATCGCTGTGTTACTATTAACCTAAGTTCAGAAGCAATTCTTTATCCAAAATTCCTCTTATTCATACGTAAAAATGATATATGACCTTCAAATTTAAATAAATTCGATAGAAAAAAAACGATTTTTGATTCTAGATTCTGTATATTTATTTGAAACTTTGACGTTTCGATCCTTTGACCAAGGATCCTCTTCAGAAAAATTGTTTTCTGATGAAGATCCTTGGTCAATGGATCGAAACGTCAAAGTTTCAAATAAATATACAGAATTTAAAATCAAAAGTTGTTTTTATCCAATAAAATTCTGAAAAATGTATAGATTATTGAAAATTCGATAGCTTTTACCTTCATAAAAATGTAGTTAGGTACCTACCATTCATGGGTAATTTATTGTTGAGAAAAATATAAATCCTGGTATAGAGATGATATTAGATTTAAATTTTCTTGAATAAGTTTCTAATGTCTGTACTTCAATACTTCGCTCATTTTCCGACATTGCTCTAGTGTGAAATTGGTACCAATAGTGTGCAATACTCCGCATGTGTTGGGCTCCGATTTTACTTGAGACGTGCTCAAGTATCCATTTCATTATTTTTAAAATAGGAAAACTGATGAAGTGGGAGTCAAATCTGTCATAATGAGATTTCGTTCAATTCAAATGAATGGCTATATTAACAACAAATAGTAGGTATCAAATTTTCAGGATATTATTTTCATTGTATTTTCCACATTAATGACTTCTTAAAGCATAATATAACTAAACTGGTTATCAATTTCATCCATTTCCCATTTTTTTAGGCGATCATCACAAAAAAATGTTTCTATGGCCCCTTCTGTGATCGTGAGGTTTCACTTTTTGGTACAAATTGGTCAAATTTTACTTTTTGCCTAAAAAACGTTGTGTGCACCTCGGCCCACAGTTCTGTTTTAGTCTCACCTGAATTGCAACCTCAGCTACGCTACGACAAAAAAGATAACCTTTACGGCCTTGATACGCAAATAGCTATTTTGTGCAACTAGACGATGAGATAATGGAAAAAAAAGGTTGAATAATAATATGTTCTATACCTTCAAATTTGTTTCCCTTAGTACTTTGGGCGGTAGGTTAGAACGAGATATAGAGGCATAAAATAGTTATTTGTGTATCAAGGCCATAAAAGAAACTTTTTTTGGTCGAACCTGTTGTTTGGGGCCGAAGCACCAGCTGTGACTGCAATTCAGGTGAGACCAAAAAAGAACTTTAGGTCGAAGTGCATACAACATTGCAATATAGGTTGAATACGAAAATGGGCTACACTTGATAGTGGCTGCCGTCCTCTTGGACTGGACAGGGGGTGGCACCCTGGTTTTTTCTTAAAATACTTGACCTTTGTTATCTATTGGTACTAGTTTCAATCGTAAGTTCTATCAGCAAAGTTGATCCAAAAAAATCGACCGATAATTAATAGCCTTTTTTTCGACACTTGAGACAGGATCATGGATTTATAGAATCTGGCACATCATTGACCACTATGTTCCCGATTGATTCAGGTACAATTTGACCGTGAGTCCGATTAGGGAACATAAGGCTTGATCGGCTTCTGGACTATTACTACATGTTGAATGCAGTTTCTTCATTTGTCGGCTGTGAAATTTTTCACTGCACCCAAAAGAAGTTCTTTTACATTATGTAATTTTCTGAGAAATTCATTACCTACGCATAATGACTTTGCGCAAGTATGTATATTAGACAAAAGAAATTCCTCATCTATTAGAGAGAGTTCCGTTATTTATTAATTCATCCTTATACGGAGACTCACTGAACTCCGGATTATATCCCTGTACATTAAAAAATGTTGAGAGAGCTAAATGTGTCAGAATTTATTGAACACAATTTTGCTATTGAGTAAAAGATCAATGTGATTTATGTTTCTTAATGAAATCGACATTATCTAGAATCAGATGCATTATATTTGGTTATATGTACTTACTTACCAGATATGATGATTAACTGGTGGTAGAAATAAGGAACAATCATTAACATGTGATAATTTCGGTCAGAAATGTCAAAAATATTAATTTGATGGATGTCAAAAAAAAAGAAATCTCATACTCCGCCGAGAATTTATGAAGAATTGACTATACTATAGTATTTGATGATCTGTCCTATAGGCACTATGATGATAGACCATCAAATAAGTATCCATAGTGACTTCGCATCGACTTGGCCAAGCTTTACTTAAGAACAAGAATGAGAATCGAATATAGGTACAGCGAGATGCACGGGCATATATACTACATGAATCTGTATGCAAATTGATAGGAGATTCAATACAGCTGAGTTCTTTTATTATTAATAACTTGTATGTAGTGCATAATAATGAATACTTTCATATCAAATCTATTATTCATGCTAAATTCATTTTCATAAAATTGAGCAACTCCTGAAACCAAACTATGCTAATTTCATTCTATTAATATGTAGAGAATCGAAAGATTTAGTTTTTAGGCGATCATAACAGAGAAGCTGATTCTATGGCTCCTTTTTGCGGCCGTAAAGTCTCACCTTTTTGAACATGTCTATCAAGTTTTAATTTTTGGGACTGATCTGTCAAATACTTTTCACGTACACTTTTTACCTACCTATAAGGAATGTTTCCTCTTTAAGGACAGGTCACACAGAGATGCATATTTATTATATTATTCCGTGAACCTCTTCAATTCTTTAAGCAGGTATATTCGCAATGTTAGTCAAGTATCTTATTGTAAAAATAAATATATCCTATCCTATATAATGAGCAATTTTAAAAAGAATTGCCATTAATTTGTTAAATTATTCAACTCCAAGGGCAATCAAGATTTACAATTGCAATGTCTTGAGGCCGTATGATACGATGCATAATTTCTTCCAAAATTTTAAACATTCTTGTGTTTCAAAATTATGATCAAAAATATGTACTGTAGCATACATAAATATACCGTTCAAAAAAATGTTCAAAAAATTATACAAAAAAATGTAGGATCTCCTCTATTTTCTACAAATTTTCCTTCAAAATGTGCACAATACGAACGCGCACTGGCACAAATATACATTCTTATTTGTTTGACACTTTCTGCCAAAATATGAATTGTTGTTAGTATGGGAGTTATGATTATTTTAAAAATGTCGTGCTCCAGAAATGAAATGATAATTTTAATTGAGGAATTTCAGAAATACCTTTTTTGTATAAAATTCAATTTTCAGAATATAAAAATAAGCATCTTAGGCTCAGGACATTGGAGCAAAAAATGGGCAAACTGATTTAAAAAAATACCAAATGTCACTGTGAATCATAATTATGAAATAGTTATTTTCGATTCTAGACTGCAAAATGTTACTTTTGCATTCGAGAAAATAAGATTTTTTGGTAGCGTAGCGAACAAAAAAATTATTCGAGAATGCAAAAGAAATTCGCAATCATGTATCAAACAACGTGTTTTCGAAAACCATGTCTCAAAATTAATACAAATGTAAAAAAAATAATACATATTTTATTGCAGGCTGCAAAATATTTCGCATCCAGGCTACGAAATATTTCGTGTCCGTAAACAAAACAATCATTTTTCTACAAACGTCAAAAAATCATGACATTTGTACATCAATATTAGTATGCGAAATGTCGCATTGGAGTTGTTTATCATGACAACGGGCACGAAGTATTTCCTGCACTGATTTTATCTTGACAACGTGCAAAAAGAATTCCACTAATTTTTGTATTTTAATATGATTTCAATATTTTTTTTTTATAATTTTCTGACGTCTGTAGGAAAAATGTTGTATGCAACGCGTGCACGAAATTTCTTTGGAGCTTTCGAATGATTTGTGTCTCGGCTACCGCCTCAACAAAAAACTTTCATTCTTAAACACCAAAGTATAATTTCGCGCACTAGATACATGTTTCTAGTTGCCTTGTGAATGTTCACTTTTAATGACAGTTTTCGAAAAATTAAATTCATTGGTCCATATTCTCATCTCTTGAAACCGCACTATTTCCTGAAAAATTATGCACTCTCTTACCATCTCATGTTTTATCATATAGCGCTATCTCATTTTATTAAAAATTTTGCTGAAGTAGCGCACTTTTAAGAAGTGAGAATACGGACATTGCTTTCATCCATCTCAATATTTTTATTCAATCTGACAATTGTCACGTGAAGTAGCATGTGCACAGATGCGTGAACAGATTAATGTACAAAATCTTGTAGTAGCCCATGCAGCCCTTCAAGATAATGTTCAATAAACTTTGTTACAAATTTTGCTCAAAATTATGCATCGTGCCATACGGTCTTTAGAAATAAATAGATATAAATTTTGTGATTTTGAATTATTTCGCTTATGAACATTGTGTGCAATTCGGCCCAAAATTAATTTTTCGATCTCACCTGAATTGCAAACACCAGATTCGACTGAAAAATATTACTCTTACGGCCTTCACACACAAATTATTATTATAAAAAATCGAATAATGAAAAAATTATAATAATAATGTAATTTTTGAACCTAGCGCACATGAATTGGACCTACATGAATAAGGACTATTAAAATGGGTATTGAAAGTAATGTACAAATAATCGTTGATTATTTGTCGTACTTTATGATTTGAGTTTACGGTTTTTCAACAAAATGACGAATGAAAAACCTATATCTAAATATATTCGGAAATTCATTATTGCTGTCTATAGGAAATTACTTTTTGACTACAAGATATACTGAATTCTAGAGCATTTCTCAGCAAATAGTATTAATTTATTTTTGCTACCCGAGATACTATCTGAAGGAATTGAAAATATTGCAATTGAGTTAGTCGAATTTCTGAGGTAGTGTACTATGTACAGAGCTTCGCATAAAATTGATTTGAGATCAGGACATTAAGCTTGAAAGATCTGTGCCCAACTTGACAGTGCGTTGTGCCCAACTCGCCAACTCCCCAATGAAGAAACAGAATTAGGGTTTGTTGTTCCAAATTACGAATGCCAGATTATTCATTAGATGCACTGGGCTTCAAGGGTGTTCATGCATTTTGTATATCCTCTGTAGTTCAAGAATCTCAGTGAATATTGTACCTAGGAGTGCGGTAGTGACTCAGTCCTGAACTGTAGACTGAAAATATACCATTTCCTTGACTATGAACTGACAGTAAAATTTTACTGTTGTAATTTAGTTGACACTAAGCTTTTTGGAAATGTGTATTGAAATATCAAATTCAAAAGGTTTAAATGATATTTTAGTGTTAAAGATGAGTTTCAAAATATTATCTAGATGTTTAAAATTCTGACAATGAGAACTGATGGATGGACTCTCAACCTATAATCGTGCATTAAAAGTGGGCAATAAAACTTCCATTGCAAAATTTTTGATGAAATAATTATTTAAGTATCCAGTGCGCGAAATTATACTTTAGTGCTTGTGAATGAAAGTTTTTTGTCGAGGCGGTAGCCGAGACACAAATCATTCGAAAGCTCCAAAGAAATTTCATGCACGAGTAGCATACAACATTTCTTCTACAGACGTCAAAAAATTTAAAAAATATATTAGAATACAAAAATGAGTAGAATTCTTTTTCTTGACAACGTGCACAAAGTACTTTATGCACGTTGTCAAAATAAAATCGATGCACGAATTACTTCGTGCCCGTTGTCATGATAAACAACTCCAATGCGACATTTCGCATACTAATATTGATGTACAAAGGTCATGATTTTTTGACGTTTGTAGAAAAACATATTTTTTACATTGAAGACGATTAAAAAATACACTTTTCATACTACCGTAGATAAAAATTGTTAGGATCTGATAATGTATTTTTAGCTCACAAGTTTGTGTTTGTAATTTTGGTTTGTCCCCGCTTGCAATAACTTATAACATACAATTTAGATTCTACAATAGACCTTGCTTTACTCTTTTCAGTTTAATTTTTGACAATAAAGTTTTTTTCAAAGACATGTTTTTGCTGTTGTGTTTTTTGTTTTTTGAAATAATTTGGCCTCTTATATTTGGTATATCATAAGTAAGAACCAGAGAGAAAAATTGATATTCTGAGTTCTGGATAGAGCAACTTCCATAGAATTATATTATTATTCAACGAAATTATCGCAAGTTGTCGTGTCCAGTTTGTAGACACGGTACAGATTACAGGTGCCTCTACTGTTCAAGTTTATTCCCGTTCTGGTTCCCGTTGCCGTTTCCGTTCTCGGGCTATTGTGCAGCCGCCCGTAGTTGGCGTACATGAATTCGGTACCGAGGACATGAAGTCGTCATCGATGCTAAGCCGATTAGCGCGGGGCGCAAATGAACTCGGCACTGTCTATTCTAAATACACCCACTATCACCTTGTAAGATTTGATTTTATAAGTGAGTACAACATGAAATCACTCATGTTGGACTAAAATACAGTCTATTATAATGATTGTAGACTGCGTTGCGCGCGGCTGTGGGGCAAAACTTTAGCCCGAGACAGCCGAAATGTGCATTGAACTCCTGATGTTGGGCCGAAATCTAGTCTAATTATGTGTGTTAAAATGTACTGCTAAATTTGAGTCTGGTTTATTATTAATATAAAATCACATGTGTCCAGAGAATCTCACTCAGGCAAAACGATTAAGTTATTAGTCCTAATCCATAGTATAGTACCGAGTTCGAATAGGGGATTAAAGATCCAGGTAGTTTGATGTCAAGATCGAAGCCGCCCCTCGGATAAGTGCCCAATTCGCATGTGCCTCATAAAATTTGTAGGAACTCAAATCTCGTTTTTTTTGTATTCTTTATTTTTTAAAATGCAACGCCTGATCCTTTTTAAAATACGAAATTTTGAAAAAAGGGTGATTTAGATTCATACGTATATATACGGGAGCCTTAATATCTGTAGCCATGCCTCAGTTTATGAAAAAAATCTTTTTATGAAACTGTGCCCTTCACAGTTCCAGCGGCGTGATATGTCTTTCTGCATGCATGCGCATAGGAAACTGGACGCGAGAGAGAAAGCACTGTCGCTCCCGCAGTGCAATAAATAGATCAGGCTTGAACTATAATAATTTAATGTAGGAAGAAACTTTTCAGAACTTATTTTTAATAAATATGTTTCATTTGGAACACAACGTTTCAAATAATTTATATACAGAACTTTTCCAATAAAAAAACATTGTTTTTGTGATAATTTAGGCTGAAGTGAGTAAAAAACTTTTGATTTTGTTTTTTTTTACAGTTTTATCAAGTTACCAAATGAATTATCATTTTATACATGTTTGTTTTCTTCTACACAATTCTAAAACAAAGTCAAAAAAATTTCTAGAGCAGCATTTTCACAAATTTTATCTTCGAGCCGCCACTGATTCTAACTATTATATTATTCTTATCCAATTTTTCTTATATTTTATATTGATAACAGAATTGAAGAAACTCCATCTGATTTAAATTATTATAAATATGATAAATATATGGTACCAAATATAAATATGAACTCTGTACGGAGTATGTAGGACTAGGTATTATCTTTGCCCTGTTTATATAAAAGCCTATTTAAGCTCTCCTTATTTTCTAGCATCCTTAGAATATAAATATTATTATAATTAATTACGGCAAACTTTCATAAATGAAATTATGTAGTGCAACAATTTACTTTTCTTTATCATGGGAAGTGGTAAATTATGAATGTCAGGTTCACGAACTAATTTTTACTTTTACGTAGACAACTAGATCATTACCTCAAGTTATTCTTTTATTACCATATTCGTGTGCACTTTCTAACCTGACGTGCTAAGAGTGAGAAATTTCTTTTGTTGAATTTTATAGAATCATTCTATAAAATTACGGTACGGTTCAATGAATTACAGCGAGTACGTCAACATGAATTTAAATAAAACAATTTGGAAAACCTTACAGAAATTAAAAGTTATATTCAAAAATCATTTCAATATCAAATTATCTGTCATGTGAGAATGACAATGCTATTATTTGATATGTGATGATAATAATTACGTCAATATTCATAGAAATAGCTCAAAAAATAAAAACATAATAATTTAGAGCTTGACTTTTCTCCGAAAAAGTTTTGACAATATTTTCAAGCAGCTACCAATTTATAAACTGCTATCTTATCAGAATTTTAATTTTTCTAGATTCCGGTGTAAAGAAAATTTGAAGTTCTATCCTCTTGTACATTAGTTTATATATCTAGAATAATAACAAAGCTTGCAAGATTTCCAGCAACATTTTTACAATCGAGTGATTTTTGTTTCTTTATGTTTTGTTTTAATACATAATTATGTCGCAGTAACTCATTATTCGTAAATATAATTAATGTCTATGTGAATTTCTATATTTTTTAAGCGGATGTTGTGATTTGAAGGACATAGCATAACACGTGGTTAAAATTCATGAAAATATATCATATAATTTGTATGTCTTGTGCCTAGCTATGGAATTGCCAATTGCAGTCATGCAAGACTCATTCCAGTGATAAATTTGAGATTTATTCTTCTGGAGAAGACTGATGTTTTGAGCTATTTATTTAGCACGTATAACTCAATAATTTATTCGAGATTTTTTGCATTTGCGCGATTTAATCCAGTTTACTATACATAAAGGCAGCGTAACTACATTACATCAATTTTATTAGTTTACATCAATAATATCCATAACCACAGCAATAAAAAGGCAGTTTTTTCAAATTAGTGTTGCAATATACAGATTTTATTTAAATTAATCACTAAAAATTTGAGAACAAATGTAAGTTCTTTATAATTATTATATTTATCATTATTACCTGTTCGACATTGAATAGAAGATTTCAGACTTAACTCTAATTTTAGGGAAAAATATGTATTGATTTAACATTTGACAGTAAATAAATTACGTTGTAATTGAAATTATCCGATGCATGACATTAATGAATTTTAAAATCTATTTTTTCCTATGATACGAAAATTGTAACAGAAATCATGTATCAACTCTTCCACAGAGCTGATATACTACTCTAAGTACTCCTGACAAAAATAGTACATGCAGCTCGATATAGAGAATACTATTTTTCTCATAGCACTTTATATCTCTCGGACCTCACCCCTAACATCAAATTGCATCGCAGGAGAAAATACACACATTTTCTCTCCATCGATGAATAATATATTATTCTATTTAGACTTCAAAATAACAACTATATTGATTATTTTCGTAATTTCAAGTTTGAAAAAAGAATCAATTGAATTTCTTTTGTAGGCCACGGCGTCGCAGCGGCAGCAGTATCGTAGTCCTCGACGACAACGATCCTATCAAACGCCCTCCAGAGGAAATACTGGACGATCCCTTGGCATACAACATGGTGATGATGTTAGCAGGGGGAGAGGGTGGCCCTCACCGTGAAATGGCGGTGGATGTGCCGGATACTTTTGTAGCCAGAAACAAAACGCCACCTAGATATCCACCACCCAAACCTAGCGTCACGCCTGCAGTCACAGCACCTATCCCCCAGGTACGGTATGTTCCTGCTCCCAGAATCAGGGAAAGAGCTGTGGATGTGCCGGATGAGTTGATAGGAAATGATGCTGGAAAGGTAAAGAAAGTTTAGATTGGGTAGATGGTGTTGGGAATTGGAATTTGGTAATGGTGTTGGAAACGTCTCATACCGAGATTCAAAAGATTTATACCCGGAATTCGATCTTATTGAATCGTTAATTAGTTTAATTTTTGGTCATAAATAAACGTTATCCGATCAAATGCTGAATAACTTTTGCTTTGAAAAAATGAATTATTGGCGAGTAACTGAAGTGATAGCCACTTAGCCATCGTGCTTTGGCATAATTTTATACTTCTTGAAGCAGAACAAGCGCAGTCCTTGCTGATTTCTTTAATATTAAACTTTAAATTTTGGTAAAATTTCATGAAGAATTTTCTCAAAATAATGATCATTGGTTGATAACTTTGTTCTCCAAAGAATTATATTATGCTTTAGTAAAAATTATATTTGATAAAAAAAGAGCTATAAATTTTTGTTTCTAGCTGATTCAAGCAAAAAGAATAGAACAAATGACAATACTGTATGTAAAAACTGAATGTCATAAAAAATAGCATTATTAGTAGAGCAAAATTCTTCATTATTTAAAATTCTAGAAGAATGTTGAGGGCTTCTGGTTCAGCATTATTTTTTGAGCGGGAGTTCACAACTGCCTTTGAATTTAACTGCAGTTTAGAATTGCGATTTTATTACAATGTTGTATTTGGTGGGATGACGATAAAGGAATTTGATATTGAAATAATAATTATGTTCTTTATTATGTCGATAAGATTAATAACATTTTTAAAGTATGGTATATCGTATTTCATAATAAAACGAACATTACATGTTTGCTCAACTACTGAGAAAAATATTGAACTTCAAACACACTCTTGGTTTGTAAATAACATATCTTTCCGACATGGTTTAATATTTTAACTATCTCAGGTATTTAGGAAAATGGTATTTTGTGAGTATGAAGGAATTTATATTGTAACTGCATGTAATATATTATTCACTAATTTTGTTGGCATTTAGCTTTGAGATAAATTAATATGGCAGTTGAAAATCTTATATGGAATAAATCGAGTAAATTGTGCATATTTCTTGTGTTACATGCTAGTATAATTTATATTGAGTTTTGTTTTACGAGAGAGTTCATAATTGTAAAATAATTTATGCTTGTGATATGAAACTATTCTTGGTACGAGCGATAGATTGATTGAAATATATAGTAAATTTCGTTGATGAAACTCATATAAAAAATTTGATAAACCATTTAAATTTACTCATGAAGTGGTAGATTGAAGATTACTTCTACATTTATAATACAGAGCCATAAGTTTTTTTTTTTTGAACATTGCCTATTGTTTATTATTGTTTCCATATCTTCTTGTTGACTATTTCTGTATCAGTGAATCAGAGTGATTTAGAGAATATCTTATAATTTTTCTATGCGACTGAGTGGTTTGTTACACGTTGCTATTAGTAATGTGCGTAAAGTTCCTTTAGCATAAATGAAATAGAACTTTCTATCACAAATGATGTAGGCTCGTAAAAAGATAGAATTATTTAGTTGCTGTATCAATGTCATAATAGAATATCACCACTTAAATTACATGATGCACATCGATTTACCTAATTATTCATGTACCGAGGTCAAAAAAATGTCTATTGTAGCTGTGTTTTTGAATTTTCTCGCAAAAACGAAGCTGAGATAAATAAACAAGCGAGGTTTTAAGAAACACTTCTTGTCAAGATGCATATTAAATTTTTTCCGTCAACCTCTTTTGTGCTTACGAATCTAAAAATCGAAACTCAGTGGTCCGTATTTTCATCTCTTGTTCAAGCGCTTGGAATTGGAATAAATGTAGACAGTGCTATAATGGAAACAATGAAGTAAACAAATACAGTGCATGCAAAGAATACGGGTCATTTTTTTCTAAATTTCAACTCAACAGCTGAAAATAAACTGGAATAAATTCAAGATCGACAATTGTAATGACTCAGTAATTAATAAAATATTGATATATCGTTCCCATTAATAATGGAGTAAGCATTAAAATTTTTGAATTCAATATTAGAAAGAAAATATTTCTTATTCTTTCATGTAAAATTTTTAGTCTACTATGCTGATAGTGCACAAAAATAAATAAAATGATGAAATCAAAGCGGTCCTAGCGGATGAAAAAGCTTTGCAAACAAAAAGTGATAGATACTGAAAAGTTATACTTTTCGTCCGTAAATAAATAAATAAAATTTAATTTCATTAATAGACGGGACACGGTGATGAAGGAATTTTATTTAAAAAATTTCTTATCCTTAAGAAAGTTAAAATTGTTTCATTTTGATGTAAAAGATAGAAAATGCGTTATCATTGAACAATGTAATTCGATAATTTCCTTCCGAAACATTTGATCTCAAGTATTATCATCATTCTTATCACGAACACAAACTCAACGAAGTCTGCTCAATATACTACCATTTCTTATCCGCGCTTCCTCTGATCAAGATCGCAATGTCTTAGTCTGAAAGTCTTCCTTGTGCCTTTATTCGTCTCCCAATTATATTAATCCGTTTATCCACTCATTCTCTTTCTCCTATTCTTTACATTCTCCTTTCTGCGATCATAGCATCTCTGTTGGCAGGAGCAAAGTCTTTAATTACTGCGAGAAGTGCTTACTGTGTTCTATGTGGAATTGTAGGGAAGTAGGGTAGTGTAAGAACCGGACAACAATAGCGTCCTTTCATTGAAGATTTGAGACCATTTGAGCTCTGTAAATTAGATGAATTTTTTTTTAGCTTTCACATTAATGAACGGTTATAAATCATGTAAGTTTTAGCGCATTTTTTGCAAAAAAAAATATACTATTATATTTACTGTGGCTGCCTGTCTGGTTGGCTGGCTGGCTGGCTGGCTGGTTGGCGTGACTCTGCGTCCTCAGCAACTACAGCATTTACAGACTTGAAACTGGTACTAAATAAAAGCTGCTGTTTCGTAGGTTTGCACAAACTGCTTGATTTTTCTTATTCATACACCCAGTTTTGAGTAAAAATTAAATGAAAATTCAAAAGGTAATTACTGCTGAACTGTGGCATAATTTAAATCTGAAAATTGCTGCACAGAATGAGTAACATATCAGTAATTAAATTTTATACCTTAAATTTCGAACTGATATGATTTAGTACTCATTTTAGAAAAGAATCTATTTATCTCAATATCTTGCTAGTTACATAAAATATTGAAATGCGGTTAGTATCAGAATGGATTACTCATTTTCTTAAATCTGTAGGTTTGTAGATATTTGCATCAAATTTTCAGAGTTTTTTTTTATATAGGAAACCTTAGATCAATTTATTATTTTGGGAAACATGTCCTTCCGTTAGTCAATAACTAAACAATAAAGATTAAAAGGTTGTTTTGAGTTTGCACATGCACAAGTTATGTATAAAATAGTCACAATTTGTAACTGATGCGAAATGGAAACAGCTGTTTCGTAGGTTTGCCCAAACTGCTTAATTGTAAGCTCAGTGATTGCGCTTTGATCATCAAGACGATTCATTAATTTTTTAATTTCTATTGGTGAGGGAATAAATATTGCGGAGCTTATTTCTCTTTTTCTGTACCTGAGTAGAATTGCTACATCCTCATGATGTGTTCCATTAATCAACAATGATCCACATATATTTGTCAAAAACTGGACAATATCATTTTGTAAATAGGCTAATGAATCGTATTGCCATTATAATGATTATAACCTTTTTTGTTGAATCATTATAAAGTTTGTTACATCTTTGACATTGTTGTTGCATTTTCAGTTGCTTGGCTCACTTCAAATCAAGAATCATGATATTCAGATGTCCGGTCGCAGAAACGTTCATCAAAAATCATATATTACAATAAACAATATTGTGTCGAATTTTTGACAGCAATGTGAGCAATGCATAGCAATCCATTGGTAATTAGATTTGATTTGATATTGTTCATTTTAATGCATGATCAAATTGAATGAACGTTTCTGCAACCACCAATTAGAGAATTATATATATATCAATAATTTAAAAGCTTATATTCTCATATCTTGAATAAATGCTTGTGTAGAAACTAAATGTTCTATTATTTTTTAATTTAAAAAAATCACAATGAATCTATTTTTATTGATTTTAATTTTTGTTAAAGTAGTTAGAGTCGGCTTTAGGCCCAGTAGGCTAAAGATACTTGATAGTCCAATTTATATGTCAAAAATAACATCGGTACATGTACAAATTTTTGCAAAATGTAAAATGCTTAGTGACTGGGCTACATATAGTCTAAAGAGAGCCCTGAAAGTAGTGCTTTCCTAAGAGGTAGAAATACGAAGCAAATTGTATATTTCTGAAAATATCTTTAAAAAATCACTATATTGAAGTAATATTTAATAATTATTTAAATATTTTTTTCTAGGCAGGAGCAACTTTGAATGGCACTGTAATCTCACCGTCAACCCCAGTGGCACCGCCTCTGTCCACCAGTCCTGGGGCTAAACCGGTACCTCCTCCTCGGGACCATCTTCGTATAGAAAAAGATGGGCGACTCGTAAATCGGGCGCCGGCACCTCAAGTACCTGCTCGGATAAATAACAATAATGTTTTGCCTCCAACTACACCGACAGTGGCGGCGGCAACAGTTGCAGCAAATAGAGAACCTACCAAGGAGCAGCTGGATAGTATTAGAAAGTTTCAGGTAGGTGGAATTTTGAAGTAATAAAGTAGAAATTTGAATACCAATCGCTAGAAAGAGTTGTCACAAAATTTGAAATGAATTATGAGTAATGACAGAAGTAGGAATTCTGTTCTAGAATTTTATTAATGCTTCAAAGAAGCTTTCACAACAGATGAGTCAGATTTGATGAAACCTTAACCACGTTATTGGAAAATAATTTTGAAACAAATTGAATAGTTGTCTCTCGAGTGTCATAATTTCAACTGATTAACGTTAGGTCTTTCAATCGTCGAATAATTTAAGTTGATAGATATTGACCCAAATTCAGAACAGAATGTGGAAATAGTTCGGCCGCTCACAACTAAGGAAAATGTTTTATGTTTAGCAGCTTATTGCTATGTCGACGCTAGAAGCGAATTATGAACGTCGATTGAACAATATATACTTCTAATTTTTTAATTAATGGTTATAAATAGAATTACTTTCAGAATACCGCTGCTAGCTCTGAAACGCACTGCCAAGTTATGAGTGAATACTGATTATAGACCATTATCTATTATGACAACTGATTTTTTATTCATAGTATTTATCTTAAAAATAAAATTATTCGGCGATTGAAAGACCTGACGTTATTCAGTTAAAATTATGGCACTCGAGAGGCAACTATTCAATTTGTTTTAAAATTATTTTCCAACAACGTGGTCAAGACTGATATTTCAAATAATAATTTGGGATTTCATCCATAAATTATTGTGTAGGAGAATATTTACTTGAAGGGAAATTGGAATAAGGTAGCGGAATAAGGATAGTGTGGCGGCACCCAAGCAATTTCGTGTTGCGAGTGTAAAAATCTTGTTAGAAATGTTAAAAAATGAGATTTGCATGCTAATTGTTTCTGATCAATGGCTTGTGCCAAAACTGTGCTAAAAAATTAGTATTTCTAAGATTATTACTCAGAGTAAATTAACATGCAAACCTCATTTTTCTAAGGTTTTAACAGGAATTTTACACTCACAACATGAAAATGCTTGAGGGCCGCCACACCATTCCGCTACCTATTTAATTCTTCAAATGATAAACCCAAGTGGTATATGTTCATCATACTCATTTTCAATATTTATTGAAGTACAGTGAATAAACATTTTGTTTAATTTATGCAAAAAATGCATGATTTCGGTGGGAGTAAAAAAGATTGCTGGACGATGCGGGGCGGAGTCTGGCAATTTCACGAGTCTTAAACATATTTTTATGCGAATAAAGTATAATATTTTCTCGCCAACCACCTAATTTGCAAATTTCACTTCACACCAGCAATTGTCATGAAGCTAAAATGGTCGTACATAACGATAATTTATTCAAATTCTATTTATTGAGAGAAATATCTTGGATATCCGAACTTTCAAAGTTTTTATGATTATTTCGAACGGTTTTGCGTCGACGCCGAATTTTTATGAGCTAAGCGAAATCCATTAAAGTTATTCGCGTTAGTAATAAAGTTGCGAAACTAAATTTTTCTTCTATTTGTGCTAAGCTCTGCCTTCAGGTGGATTTGTTTCTTGTTTTTATTGTTGAAGTTTTTGATTTACTTTCCTATGCTCTTTTCTTATCTATTTTCAAAATAAGGAGCACTGTATCGTATGC
The DNA here is from genome assembly GCA_963989225.1 of Dromius quadrimaculatus. NCBI lineage: Eukaryota > Metazoa > Arthropoda > Insecta > Coleoptera > Carabidae > Dromius > Dromius quadrimaculatus. The sequence goes on from OZ022324.1 coordinate 26,443,338, forward strand.
CTCAATTGGTAAATATTACTCTTAAATGCTTTTTTTTTTTACTTATTACTTACTACGTTTACATTAAATTGGAGAGATCTCGTCAATTTTCAAGAACTTTCTTCGCTAGAGGTATGAATAATAATTTTCCAGTCGAAAAAACTATTCACCTATTTCGCTAGATTTAGTTGAACTTTAGCAAGATCATAAAATATGAATTCCACTCTAGAAATTACATGTGTATAACAGATTATTACTAATTTAAAAATTATTGAACAGGAAAGTTTATAACTGAATTTCTTTTGTAAAAATCATTAAATTTAATGAGATGCTTATTAGTAAGGGAAATGTGTCTATGATGGCATACTTAATTTTAGCATTCAACAGTTTCTTTACTTAACACTTGAAGAATAGCAACTTTTGCATCTCACAGTATGAATGTCGAACTATATAGGAATAAATAATATGTTGAATCAAAAATAAAAACGCGGCCCTTGGTCATCTTCTTCCATTTAATTTGGCCTGGAACAGCTATCGACTTTCGACTTCACGATAGAGATTGATTTCAGTATGCCGATTTTCATTTCTTCTACATAATTTTTGTCAAATCATTCTAGAAAAATACAATGAATTGTACCTATGATGACTTTACCATAAATAAATCAATAAAAAACTAAATGTATTAATATAAAATGAAGTTGAAAAATAAAAATGATTGTTTTGAATAATAAAAAAATCACAAATAATAGCTATTCAAGTAAAGCGCAAAAATATGTCTATTAAAATCTGTAGTCTGAGTTTGCTTGTCGAATTTTAAAATAGAAACATAGTATAAATGTCAACTTGACAGACAACAGCGGAATAAAAGCTTGTAACCTCCATTATTTTAGCGGCTATGAAATGTTTTAGGTCAATTTATCGGACCAAATGTAATAAAGTCCAAAAAAGTGTGACTTTTCGACCAGAAATTATTATGAAAAGACAAACTTCATGTATAGATACATGGAAAAACAATTTTATATAATACAAACAAAAAGTAGGCCTGGGATGGTTGTTTCATTAAAATATAACTCTCTTATACTAATAAGGACTCTTTCCATCATTGCTGCCTTTAGTTCTCTTTGTTAAACATTCTATATTTACAAAAGTAAATCATAGGCATTTTCGAATAATTGCCTGTATTCTGTAACACAATCATCAACTAATTTTATCTGTCGATAAGTTTTTTGACAAATACAAACAATTGTGACAAGTGAATATTCAGAATTTTTGTCATTGCTCCCTATGTTCTTTAGCTGAAATAGATAATGATCGATAAAAACTTATCGATTGAGTTACAGACTAGCCCCAAATTAGGCTAATAGATAGTGACAGAAAATCGTAGCTGATTGTTTGGCGTCAGGAAGTGAAATGGATTAATATTCATTATTATATAAAATAAGCCCAATTGAGACTCTTTCAAGGTTTGCACGTATGCTCAAGATGTAGGGTGAGATTAGTGAGAAAAAAAATTATTTACCGTCTGCAAACAAACCAGACAAGTTTGGATCATGTAAAACGGTAGAAAGAAGCTGCAGACATTTACGATGTGCATCATCATATAATTTGATGATGTAAAAAAATATGGAGTTGACTTGCGCACGATATGGTGATGTGCATTAATAGACATCTGCAACTTCCTCCAATCCTTTCCCATGAACCAAACTTGTCATCTTTATTGTTTTCAGAGGCTGAATAATCTTTTTTTTTACCAATTTCCAAATCTTGGAAGTGGCTTATTTGGGTTTATTTTAAACATGAATACTGACTTATCTATTTCACTTGAAGACGATAAACGATCAGTCATGGTTTTCTCTCACTGTCTACTATTAAACTATTGATATAAAATAAACAAAGCTCAATGCTCCTATGATGGCCCACCGAGCTGGCCAATTATCTCCTAAGATTTTCAAGGAGGAATCTTAAACTTCTCACAGAGGTCCTTACAGGGCACGGTCGCTTTAATAAGCACATGCACCGAATAAAAATTTCGAGCAGTCCTCTTTGTAGAGGCTGCAAGGACGGCGATGAAACAGTGGAGCATATTTTTTGCGAATGCTCCGCTCTATCTCGTAAAAGAAGATCCATACTGGGAGAAGCATGGCCTTCCATGGCTGCACTTAGCACAACTCCTACTGCTGACTTGTTAGCCTTCTTCCTCAGCGTTGACTGGCTTCAAGACCAGTAGCATGTAGCTGTGCACCCGGAGGTAGCACAATGGGCCCTTAAAGTGGCCTCGGTGCGCGTGTTCTTCACCCTCTCCCTCTCTATCTATCTATCTATCCTATGATGGCAAGTAATATTATGTCATCATTGGAATATGTCAAACATAGCATGCATCAGAGGGACAAGAAACCATTGCCATTTTTGTTGTGATGCCATAATTTGCTGTAAACATAATAATTTGATAAGTATACCTGCCGATGTATGTAACAAATTTTATTACAATAATTCACCCAATTTGCGAGAATCTCTCAACGTGAAAATATTGGCATGCCAAAACTCAAACTGCTACATCATTTTCCTTAGAAATCGAATGGATATTTGAAAAAACATATTGTGGATAGTTCAACAAATATTCCGATGATCCTGATGTAAAATTTTCAATCTCCATTCATAAGTGCAGTCATGAAAACTTATATTCCAAATATAACTTCAATCCAAGATGCTGGTGTACTTTATGAGAAGTGATAGGAACATCTAGAATTCGACGAATTTCAGCTGAAGAATATGTAGATAATTTCCTTACCATAATACATTTTGAAGTAACATATGCTCTTATGGGAATTGGAAGATCTCTGTCAGAAATTATGGCATTTAAATAAAGCTAATTGGTCTCACTTTTTTAAGATATTTATGCTTAGAAAGGCATAAAACATGTAAATTTCTCAATATATCAATAACAATTAAAATAATTACTATACTTTCCCTAAGAATAGACAAAAGTTATCGTATTTCGTATTTTATGGTTACTGTTTTCTATCATTTTAAAGAAAGTGTTATTTTTATCGATACTGATATGAACACATGCAGATAAAGAGGCATATTTTAGAAATATAAAATAACAGTGACATTCGTCATCGAATTTGTTTCTTATAGTTCTAAAATGTCATTATTTTTTTTAACGTTTAGAGAAAAAAATCACATAAATATGACATCATCTCCTCAAAGAACTTGACACGAATTCTGTTCAATATTCAAACAGCAAACAAAATACCTTTTCCAAACATGCTTCATCCACATTAATGATTCTATTCATACTACAAGCTCCAATTATTATTTATTGGGCATTAACGCATTTAAAATTATTTTCAGTAATTCAGAATTCATATTTTAATTACAATAATTGTTTGATGGAGAAAGTAGAATAACTCAAGTGTGACAATAAAAGGAATTGGTAAGAATTTTTTGATAGAAAAAATTTGAAAACTCTTTGAAACCCGTTACCAATTCCTATTACTTGTATGTTACTTTGTATTGATTATTTTGTATGATTCCAGAATATGAATCTGAATTATTTTAAATATTTATTGAAACGAGAACAATTTTATACAGATTTTCAGTGATTTTTTGTTTTGAAAAACAACATAATTATTATTATATGATGTTTATCTCATGTTGGTAGAAATAGTTCAAATCTAATAAGTAATAACCAAAGAAACTGCCTCGAAGTGGAGCGGAGAAGATAAATTGCCTTGCCGTACATTCAAAAACATGAAAATAATGGGATAATCTTCTGTAATTTGTCCATCAAGGTAACAGAAATAATGGCGCTCATGATTATAAATATGTCAACCACTTAAATAAGTCTGCAAAACAGTGAATAAGGCTTCTTCATTAATATCATTGCATTTCTATTATGTGATTATTCAGTTATATCTATTTAGTCCAAATTGAAATTCAGAATAAAGTTATTTAGTAGAAATTGTTTTTCAAAACTTTACTTCTCAAATGTTATTCATTTCATTTTTATTTTCCAAATTTTCTTCTGAATTTATAAAGTAGCTAAATCTCAGCTATCTTGATATCTATGAAGAACTTGACTAAACTTTTTTTATTACCATTTTCGGAATGATCGATTAAATTTATTATATATTATTTTTTTAGAAGAGTTAATAGTTCTATAATTATATTTTGCGTTTGGCTGAATAATATATGTACTGAAATACAAATCAATATTAATTCAATGCATCTATTCTTTCTCTAGAAATTAGTTTCCATTTAATCTTCCTGTTTACATCTGGCCAGAATATGCTCGTGTAAATTCATTCGTTTGTTGTTCAATATGAATGGCAAAATAGTAATCTAGGTACACATCACTGCACTCACTGCATTACACATAATACCTACTGCACTTTGAAAACGCAGATATTTCTATAATAAATCAATAATGAATGAAGCAGTTTGTAATTCAATGACAGTGTTCAATTCGATAAATTACTGCTATTACTATCTGTCGTTAAAAAAACAAATCAATTTCTAATAGATTGTATGTTTGTCAACTTTTCAATACAGAACTGATCACCAAAAATTACTCTGGTTGATTGAACAAAAAAACTTCATAAATCTACCAGAACGATCATAAATACTTCGTGGAAAAATTTAATCCAAGAAATTGAATGTTCTATTTTCTGTTTAGAGGAAATTCTTTCTTATAAATATTATCTCCCAAAAAATATTGTTATGTTTGAGTTGGACTGCTGCCCGATAACTTGATGTAACAGTTTCCTGTTCAGAATTTTTATAATCAAATGGATAGAGTTTTGTATAGTATCAGTATATCACCTTCTAGATACTATGTGAACTATGTTATTAAAAAATATTTTTTTTCAGTAAATATTTTCGCACGTAATTTATAGATGAAACGTCTACATTTACGGTCTCCGGATTAAGGTTGTGCGATCTTTAAAATTCGTGATCAACTTCTGATATTTTTTCGATCTTATCGAGTAATCGATCTTGACCGATCTGATTAGCAAGAAAAAGGACTTATGAGCGATCAAAAATATCCATGTCCATGATCGCCGAGTTATCGGAATATCCAAATATTGACAAAATTTCTGCCCATCGCAAGTGTAAAGGTAGTGCAATCGTGGGAAGTGATCAATGTTTGATCCTGTTTCTATAGACACAGATTGGTGATTGATTGATCTTTTAGTTTTCGCTGATACATCTGATTTTTTCGTCTCTATTAAGTTCTAAAAAAACTTATAATTATGAAATTAAAATATTTGTTAACGATGATACTTTATAGAACTCATAGATTCGGAACAAAAATTAAGAGTAGAAAATCTTGATTTATTGCATGAATCTTTGGCTCAACATGAGGAGTTTAGTGTATAATTCTCGGATGTCTCAGGCTCAATTTAAGTACAACAGCGCAATGTTGTACTATTATGATGTTCAAAACTTTGAGCGTAGCGAGCTTATTTGCAATCGATTGATCAAAATATTTAAATTTCAGCACTATTTATTCGTATTCAAATATGATTAATATCTCCTGAACTATGAGAGATATCGAATCTCTATTTCTTATTTTCGTCTTAAATTGATGAATTCTGAAAGCTACTACTATCACCAAACGGCGACAACTGAACTAAACTTGTGCCGATAGAACTGATCATTCAATTAGACTATATCGATCTGAAAGATTGATCAAATGATTAGATACATTGACTAGAATTTCAAATAATAGAATTAATCACATAATCATATCAATTGAAGACTCAGAATAAGATCGATTGAACTATTAGATTGATTTATTTTTTTGTAAATCGTATTATTTTGATCAATTCATCATTCTTTTGATTGGATCAAATTACTCGATTATTTTTCGCAGTCTTCCTCGCAATTCTGTTAAATAATTATGTACTTAATTTTTTTTAAGAGAATCTTAGATATATGCCAGATTTGTAAAATTTTATCGATAAAAATCCCTGCGCTGTGAAGATACTTATAACTTTTCACAAGCTACAAAAAAGCTTCTCCATTAACTAATAATTATGCTTAAAGCAATAAAAATTGATTATGTACTGTTTCTATACAGATCATAGATGAAAGAATTTCAAAAGGAAAAAATATGGATACTTGGAATATTATGATTTACAAACCAACATAATCAAATTACAATTTAGATTTTAGAACTAAATGTAACAAGATATAGATTCTAAATCAATTACACACTAAAGAATGAAAACCATGCTTCACAAAAATCTATAATTCATACAAGTTTTTTCGAACTTAGAACCAAGATTACTTTTTACTTGATTCCTATTGTCGTTGGACGGTAATAGGACACTCTCCTGGTCCCATTACGGTATGCAATATTCTCTCTGATGGATTTCTCTTATCTGACAGAATACAACATTGTGGTTGAACACAACAGGATAGAAAACGAATACAGTGTCAGTACATTAGCTACACAGCGCCTCTACCGGAATGTTGTAAATTAAAGATTCTTCACATAGCTCGCTTTGCAGTAGCTAGATAGTGACCACTGCTAAATGTACTTGGTTGAACACAATACAAAATAGAACTCATCTAGGTTCTACCACCAACATTTATTGCAACTTCAGTTTCATCTATTGTTGTTTTTGCTTTAATATCTTAAAGATGACCCATAATATTTTAATTTTATCTTACTGTATTTTAATTCAAATTTTTTAATCAAATAAGACAGTTACTTCGTCAGCAAGGGATAAGTTGATTGTTTTTAAGAATTATTCAACAAAAAAATCATTTGTAAATAATATGTTTTGCATTCTTTAAAAATATCGTTATCTATAAAGTGATGTGCTGTATATTTGATTGATTTTATTACTAATACATTATCTCTCTTAATCTCAATTTTAATTAAAATTACACTTATGAAAACATAGCTAAATATTCAATTTACACTTTTTATCAAAATTTTCTCGTAATAGTATTAATAGTCATTAAGAAAGTTTTACAAAAACAAAAGCATGTCTCAAGAAACTGCTTCAAAAAATTGACGAATTTTGAACGTCTTCGAAATTTACAAGTTTTAGACATTTTTATCGCACTACAATAATATAACTCAATATTGAAAGGACAGAACAAGAATACTTTTGGTCTTTGAGATCGATATTTTTTGTGATTTGAGTTTAACGTGATCCGAATTGTTAGACTTTTTTTCCTAAGCATTGCTCATACATCGATTGCAATGAAAAATTTTTTTGTAGTTCTATTTTCCACGTATTTTTTTCGTGCATTTTATTTTTCACGGATGTTCTCCATATTTTTCATTGCAATCGATGTATGAACAATGCTTGTAGAAAAAGTCTTAAATCAAGTTAACAACAAAAAATATCGACAGTACAGGCTACCGCAGGCTACATCCGCGGTTTTAGAGTGCTGCAGTCAATTACTATATTTTCAATAGAAAATCAATTGAATCGGTAACACTAAAATAAAACTACAAAAAAAATGGATTGTAGAAATCAAAACTTCTTGTTCTGTATTTCTCTTTTTTTTTTCATTGATCTCAAAAACTATATCTGTATGCGCTCAAAGCCGCGAGTTATACGAAGTATTATATTTCATAATGCGGAGAAATTTATTGTTGGACTGTAAATTGATTTTTGGTACTATTAACATTTTTGAATCCAAGAATACTCCTGATACAAAAATTACGAAAATATGTAGTCAGTAGCTCATAGACAAGAGAGTCTTGTCAATTCCAAAACAAGACTAATCTCAAATCTCGTCTCGTCTTGTCTTGTGGCAACACATATCATACTGGCTTCTACTTCCAGCTAAATTTTTTTACAATAATTACGTTCTCGATAGTTTCTCTCTTTCTTTCGTTCTTACATATAAAAGTAATCAGTTTGAAAAACAATATTTTGTATTACATATAATTTTTTTTATTACATTGAACAGAAACTATTGAAGAAAAACTTCTTTCTCTAAAAACCTGTTCTGTAATTCTCATAAAGTACGTCAACCATTTCTTAATCTTCCTAATATGCTTTGAATGACCTTAAGACTTGACCATAAACTTAACTGTACATCTTTATAAGAAATTCCTAGCGTTTAAATTCTTTTCTTACACAACTGTTCATAACACTTATTTTTTCTTGGTATGATTCACAAAAACAAAAATGCAGTTAAAAACTGTAAGGCTGGTAACATCGACCCTTGAAGACTAATATCTTAAAGGTTTTTATTTGGATAACATCAAATATCTCACAGGTTTGGTTGTTTAGCGTTTGCCTTAAGAGACTAGTATCTGTAACAAGTGTGGAAATACATATGAGGAATGAGTTAACCACTTTAAAAATAGACAGATTTATTTAAGATAAAAATTTCAGCGTTGTAATGTTTCACTTCGTTATTATCTTATCCCAAATTAATATATTGAAAAATATTATCTTACGGCATGTCCACAATAAGCACGTAATACATGGAGGCTAATGGCTATAGATAATGCTCAAATTAGGAAGTAATCTTTTACAAAATATTTTACTAGTAACCTCATAATCTTCTTGCGTTTTCCTGCAATAATTTTTCACTTGTTTGACTGAAATTAGATATTTTTACCGACATACTCTCTATCATGACGCAATAAGTCTTATTCTTCGTATTTCTTTAATTATTCTTTTGGTCTTGGAAAAGTCTGTTTCTCGCTGTTTATCTCTACACTTGGCACAGTGCACATCATAGACAATGTGAAGCAGTCAAGCTTCCTAACTTTTTAGTTTTTCCTTGAGTTTATGCTAAAAGCACTATACACAACACCTCAATCTTGAGTTTGGCAGTATTATTTTTTATATGGTCTTGAGTAAAGTTAGTGATTTCCATTTTTTCTATGCATTGCAGGGCTACCACCATTACCATCAATAAACTTGTAGATGTTGAATTATGTAAATTGTATTCAATTTTCTTTAAATTGACGCTGGTAACTAGCAGTCATTTTCTCTGAACTGTCAAACTCGCAACTAGTGTTTCGTGCATTCGTGCTTTTTGCAGTAATTAAAAAGAAATTGACAACTCATCTCTCTGTTAACATCTGTCATCGTCATCGACCCATTGTTTAGATATTAGTAAAGTCTAAATGTCATCTATTTAGGACGTTAGTTTAGACCACATTTCACATTATTTCAGTCCAATATTGAGGAGTTCAGTTCACCCTTCAAGATGGTTTCGTTACAACTTCAGTCCCTAAGGCGCGCGCAGCACGGTTGCGGTAATATTTAGGGATGTTTCTCAAAGCCGCGAGCGTAGCGAGCTAATCTATTTTGTGCCACACATTTAGAACAAAAACCACTGTTTTAGTGCCACTGACAAATCTTCTGCTTTTTAGTGTATCACTGGCGCCGCCATGTAACAATTTTTTTTTCGTGGTTTGTAGCTTCTATTCTAGGAGCGTACCAAATCTTCTATGTAGTACGAGTGTAAAATAGTATATTACAATACAAGTGAAGAAACTATGAGTTTTGCTCACGCGGGTGGCAGTTTTGTGCACGAGGCGCTAGCCGAGTGTGCAAAGGCACACAAGTGAGCGAATTCGTTTCTTCACGAGTGCTGTATAGCGTTTTGTTCAATCCTATTATTGAACAATTCATTAAAACATTAAAATCTATTACACTTCTTAAACAAAGATCATGTATGGAGTCTAAATAGCATAGGCGGTGGATACGTTGTTATGGATCATGTAAATATAAACATCCGCAACTGTCAAAAATATTAGAATTGTTTTGTCCTGATATTCTTACAAATATAAATTGTGACACTAAAATGGAACAAGATAATAATGAAATTGTGCGAGGAGAATAATTAACAAAGAAGAGAAAACAAGTAATAGAAATAGCACTCAAGTTGATATTACAAAAGTTACTACGATAACTACAGAGTCTCATCAGTTTTCAGTTGCTGGTATATCTTGTTCAAGTAACGCAATTTTTAATAATTGTGAAGTTCATTTTCATATCAATAAATACATGTAAGTAATAAAATGTATTGTAATTTATTCTTTATTTCGTTATGAAAGAGTGAGTGGACGAAAGTAATTACACTCACTACTTTCGCCCACCCGTTGTCATAGGAATCACTGTAGTTGACAAAACAAACAGTTTCAAGATTGGTATCCAAGTAAAAAATAACATGTTTCAATAATAGGATTGAACTAAACATCATGATATTCTGCCAACAATTTATACATGGCCTCATATAGTAATGCTCAACTTTGAAAACAATATCCGCATTAATTATTATGAATTGCTACGTGACTTCGTATTAAAAATACTTATAAAATTATTTGAATGAATTAGTGTTTGAATAATACATTGCTATTAATCACATTTGGGCAATCATGAATCTATGCACTTCTCAAACTCATTAGTCACATCACAACTAATCTAAACTAATATTATAAAAGGTAAAAATAAAATATGTCTGCATATAGAAAAGCGATCTCTAGAGATTTTGGAAATTCTTTTACTAATTAAAATCTACATTAGCCCTGTGTAATATCGGCTATAATTCATTTTGATTAAAATAAGTTTTTAGCTCAAAATTTCTCTATTTGTAAATTAAATCGGACAGAACAGCGCTGTTGGGTTGCTTTATCGGCGTGTATTGACAATAGGTTAGATATACCTACGTAAAAAATAATAATATTATGAAAAAGTAAAATTTGTTCATTTGTTTGTCTCTATATAGGAGGTAATGTGATTCTGCAAATTCTGTCACTAATTGAAAGCCACACTATCCCTGAGTAATATCTGTACTAATATTACGAGAGAAAAATTTATTTGTATGTTAGATGTTAACTCGAAAATTACTTAATCGATTCCGGAAATTATCTTACTGCTAAAAAGCTAAATTATTTTAGATTAACATAGGATATCTACTATTATGATTTATTGAAAAATGTGTGTGTGTGATGGGGAAGGAGACGTTTATAGAGTACCAAATCGTGCCAGCACAGTCGAACGAACCGGCAAGAAGTGCACACGTACGCAACAACGGCGAAAAATTTTACTGATATATGTAGTAAGAGTGAGAGAGCCATGGAAAATGCTGAGACAAAAGCTGCGGAGAGTGCAACATGTAATTATTGATATGAGCAATACATAAATTTTATACAAAAATATAAATTGGAGCTTAGAATACAGGGCAAGAAAACACGGTGTAGGCATGTTTCTTGGACACACAAGCGAAGCGAAGTGCGTGAGTATTGTAACAATGGTCGAGAAGAGAGGAAACATGCTGCCGTCCTTTAGCCTCAAATTACTTATCCACAATTATTTAATTTTTGAAATATCATCTGAAGTAATTCAAATTAGATATTTTGTAATGAGATTCCACTATGAAGAAAATATGATTCATTGTTAATAAGGTAACTAAATCCAATTAATTAAAAGTAAAAATTTCTCGTTCAAATACTTGCTAAAATACAAGAAATTGTGGCTTAAATGAAAAAGAGATATTAATATTTCAGATTCCAAAATAATTTGCTTTGCTCCTGCTTCTATTTCCGAAAATATTCGATCGAAAAATCTACAAGTATTTTGGAGTTAAGAAAGACATGTCGATAGAAATGGGCACAACAAAGGAATGTCCATGGGTCACCTAAGATCCTAAAAAATATGTTACATTAGCTCTGCGGCATTTAGTTTTTGGTAGAGACATTTGGTGTTCGAGTGTAACTCGCACTTGATCGGAATCTTCAAAACACGTGTCTTATTCATATTTTGTCACACGTGCCTGGTTACCAATTTAAAAAATAGAAGGAATAAAGTTAAACTTAGTTTCATAGAATTCTGTTACCGAGAAAACAAATTTACAGTGATAGAAGTTAATATCCTAGGGTTTCTTCCCTCGAAAATTTTTAGCATATTTTCAAATGTTACAAATTAACATTGAAGGTTTAAAATATGTTAAAACTCTTTTTGTCGAGGTGTATATTATATTTTGCCGTCAACCACTTTTGTTCTTACAAATCTAGAAAGTAATATATATTTGAAGAAATATAGGATACTACAAAGTGGATTATGAAAGGATCCGTGGAACAGAATTCATAAATTATTGAAAATTCGAAAATCCTGAATGTTTCACAAGAAGATTCAAATTTAGAAATTGTTTTATTCTCCATCATTTTAAATTATAGATGAAACACGTGTCTACAGTTGCCGCCCCATTTTCTGTGGAACATTCAAGCTTTTCGAATTTTTAATTCTTTGTCAAATATATATTTTTTCCATATGTCAGCTTAATGACAATGAAGTTGAACAATTTCAACGGCTTGATTCACAATTGCGATGACTTGGGGTTAATGAATAAAACTTTATCAGTTTAATCAATAATTGAGCAAGCATTTAAAGTTGCTCAATCCAAAATTGGAGAATGATTGAAAAATAATTTTTTCATAATATCTGCATTGAAACAACGCGTTTCAACGCCTGTTTTGTCAGTCGAAACAAGACAATTTCAGACAAATGCAAGTGTAGCCGGGCAGAAACAAACCTGTTTCTGCCCTAGGGGAGAAACAAGCTTATTTCTGCCAGCTGAATTTGTTTCTTAAATCGTTTTATCCCTGGCAATCTCTAAATGAAAATCATATAATCTCAGTTAATTTGACAGTTGTTGTAAGAGTAATTGTAAATTAAATTAAAAATACGCTAGTTTTAAGAAAAAGAGTATCAATACGACAATTTCAAGTAAGTACATTACATCTTATTGATAAAGCACATCAAGCAGTTACTCTCGACTTGTTAAATCAGAAAAAATATATTTACTTTGTTATGATAAATTTGTAATATGGAAAGTTTCAATGCAGGTATTACGAAATACAGTGTGTGGCTCGGTACAAAACACGATTTCAGCCGAGATTGATGCCAGCCCTCGCTTCGCTCGGGCAAGCAACACTCGCCCTCAGCTAAAATCGTCTTATTTCGTCCCTAGCCACACAATATACTATTATATCTCACATTTGTTATTTGCAGCACTTGTATTTATAAAAGAATCGGAATAGACTTAGCATACGAAAAGGTAATTGATTCAAAAAAAGTGAAACTTCTCGTCCTTGAATGAGTACGTGAAATTTCACTTTGTACTAAGATGGATGAAACTAAATTTAAAATTTTCTCGAAAATACTGTGTACTGCACAGCATAGTATAACAATCTCGAAAACAATACAGTTTATTTTATCAGCAAACAAATGACTCGTGACAAAACTAATATATTTCCATAACCTAAAGAAAATTACCAGTTAAACAAAATTTCTTGTTAGAACAGTCTTATATTATAAAAGCTAACATGTCAAACAATTCCGTTGCAACTTGCAAATAATATGAAAGCAAACCTTGTAAAACAAAAATTATACAGCGCGCAAATCTCTGTGGCTACAGTTGCATCGACTAATGACTTCTATAAATTTGTTTTTCTTCCGAATATAGGAGCATTCATTTTACATAATCTCTATAAATATTTTCAATTAAATTAACTAAATTCATTATTCTCGAATTGAATTTCATCTAATATTTCACTGTTTTCTTAAAATAAATCGTTGAATTTTTCTCTCTTATGCTCAGTATTATAAAGAACGAAATAAATTTATTATATACGTGCACTGAAAGTACCGTATTACTGAACTGAATCCTGCATCAAAAGTTCTCAATTTCAAACCATTAGAAATAATAATCATTGATTTCCTGTTAACAAGGAAATTATGAATATTAATTCCCTTTGCAAAAGGTAAAAGTTGAAATTGTGGATGTCGTTGGTATCATTTAATTTCATTGTTATACGTCAAATTGACTTTGGAAAAAAAATTGTATCATGAGATGTGTCTCATTGTATTAGTTTACTGTTATGTAATCGCAATTGCAAAAATTTGTTTGTAAAATCGATAAGATAGTTTGAAAACATCTAAATTTTGATAATCTAGACATTTTTTCAGAATTTAAATGAATCATAAATTGCTTTTGGTGATAAATTCTATGGTCCATATTCCCATCTCTTAAAATCGCACTACCAGAAATTTATTCACCCTCCCTTACAATCTCATTTTTTATCATATAGCGCTATCTCTTTTTATTAAATTTTTGCTGAAGTGCGATTTTTAGAGGTGAGAATACGAACCTATATATTTTATTGAAAAATTTAACGTTTCGATCCTTTGACCAAGAATCTTCTTCAGAAAACAATGACACAAATATATAAAAAATGCAAGTAGCTAAGTAGATACTAAAAATATACAGAATACTAGATGTGATAACGTGGATATCACATTCAGAACAAAAAAAATAAAGAGTCTCAAACAAAGGTCAACCTGGTTTCTTCATACTCAATTTGTAGTAAAAATATTCAGAAAAATTTCAGAGAATAATTTTTATTCCTATTCACTTGAACCGACTCAATCACCGGCGGTCGTGTCAGATTCATGATCAGTCTCCTACTTTTGCCAGAACAATCCATCGACATTTCTGATTCAATGAAATTTTTATGTATACCAATAATATCTAATTGATGATCTTAATAGCTAACTGACGACTTTTTCCCATATTAATAATATAACTATAATACATGCTTTTGTTAATAGTGCGTGAATATTAGAGACATTTTTCAGTTGAATCTTGGCCTATTTATCTACTTTGTAAGCGTCCAAAATGTCAAAAGAAACAGAACAATTTTGTGCATTCTGTTTCAAGGAAAGTGAAACTTAGATATCATTTTCTACAAAACAAATGTTACGGATATTTTTTATAGGTTTTACGTATATAATTTTTAACATATTCAGGGATTTACACGATACGTAAGTTATTTAAACAGTTCGAAGATCGTTTGTTACCTCAGTTTGTGTTATTATTTACCCGAGATGAGTTCTGTAGTGTTTTAGTATATCTTGAAGAATTAAGGGTAGGTTGAATCAATGTGTTGGTGTGTGACAGTGTGTTGAGTTACTAGGTGAATGAGTTGAATGAGTATGCGATGTGCTGGTTTAGAGAGCGTTTGAGAGTGACCGTGAGTTGAGTTGTTGTTGTCCTATGTGTACACCGCAGTCACTCCAGGGAAGTACTCTGTGTGAGTTTTTGACGAGGAGTGACAGCCAAGCAGCAGCTAACGAAGCACGACTTGCTAGCCTCGTGTCACCGGTACTCTGCCTGTCATCTTTAGTGTCTTATTGTATCAGGAGGTGTCCAATGTTTTGCTAACATCTGCCGCTTGCGAGCGGAGTGATGGGTTTCAGCTTGGCTTTCAATCCATACTCCCAAGAGCCCAGTGAGGCAATGTGGTTCGAAAGGTGTTGAGCACTGTTTTGAGATACTCTGACTGATGCCATTGTGAGTGGTTTTAGAGTATGCGAATGTTCTGATGAGTACTACCGTGTGTAGTACTGGTGTGATATTGAGTATATAACCTGTGCGTGTGTGTGGATGTGATTCTCTTCATTAAGCAAGTAGTTTGCTGCAAATTGAATATAAAAAAAAAAACATGATCACAGTATACAATAAAAAAAGTTTGAAGCGGTGAAATATCTGTTAAATTGTTCAAATTTCCATATTTACTAGTTTTAACACTAAGCCTTGTGAAACTAATCGTCAGCTTACGATATAATGATATAATTATATAATGAGGGAAAGATCGTCAGTTAGTCAGTTAATCAAATTATTCGACGCTGAAATCCCATGCGCGCTTGGTATCTATAATCCTCTGACTAACGGTCTTATCCACATTAGAAGCATAGCTGACTATTGTGTTCATAATTTTTTTAATGTTATAAATACGCTGCATGAGTTTCATCATTTATGAAATAACTTTGTATGACCTCACTTTTTATTACTGGTTCGTAAGGGTAACTGACGGGTAATCCACCAATTTCAATGCAGCTGACGAATATTTTTGTAATGTTTGCTATTCAAACATTAAGCTGCATTCACAACCACTTTAGACTCTGCTTAATTTACACTTGAAGTTCAAATTACGCAGGGTTAAAATTTGTAGCATTCACAACCACTTTCAACATTGCTTGAAATTTTGTAATGCCATCTATAAAAACAAATACAAAATAATGCAAATATTGAATACTTTATTCTTCTTTTCGTTTGAAAGAATGTATTTTCAAATTCAATGCTTAATTCTTTGCGGGGCATGAAGAATAGTTGTTAGTACAGTTATCTATTTACTTTTTAAATAATTTACTTGAATAAATATAGTAAGTTAACAAACTTTATAAATCTAAATTCAATAATCTCTCGTCCATTTTAAAGAAAAGAAATGATCGATCAATGAAATATCAAACCAAGCTTCAAACCATCAATTCACTGTTTGCATATGGCTTTTATTATTCTATTTGATTTGAAACGTCAAAAACACATGATGAATCATCGGAAGATGCAATGCACATGCGCACATGCCAATTCGCTAGCGACTTGAAGTGAAAGTTTGCACTTTGCAAACATTCCAATCCGAACGTAAAGTACGCAGACTACAAATTTCAGTTGTGAATGGTGACTACTGAGCTCATACGCTTAGCTTTGAATTTTAAGCTAGCATGAAATTGTGCCATGTTCAAATTCGGTTGTGAATGGATCTTTAATCCTACAAATGAAGCTTTATGAAATAATTTTTCTTCCAATTTTTTGCTGTATGTTCTGAATGTTCCTACAGTCAGCTCCAGCAACTTAACGATTGGCGCTTGTTTCGATTATTAACTATACTGGAACAATAATTTTATTAAAAAATCATATTTTCTAAAATCACTCTCAAATTTGTAACTTCCGGGTTATTGGTGTATAATGCGTTTGAAGAACAGTACAGTTGAAAATATCAATATAGAGTATTTTGTATATTCATTGAAAATTGAACAGAGCCTTTTTTTAGGGGATTTGAGTTGGTAGTTTCCCCTTAAACAAGGTAATGGGAAAGTAATATAGTAGTTTTGTACCACAAAATGCAGGAAATAAATAGAAATATGTCACTCTTAATTAAAATCACTGAACTACTCACTGCTTAAGTCGCAATGTATCAATCTGATATAAAATGCTAGCATCTGCAAATAATTTACGCTAATCCGACAAGAGTGTCAATGAGAGATAGACGGTAAAGAGACAGAAAGTTACTGTTTTCTCTTAAAATTTCTCTTAAAAATTAGTACGCGTTCTCAAGTTATCGTGCTTTAAAACAGACATTTTTTTTAAATTGTTTTTTTTTTTTTTTTTGGCTCAGTAGGCTTCAAAACGTGAAGATTCATCAAAATCTCGAATTCAAAAAATCACGATCTCAATATTTTCCCTATTATATAGATCGTATTATATGATATTTATGAGCATGCAAGCATACGGCCTATACTATACTTAGCTGATCCCAAATTTTACGCGAGTGATACTAAATAAATAATTCTTGTACGCATCTGACATGTATCCAAGTGACACTATACTAATCTTTCTCTCTTTCTCTTAAATGTTATAACGAAAAATGGCTTAGCAACTATATTCAAACAAATCTCTGAAAAATAAGAATTTCGCGTTATATTGACCTAAATACAGGCAAATTCGATGGAATATCAACAAAGCTGACTTTATTTAGAGCTACAACCATTTTTCTGCTGATGTTTTAATCTTTAAATATTGATGTTTCTTAATCGATCATATTATTGCATTGTGAAACTGAGCAATATATCTTTGATTTACTTGTCATTTCGTTTATTCATATATGAACAAATTATGCAGCAATATATAAACTATTCAGAATGTTTATCCTATTTGCAAGTTTTAAAATAATTGTTCCCAATAGCAACCAATGTATCTCGAAAATAATTGAAAATTGAAAATGAATGTGTGTTTTTGATCTAGTTTTTATTTGAAGAAATGCTAGACACTGTAAAGTGACATTTAAAGTTTAATCGTGAAACAGAATTTGATAAATAGTTGAAATCCAAACCTGATAAGTTTCACAAAGAAAAAATATTCCTTATTCATTTGTTTTATATTATTATCTTGCAAATTATTTGTAAAGTTTATACATCGTTTCAAATGGATAGACCAACGTTAGAATGGTCGAGGTTCCAGACGCTTAGAAATACCTATTATCTGAGATAATACCACACCGAAATCACCTTTTGGTTCAAATATCGGTTTCAAATTGTTTCCTCTTCTGCACGATTTCATTTCATCCTAAATTCAGCGTGGTAAAGAAAAAGTGCGGTAGTTTCTATTTAATTACCATTGAAATTAAGAAAATTATGCAAAGCAATATTTTTCAATCCTGATTGAGAGAAAAAATTATTTTTGCTACATTGTTGCTATGATAAATAATTCGACTTAGAGAATAGGAAGAGAATCGTTATATACTGTACACTCCGCACGACGTTGTGCATTCTATTATCGATTGGCGCGTTAACCTCGTGTTTTCACAAACAATAAATTTTCAATATGGCTATTTGGGATGAAGAGGCCTTTCTTTAGAAAAAAATACAGTCTCAAAATTTTTAAAAATATTAATTATAACTTATAGTGACTTGCTTTTGCGTTCTTTGTTCTGTTTGTGTGAGGATCGCCGGTGCGTATTTTACTATCGACTATTACGCCAACGTCGAGTTTTAACGGTAGAAGTTATCATAACACAGGTTATTTCACAAAACATTAACTTTTAATGCAGTTCTTTGGAAAGATGAGATCTTTCTCTTAGAAATGATGCAATTTTTACATTTCTCTAAAAATTTATTATGACTTAAATTTGCCTATGGAAAATGATATGCACCTTCGTCTTTTGGTCTGTTCGTAAAAAGGCTGGTTTTATGTCCATCAATTATCTATCAGTATTTAACCCCATTGATTCCTATAGTTTGTCGAATAGTTCGATTTTCATAAACAATTAATTATTGTATGATTATTCGTCATAATTAACCAATATGAACTTATTGCATCACTAAGATATATGAATATGAGAGACGTAACGTGCATTTTCAGTTTTACAAACGATTTTTGAATAATGAAATTGATAAATGTATCTGTATTCTGCAGTTTTACATTTTTATCTATTTTATTCTATGAATCGATTGGTCTCCAATTCAAATGAATCAAACTAGAAAAAATAAGTATCAAAGACATTTCAACTTGAACTGATTTTCTCCCCTGTTGCACCCAAAAGGAAGCCTTAGCGTTATCTCAGAATCCTTGTGTTCTAATTGAATTGTCGACACTCTTAAATCACAATATTTTCAGGCTCGTTAATCCTGAACTACAAACGTGTCAGCTTCGCCAAACAGTTTCCTTCAAGCAGAATGAGTTCCTTGTTAGAACGCCAAAGACTTGAAGGAACTCACAGCAAAGTAGAAATATATCATCTAGTGTCTGTTAACGGGCTATTTGCTACAACCGATGGCGCTAATACATCGGCAACATCACTTGGCTATTGACTAATGGGTTTGTCAAAAGCCCTGCTATCCTTCGAAGGGCTGGCGCCGACATTTTATCCGACACGTCGCCTCCCAAGAAAATATCTACTGCGTTACATAAAATGTCTCAGTATTTAGAACATCCTGTGTTATTGGAAAATTTAAACTATGCTGACAAACGTGAAGAATTTTATTCATAAATTTCAATAGTATGTTATTTACTATTCGTATGATACCTTTGGCTCGTATTCTAATATTTCCAAACGGATTTGATTGAAAAATAAAAATCACGTATTGATACCATGGTCACTAAATCAAATGAAATATATGTCCAATTAATTGCGAAATATTATAATACTGGAAATTATTGCTGAAATGATCAAGAATCAGCAAATATGAAGCATTTAACTAATTTAAAAATATATATATAGCGATTGGCCCTGAAGAAGAAAACTGGGATATTGTTCATTTTGATGGATATAAATGTATCACATATTGGAAAATTTAAATACATATTAAATTAAAAAAGTGATTCTATTTTTGCCTGTTTCAGTACTTTCAATATGAGAATAAGATAATTGAGTTACCTATGTGGAATGAAATTCATTCAGTTTCTTATTAACCGTTATCATCTACAATTATTTATTTCATTTAATAGTGGTCCAAGGATTCTTATGGGATTACAATGTAAGTCTTCTGATTGGCCGCAATGCGAACACGATTCACTCACGTTAAGGTAGTTGTCGTGCTATAGCCATAGTCTCAGAATATTCCAAATTTTTGTATACTTATTAGCAATATTATTATGCAATTATTCTTAAAATTTGAAGTCGATTGACCATCTCGAACTTGAGATAAACGCAATTAAAATTGAAAATTTTAGCATGGAGAGTATACATTTTAGGCAGTAATTATATCAGTTTTAATTTTTAATTAAAAAACTAATAGTCAGATTCTTTTAAATACTAGCTATGAATTGGTGAATATGCTCTGCGTATTTGGAAATAAAAAGAAAACTATTGACCATCTCATTGTTTAGATATGAGAACGCAAAGTTGAACATTTTATATATAAAATACGTGCCGACACATTGAACAGAAATGCTTGGCAACACTGTACGTCACTCTATACATCGCATTGTACTATTCGAACTACAAATTCAAAGGAAAAGAGATGGAAATAAATAGTTAATAATGGTTTTAATAGAACAATATTATTTATGATGGATAAAATATATAATATATTTGGTGACACAAAAAATTAGATCAATATAATTTTAATATTGAATATTAAATAAAAAAAGCACATAAAAATAAGAAAAAAGTATTATTGACTCAAATATATGAATATTAATAATAACAGATAAAAATAATATGGTATGAACTTATATATAAAATTGCACTCAATCACATTAATTCTGTAGCTTAAAAAAAGAAACAATTAGCGTGATAATACGTTTATTTTTGTGGCCTGTCATTTTTTAACTCTGTTAAAATTTGGACAAGTCCTTGCTCTCCTTCCTTATTGTAATCTAAAACTTTTTGTTTAATAAATTTACCTTTATATCGCAATATTTCGGACATTTTTCTATATTGAGATGACAGCTAAGCACAATGTTGCCAAGTTATTTTTCCGGCAAGTACCCGTGAATGTTCACTATAATGTACGAGTATGAGATACACTTCCTAACAAAAAAATTCAGTCATGCACTAAATTTATTATAAATTTCTTAGTCTTTACTCATCAGTATCATCATGAAAATCTATATACTGAACTATTTGTGTTATGAACAAGTTCTGACATGAATTACAAGCATCTATATATTAGTTTGCAAGGCGCTTTTTGTAGATACGCTCGACTTCACTTTTTGACAATGGTGTATTACGACAACAGCCTTAAATAAAAAATTCAAAATAAGCTTTCTGGAAATAAATTAAAATATCTTCACATATTACCAGAATAGATGAAAAATTTATATCTTTCAACTGCACAAATCTATTTATGATAATTGATGAACGAATGACAAATGATGCAACTGATAGTCAAGTGCGATTTTTGTGTTAATGTGAAAGTGGTTCGCATTTTGTTCAATCAGAAAGCTTAAATCGTAATCATATAAGAACCCTTAGACCGTTCTTAACTGAAATGGACTATAAATATCCTACTTAAATTGACGTAAATGAATTCATGTTAAACCAAGTGATTATATTCAATGAAAACATTTCCAAATGTATGAGAATTAATTGGTCTATTTCATTTGTCTCAGGTTCACTTCAATGAAAAATTAGGTTTCTCTGGAATTTGGAACTTCTTGATCTATAAAAGTACTTGAAACATTATTCATACATGAACTTTGTAGAATATGTATGACTTTACAGTAAAATATTGTTTCATTGTATTAAATTCTAATTAAGAAAAGTGAAATTCTTCTCTGTGATCTGAATATTTTTGGTCCAATACATCAGCGTCAGAGCTTGTATCACGTACAATAGAATACAATTTTTTCTATCTGTTTATGATTGTTAAAGCTGCAAAATAGCTTAGAAATTGAAAAACACTGCTCAGACATTTCACGTATATTATTTCTAATAAAATTCAAAATCAATTACAAAAATTTTCCAAAACACACAAACAGTTAGTTTTATAATTATTCAACTGGAACTATTAGTTTAAATTGGATGTTCTCCGTAATGAGTGCAAAGAAGAATGTAGTGATCATCTAGTTCAATTAAGGGATACGTAAGTAATGTGTTTTTTGACTATAAAACAATCCTATCAAATCAAATATAATTGGATATCACGATCTGTTTGCTGTATGCCACAGGAAATATTCTTTTAATTTTAACAAAAAATTGGCCCCAAAGAAATATTCCTATAAATTGTCGTTTGAAAAAGTAAATGAATATTTAGCTTGAGAAAGAAAATATTGTCAAAATCTCTTGTAATAATTTTTTATAATATTCAATTCATTTTTTCTACAACTGTGATAAAATAAACTTTAAAGAACATCTAAATTACATTAAACACATCTCAACAAACCTGTAGCTTCGATCGTTTTAACCATGACTTGAAGCTAACTTCAATCATTTTTGACATAAGTATTTAACATTTCCTTCAGAATAATTTTTTATAATAGATTGGTCAGATTGATGTTGTCTCAATTGAGGTTTGTAGAAAAAATTACGGTATGTAACTTGTTTTATAAGTACTCCAATCATGCAGTACTCCAGACTGCCGGTTCGCTCGTGCTTTAAAAATTTGTGTCTAAAGAGATATTTGTAAAACATTACACAATACACTATTTTCTACAAACGTAATTAAAATGCCATTCAATGGAATTGCAGAGGCGACTCTAGTGTACTTATCATCTGGGTGCAAAGATAGATATATACGTTTGCTATGTTTTACACAGATTATAGTAATAGCTTCACCGCGATCATGATAATATTTGTTAGTTCGCCACGTTTTTATTAGCAACTAGCAAGGCGGTGAGATAACAAGAGCTCTGTTCGATGACATGCACTAGATTGACCAAGTGTACACATTTCAACACTAAGACGTTTTTTGAAAAACGTGCAATTTGGCCAGACTGTTCGATGAGATAGATTTGAGAACTGGTGCACACTTTTCTGAACTGACTCATGAGGTAGTGTAGTTAGTGCAGAGTAGGGTGGGGATAAATAAACGTCAGATTCATTCCTTTCAGTTTGATAAACAGAGCTAGCAAAAATAATTCATATTCATATTTAATTGGCGATTTACCCTAAAATGTTCAATAAATTCCTTACTCATATATGCCAGAATTACTTCTTCAAAATAATTCTATGCAGTTTATTTCTTGTCGTTTTAGGAGTATTTCCAAGATATCAACCTCATTATCACTGTTTGAACTAAATTAATCATCTGATTCTGATGAATTTATCAACAAAGCAATTGTTTTGATCATTTCAAATATTGCAGACTGAGGTTAATCCCCTCAGTTCAAATTCGCTGCACTATTGCACACTAATGTGTTTTTTGACAATGTAGAACTAGTGTACACCATGCAGAACTACACTGTCCTGCACTGCACTGACAAAATAGTCATCGAACAGAGCTCTGCTTTTTCCTGCGGATAGATGCTCACAATCCCTTACTTTGAATAATTTTGTGTGCAAAATTATTTTATTAGCTCTAATAGAATATTTTGCTGATAGAATTGGTTCTCATTTCAAAAGAATTATGTCCGGGGCCCAGCTGCTGCCCTTAAGGATATGGCGCCGGGATGCCGTGCACCTCCGCTTGAGACGCCTCTGTGGACTTGTTGTAAATGACACTGAATATCAATTTAAACACCTTGACCAACCCATGATTTCAGTCGTTTTAAGTACGAACTGAAGTTAATACAGGACTATTAAGCGCGGATTGATGCTCGCTTTGAATTAAATATTTCTTTCAGATTTGTTTTTTAAATCAGTTTGTAGTCTCAATTTGCGTAGTTGAAAAAGTATAATGTTTGACTTGTTTTAAAAACTTTTTAGACTCGCATCCCTCTGAACACTTGTTTCTTTCGTGCTTAAAATACACGTATGTCTAAAGAGACGTTTAAAAAACATGGTACAAAATATACTACTAATAGAAAATTAAAAACACGCTTCTATTCGTGAATTAAAATTACTAAGCCAGACTTAGGTGATACGAGTATTGCCGGATAATTTTGAGATATTAACGCCAAACGTCATTTGAAGAAACTAATGATGATATGTTAATACTCGTTAAGTGTCAAGTAGCGGTATGTCGAAAGTATTTATTAAATTACTAAAATTCCAATGCTATTCTGCAATTTGAAATAATTAATATATTTAATGAATTACTAATGATAAGTATATTATCATGCAACATAACCAAAGCTTTCAAACATATTTTAATCTCAAAATTTTCATAATAAAAGTAAATATGAATTGAAATTCTCTCAATACTTCAATTATGTAGAAGCTATTAATAATATATTAGATATTTCTTGGAAGAAATGAAAGTTTTGGATGCATATCATGATAATTTTATGTTATAAATTATTAAGCACAGCAATAACTGAAGCAACGATACATTTTAATTTATGCTTCATAGCGTTAAAATTATTATAGCACGCGGGTAGATTTGGAGACTGAGTATGGGTACAGTTCGCATGTGGAGAATTGAGTTTTTCTAAATATGAATTTCAAAATATTATTTTTTTCATTTGGTGCGTTTCTTTTTAAATGGTATCATCATAACATTCATTAATTTGTCTTGAATATTCTTGAAAATATTCAATGACCCGCTACTGGTTGATGTTGCAACTACTGCGTAATACTTGCGCAAATACTTCAATAGCCTTGAAAAAATAAAAATATGTTTGATGTTGCGACCACGTATTCTCTTCATCTTTCATTAGTAAATCGTCACTTTTGCATACGAATATTCGCTCGTATTTGCAATCATCAAGTTACTAATTGAATATAGATTTGTATCCTTTGCATACACATACGAATACACTGTGTGTAGAAATGCAGTTCGCAATTTCGCAGTAATAGAATTGCTATTTTACGATGCGATAAATACACCCAGTTTTAAAAGATTCATACTCGATTTGAATACGATTCTGGTTGAAGGTCAAAATTTTTCATTCGGATGAAAATCCATTGGTACAAGCTGGTGCTAAATATGAACAGCAAGTAAATTTGCACTCTTAGTCTATCGTTTGTATACAGAATGCAGCAGAAATATATTATATTCATTAGCTTGAACATGAAATTTCAATCGAAAATTTGTATGCGTTCTTAAGTTATCGTGCTTTCAGACAGACAGACAGACCGACAGACCGACCGACTTTTTTTTAAATTATGTTTTTTTTGGTTTAGTAGGGTCTAAACATGAAGATTCGTCAAAATCTTGAACTGTCAAAAAATCATTATTACAATACTTCCTCTATTATTATATTTATATAAGTCAGGGAAATAAAAAGGAAACCATTATGTACGGTATAATCACTTCTTAATTATCTTAAATCTATGCATATATCATCTTGCCAAATATTATAAATGAAAATTACTTAGAAATCTGATTGTCAGACAAAGATGACTGCCTGATTTTTTTGCTCTTATAATTAAATTATTTCAGAATTTCGCCATATGTCATGAATAATTGAAAAAAAAGATTGTATAATTATGTAAAGACGTACTTCAAAATTGACATACCTATCTTTTTTCATTCATTGATCGATTTAAATGATACAAACACTATATTAGTCCAAACTTATCTAAATACATGAATGGAAACCACATTCAAATTGATTCAGCAATTGTGGAGATTAGCGTGCACAAACAGACAAAAAATCTGTTAACGATTTTATTATACTGCGCTAGCCAGTGTCCGCGACTCCATCTGTGTGGCTCACCATTATCGGGATAGAACGTAAAGAATGATTGAATAGTAGTACCGTTGTTAACAATAATTATTTCAGAAAATTATTATTATGGAGAAGGGGAGCAACTAGATTCTGGTAAAGAACTGTACATTATCAGGTAGTTCGCGAGTGATGCACCACTTCAAGCATGCGCACACCTTGCATCGTTCCTAAAATTATGCTGTCACTACAGCATTGAGGATATACTCAATGGCTGGCTCATAAATGAAGCAAGTCATGATTTTATTTATTTATTGTGGGCATCTTCTTATTTTCCGGTATTAAAAGTATCGTAAATTATGACCCAGGATATTGAATACCACTAAGTTAAGTTTCATTGAAATTCGTCAAGTACATTCTGCGTGATGCATGCACAAATTAAAAATTCTCCACAGATTTATCATATTTATAAATTTGGGTAAATTTTATATCTATCTATCTATTGCATTGATCTTTCTGGTTGGATTATACCAGAATTTTGCTGTATTAATCCTAACCTGCTGCATTGTTTATCTCAATATTTTTCATAGCTTTTTCTCGCTCACTCTTATTACATAATCAGTAGAGTATTTTTTCCGCTGTTTCGCACGTGAGCACTCTGTGTTGGCACGACTTGACACTCTATAGTATAGACGTCTCTTTAGCCCACCACACAACAAGACGCATTTTTCAATAATTTGTTTAAGTATATAACCTATGACAATGTGGAATCATGTAACTTTTTTGCAGTGAAATCATTTTTGGAATCGATCTAGTAGAGTTCATCTTACATACAAATAAATTTTCTCTTCTCATAACATTTGTTCATATATTACTCAGGGATAGTGTAGCTTTTTCACATTAAGTGGCGCAAAAGTCGTATTTTTTCTTTCGCGCATTATCCATTTGCTTGAGTTGGCACTTGTGTAAAATTTTCTGACTTAACCATTAACGAACAATAGTTAGCGCGCAAGCCGCATCGGAAAATTTTTCGTTCGCGCATCGTTCATCCGATTGATTATTAATGACGCTTGCGTGAAAGTTCTTGACATAATACATGTTACGCGCGAGTCTTACTTCTTACATACCATTATATAATTCGTGCATCGTTCCACGTACAATAGATGGCTCGCGAGAAAAAATATTGACAATTCAAATTCAATTTATTGAACAAAAAATTATTGCCTTTTATCTATATTATGCATAAAAATGCGTCCCTTTGTATAATGTGTACCTATCTAATTCAAACAAATTACAAAAATAATTGAGAGACATTGCAAAGCATGCCGCTATGCCGGGCAATAGTATTATATGAAAAACATAATAAGTAGAGAAATATTATCAACAAAAATGTATGAACAAACAGAATTCATAAATAAATATAACAAATATTTGAACTAGAGACAGTGAATTTAAAATTGAAAATTGGGGTTATGTAAATCCGTCTCTGTGTTGAATTAAAAAGTGGTCTATTTCACGCGACAAAATACTTAGTTCAAGAGATATTAATTTATTATTGTTTGTCGATAAATAATGAAGTTAATTCGATCGTTAATCTAAATCCAAGTTATTTATATACATTTTCATATCACTTTCTTGTGTATCTTTTCATAAAAACGAGTAAAATGCACTGTTCCATTATCCTGATACACCCTGTATATCTGTTTGAAAGTAGTAAAAAAATGATTTTATATACTAGGGAATATTATCTCATTCCCAATTTGTGTCAAACAGCTACTATATAAAAATTTCCATAAGTATTTTATAAAATATAAAATAAGGGCGATCTCAATATTTTCTATGTAGCTGAGAATATATCAACCTGCACAACACCTCTATACCTCTGTTCAACAGCTTTTTCATTTAATTAACTTAGCATCCCAACCTCGGCTAAATTTGCTTAATCGATCGATGTGTGTTTCATACATTTATAGTGAACCACATACAACACACATTGTATAGAGGGGCCCATGGCCGATATGTCACGTGGTAGACAGGTGGGAGTACCGCAGTAGCTCCAGCACCGTCATATGTTGTCTGTCTAAACAAATGTAAACTAATATGTACGCACGCGGCTAAAGTGATAATTGTTGTTTAATTTGTAGATAAAAAAAAAATCGTGTAGATGCTTCAAATTTTTTCTGTGAATTCAGGGTTTTTAAATTTGATTCACTATTTAAAATTTAATACATATTATTCAAGTTAAAAATTTAGTGCTTCTGAGTGATCAAAAATTGAACATCCAAATAATAAGTTTTAAAGATTCAATGTAATAATATTGTGTTGAATATAGTGGCCTACAATTGCTCAAATTCCAACACTAATGACAAATGTAATTACATTAAATTAGTCTTTTTGTGGCAAACATCTTTTTGTCATCATTTTTAGAGGTCGTTTTTTATTTTTATATTAGAAAAAAAGTGGAAGATATAAATTTTTAAACGGAAAAAATCCTTTTTAGAATTACTAAAGTTCATACAAGCTTATAATTATTTAAATTTCTCTCGCGCTATAATATGTAAACATCAACGTTCGTATGCGATTGCAAATAGAAGAATTGATAACTCGAGATGGATAGTATTTTATCCTTCTTTAAAGAGGCATAACATATGCAGCATACACGAACCGTGTCCAAAGAAAGTTCCAAAAGATTTCTTTCCTCAAACGCATTTCCGAATCAGACCCCATCTACTCTTGTAGTAAGTGGGCGGGGTTTAATGTAACATAATCTCAATTCACTGTATCCTACCTCCGGTATGAATTTTTACACATCAAAAATCATTTTGTCCAAAAATGTCAATCGTCACAAATCAACTAAAAATCGTATACACTACACGGGCCAAAAGTTGAAATCTCGGTCGCCTCGGGCATC
This sequence comes from Dromius quadrimaculatus, assembly GCA_963989225.1. NCBI lineage: Eukaryota > Metazoa > Arthropoda > Insecta > Coleoptera > Carabidae > Dromius > Dromius quadrimaculatus. Next base: position 26,471,995 of record OZ022324.1, read on the forward strand.
ATGACGTGCAGAGCCGAAAATTCAACTCTCGGCCCTTGTAGTGTAAATTACTATTTGTGCCAAATCAGATAAATTAGGAATTTGAAATAGAGTATAATTTATGGACGAGTTTAAGTTTGAGGCCAATAAAAATATACCCTGATCTTAATACTTGAAATTTTATGTGATGATATACCGCGATGCACAATGATTAATTCTAGATCGGTTCATGAAAATTTTTTTTTTTTTAATAATAAAGGATGCAGAAAGTTAAGTTGGTATGTTTTCACATGTTGAAGTATATTTGAAGTTTTTATCTACATATTATTTATTTATATATATATATATATATATATATATATATATATATATATATATATATATATATATATATATATATATATATATATATATATATATATATATATATATATAGTTTAAATTATTGGTCAGTGAACAGTGAATATTTAGTAATGGTGTCCTCCTCGCTACACGATGTGAGCAGGAACTCGACCGGAAGTAAAATCATCAACACATACACAGACAAGGTGTGTACCAGTGCAATTTTATAATTTTTAATGTTTTGAATTAATAGTCCCTATTTGGAAATATTTATATGACACAATATTCCATTCCTTGTTTCGCGTGATGTGAAATAATGATGTTGGTTTTATGTGTGTGATGTATGCGAAATAGACGTTTTTCTTTTATCTTTTTACGCGTTTATTCAAGTGTTGTGATGATGTGACACTCATTTGTTTATGTACTCATGTAACTGACTATAAAAGTTTGTTTACACTGTTTGATTTATTTATATTAGTTTATTCCAACTCTGCATACATATTTATTCCATAAAAATTAACATTTTGTCTTTATTATCAATTGAAGCATGTATTTTTCATATCATTTTAATCAAGAATGAAAATAATTATTCCAAATCTATTAAATATAATCTGAATAAAAGTAACACTGATTATTTCAGAGACTGCAGTATTTTCTAAAACCTGTACAACAATATCTACGGCAAAGAAATACATATAAGATTCTTGCTTGTACAACAAAATCTGTTGAAAATAACAATAAGTCGTTATTTACATTGTTTACATCACAGATGACAATAAAATATATTTATTGTGTTTCTTCTGTTATTATTAATGGTGACATTGATGATATTTAATGTCAATAGATACTTGAAAAAAATTATTAAAGTTAATTTCTGCAAATTAATTCAAATTCTACGACAAAGAAATACATATAAGATTCCCATAATCACAGGGAATTTTGAAATTCTAAGTTTACCGTCAATATTCGTTAATTACTTCCTTAGATAAATTGCTTAGTGACATGATGCGAAAATCGAGTGAAATTTGCACGAATGTTACATTATTAAATTTCCTCTTTCTGTCGTTTTGGATCATAAACCAATATCCATCGAAGCTCTGATCAAGATTTCTATTCCGCTTGAACTTCTAAAAGCTTTTATTGATTCCAGAACAGTGTACAATGTGCCCCAATGCCACTTTTTTCAATTCTTCATTTATATTTATTCATCACATTCTTCAAATTGATTAAAACTGACATGAAAATTTCTTGAACTTGTTCCCATTGTTCAGAAAGGCTTTTGAAAAAAAAATATTTTTTCACTGCGCAATATTCAACGTACGTCTTTGAAGTTTTTAGATGTAATAGAGGTATATTTAATGCATGCATAGACGATAATGCAGTTAGTGTCACCCGGGGCAACAATTACTCCACCAATTGAATCAAGTTTAAAAATTGATATCATAGAATAAATATTTTATAAAATGGCTACATATTTTTCTTAATAATTAAGATTTATTTACACATAATAGATCTTTTCTAAACATTGATATTTCTACCAGAAGTTATTTTACAGATATTTCGTTATAAAGCGATGTCATTTTTTCTTTTTCTTTGTTGAACTAGCTTTAAAAATTTTCAATTTGTATTTAAATTGTCACCCAGGTCTCACGCCCAGAATGGTGTAACGGAGCGCATCGCCCCCCTTGCCGCCTCTAAATACATTGCAACAGAATTCTTAAAAGAGATTCTGACGTATATTGTACAAGAAATTATTTTTTTAAATTTAGGTTTTTAACATCGATAAATAGAAATACTCACCAATATCTCATACTTGTTGTAGTTTTCGTCATAATACCTCAAGATAAAATTATAAAAAAACCTAAACTTATATTGTATAATATTTTTTGATTACATAAAAAATCATAAATAAATAAATCTGACGTCCACTAATGTGTGGAAATTATAGAATTATATTACCATGAAAATTCTAATTATAGTCGGCCACATTTAAAACTATATTAGCTATCGAATAATTACAAAATTGACATCATCGTATTTTAGTCGTGTTAAAAAGTTTATTCAAGAACACAATAAAAAAAAAACTGATGTGGACACCACATTCCTTATTTGAACACCTTTTGACTGAATAATTGACAGTTGACACTGACATTGAAGTTAGGCAATATCGATTGCAACCAAAATTTGAGGGGATTATTTTGATGTTACAATTTATTAAAACGCTGTAGCTGTCTCAAATACTAAACTCAGTGTTTCCAATATCTTCGGAGGTATTCCTTAACAACCAATTGTAGCTGACTACTTGATGTATATTTTTATTTATTTCTAAGGCTCATTCAAAATGACTTTGTATTGTCGATGTCACTACCAATCGACAAATATTCGTTAAACATAATAATTAGCATATTTTCATAACACAAGTTGGTACACTAAAGTATTGCTGATAAATTTGAAATATGCATTATACAAACACAACTAGAATATTCATACATATATTACATCGTAAACATAGCATGCCTTATCAGTGCATGCTATATCACCTGTTCTAAGCGCATTACCTATTCATATACTTGTAAAGGTGTGTATGTTCACCTGGCCAAAAGCTATGAATTTCCCGAGTATATTTATCAAGTTTCGGCAATGAAAATAAAGCCTACAGGTTATTCTATATATAGTAGTGTAGAGAGCAGAATTCTGCCATTGAATTTTTGGAACGTCGATTTTATTGACCAATTATTTTATCAATGGAATTATTTTAATTATTATGATTTACAATAGTACTAAGAAATATGTTCCTTGGATTACTTTTTGGATTATTGCACTTCTATTCATACACAAAAGGTCTAGATTTTATTGCACGTTGAGAAAAAATTGCTGGACATTATTTTACTTACAAATTAAAAAGAGCAACGACATAACAATACTTTAGAGCAACATAATAATAATTTAGCTCTGAATGTTGACTCCTTTAAATAAGGCGATAGCCGCATCCTTCTAAGCATGCTTTGCATCAAATCTTTGATGGTTTCTCACGGAGTTCTATTTCATTTTTCCTAAGCAACCATTCTTAATTTCGCAATTAAGTTAGGAGCTGGATTTTGTGCTCGTATATATCGCTTTAGGATGTCCAAATAAGGTTCTGTGGAATTAGCATCAGGACTTATTAGTGGCCATTCTAGTGTTTTAATTCTTGATATTTTCAAGCTTATGATAAATGTGCACGGGCGTAATCATGAATTAGCATAAAATTATTGTATCCGATGAAGCCGACATTAGATTAAACATGCTCTTCAAGAATGGTGCGTGAGCATCAGTCAGCATTCCGTATGATTCTCATAACTAATGTCACTAATAATATAATGGAACCCCCATTTAGGCCAATGTTTTGTGTGATATCACATTCTACAAAATGCTTCTCAGATCTGTATATATCTGGCTTCATTCTTTTTTTCTTATTACATTTAAAAGAGATTTCCCCCACTGATGCTCATTAAAATGAGCACGGACTCTTGCAAATTGTGCTGTCCAGTTTTGTGACATAGGAAAAGCCTAGAAAATTTGGTACATAGGCAAAATCCTCACAAAACAACTATCTTAAGTCAGCTTTCATTGAGTACGATAATAGAGAGTTTTTTTAAAGTACCGCTAATGGTACGTTAAAGCTAACGTGAAACAGAATCTTCTGTGCACATGCGTACTGGTATTGACGAATAACTATTATAATGTTAACGGCGTCCGGTATCGTTTGAAGTTTTTCAGGAGCATTCCGAAATTCAGTCTAACCTCATTTACTAAGCATGCGCAATGAAACTTGTTTCTTACGTTAGCGTTATCATATCATTAGCGGGAGCTTGCAAAAACTCCTTATTATCATGCTAATGTATGTGCATATGCCGGAAGAACAGTGACCTCTACTATCTTGGAAATGTTGGAATTAGGCACTATAGTGGCCATCAATAAGCTCTGATGCTAATCCCATAAAACAATATGGGACATCCTCAATTTTTTATTAACCGCCTTTGCCCATGGGCGGTAAGTCAACATAACCATAGCAACCACAACTTGCATGTAAAAACAATATACTATCATGAATACAGAGCCTGTAAAAACAAAAAATGACAGTAATGTTTACATCATGTTTGACTTTTGAATTTGAGACAAAAGTTGAAGCGGCGCACAGTGTAGGAAAATCAAAATCCAACGGGATTTAATTCCCAGTGATACTAAATAAATATTTTGCTGATGAATAGTTTCAATTTGTGTTGAAATCATGACATAAGTGGACACAAAGTGATGAAATCAGTTCTATTAAGAAAATAACTATAAAAAATGAAATAGAAAAATACTTTTAAAATAATCAATTTCCGTTTCAACAATTTCTTACAAAATTGGCTCTTTGGAGGTGAATATGGAGAGTAATGCTAAGATTACCATATTATTATTTTCTCTCCCCCAGCATTCAAGCTCATTTGGATAGGTACCATGGAAGTACTGGAAAGATTTTCATCACAATAAATAATAAAAATTCCTTTGAACCTGTTTTCAACTCATCGATAGAACTTGAATCCTCTTTCTGGACTAAGCATAGACGCCTGATGCTATGATCAACTAGCGACAGTTTTTCCCTATGGATAGCATTGTTTCTTAGCATGTTTTATCTGATCATATGACGGTAATACATTTTTAGCTAATTTATTAACCCTCCGGCGTATTATTTCATATTGGTGAGTTGATGAATTGGCATCTATACTCATACCTAACGCTTCATCTGCAGATAAAAACACCGGATCACTGATCATCCTTTCACGAGCTCTTTTGATTGTCGTGTCTCTATTTCTTCAAGGCTAGTCGATTCCAAAAAACTTCGAATTTTTCGCTTTTTAGTTCTATCAATACATTTTGAAAATCTCTTTCGCGGCCTAATTGATTTAATAGAATAAGAATAAGATAAGCTTTGTTGTGCGACAGTATGTGGCTAATTTATATTAACGTTCGACCAGTCTACGTTCTTGTTTAAAAAAACGTTCGCGATGTCAACAACTTGCAATCGATTTTTGCTCCAATTTGAAAGACAAGGTCTTTCATAAAGCTTTTATTTCTTTTTTCGCAGCTTCAGAAAACTCGATAAATTGGTATTTGATCTTAAGAAAAGCAAAAAATGGCTTCAAAGTGCTCATTTTTTTCGTTAGAAATCCAAATATCAGTTTTCTCGTAATTTCGAAGACCATTCTAAAAATTGAAGGAAATGTATGAATGTCGCAAAAATGCGCAAGAGATTGTAACTTTATCTGGAAACCAAGACTCGATGCTATGATATGTATATGCTTTACCACTGGAATAATGCAGAATAACTGAACTTCAGCACAATTATTTCCACAACTTCTCATGAAAAATTTTTATTTTGCCTTCTGATTCGATAGATGTTTTTTTCACAAATTCATCATTATCAGTTTGATTAAATATTCCTGTATTTACCTTGGTTGAAGATACAAGATTTACAATAAATAGAAGATAAAGCAATGTTGTAGGTAAAATCTCTCAGTAATCGGGTTAACAGTTTACGCGAATTCTCGCCGCGTCAAGTGTAAATCAAAGGATCAAATTTATGTCAACATTTTTTTAATTTCTACTTTTTTTCTAAGATACCTAAATTTTTTTTTAGTATACAATTATTATAAGCTGTTTTCCAACTACAAATAGATATCATCGGTTCACGAATCGGTAAAAGTTGACATTTAGAATTAAATCCCGTTAGATTTTGATTTTCCTACTCTGTGCGGCGTTTAGAATTTCAGAAAGAGTGGCGCAACTGGCTATTATTGAATTATTATATATTCTGATGTATGCAACTTGAGCTTCAAAAATTACCTTCCGTAAAATATTTTTTAGCAATACATCTTGTCTTCTCAACTGTATGTTCAAATATTTTCGAAGCTCTTGTAGTATATGCAACCTATGGTTATTCGTTAATAAATAAATTTTCTATGAAATATCAAGAACTTTTCTGACATCCTCCAAAATAAGAATTCAATAGAGAGCGCGATATAATCGTACGATATTTGACTGTCTAATCAACAATTTTTTCGAGACAACTGCGATATAATTTATTCACATATGGAAATTAAACATATCAAAGATTAGAATATCAATTATTATTGTTTCATAGATAAAACAAAGAAAGAAATGTGATTGATATTTGACTTTTTTTTTAGGAACAATTGCGAAAACGAAAAGAGGAAGAAGATCGACTAGCACAACAAGCTGAGTTTCTGAACCGCTCTTTACGAGGCTCCAGGAAGCTCCAAGCACTTGAAAGCCGTCCCCAAGGTATCATAAACGATGGTTATAGTAGTGAAGAACAAGATGCTACCGTCCGAGCAGTCACTCCCGCTTCGGAATCCCCGGAAAGGGCGCCCGGAGAAGTTGTACACACACAATATGGTGAGAAATATATTTACATAAAATTTGAACTTTTCAATACAATATCAGAGTAAGAATATAAGAATATTGAATATAGATAACGCAAGAGAGTTGCGTTTGTATAGATGTGACAGATATAGTTTGATCGCTGGTTGAATCATTTGAGAAGATGGCGTGATTCCTACGTAGAAATGGAGAACATTGAAGTTTAACATTGAATTCTGAATTTATAGAAAAATTGGCTCTTGTATACATTTTAGAGCAGAAATGCAGAAATAAAAATTTGATCCTTACTGAATTCTACCTCAAATTTTTTTTCTAGTAATCTAATAATTGTATATCCAGATAGAAATACTCTCTAAAATCAGATTGCTGTGAAAATAAAGCAACCGTAATTAAATGTTAATGTGCCAGTATAACTTCACAAACAATTTAGGTATTTTTCTGTTTTGTGAATTCCATTCATTCGTTATTATAGGAGAAAGAGTTTGAACTAATGGCAACCGAAATAATAGATTCAACTATGATTATTACAATATTTGACATTCGACTGAATTGTCACATAAGCATTCAATTATTTTTTTTTTGCTCGTGGCAATTTGATTTCAGACAAAAAATTTCAACTTATTTATTCATTACCTTAATTTACAGACTTTAATTCCTAACAAATTCAATTTATTCTATATATGCTCTAAAATAAAGTTGGAGATTTAATTTTCGCTCAAAGTTATATGTTAAACTTGAAGTTCCGCATTTTTGTCAACATTATGTACTTATGTAAAAGATGTATCTATTTTCTAGTGCAAAATATTTTTAAATTCTACAAGAGCTTTCTTTGCATACATATACCTAATAATTTTTGAATATTCTATATCACTGAATCTAAAATTATCTGCGTTGCCAACTTATATAACTAGGTAATTCTCATAAAAAGATATTATCTGCTATATGTGAGTAGATTAACCACTAGAAACAGTTAAGGTGAATTTTGTCGTCAACTGTACAACGTCCACTCATGCTGATCACGGATGTAATGTTCTTCCGCAAGAGTTCATTTATGTAGTAGGTATAAAGCTTTTGGATTTCAAACAAACAATCTGATAATGTGACTGGGTAACAATACTTGTGTGTGACCATACTATCAGACATATACTTGAAAACATATGAAATAATGAGGAGGACTTTCACAGAAGAGAAAATATTGTTTAAAATGTATGTTTTCCTTTTGTTATGCAGCAGAAGTATGCAGTATCATCTTTGTTCCTCATAATACCATTACTGATCTTTTTGAGTTTGAAGTTCAATCGTTAGGTACTTTTAACTAAGATATCATTGTTGAAATTGTTATAACTACAGTAATTATCTTTTCGTTAGTACTAACTAACTGAAACTTACGACAAGGAGTTGTCATTTGTCACAGTCTCGATTTTGATCTCTCTCTCGCATCGCTACTAAGTGCAACAATATAATAGCTTTTTATTTACCGAGGACTGAGGATAAAAAAGTGTCTTATGTGATGTATTCTTAATTCATCTCTGGAAAAGGTTTTAATCGTACTAGCATGGCACAGCTACCTGCGATCCTTATTAATTAGTGCAAATTCAGTCCATTTGTCTAGCCTTGGAAGTTCATTTCATGTGTGAAATATCAAATGCAGCTAATTTTCTAAATGGATCAAACATAAATTATGTAAAATTTGGTAATTTAGTACTAATATGTGCAAATTGCAAAATAGCGTTCAGTTCTATCTCAGTTACCTATTCATAAAAAAAATTATGTCTTAAAGATTCTGAAAGTATTTTAGTTTTCTTTATTCTATAGAATATAAAAATACCTACCTTCATCTCATTGTTATTGTCTCATATTTAATTTGCGAAATTCTTGATGAGGTACCTCTATTACTTTCAAAATTAAGAAAAACAAATAATTGTATTAACATTTTCGCATATTCTATATTCTATGTACGTTACGGGCAGTCCATGGCTCATATAGGACTACAATTTAAATCTTATGATTAGCCTATATGCGAAGACAATTCACTCACATCAAACGCATTATTAATGATACCTATTGTTCAACTCAATGTAATTTTTCTTCTTTTCTTAGGTGATATAATTCGCGAATGTCCATTTTTGATAGAAACTGATTTCACTGCATCCTTCCGTGGAGTGTTAATAGATTTATAAATATAGGGTCTTGATTGATTCAGTTAGATATTTGATTTACTGCACCAGTCTTTCAAGATATTTTTATCTAATACTGTATTTAAAGCTTTGAATATGTGCTTAATTATGAATGAAAATAATAAAAATTCATATCAGTACAAGCACTAAAGTCAAAAATTCATCCTGAGCTCCAATTTTTTTCTGACTCGATGACAATTTAGATATAGATAGTCGATAGGATAGGATGCACAATAACATATTAATTATTATCAACGTTGCTGTCACGTGGAGTACTGGAAAAATTTGGAGAATGATGAATTCAGTTTTTCAGAAATAACTTGAAAACTATGCAAAAGAAAAAAGTTTTATACAAACGTTCTAACTGACATAATTCTGCACATTTTGGTTTTTTAAGCGACTTTGTGAAAAACTAATTTTTTGAGGTTAATTTCACTATTTTAATCATTTTTCCAACGTTCCACATTACAGCAACTTTGATGTTATTGTTCATCCTATCAACTACCTATACTCAAATTTTTATCGAGTCGAAAGTAATTTTGAGCTTTAAGTCTATGTTGCTTGTACTATACTCAAGACATTTTTAGTTTTGGGAACATAAAAAATGAGATTTTAATTAGGGTAAGACTCTGATTTTTTTCATTAAAACATCTCTCTCTCGAATTATTGTATTCCAATAAAAAATACAGCACATCATTTAAGTAAATCTATATTATTAATTTCCGTCGTTTCATCATTAGACAATCTCCGAAACTATTCAGTCTATTTTTATGATCGGTTCGGTATCTAATTCAATTGTACTAGTTATTTCGGTGAGCCAACTTCTAGCAGTGTGTTTAAATGTGTACTCAAAATTTTAAATGAATTGTCAACGTGATATTCGTCAGCAATTTTTTCCAAGTTTTTATATGACTGTAAATTTCGATTAACAATCTAAAATCAACTGAACTATCAGAAGTCATATTCGTCGGAAATTTTTCAAATTTTAAATTTTATTGTCTACTATATTATATAGGTATATGTTAGTGGTATCGAATTTAGAAATTTTTTCGGGCGTTTGATTTCTTACGGATATCCGTGCATGAACAGTGCCTCAAAAAAAAAAAAAAACAGGTGAATCAATTAACCCTACGATAGAACAACAAAAATATCTACCCATATAGCACAGGGCTACCGCGGTTAAAGTCCGCAGTTTGCATGAGTGCTATAGTCAATTATCATATCAATTTAAGTAAAAAAGTACATCTATACGCGAACGAAGCCGTGAGTAATCTTCATTTTCGTCATCAAATAATTTCTAGGACTATTCGGTAGATTTTCATGAATTGAGTATTCTATTGGGTTTGATTCCAAATTGAATTGTACCAAGTTTTTCGGCGATCCGACCACCGGAAGTTTGTTTAAAAGAGTCCTCAAGTTCTTGATAATTGCATTTTCGAAGTAACTTTGTGTAACAATTGTAATTAAGACTTATGAATATTGTTTCAACAACGGTTGATGTAACAGAGAGATAAATCAAACACTTGGTGAAGTTTCACAATATTTTATTTATACGACGTACGTTTCGACTAACAAAGTCATCATCTGGTAGTATACTATACGGTTGATGATATTATGAACGAGGATTATGTTGTAGAGATAGAGTCAGATAGGATTATTATGGAGCAAATAAAGTTGATTACTGAACACATAGTAAACAGAATAGATCATTGGAATATCAGAGTTTGTTTCAATAGCATGAGACCGTTTATATCATAGTTTGAACATCAAGCCGGCTCCAGACATGCGGTGTTTGTCAAGTACCGAGCAAATGTTTCGGCAAACTCCTAGAATGTGGATAGACTGCTTGACTAATGCTTGTCTTAAGACGAGCACAAATATTCGAGTGCTCGCTATTCCCGTAGATTGTCGGTCTTTTAACCCACATCAAAGAAGACGAGCACCGTGCTCGTGCATCATCGGCCCTGGCTTCACACATTCAGTGTTCGTCAAGTAACGAATAAATAATAGAATTAAATTGAAACGACAGATATCGTTTGATCAGTGTTAGAAAACATTGATAAATTTCTATTTATATTGTTTATAATTCTTAATATATTTATGATTGAATTGAGGTTGATAATAAGTTATAAATACCCACTTATAAAGAGAAGAATTAACTTTTTTGGTTTTCTGGATAAGTCTGGCAGCAAAATTCTTGCAATGTATCTTAAAAATAAAATATGGATTTTTTAGACAACAATTCTGACAAAGTTTGCAAATTACTAGCCATAAGGAGTGAATACTTACTAACAGTTATCTACTTCTATTCATAACTGCCATCCACCATCTCCTACATATTTTTCTCCTATTTTTCATTAAACTAGCATAGCTTATCACAACAAATGTAGCTAGTTTCTTTTCTATGTCAGAATTATCCAGACCTTATGAATAATTACCAATTTTTATCTTTAATTTAACGAAAGAAATCAAGCGGGCATGGCGAGTGAGACAAAGGCAAATATTCGTGTATGTTCCATGAAAAGCAAACATTTTGTCAAACATCGCATATCTGTATCCCTGTGCTCGTCATTTCATGAGCACCAAACCAAGCACTAGATACTTGATGTTCGGTGTTTGGCGAGCAATGCTATTTGTCAAACATCTAATGTCTGGAGTCGGCTTCAAAGAAGAATAGAATAAAAGGAAGAACATGGAATACACACGTAGGCAGCAGTGGCAAAATATTTTACTAATATCTGTAATATAGTGAGCGAGAGAAAACTATGAAGAATGTTTAGACAAAAAATGTAGAGTCTGGAATGGAGCTATGAACAAGGTAGCGATAGAAAATGGGGTAGTGCGCACACGTACAGAGTTCATTTTAGAAGAGAAAATTTATAAATTTTACACAAAAATAAATATTGGAACTAAGACTCAAAGGCAAGAAAACATGGCGTTGATATGTTTCTCGAATTCACGAGCAAAGTAAAATGCGCGAATATTGTAGGAATGACCGAGAAAAAATGAAATAATTATAAAATTACAGGTATGTTTATACGAACACGTAATGATTAAGAAAAAAGAATCATAATTTTTCACAAATTGGAATTTAGGCTGCAGTGGAGGAAAACATCGTAGGCTTGTAAATCTCAAAGTAGTGATCTGAGGAGGAGAAAATATAGCGCATACCTGTTTCTCAAACACACGAGCGGTAATGACCGAAAAGAGGCGAAACTTGCTAGATATGCCATCACGCTGCAAATTATTCAAATATCGTAAAGATGAACGAAAAAACTTTTTCCTATTCTTCAAGAAAATATCAAATTCAAAAGTAATAAATTTTTAAATAAATAATTGGAATCTCAAACGAATCCGAGTGCACCACTAGTAATGAAGACTACTTTCAAGAGGCTTGAAGCTTAGAACATAAGTCAAAGGTGTGTTGTAATCATACAACTAAAATAGCTAATAGACGCGAGACAAATAATATACTTTATCCACTATTTTAAGCTTTCCAAATTTGACATTTTGAAATGGCATTTCACAGTAAAATGAACAACCTGACCTATCGTAGAAAAAATTCAGACTATAATGAGTACGTTCAAATAGGAGACCGCAACGATTTACTCACGGCCGCAGTTTTTGCCGTTTCACTAACATACTATTGCTGTGGTTGGTGCTTCAAGTGGAGCGATGCGAGTGTCTGTTATTTGTCAAATAAACTGACATGCGTGGTTAAGATTGAAAAGTGAATGAACGTCGAGAGTTTAATTTGATTTTCCATCTCTCTAAATTGATTCACGATGAGATTTTACCCTTTCACACTCCATTTCTCCACATCCGACATTCTCGTTCCTTTTACCTGCCTATCCCTAGAAATAACATTTATTTTCTATCTCTGATTTATCAAATCTGCTCTGTATACGAGTCAAAATTTGCAAATGTAGATATTTTTCCTCTAAGACCCACATTGTTCAAAAAACATGTTTTAGGCCCGGTTTCGCCAAAGTCAGTTAAATTTATCTTGGGGTTATTTTGAGTTAGTAACTATAGGTATCAACAATAATAACCGTATAAAATAACCTTTGGATAAATTTAACTGGCGTTGGTGAAACTGGATCTTAGATATAAAGTACCTTTAGATATCACATGATTTTTAACAAATTAATATTTAATATTTTATACATTCTCCTGCCCAGTTACTTGACATGTATCTGTTGGATAGTGTAACTCAAATAAATAAATCATAAGAAAGATTGAACTAACCTGTAACAAATGGATATATGAATGGAATTAAGGTTGTTGAGAAGAGGAGTGGGGTCAAGCTGTAGTGGGAACCCTGCTCTATGCTAAATACATAGGATAAACATTCATTGCCAACTTCAAATAAACAAAATTTCAATGATTAAAACTAATGGAAATGTTTGTTTTCGGTTGAAAATACATGATTTTGAATAATTTGGTTCCTTGTTCTATTCTTTTAAAGAGCTTACATCCGTTGAAATATTCTTTTTCATATATTAATAAAGCTACAATATGATATGTATAGTCCGCAACGCTGTAGACTTTCGGAAATGTTTTTGACATCTGACGTTTAGTAGTGGTACTGCGTTTCATAACCAAACAAATCTATTGATGATAAATCTACATCAAAAAAATAATATCGATGGAAGAATACATGGGTTACTCAATCAGTGTACCGTTAAGTCAGGGAAATGATGAAAAATCTTGTTTAGTCTAATCACACACACTCTTCCCATTTCGTCTCATGCGGCGACGTTGCCAAGCGTATAACTTACTAAATTTTAGTAGCTTTTGTACAATTTTTTTGAGTAATAACTCAATTTTCTTTGAAACTATAAACAAGACTTTTTTGAAACTTGGTACACATGTTTATAAGACTTTCGCAGATATTTTGACGATTTTTTGTAATGTTGTCATTTCAGGTAGTCGAGATAATGACGTATACCTAAATCAAGATGAAACACGTCGCGTGCATTAACGCAATATAATAACATGTCACCGAACAGCAATTTTGACATTTTTTATCTCGATAACTAGAAACAAGATTGAGTTCAAACTTTGCCAGAATATTCTTCATTAAACAAATAATATACTGTAAAAATTTAAATAAATTCTCATATACTTTGATTTCCTTCTCAACAACCTTAATCTAATTTTTCTATGTAAATTCATATGTCATAAATAATGAATAATGATAATAGGAGACTGTGAAATTATCTGTCATTTTGACAAATAAAAAACTCTTAACTTGACACTGTACCGTCTCATATAGTTGAGTCTGAATATTTTGACAGACGAGTTCTTTCGGAACACTTAGGCCTAGGCACATATTATATTGTTTCATCAAACTCTACTAATTATTATAAATCTAGAAATGAATTGTTAAACATATCTCATTATTAATTAGGTACAATCGTTATTGGATTCAACATATTGGAAAAATATATTCTTTTCACTTTCTTATTTTATTTTTTCGGTAGTGCATACAAATAAATGATAAAATCTGAAAAAATGTTTATGGACAAAAAGTAGTAGTGTCTAAAGTGATATGTTTTGCCGAAATATCCTCAGATAGTCCTGATTATTTTTCATCAAAAATTGGCAACCCTAACGATTTGGGATCAAATGCGAGATAATTTTTTTTAGATGGATTTGGATGTGTAACGAACTTCGAATAAAAGGCTTCTCAAGAGAATAATTTCGTGGACGACCGGTGTGTAAAAGAATACATATAATTGTTGTTTGTTGCGTGTTAGAGAATTTCCGACTCAAAAGAGAAAACGAGTAGGTATTTCCTTATGCGAAAAAGATTTGTTAAGATAGAGGTGTGGGCATACAAAGAAAATTCACCTAGGCTCGTTTTTAACCTTGTATAAAGCTTATATGAAGTTATTCATAAAATAATTACTATAGTAAAGATTTTTTCAACAATCGTTACTTAGGTTATTATTCCCAGGATATATTTACATGAGAATAATAGAATTGAGCCAAAATCCTTGAAAAAAAATCTGAGAAACACTAATTTTGACTTTCAGTGATAAGGTAACGTTCATGGTGTAGCCGATTTTAGATAAATAGCGTTAAATACTTCTCGTACAGTCCCTAGAATAAAATATTTTTGTAATAATACAAGTGTCTAGTGAAGAATTATTGAATGAGGTTAGTGCCAACCTCTTTCGAAGAGATCGCGTAATTTCATATGTATTTTTGAAAATTGAAAAACTGGTCTAAGAATGAAGGATTTCTCTTTTCATTTTATAAAAAAATATTTTTTTTTTTTCAGATTACGGCGATTTAGTAGCTAGCCTCCAGAGGTTGCAACTGCAGCTGAAGAAAGCTTCCACTGGCTCAGCCACCCTAAACCGTAGTGGCCTTGAAGGTCGCGTAGCAGCAGTTCAAAGTCTCCTCCTAAGTCCTCAGTTCCGAACCGCCATCTCCGTACATAATAAAGTGCAAGAAGTTCGCGCCAAACCTTCGCTTATTGTCACGCCCAACGCGCAAACCGTCGTCAGAGACGTGAGTATTTTATATATTTATAGCAGTGTATCTCAAAAGTGGGATCATGTCCTGTTATTATTTATTATACACTGGAAATATTGACTAATTGATATTTTTCTGTTGTAAGAGTGCTTTTATCTAGAATCATATAAAAAGTGACAATTTCTTACATAATTTTCAATTTAAAAAATGGGGTATTATGGAAAACTGTACAATAAAAGTTTTATTGCCCGATTTCAGTGGAAAAATCTATCGTTTCCAATCATCCGGATTTTAAACATCGAGATAATATTTCAAAAATCAACGACAATACTAAAATCACTTTTGGACATTTTAAATTTGGTATTTTAATACATATTTCCAGGACATTTATGTCAACTTCAACAAAAACAGTTCAATTCATAATAACGTTTCCTTATGCGAATTGAAGTCGTCAATGTGACATTTATAAAACAAAAAATATTCATATAATTGACTGTTTTACGAAAATTAGAACGATCGAAGATAAAACATTGTAAGATACAGGTATGAAAAGTTTCTAATTCACTTACAAAACTTTCAAAAACATTCGTTTCGCTCGTATTTTCAACCAAACCGCTCGTGCTTCAAAGAATAAATTTTTATACTTGCATCTTAAATATCTATAATACTTTTATCTAAGATCGTATAAAAAGTGTCAGTTATATCCATCATTTTCAATGTAAAAAGTAAGCTTTTATGAAAAATTGCAATTTTAATTTTATTGTATACTTTTAATGTACGACTTCAGTTGGAGGATTCACCAATGTTTATCAGTATTTTAAACATCTGGAATTCATTCTGTCACTCATCTACAACATTAAAATCACTTAAGGACATTTTGAAACTTGAAAATTGATATTTTAATTCGAATTTCCAAAAACATTTATGTCGACTTCATCGATTATAGTTCAATTCACAACATCATTTCCTTCATTACCAACAGTTCCCGTTACGAATAAAAAACATATATACGAAAAAAATTCTGTTGCCAAGATAAAGGTGTCACTTTATTCGATTAGGCAGGTAAAATACTAACTTATGTGCTTAATCACATAAAGTGAAAAAATCTGATATTTCAGCAAAATAATTTAGTAATATTTATTGTGAATTTACTTACAGTTATTAAAAATTAGGTTTGAAATAAATTTTTCGCACTAACGTCACCTAGGGGATTATTAATTTCAGCTAATGATGACACGGATGACAGTTTTAATTTCTTTTTCAATTTAATTTTGTTTGTTTATATCTTAACCATGACAAAATTGTATTGGGTATTATCATTTAGCTTCATCTTATGCAGGGGCCACACTTATGTCTAATGCCGTTAAGTAAGGCGTTATGTGACAATTGACATATTGTCATTGACAATGTGTTCATTATTGAATAACGCCTCAATTAATGACATTAGACGTAAATGTGGCCCCAGCATTAGAGCTAATTGCATCGCACTAAAAATCAATATAATAACTTCATGAGTTACAATTTAGGTACTTGTTCGAAAAAAAAAGTATGTATCATTCGGAGCAAAAATGGCTTTATGAGCTTCAGTTGTAGTTTGAATTTTGGTGAACAGATTGGGATATGAATCTTTTTATATCATTCTATTTTTTATTGCTTTATTACCGCTGTTTTACACATTTTTCACCTATCATGACACTAGCGGGCTACTTGACGCCGTTTTTTTTTTTGTGAAGTTCCTGTAATTTTATTGTTCTCTCCGGTATTCTGAGGATGATCACTCAGTGATCGAAACTAGTAACTAAATTAAATCTAGAGAACAGTATAATTATGGATTTTATGGTTTTTTCATTTGAAAAAGCCCTTACCAATTCCTGATATCTGTCACACTTGGGTTTCCCCATTCCCTTATTCTCAATTTTTGCTCCTAATAATATGATCTATTATTATTTTACAAAAATTAATACGATCTAAGATGAAACGTCGTAGAACACATGTGTAAAAAGTATTTATTGCACCCACGGAGCTTTCAAAAACATTCCCCTCGTTCATATTTTAACCAAGAGCTCTTACATTAAAGGATAACTTTTTACACTTATATCTTAAATAATTATTATCTACGATCGTTTAAAAAGTGCTAGTTTCTTACACCATTTTCAGTGAAAAAAGTAGAAGTTTATGAAAAATTGTGCAATAAAAGTTTTTTTCTTGTACACTTTTAATGCACGATCTCAGTGAGAGAGTCTATCAGTTCCAATTACCAGTACTAAAAAAAAGCATCTAAGGGATATTTTGAAACTCATCTACAACACTACAATCACTTCTGGACATTTTAAATTTGAAATTTTAATTTAAATTTGCAAGGTCATTAATGTCAACTTCAACAAAAATAGTTCAATTTCTAATTTCTTAGTTACCAATAGTAGCCGTCAAAGTGACATTTACAGAAGAAAAAATATTCATATGTAATTGACTAATACAAAATTTGGGACGATCGAAGATGAAATATTGTAAGACTCACATGCAAAAAGTCTTTAATGCACTCATGGTGCTTCCAAAAACATTCGCTTCGCTCGTATTTTCAACCAAGCCGCTCGTGCATTAGAATAACTTTTCACACATGTTTCTTGTATCTACTATCGTATAAAAAGTGACATTTTGTTCACAATATCTTCAATATAAAATTAAACTTTAATGGGAATTTGTGCAATTGTAGTTTTATTGCACAATCTTATACCGATTCTGAGTATTTTGAATATCTGAGAATATTTTGTAATTATTCACTAATAACATCGATGTCACTTAAGAAAATTTTGAATTTGATATTTTGACACATTTACAAGAACATTTATGTCACCTTCAACTACAACAGTTCAATTCACAATATAATTTTTTTAGCTATCAATAGTAATTATATTTACAAAAAAGTGGTATATTCTATAAGTTCAAGAATGGCCCTTATTCCAAATAAGCGAACAGTTTTTAATCCGAGCGGAAGGCGAAAGTTCTCGAGTGTGGACTACGTCATTCCACACATGTTGTAAACTATAGTTTCTCCAACAAGATTTCGAAAATTTAAAAGAAGCATTCAAAATTTTGAAACGTCAAACGCAAAGCCAAAAATTAATATCTGAATTTTTAAGAAGTATCCATAGCAACATTACTAACAAATTCTGATTCGTCGAAAATGATGATGATATGATTCTAAACGGTATACGAAGTAATTCTGAATGATATTGGAATGTCACTTTTTCCAACATAATTTTTGGTTGTGGAATGTGCAGATTCAGATTCCAAAACATATTCTTGAATAATTCTATATATTTAACGAAAATTAGGATGAGCGAAGATAAAACGTCGAAAGATACTCGTGTAAAAAGTCTCTAATGCACGCATAAAGCTTTCAAATTCTTTAGCTTTAGTGGCGTAACTAAGATAGGAGAGTAATACGCCCCAGATGCACCATTAAGGGTAACACCCTCCAATTTAATTGCAAATTGAAATTTTTATAGGCCGTTCAAACTAAGAAAAAGAAAAATTGAGATCTTTTTATGACGAAATATCTTCAAATAAACTGCTAGAGGAAATTCCAACGTTGAGAAGACATATTATGTGTATATATATTCTGATTTTTAATAAAATCATTCAGATTTTATTACACATTCATTTTAAGGTATAAATTTTCATATTCATCTGACTCGCCCTTGTTAGTATTTCTAACCAAGTCACTTGTGCATTAAAGAATAACTTTTTAGACCTGCATCTTTAATTGATGAGACCTATAGACCTGTTATATAGTTGTTCGAAATAGATAATATCCATAGTTAGTTGCATAGTGAGAGAATGATAGATCAATCACGAAAAATACTCTATTCAAAATAAAGTCTTGAAAACTCGACTGTTCAGAATCATTCATAAAGACATGGGTACGTTTCATCAAAATCTCCCTAATTATACAGAGGTCAAGTGTTTATCCAAAGGAATATTATACACGAGTTCTGCTAAATCTGAACACACAAATTATTATTTTAGGCGATCATGACAAAAAAGGTGTTTTTATGGCCTCTTTTGCGGCCGTGAAGTTTCACTTTTTGGGACTGATCTGTCAAATTTTACTTTTTGGGACTGATCTGTCAAATTTTACTTTTTGGGACTGATCTGTCAAATATTACTTTTTAGGACTGATCTGTCAAAAAATATTTCATAAACACTTTATATTTACCTATATGGGCAGCTTGATGAACTCTTTAAGAAACAGTTTTCGCTTAAATAGTACATATATTCTTCCGTCAACCTCTGTAGTTCTTGCAATTCAAAAAATAAATACGCATTTTTTGTTAAATGTCAACTTGATAGAAGACAATAAAATAAAACAATTTCAACGCCAACTAAGATTTACAATTGCAATGTTTTAGAAATAAATAGATAAAATGATGTGATTTTGAATTATTTCGTAATGATCGCCTAAAAAACGTTGTGTGCACCTCGGCCTACAGTTCTTTTTTGGTCTCACCTGAATTGCAGCCTCAGCTACGCTTCGGCTGCAAACAACAGATTCGAGCAAAAAAGATAACCTTTACGGCCTTGATACACAAATAACTATTTGTGATCCCGTTTGGCTATTTTACTCGCTGATATTCTGAGCCATCTAAATATTTTAACCAAGACTTTTCAAGAAGCAGAAGAGAACATTTTAACGGAAAAAATAAAATCAAGTGGTTTATCACAAAACTTTATATATGAATCTTTCTCTTGTATTCAGAAGATCGTCGAAGAAGTTGCAACGGATCAATCGTTGATAGTAAACTCTCATATTCCTTGCATGATGCAGAGAATTATAATTTGGAAGAGAAACTATTAAGCTACTCTCCAGAACTGAGCTTTGAAGATGACAATGGACATAGATGCATACTAAATCCTTGTTTGAATATGTCATTACAACTAGTTGATCTGACCACGGAGAAGAAAGAGAATCTTATAGATTTTAATGCTGATAGCAAAATTTAATTCAATTTGCAGAAGATTGGCGTTTTCTGGATGAAAAAAAATCTAGAGCTCGCAAGAAAAGCTTTGAAATTATCAGTGTCATTTGCTATTTCCTACCTATGTGAACTAATGTTCTCTTCAATGGTAAACATCAGAGCCGAAGTAGGGTATTGGCCGCCCGTGGCGAATCATAAAATTGCGCCCCTATTTTTATGAATATGAGACAAAAAAGATATAATACAAGAAAAAATGTATATTCTTCAAACCAAGTGATGACATAATAAAAACCAAATTACAATCAATCGGAGTCTTCAGTTCAGTGGAACATACAGTTTTGACATTTGATCGCCGAAAGTGTAATTTAAAAATGGTAACGTGGATTCCACTAATTAATATTCATTCTTGATATCTACTAATTCTATCTTCTCGAGAGCTTTAAATTGATACCAAACTAGATATCATTTAAATAATTTGTAAAAAAAACAATTGATGATCGTTTAAATATCCTCTTTGACATTTCCATTACAATTACATATCTCCGCAAAAGCTTTAATTTGATACTAAACACGATAGAGATAAATTACTCAATTTAAAAGAACAATTGACGAACGTTTGCATGTGATGTCTGTATATGAGTGATAATAATTCTAATTTCACATTATGATTCTCATTAGTTCTTTGCTTCAGAAAAACATAACGAATTTCATGAGAATTCGAATTTTAATAATGACAAATGAGTCGCTGATAATTTCATAAAATGTTCAGGATAAATGTTGTGCCAAATAGTTCGAGGATCAATTCTAGTCATTTTATATTCTATGATGAATACTACCGTTCATAAAATAAACACAAAAAATTAAGAAGTTCCGTCAATAACGATTTGGTACCACTGGTTGAAAAAAGCTCATCTACGAACTTTTTGATGAAAAATTTAAATACGAAATTTCATTCGAAAATTCATATTCGTTTTTTTTAAAACTGTATCTTTTGGGTTCAGTGGGGTCTAAAACCAGAATTATTTGATTCTGAACAATAAATGGAAAGTTGAAGGTTAAAAGTATGTTCTTCTTCAACAAATCAAGCGTAGCGGGTGGCTTGGCATTCCTAACACAATGCACGAAATGTAGAAGCTAGACTATTTGCTGATAGAGCAGTGTACATCCTAAATTATCAATATATATATATATATATATATATATATATATATATATATATATATATATATATATATATATATATATATATATATATATATATATATATATATATATATATATATATATATATATATATATATATATATATATATATATATATATTAGCACTGCAGGTCTGGAAGGCCCATGGCTCTGTTGACGATACTACGCCACTTCACTTTGTTCATAACTTTACTTTCCCAGTTCGTAATTTTAAAAGTTTCTATGTCCTTTATAACCGCGCACTTCCATCTATCTCTCGGTCTGCCTCTTCTTCTTCCTCCTGTGGATTCTTTGCCGAAAACGCTTTTAACCGCTCTGTCCTCAGGTAATCTCATAATATGCCCTAACCATCTTAACCGCTGTATTTTTACTGTTTCTAAAATTCCCGCTTCACCATACAAAGCCATAATTTCCGCATTGATCCTTCGCACCCACATTCCATTAACCTTTATTCCACCAAAGATTTTTCGAAGCATCTTCCTTTCCCACACTTCAATTTTATTTTGATTTACTTTATTTAATGTCCACATTTCGCACCCATACAGCACTACCGGTTTAATAATTGTTTTATAAACTTTGAGTTTTATTGTTCTTGCCACATTCTTATTTTTGAGCATTTTTGACAGCGCGCTGAAACTTCTTGTTGCCTTTGCAATTCTCTGCGAAATTTCCTATCTTCCTTACCGTTATTTGTGACTACTACTCCTAGATATGGGAATTTCTCCACTTCTTCAAATTTGTAAATCTTTTCTTCTTCCGTAGTAATTCTCAAAAATTTATCGTTTTGGATCGTTCCTCCTCTTAGTATCAGGTGTTTAGTTTTACTTTCATTTATAGTTAGCCCGACCTCTTTGGCTGTTTCGATAATTTTCTTTACCATTCTTTCCAGTTCTTTTTTACTTCTAGTAAGGATCGTGATATCGTCGGCGTATGCCAGAATTTGATGTCAATGATGGTATATACGTCCTCCTCTGTGCAATTCACACTTTCTTACTATCCATTCAAGCACTAAATTGAATAGAATTGGTGATAACGGATCCCCTTGCCTCAGACCATTATTCACTTCAAAGCTGTTAGAGGTTTTACCATCTATTAGCACCCTACAACTTATCTTTATGAAAGTACTTTTAATCAGCTGTCTAAGCTTCGCTGTTATATTGAGATCTCTTAAAATTTCGTACATCTTATTCTTATTCACTCTGTCATATGCCTGTTTAAAATCTATAAACAGACAATGCAGATCCAAGTTGTGTTCATAACTGTGTTCCATGATTTGTTTTAACGTGAATATTTGGTCACTAGTCGATCTGTATGTTCTAAACCCAGCTTGATAATCTCCTAATATATTCTCTGCTTCTTTCTTCAATCGGTCACTTAATACAGTTGCAAATATTTTATATACTGTATCTAGCAGTGCGATACCCCTATAATTTCCACACACTGTCCTTTCACCTTTTTTATAGATGGGGCATATTAGAGATATTGTCCACGCTTCTGGAATTTCTTCTTCTTTCCATATATCTTTTATGAGTTCATATATCTCTTGAATTAAGTTGTCTCCTCCTATTTTTATTAGTTCAATAGGTATGCCATTTTCTCCTGGACTTTTTCCATTTTTCATTCTCTGCACAATTGCCTTAATTTCTTCTAGTTGTGGTATACTGCATTCGCTTGTTTCTTCCTCATAATTTTCTTCTTCCATTACTAATTCTCCCTGGGAGTCTTCGTTCATATTTAGTTCTTCAGTAAAGTATTCCATCCATCTTATTAATTTCGCTCCGCCAGTAACTAAGGTTTCCTCTTTGTTTTTCATATAGACTAGTCTTGTGTTACTCCCAGTCCTTTCGCTTTTTATATTTTGGTAAAAATTCTTTAACTCCTTGTTTTTGAAATTCTCCTCTATGGATCTTAATTTATGTTTTATCATACTTGTTTTCTTCTTTCCACACATCGCCTTTGCTCGATTTCTTTCAATTGTGTACTTACATTTGTTTTGAGGGTTTGGATTATCCAAAACCTTAAGCCTTGCTTTATTTCTCCTCTCCAGAGCAATCTTGCATGCCTCATCGAACCATTCTGATTTTGTAGTTTTTTTATTATCGTTCACTGCCAGAGCTGATGACCTTATAGTACATTATATATTGTTCCACTTTTCCTTCATATTGTCAGATATTCTCATACTTTGTAGACTTCTTTCCAACCTCTCTTTATACTTTCTTCCCTCATGATCATTTGCAAAGTTCCTCAGAACTGTTCTTCTATTTTGCTCATTCCTCGACTGTATATATGTTGGAAATTTCAGTTTCACTTCTACCATAAAATGATCCGAGTTTACATCCGCACCTCTTCGTGACCGTATATTTGTTATCAATTTGGTGTGATCTTTTTCAATTAGCACATGGTCTATTTGGTTTTGTACCTCTCCATTTGGCGATATCCATGTCATCTTGTGTATTTCTTTTCTTTGAAAATAGGTGCTCAATATTTTCAGATTATATTCTATTGCAAACTCTATTAGCATTGTTCCGTTTTCATTTGGCTCTTGATGCTTGCTCATACCTCCTGTTACAAACTGTTCATTTCCCACTTTTGCGTTAAAATCTCCTATTATTATTTTGATGTCAAATTTAGGAACAGATTCCAATAATCGTGATAATTCTTCATATAGTTCTTCTTTATCATCATTATCTTTTTCATTTGAATGTGCATGTACATTTAAAATACTTATTTTCCTAATGTTTCCTTTAATTCTAATTTTACACAACCTCTCCGATATGGGTTTAAAATCTATAACTGCTTCTTTAAGTGTTTTATGTACCATAAAACCTGTGCCCAGGAAAGATGTAGCCCATCCACTATTGAAGAAAATATACTCCTCCATTTCGCAGATACTATTGCCTTTTAATTTTGTTTCTTGTAGGGCTGCAATGTCTACATTGTAATTTTTTAAAGCTCTTGACAAATTTTTACATGCTCCTTCTTCATTCAAACCTCTCACATTCCATGTTACAATCTTTCTGTTTTTAATACTATTTGCTTTAATACCTGAATTCGTTGTCCGTTTTCCTTGAGCAGTCATCCTAGTATCTCCACACCATTGTCTTGTTTCTAGTTTTTTGAAACTTCTACATACTGCTCTTTTTCCTCGAGCAGTTCAAGATCTGCATTCCAAATTAGAATTTTTTCATCTATTGCCAGTTTATTATAGAATATTTTTACGTTCTTTCCTTTTGCTTTTTCTTCTTTAGCTTTTCTTCTTATAGTGGCTTGCATTTTTCTTTCTCTCACCATATAATCATTGTCAATGTACACTTTACTGCGCTTTAGTTTATTCTTACTTTTTAATATTCTAACCTTGTCTTCATAGTCATCCATTTCTACAATGATTAGAGAATCTGGTTTTTTTGGTTTTAATTGCCGTTGCCGATTTTATTTCACATTCGATTTGTAATTTCTCTTGTATAATAGATTGAGCTAATTCTTTTGGCTTTGCTGTTTCAATTGGAAGCCCTCTGATTATAATATTATTTCTTTTGCTATCTTTATCTTTTCTTTCAACTTCATTAATTATCAATATAAACCCAAGTAAAATTTTATAGTTGACCTTAATGTGAGATGGGTAATAGGAAGTATAACGGTATGAGCTTTCTCACCCAAATCCCGTCATAAAACATTTCTTAAATTTGAATCTGAATGATTTGTTTAATGCGGTTCATAGAATTTTGCGCTCCCTAAGAGTCTGCGCCCGTAGCAGGGGCTACCTTCCCTACGTCCTAGTTCCGGCTCTGGTAAACATAAAAACTAAGGACAGAAAAATAGGCTCCAATTAGAAAATGATTTGGTTATTTGCTTCTTTGCTTCATAAAATAGAACCACAATTTCACAAATTATTATTAAATGAACAGACACAGCTTTCTCACTGAAATTGTTGTGTTTTTATTATAGTCTAGGAGAACCTACAACACTTGCTTCTTACTTTTACCTGGAATATGAGGGCACCCCCCCCCCCCCCGCCCCTCTCAAGCAAAACTTTGCGACCCTTCTGGGAATCGCGATCCACAGGTTGAAGAACACTGAATAATAATTGATAACTTAAATTATTTCATTGGTGACTAATTAATTAATTTTTACTCAACATTTTTATAGACTACTAGCAAAATGTCCTTTTTTGATTTTACCAACTGTTAAAATATTATCATTGCGTTCAGAAAAAATGTAAACATTTAATATTAAGGTTATTATTAATTATGCATTCAAGATTAGTTGTTTATGTTTCAAGTAATCTATTATTCTAAGAATGTTGCGATGTAAATTGATTACGTAGTGCTTCAAGTTCTCCAAGTTTTGTTACGAGGACGATCTTGTTTAGATTTCAGTAATCTTTACAACAAAAAGATGTGCTTGTTTGTTGCTTAATTAAAACTAATTGACAAAATAAACAACTAAATTCATTGTTTATAAATATTTTAATTGAATAAATTTCAAGTTCCTTTACGTGGAGAATTGAAGAATCTATAGATTTTTCTCTCTGTTATGGAATTGATTTTTTCTCATTTAGATTTGTCCAAAATTCGGTAAATGATAAATGTTGATACAAAAACAATAGATTTATAGTTCAAATGTTTCTAGTGTACAGTTTTATCACCTTTTGGCTCATAAGAAATCCTCGACTTGCCTTTTTCACGATTGTTATTTATTAAAATTGGTCCAATTGAGTCAAAATATAAACGTTGTTATTTTATACAGGAGTTTATCCTAATAAAGCACAAGGGACCACCTACCTTTTCTTGAAGAGCTTTGTAATTTTTTTGAGCCCTCATAATTTGGGGTTTGGATTATACTAGATACATAAAATATGATGTCAATAGTGGACTCATCAAATATATAAAGTTTCAATTGCATAGCTTTTATACTTTATTGATATCTAAAAAACCCCGATTTCGTCACTGATCCACTCACTTATGATCATCCAAAAATTAGTATTAGTACACAAACAACAAACAAAATCTGAAACTTGGAACTTTTACCTCCAACCCCTCAAACTAGGGAACGGAAGTTTGTATGGGACTTCCGCAAATTTTGATGCTAGAGGTCTGAAAATTGATATAGGAACTGCTTGTTATGAATAAAAATAAAAAAAAAATAAACAAAATTAAAAAATATTGGATAAAATTGTTAAAGCTGACTGGATGAGTGAATTTGAGTGAGTTGAATTCCGATTATTGATTTACTCACTCAAATAAAAAAATATTATCATAAGCAACTTACAAAAAGAAGTGAAATCCCACTAAAAACATTTTCATTCGCACTGCCAAAAAGTTATCAGATCTCATGTAGAGGCAAACTTCTAAATTTACACGTCCTAACTCTAGAAGCCCTAACTTCACAAATTCTACACCTTAGTCATAATATCTGGCTTGGCCATTTCGCTACATTCACATGGGCATGAGGTGAAAAATATATTCACTGTTCATTACATTTCTGTTATACAATAGTTCTTGTAGTAACGAAACGGCCAAGCCACATATTTTGACTAAGGTCTAGAGTTTGTGAAGTTAGGTCTTGTAGAGTTAGGGCGTGTAAAGTTAGAAGCTTGGCTCTACATGAGATCTGATAACTTTTATTTATTTTACAAGAGAATTTTTTAGTGGATTTATTATAAACAATATTATTCAAATTATATAGTGAATAATAGATATTGAGATATTCAAGATACAAGTGTAAACAATTATTATTTAATGCACGGGCGGTTTGGTTGAAAATACGAGCTAAGCGAGTATTTTCGAAAATTCCGTGAGTGCATTAGAGACTTTCTACACGCGTGTCTTACAATGTTTTAACTTTGATCATCCAATTTTTGTAAAGCAGTCAGTTATATACGAATATTTTTTTGTAACACGTACACCGAAAGTACCCTATTACTGAGCTGACTTCTGCTTCGAAAGTTCTCAATTCCAAACCATGGTAACAATTTTGATTAATCCTCTGTTGACTGGGAATTAATAGATATTTTTGTCCGCTGGGTGAAAATGAAATTGTAGATCATGGATCATGGATGCCGTTGGATTTTTTTATTTCATTGATATATGTCAAATTGATATTCGAAAGAAATTTGTATTATAGAATGTGTTCGTTATAGTATGTGCATTTATTGTGAACGGGATAGCACAGAAAATGTGAAAAATATCAATCAATAAAATAAATCATGTAAGTTATATTTCATTGTATTAGTTTACTGTAATGTGATTGCATTTGCAAAAATCTGTTTGTCAAATCGATAAGATAGTTTCGATACATCCAAATTAATTTAAAAAGCTTAGTAATGGGGGTACTTCGTTGCACTTGTTACAAAAAGTATCATATGCAACACGGACACTGAACGGCTGTCATTATTGTCACGAATAAATTTGGCTACACGGAGCTACGCCTTGGGCTTTGTCCTCGTCTTCGCCGAATGCAGCCAAATTTATCCTGGACAAAAATGACAGTCGTTTGGTCCTTGTAGCATAATATACTATTTCTTTCATAAATTACACTTTGACGGCTACTATGGTAGCTAAGGAAACGGTGCTGCTAATTGATCTATTTTCGTTGAAGTTGATATAAATATTCTTGGAAATTTGAATTGAAATATCAAGTTTAAAATACTCAAAACTGATTTTAATGTTGTAGATTACCTACAAAATATCTCCTAAATGTGATAGTTGGAACTGTTGGAATCTCCTACTGAAATCGTGTATTAAAAGTGTGTAGTAAATTTTTTGTTGCAGCTTTTTTTTATAAAAGTCTATTTTTTACATCGAAAATTATGTAAACAAACTGTCATTTTTTATACGATTGTAGATAAAAAATAATTCATGTTCAATGCAAGGATATAAAATTTTGATTTAAATTGAATAAAATTAGGAAATCACACACTTTTTTGTAAATAGACAGAACATTTTATTTCCTCCACGTTTTGGTTTTACCGGTATTACTTTCGAGAACATTCATAACGTGTAATCTATCTTCTATGATAATTTATTAATAATTTGCCATTCTTTTTTTCCAGTGCCTAGATTGTCTCACGAACTGCGCTAGTGCAGCAAGCGTAGAACTCGCTGACCTTTTAACCGGATACGACATGGAAGCCCTTATGGTGGCCCATGATGGCGTAGCTGCAGTCATCGACCCTGACTCTCCCTTTGGAAAAACTTTTCCAGACACTACAACCACTCCAAATATTGTCCAAGATTCTACTCCGCCCCAGGATCATTACGCAGATAATAATATCAAGATTATTAAAATAGAAAAAACTAATGAACCTTTAGGTTAGTATTGATTCTTAAGGAAGTAACGCTACCGTTCATAAATAAATTAAATCTGAAATGCACCGAAAATTACTATAAGCAATTATTTTATTCTTATTTGAAACGGACATTCTGGTATTATTATTTATGTAAACAACGAATTCATGTAAAATGGACTATTTTTTAGTTCATTCTTGAATTCTTTATAAACGCTCATCTTCCGGGTGTGTTCTTGTAATCTTGAGCATAGCAATTACAGTATCAAAATGAGCGATATTACTCCACCTATTGATTTTAGAACAAAAAGAAAAGAAAAATAACAACACATTGCGGCCGTGAAAAGCAAGAAAGAAAAATTTCACGCTCATATTACACAATGGCAATAGTTCTCTTACTTCCACTCTCTTCGCCCAAACAAAACAAAATAACAAATAAATTCTAGTCATTAAATAAAATATAAAACAAACAGATAAAAAGATAAATATTTATATTTATATTCCATATAAATATTCATATTTTAAATATAAGTTAATTTTTGATTTATCTTAGATATAATTAATACGATAATATATACTGCAAATTAAATAAAATATCTTGTCTATGCATGTGTTTACTGTAAGGCATACGAATGCTATGTATTTTTAACAGTGCGTATGTGCGCATTGCATATCATTACATTTATACACGCAGTTTACGAGAATATAGGTATCCGGTAATTGCTATGTTCAGAATTCCAAGTCGATAAAATCACGAAAAATTTGGTCAAAATGTAGTTCAATCTTTCCAGTTCCTTACTACTCTCTATATTTACTAACAAGCTAAAAAGAAATTAATTCAATAAATTAAAGTTGTTTTGAATTTTTTTTCTAGGTGCTACTGTAAGGAATGAAGGAGATGCTGTTGTGATTGGAAGAGTTGTTAGAGGAGGAGCAGCGGAGAAAAGTGGATTACTACATGAAGGAGATGAAGTGTTAGAAGTAAATGGAGTTGAAATGAGAGGGAAAAGTGTTAATGCAGTTTGTGATATTTTGGCGGGAATGGAAGGAACATTAACGTTTTTAATTGTGCCAGCATCTACTGCCAAAATTCCTACTCAAAGAGACACACTAGTAAGGAACTTATATACTTATTTTTAATAATGTACCGGGTGTCTTCTTGATTTCTTGAACATAGCAATAGATGCAAGAATGAGAATTAGCCACTCCTGACACAAAATTTGAAACTAATTTTGTACATATAATATATCAATTTCATTTTAAGTAACGTTATTCCACATAATAATATGATTTAATCCGTGAACTATATTTTTTAAATACTATTATAATTCAAGAGACCATGGTGTATATTGAAAATTGCTTGCAGTCTGGTCTAAAATTCGATTCAATTGCTAATCTGTCATAAAGTCATTATTCGATGTCCCAAATATAGTAAGGATAGCATAGGTATCTTTCTCATTATTAAATATAGAGATTTGGTTGGATGGGCAGTGTTGTGTAATTTTGTGAGCCGATTTAAATGCCGTCAAAAAATAATGTAAATTAGGAATGGTTCACAAATTATTTCCAAATAACTGAGTATCGCTGAATTCTAAAAACTCTAATTTCTCCGTAATTATAAAAGAAATAAAATAGAGTTTCAGATAGAAGCTTTCTAATTTTCTAAGGCAAGCTTGAAAATCATGTCAAAATAAAATTCAAAGATGAAGGCTTCTGAGATATGAATGGTAACTTTCTTATTTCAAATAGGCGTCATACTGGATTTTTACATTATTGAATAAAATTTTGATTTTTCTTTTTCAGCTGGATTGAAAGTTATTAGAAATAATAATAATTTTTTCATTAGATCAAGTAGCCATGCATAACAAAACTCTCATGTTGTACTAGTTTATCGATTGTTCAAATAATTAGTATTTGTGTAATATTGAAGTGATAAAACTGTTGAAATTATTTTAAAAATGATGATATGTTTTGTAATTTACATTCAATGCCACAAAAACTCCCGCCTTGCTGCTAAATATATGCGACAAACTTTCCAGAACGTAGACAACCGAGCATCAATGTGTTTACAAGATTACACCCGAATATGCAACATTATGGATGTTTTAAAAAATCCAATCGACACAAATTTGGTCTCTAAAGAAAAGAAATCAACTTTAGTTTATGTGGAAGCTAATCCAAAAATATCAACTCGAGAAATTAAAGCTCAAGTTAAAAGTCCACAGTACAGAATCCCTTTTCAAAAATGATTATCACAACTTTATATGTGGCTTTATTTTAGCAAGTCTGCCAAACTTTTCCTCTACGATAAATTGTGAAAACAGCTGCTTTTTCAGGCAAATAATTATTAAACATGTCGATTTGACGATGTTTCATAATGCAATAACCACATATTTCTTTTACACAGAACTGCAAGATATCTTCATATCAAAAACGAAAAAATACATGGTGGACAAAAATTATTCTGCATTAGACGAGTCTACCATTCGAAACTTGTCGATGGAACGTGGTTATATATTGCGATAATCACATAGTTAATTTTGATAGCATTGATAATTAATTAAAAAACAAAGTGATTATAATAGCGGACACATTTTCTACAGATTTTTTTCAGACCGACAACTAAACATGTAAATTTTGTGATTACTACCACTTGTCGGACAAGGATAGAATGTAATAGATAAGATTTATTATCTACTAAATACGGCAATAGCCGACAGAAATATTGAATTGTTTTGTCAGTGCGACAAAAAAGATTAAACATGAAAATAAAAATGAATGAAAATTTTACAAATTTTTTTGTAAGAAAGGGCAGTTTTAATGTTGAAACCAAATCATTTTTATTTTAAACCATCTTATTCGAACTCATTCAAATCATCCTCATTCATTTCTTCAAATTAAAATCGTGAAAATTCATAAAAATCTCGATCTGTCAAAAAATTACCATCACAATACTTCCCTACTATGTAAGTAAAATATTTTTTTTTTTTTCATAAAGAATCTGTAATACCTATGAATCTATATTTACTCGGTCATTGTTTTTTTGCAATATCTTTGTTGTCAACATTTTCTTCGATGGATTAAACTTAATATTACCTATCCTCTTATTTTTTAACTGCTTCTCTATTAGCCATAAAAGATATTTGTATGTAGGCAGGTGACGATTTATGAATTTCGGAACATATATAAAAAATGAATATATATATAAATACACTAATTCTCCTAAAGCAACTGAATTCTACCCTAACAAAAAATCTCGCAGAAGAGTCGAAATCTCTGCAGGCATCATGTAGAAATTTCTATACGGATTTTGCTATTTTTCATTGTGTAGGTACTCTATACTTCATTTCAAAGAGAAAAAATCAAAGACAGTACATGTGCTAATCACAAATCTCTATCCCTTAAAAATGACATGTTAGGGTTGTCGGCTTGAAAAAAATCAATAGAAAATTCACCCGTCGTTATAATCACTTTGTTTTGTAATTAATTATCAAGCAATTTTGAATGCAGAATTATTTGTGTCCGCCATGTATTGTCTCCTTTTTGTTATGAAAATATCTTTCAGTTCTGTGTAAAAGAACTAAGTGGTCATTGTATTATAAAACATCGTCAAATCGACATGTTTAATAATTATTTACTTGAAGCCATATACAAAGTTCTGAATATGTCGTAATCATTTTTTAAAAGGGCTGTATACTGGGGACTATAACTTATCTAAATCTAAAGCATCAAGAATTTTTAAAAAGCACAACTCTCTCTCCTACGAATTGCACGTTTACGACTAAATGATAGTATCCGTAGATGATTTTTGAACAAAATTGCACTAAATGATCAGTCACGTTTTATGGACTAACGAATCTTACTTTTCTAATTGTGGATTAGTTAATCGCCATAATAAACACTACTAGGCAAGACGAAATCAAGTTTGTTTTGGCTTTAATGTATTTTGTGGCACATTGGAAAATCACCCATAATTTTCGATGGAACCTAAATAAGGCAACGTTATATGGGGATTCTTTAAACATCTCCTGAATATTTATTACATGATATATCTTTGGCACAAAATCACCAAATATGGTATCAACAAGATGGCGCTCCTGCGTACAATTCTAGAGATGCTATCAGATATTTGAATGACTGTTTTGATAATAGAGTAATTGTTACAAATACGCAGCCAGATCAGCAGACTAGACGCCTTTGAAGTTTTATTTATGAGGCACTTTGAAAACTAAAGTGTATGGCAGTAATTTCTATTATAATAATGCTGATGAACTGCGTGAAGGAGTGGTGGCGGCTTTTAACGGTGTTAATCGCAATACAAGTTATTGAAATTTTGAAAAGCGATATCGATTGTGTATAGCTTAAAAAGGCCAGCACTTTAAGCATATATTGTGATTTACTAAATCCACTAATGATACTGTGCTTCATTTACTCTCATTTGTTCTCAAAATAAACTCGAAACGCAATTGATGTTCATGGCTACTTGATTTAAAATTAAAATAGTTATTATTTCTAATAATTTTCAATCCAGGTATAAGTTGTTATACATGGCTAAAATAAGAATAGAATAGTATATTCTACAATAAGTTTTGAAAAGGTTTTTATTCCAAACAATCGATCACGGTTTGCGAATGTGGAATACGCCATTCCAAACATGTTAGGAAGTAACCGTAAAATAACCAAACTTACGACTTCTGATCCGTCGAAAATTATGATTGAATGATATCATACGGAATTATTCTAAACGATGTGTCGGAATAACACTTGTTCCAACATAATCTTTGGTTATGGAATATATAAATTCCAAAACAGTGTTAAGGCTGGTTTATGATGGATTCAATTTAGAAATTTAGATTCTCTCAATTATAAATCCAGTCAATCGTAGACATTGGTTGGCATGGTCAGAAATTCTAAATTGACAACTGTCATAGAAAAGATATTCAAATCATGAATATGGTGGAAGAGCATCCAGATCTATATGATAAAGTGATAAATTAAACCGAAACTCAATCATTTCTGCGAATAAAACAATTTTGGCAATGTAAAATGGCTACTGAAAGTGTCAATTTTAAGTTATATTTTTTAAAAAATGAACGAGAATAAAGGCTGGTTTATGATGGATTAAATTTACAAATTTAGATTTTCTCAATTATAAATCCAACCAATCATAGACATTGGTTGGCATGTCAGAAATTTGAAATCGGCAACTGTCACAGAAAAGATATTCAAATCATGGCTATGGTAGAAGAGTACCCATATGTATATGATAAAAGTAATAAATTTAACCGAAATTCAATCATTTGTACAAATAAACCAAAATTGGCGATGTAAAATGGTTACTCAAAAAGTTAATTTAAGTTATATTTCAGAAAAAGAACGAGAATGAGGATCTAAGCCTAGGAATCTAATTTTTTTCAATGTAAATTCCTAAATTAAATCCATCATAAATCAGCCTTTGGAGAAAATTCTATTCAATAACGTAAAAATTCAATATGATGTCTATTTAAAATAAGAAAGTTGCTATAAATATCTCCGAAGCCACCATCTTGAATTTTTTTTTGACATCAATTTAAAGTTTGCCTTATCAAAGTAGGTACCTTTAATTTGAGACTTTTTTTTATTTCTTTCATATTATGCAGGGGCTACACTTACGTCTTATGTCAATAATTAACGCGTTATGTAACAATTGATATATTGTCATTGACAATGTGTTTATTGTTAAACAACGCCTCAATAAATGGCATTATTACGGAGAAATATTAGTTTTTAGAAATAAGCGATCTTCAATTTTCTTAAAATAATTTGTAAACCATTCCGATTTTGAATTATCTTTTGACGTCATCTAAATCGGTTCATAAAATTGCACAACATTGTCCATTTTACCAAACCTTCATCTTAAATAATAAGAGAGATATTAATAGTATCCTAGTCTATTCGAGGCACACTGAATAACATTATTCTTCTTTATATCCATATTTTTAAAATTAAAAAATTTGAAAATATTTTTTTTCCTACGACGGTACCTAAAGTTGGTACTTGTCGCATCGTTTGAGATACGTAAAGTAAGCGTTTTTCGCGTTCCAGTTTTATTACCATTGAAAACCATAGCTGTTGAATTTCTGTAAATTCATGTTTGTAGCACCTCTCACTGATCCTTTTATTCAGTTATTTGTCAAGTTTGAACTAGTGTTTCGGGCTCCCTACCTGTGTGATCAATAATTGTCAAAGTATGGAAGTTGCGAGTTGTAGAAATTTTTTTGTATGCAATACTGGTAGTGTTGGCAAGCATCATGACATTCGCCAATAATTTTAGCGACTTGGCAAGCCTCGTTACCAAATATTTGACCTCATGTCATAATGCATAACTTAACTTTCTTGTTACATAAATTACTATTCTTCACTAATCCTACTGACTTTTCAGAACTACAATTTTGTGTCAAATACTGAAAGCAATAAAAATTAATTTTTCAAACCGCGATTATTCAATTCATTTATCTTTTTTAGCTGCATGTAAAAGCACATTTTGATTATGACCCGGAAGATGACTTATACATCCCTTGTAGAGAGTTGGGAATTAGTTTCCAAAAAGGCGATGTTCTTCACATTATAAGTCAAGAAGATCCTAACTGGTGGCAAGCATATAGAGAAGGTGAAGAAGATCAAACTTTAGCTGGACTTGTTCCTAGTCAGTCCTTCCAATATCAGTAAGTTATTTATAAATCTTAGTGAGAAATTATCGGATAAATACATTTTTTACGTAGGAGAGAATCTATGAAACAACAAATTGGAAATGACAAAAACTTTAGGGAAAAACCAAGAAAAGCTGGTACGTTATTATGTGCAAGGAAAGCTCCGAAGAAGAAAAAGAAAAAAGGAGCCTATAATGAAGGAGGATACCCAATTTATACTAGCACAGTTGATGGTAAGAAATAATTAAATTGAATCATATGACAATAGCTTTTTTCATTGAATTTATATTTTTATCTTTTTACAGATTACGATATGGATGAAATATTAACTTACGAAGAAGTAGCTTTATATTATCCAAGAGCAAATCATAAACGACCAATTGTCTTAATTGGCCCGCCGAATATTGGTCGTCATGAATTACGCCAAAAACTAATGGAAGATTCAGAACGATTCGCTGCTGCAATACCTCGTAAGTAAATAACTTGTTAGTAATTGACTTATTTAAATTAGATAAAAGATATCTGTTGTGAATTAATATTGAAATTAGTTTTTTCATTCAAGAAATCTCATCTCCATAACAAAAAATCTAATGAAACATTCATAATTCTTACTTATTTTAAACAAAATTATTGTATAGTAATTTCAGTAAGTTACATAAAAATAATCAAATTAGGTATATCTCTGCTGTTTTAAAGGTTACAGTTATGCGGGTGCAATAAAATGTAAAACATATATATATATATATATATATATATATATATATATATATATATATATATATATATATATATATATATATATATTGCTCTAATTTTATTATATTGAATATACATATATATATATATATATATATATATATACATCCCGCTATCAACCCTGCGTCCATGTATTGGCGTTTTACATTACATCGAACGTCCGGGTGTTATTGTGCGTCCCGTATATGGACGTCGGATGACAAACCCTCAAAACTCCAATAACTCTTGGTACAATTATCAAAACTCAATGGTTTCCAGATAAAATGTAAGATAAGTTAGTATAAAAACATTTCTACGTGTGCCTATATGAAGAAAAGTGATAGTTCAAGAGTAAGAGTCCAAAATGAAAAATTTGGATGGACGTTCGAAGACTTCATTATGAAAGTTATCCAGAGAGCTTAGTTCGACATAATTCCGCTAGGTTCGCTATTAAAATTAAGTGTATATTATAACTGTATATTCAACTTTCATTGCTTCAACAACCCGAACTCCGAAGAAGTGGCAACAATGTTTTCAACTTGCAATACCAGATTATAATTTTGTGCAGCGAAACTCCTATAATTGAAATATCATAAGTAATCAAATTTATGAATTTAATTCAGGTGTAAATGATAAACGAATGAATCAAGTTTCAAGATAGAACAGAACATAATTTTTTCAAACCCAAAATCAATATATCATGCTTATTATTATAAATACATGATTTGTTTTCAGCGTATTTGTTTTCGTAGTTGTGTGAGTCACTTATGAAAAAGTAAATATTTGAAATGTATATTATAGAATCATGTACGTTGGAAATTTGAAAATATGATCAAGTGAATAAATATAATATTGATAGTAAATAATCATATTTAGAGAAAAGAGATTTCAAATATTAATGGTTTAAAATGAATAGATCGCGTTTGTCAAGATTTTTATTTTGTAAAACTATACAATGTGAATTCATAAAAGATCTGCTGTGGCCACACAGTACTTCCTCGACCATAAATTAGATGGCTAGTTTCTTAGCTATATCATGAATTCAGAGTATCGTATCCATTAAATGCATATTTCAAAGTGACAGCTGTCGTTGCCAAAGTGACAGCTGTCGTTGTCAAAGTGACAGCTGTTGTCAAAGTGACAGATGACGGTTACATGAAACATGAAATGACTATTTCATTTTACTCTAGCCATATGTTCAAAATTGGTATTATCTGGTTAAAATGTAAAAAAACAATCAACAATCGAGAAATTGACTTTCGATTTCTTTCAGGCTTATCTTTTTGTCTTGTTCATGGAACTGGACATATGGTTATTTCTATTGCTTAGTTTGTATTTGATTCAATCCTTCATACATTTTATTTCAGATATAATTTCGAAGATGATCCACATATAGTTTACTTTTTATTTCTTCGGCCTATATATAATATGGAAAGTATTGTGATCGTGTTTCTTTTGACAGTTCGAGATTTTGATGAATCCTCACGTTTTGGACCCTACTGAACCAAAAAAACTAAATTTAAAGAATAGTCGGTCTATCTGAAAACACGATAGCTTTAGAATGCGTGAGAATTTCTGACTGGAAGCTCAAAACTGATACCAAACTAGACATCATCTGAATAACTTTTGGAAAATAATTGACAATCATTCAAATATTATTTTTGACACTCTTACTGGGATCATTTCCGCATGAGCTACAATTCGATACCAAACACGATAAAACCAAATGACTTATTTTGGAACAACAATTGACGAATGTTTGTATGGGATGTCCAAATATATATGAAAATAATTCTAATTTCACATTTTGATTCTAATTATTTCTTTGCTTCAGAAAAATATAACGAATTTTCTAATGAAGCAAATTTTAATATTAACAAATGGGCTACTATCAATTTTGAAGAATGTTTTGGGTAAGTGCTACGCCAAATTATTTAGGGATCAATTTGGTGTTTTTTTCACATTCCATGATAAATGCCACTGTCCATAAAATAAACGCATCAATAAAGTTTTGGTACCACTGGTTGAAAAAAGCTCATTTACGAACTAAAACCTGGCTTTTTATTAAAAAGATTGAATATAAAATTTTAGTCAGAAATTCTTACGCATTCTAAAATTATCGTGTTTTCAGATAGATCGAAAACGTAGGGATTTATCAAAATCTTGAACTGTCAAAAAAGCACAATTATAATACTTTCCATATTATATACAGGCCGGGGAAATGAAAAGTACTATAAGTGGATCATCTTCGAAATAATATCTGAAATAAAATGTTTGAAGGAATAAATCAATTACAAACTGAGTAGTAAAAATTACCCTATGTCTTGTTCCATGAACAAAAACATGAATATATTATAGTTTTCGTTGGAATATATTGGTAGTATTTATATAAATACTTAGTATATAATAATAATATATTCTGCAACAAGTTTGTAATGTGAGACGAAGGCGATGACTACGGTTAGCGAGTGTGGAATGTGCTATTCCAAATTCTTTGTAGACTATACTTTCTCTAACAAGATTTTTGAAACTCAGCAATATCTCAGAAGATACTTTCAAAATTATAAAAAGTCAAACGCAAAGCTAGAAATGAATACCTGAATTGTCAGGAAGTAATCATGGTAACCAAATTGACAGCTTATGATTCGTCGAAAATAATGATTAAATGATTCAAAACGGCAAACGGAATTATTCTAAACGACATATTGAAATGTCATCTGTCCCAACATAATTTTTGCTCAACTGTACAAAGTACAGGAAAGTATTATGAAACCGACAAAATTTAAATATCCAGATTCTGATGGATATATCCGTTTTGAGCATTTCTAACTCAATTTTGACTATTTTTAGCTTGATGTCGCTACGAATGTGTGTGCGTAACTCGCAAATCTCAAAACCCTGCTTAAATTCCGTATTCAAGATTGGTACAGGGTCTTGCGCATTATGGTTGCAATCATCTGTACCGGAAGTGCCCTTTTTCTTGGAGTTTCCGCATAAATCTGGAATGATTAGCCGTAGGATACTGATATTCAATATTTGAAATTGCTGTACGATCGGAATAGATATCTTCTAGCTTAGCCGGAAGTGCACCTCATACAACAGAATTTTCGAATTTTCCTAATAAATTCAAAGAATTAATTGTAGAATACTGAAATTTTGTATTAAGCACTTCTGTAACATTTAGTTATGCACCTCGCATCATGATTGGAATCATCTGTACCGGAAATGCACTTTACTCCATTTTTTTAAATTTTCCGCATAAATATGGAACAATTGAACATAAAATGTTAAAATTCAGTATTCAAGACGATAGTACCATTTAAGTACTCATATATTATTTTCAATGAGATCGACTGAGCCGGAAGTGCACTTCACTTGAGAGTCTGATAGGCTGTAGAGTATAGAGTATTGAAATTTGGTATTTCAGTCTGATGTAGAACCTGAATGATTGCCTACTATTTTCATAACAATAGACTGAACCGGAAGTGCACTTTTCCAATTTTGCGCATAAATTCAGAACTGTCAGCCGTAGAATCTTGGAAATCAGTATTTATCAATATTGTAGCATAAGGATGATGATCTATTGTTTCCATAGCAACCGACTATGCTAAAAGGGCACTTTACTTGACAGATTTTTCAATTCTCTTGGATAAATCCAAAACAATTGGCCGTGGTACGATGAGATTTTGTGTTTGATTATATATCCAATGATATACAAGTAAGTCACGTGATGTCCACGTCAGATTTTTTATTATAGAAAAAACAAACTCCAAAACAGTATTAGAGAAAAGAATTGTCACATATAAAAAAGAATCTCTCATAATTACACAGTCGGGTTCAAAAATTTGTTCAGTCCAGTATTTCAGTCCAAGGTTTACTTTAAACGTAGCTCAATTTCCATAGTGATGATTGTTAGAACAATTGTTACTGAGATAATTAAGCTCCGCTTAAGTTAAACCGAGGACTGAAATATTGGCTCTAAGGGTTGGTATTTCAGTCTTAGGTTTATCTTAAGCAAAGCTTAATCACCTTAGTAATAATTGTTCTAACAATCATCACTCCGAAAACTAAGCTACGTTTAAGATAAACCGAAGACTGAAATACTTGCCCTAATAGCCAGTTGCACCACCGTCACTTAACTTTAAGGGAGGGATAATAACCATAGTAACAATTGTCAATACAATAGTTGCCATAGATATTAAACTCTACTTAAAGTTAAGTGACGGTGGTGCAACTGGGCATAAGAGTCATATGATATAGATGTATTTTAGTTTCATTGAAGCACTGATTCTACGGAGTAGTTGCCAAAAAACACACAGTCTAGAAAGAAGAAGATTATTGAATCTTCTTTTACTTTTTACAAAAAAAAAAAAAATTATAAGTGATTTTAAATCATTTATTGCTGTGCAATTTTGGGTTGTTATTGATTAGTTGAGTTTTACTCATTGTAGACGTGAATTCTAGTATTTTTTGAGCCAATCATGAAAGATACGAAAAGTATTATCTGAATTTAAGTAGTTTTCATAATTTTTAAGGTAATAGAAAATTATTTTCAAATTCATATGAATTTAGTCAGCTTATATATCAAAAAACTTCCTGATAGCATAACTTGATTCTCTCATTTATCGATAACCTGCACATTCAGTTCATACCGCTTCTGTCTATCTTCAACTGAACTGGCAGTCATGATATATGATATCCAAGACTAGAAACAGGCAACACTGTCGGACGTCGCATGTAATGCAATTAGTGCATGAAATGAAACTTGCAGTATATAGGAGGACGTTGGATAACTTCTCTGTAAAAGGGAGCTGAACAGATATTAAAATGAAAGTTGTGATTGGAATGAGCTAGTGTATAAAAGTGATAGCTGAATTCTACGCTACGAAAAACCGTATATACACGAACAAAAATTTCAATATACGCAGTAGATCTGGTGGACGCCCGATGCTTTGATTATGAAAGGACGCACGATAGATAGCGTGATGTATATATATATATATATACATATATATATATATATATATATATATATATATATATATATATATATATATATATATATATATATATATATATATATATATATATATATATATATATATATATATATATATATATATATATGTATATTCAATATAATAAAATTAGAGCAAGAACAATTCTATTCTATCCGCCATGGGAAGTGATTGTAGTGCTCTCTAGAAAATAAAAGCTGTCTATGACAAGTCATATTTATATTTTATAATTATTGGAAAACTTTATATTATCATTAATATTTAATTAAAGCTGTTTCCTATCCGTTATAAATAATTTTCAACCACCAGATTAGCGCTAGAATCAGTTCCCATGGCGAATATTGTACGTCACTTCTCATCACGTGACTGTCACTATGTCATACGCAAAATAAAATAGTTATTTAAGTATTAAGGACAGTAAATACAGTTTACCGACTGAGAATAATAGTTTAGAGACCGAGCTTTCCAAATATTATGCGAAATGGGTACTGTACTTATTGACCGTGATGCTCACAAATTTTTTTGCACGATTGGAAAATCTACCCAAAATATGGATCCGAATTTTCTTTTTCAAATTGAGTTATAATCTGTCCATCTTTCATTTGAAAAAATGACTTTTAAATTCCTTCATAAACACTAATCGCTGCTATTGTTTAGAATTTTTGTTATCAAGTAAATATGTGCTCTTCGCAGATTAGGTTTGGAAACTATTCAAATACAGACAGGGATTATTTAGCTGTACTCTCATAAACACAATAGTAGTTACTCAGTAAAATACTAATCATGTGGTTCTATTCTTGGCTTAGCAAGGCAACAATACTGAACTGTGCAACAGGAAATATTTAGTACGAAATGTACTGGTTAGTATTAAGTTTACTTATGAATATTGGCAAAAATTATGCACATTATTTTCTAATAGAATAAATATATAATTATTTCCGAACATAGAATAAATACCACAAGATGAAAAAATAAATCCAACATGTATGCTGCTGCACCATATAATCTAAATTGAAATAAACTTTAGAGTAATTTGAGATAGCCAAAATTTTATTTCTCAGAAACAATATCAATTATAAGAATTCCGCACTATTTTAATCTGATTTAACTTGACGTATCTAAGTAATTAGTGATGATTAGAAGCGATTACTACCCTCGACAACAATTAACTAGAATCTCCACCGATATAAGGCAGCACTACTTCAAAGTACAGATAGAAAGATAGAAATTTATACGGTAACACTGTCTTGTATGGCCGTGTTTATGAGGGTACAGTACAATAATCTCTGTCTGTATTTGAATAGTTTTCAAGCAATTTTCATCTTTCCTACATATTTTTTATAATCTGCGGAGAACATATATTTGCTTGAAAACAAGAATACTTAACGGTAGCAGCGATTAGTGTTTATGAAGGGATTTAAGAGTAATTTTTTCAAATGAAAGGTGGACAGACTATACTACTGATGATTGTTTATAGCTGTCAGCTGTCAAATTTAACAATATTTTTTGTGAAAATCCACAATTTTTTCACTTACTGTGTTGCGGTAAATCAGCATAACCATAGTAATTGCATGGTAAAATCAACGTACCATCTCGAATAGAGGACCGGTAAACATATGAAAATGTCCAATCGTGTAAAAAATAAGTTTTGAGAAACAAACTGATTCAAATGAAATTTTTCATCAAAGCAGGGTCTCATAAGATTAATTTATTGAGTTTTTTCACAGATACATCCAGGGCAAGAAAAGACACTGAAGTAGATGGTCAAGATTATCATTTCATCACGAGAGCTCAATTTGAAGCAGATATTTTATCAAGAAAGTTTGTAGAGCATGGAGAATACGAAAAAGCATATTACGGTACATCTTTAGACGCCATTCGATCTGTAGTGAACAGTGGTAAAATATGTGTACTCAATTTACATCCTCAAAGTCTTAAAATACTTAGGACGTCTGATTTAAAGCCATATGTAGTTTTCGTTGCTCCTCCTAGCTTGGAAAAACTCCGACAGAAGAAAATCAGCTGCGGTGAAGCATACAAGGTGAAGTTTTTTTGTGTCTTTTAAAATAGCGATGTGTATATTAATTGTTGAAATTGTCTTCCAAATTAATTCCGATACTTCAATAATTCTTAATAAAACTAAAAGATTCAGCTGTTGGCACTTGATGAAACATTGTAACAAAAAAATAAAAATAAATAAATGAAAACATTATGTAAGTTTCACAAAAAATAATTTATTGAATCTTAATCGATTTTAGTTTATCTTTTTGTGATGACACTGGCCTGATAATCCAAAATCGATAAAGATTTAA
Organism: Dromius quadrimaculatus; assembly: GCA_963989225.1. Taxonomy (NCBI): domain Eukaryota; kingdom Metazoa; phylum Arthropoda; class Insecta; order Coleoptera; family Carabidae; genus Dromius; species Dromius quadrimaculatus. Next base: position 26,515,626 of record OZ022324.1, read on the forward strand.
TAAATCATTTCTTGTGGTACTTATTTGCATCAAGTGTTTTTATTTATTTATTCATTTGTTTACAATAATTCTTATTTCTCTCAGGCCCGAGATATCCACCTCCTAATAAATTTATTAGGTAAATAATAACTATGGTAACAATTGTGCAGACAATTATTGCCATAGTTATTATTCACCAAATAAATTTATTAGGACGTGGATATCTCGGGCCTCAGAATTTTTTTTTACATTATTAAACTGACAGTATCATCATCGTTGGTCAATATTAATTGTTAAGATATTTTGGTACATATATTATTTTGAAAATTTTTGATAATATAGGATGAGAAAAAAAAATTAAAATGATTCTGATCTCAAATTAGAAATACAATGTAAACTCTTTATAACGAAACTCAATGGATCGAGCATTTTCTATCGCTAAGAGAGATACCGTTATATGGAGTGGAGAAAGAAAAACAAGCAAATTCACAATAATTTTTAACATGTATTTAATAAAATAAGTAATCAAATGATTCCTAATGGTTTACGACTAATAACACGGTAGGTACCTAGTGTGTTTAGTTTGAGACCATCATTTCCAAGCAAATCAAGCGTAATGATGTACGTGTTCAAGGCAATTAACAATTAAAAAAGCAAGACGGCTGTTTACGACCTCAGAAGTTTCGGGGCCGCTAAGGTTTAGTCGGCGTCTTTTGTAACCTCAATCGCGTCAATAAATACATAAAACAGATAATATCCATAAGTCCTCAAGAACAGCTTCGATTTCGATAATTTTTTTTCCCAATTTTACTTTCTTATATTATTCAAAATCAGAAACCTCTCGGACCAGGACGGAATTATTTATATTGTTTAAACAATATTTATGATATTTATATGAAAAATTTAGCTTAGTCTCTACTTTTTTCTTTAAAATTCTTTATATATTGATTATATCGCAGTCCATCCAAGTTTTTGGCTGTTTCACATTGTGAGAATACAATTAATATCTTCATTAAAAATCGCATCTTCACTTTGACAAACTTCGCCAATTTTTTTACTTCAAGCTGGCTTCCTATCCTTGTTTACTCTTTGTTGACGCTTGAATTAGGAAAACGACCTAATCAATACTATATGATGTTTTCGAGTAATGCGAAACAGATGTTAATGATATCACTAAATTTTTCTTCAGATTAAAATGGGGTAGAAATGAAAAGTTTTCAGATATTTGTCATTAGTACTTTAAATATTTACGGAATAACTATGGCACTTATGTTAAAGTTGTATTTGGTGGATATAATATCGATGGAACTAAGGCGTCCGGGAGAAATCATAGATATATAGATTATGATAAAAAATTGAGATATGGGAATTCAGTTGAAAATTTTCAGTTTATTTTCCTCTACAGTTTCGACCCCGCCTGGATCATCTTGAGGAATGCTAATATTAACATAATTTTGAATTATGTTAAAAACTACTAACAAAAAATAATAATTCTGTAAATGTGAACAATTTCTTCGTAGTAGAGATTGGTTGTTGCGCTATAAAGAGTTTATCAATGTACGGGTTTTAAGGTAAACTGACCACATTGTGCTCACTTCTACGCTATAGGGAGTTTGTCGTTATAAAGAATATAACTGTATTCTATATATTGGCCAAATAAAGCGGCGACAATAATTTAATTAGTGTCAGCTGGGGAAAGATATCTGGTTTTCATAGGGCCGATTTCACGATCTCGAGTTAAATTAATCCGGTTTAAAGAGCTCATTTCCTTGGTAACAATATCAATTTCTATATTTTTTGTGTCATCACTGCCCAATCAAGTTAATCAAATGAATCGAAAGCCTGTTTATTGGTTAAGTCTCCGTCACTTTAATCCAGGTTAATTTAACTCGAGATCATGAAATCGGGCAATAGTGTTCTGTATTTTATTTCAGTGTCATAATGAAAAATTCGAACAGCTAAAATAAATTTGATAGATTGAACTTTTTTCTATTAACAGCATTTTAATAGAAATTGGAAGAAATGATGTTTTCCAAATGGGATTCCTAAATTGTGGCAATAAAAAATGAAGAGTATATTTTTTCTACGGCCATTCATAAAGTTTATACTTTAAAAATCGCAAAAATTGCGTACAATTAGATCTTTTAACATTCCAGCTTTATCATCATTTGAACGCATAGCTAGATATTATATTAATTTTTTGTGTTGTATCGTAATATTTGCTGTATTAGAGTTTACAAAAATGCTTTCCTTATATAAACTAATTATTAGTATCAAAGTGCAAATGTACTTGTTTTACTAGTACATATAAACAATAAAATACAATAATCATCACGTAACCATTACTTCCGTCATAAGTGCATTTTACTTTTCAAATACACAAAAAAATTGTTCTGTTAGAAACTTTTCAAATTTTTTAAATTCTTCTATTTCTTTTGTTACAGGAGGAAGAATTAAAAGACATTATAGAAAAAGCACGAGAGATGGAAGACAAGTATGGACACTTTTTCGATATGATCATCATAAACAATGACACAGAACGAGCATATCATCAGTTGCTAAGCGAGATCAATAGCCTGGAACGAGAACCTCAGTGGGTTCCAGCAGCGTGGGTGAAATCATTGTAGGGAATGGTTTCAGCTGTAGATGCAAGTGTATGTGCAGCAACCTCATAGAACTGAATTCAAATTTGAAGTAGTGACTTTTCAATTAACTCACGTCTTAATATTCAGCCTTATTCGACTCGAATGCAAACTGTTTCTATTTCTGGAGACCAATGTTGTCCCGTACTGATCGGCGACATATCAAACAATAAATAATGTACTTTGCTCAAAGTCTATCGGAATCCAGAAAATAACTTCTAGCAATGTGATAGAGAATATTTAAATTTTAAGTGTGAATAGTAATTACTATATACTGTCTAATGTTTTACAAGTGATTTAGGTATATATATAATAAATATTTGAATATTATGCCATTTGTGTGACTGTATTATTTTAGCATCAAGGCAATAATAATTTGTATATAATTAAGAGATTATTGAAAAAGTGAATATAAATATATAAATAATATTTGTCAATGTATCTGTATAGTATGATGTACATAAATGATGGATTATAGATATCTTTTAGAAAATCATTTCATGAATAATTCTTTAGCTCAATGGCATGTTTCAAAATTATAGATTTTAAACCACTCTATAGGAAAACATCACGAACAAATGCAAATACTGAGAAACAAAACATTTCATGACATCATTTTAATTTCAAGAAATGAAATAAAAGACTTATTCCCTTTGTATCATAGATTTGTGGAGTGTGACTGTAAGAAACCATAAAACAAATAAGGTATTTAATATAGTTTTTAATGTAAAATGTTTTACATTTGGTGCAAACATCCCATTCCAATAGATTGTATATTTAACTCGCCATTTAAGTTACAATGCTATGTTTGAATAAACAATTAATATATTGTATTATAAGATTATTTTTATGTTACATTATTTGTAAACATGACTAAAATATATTCATTTGTTATTAATTTTTTTATTATCTACATTAAATTATTCACTGAAATTATTATATTATTTTCATATTTACTCGAAGATTGATCAAGTAATATGTCAAATTTTATGGCCTGCAGAATGACTATTACGAAACCCACATAAAATGACGACATACAAAATTACAATCCAGATTTTGAAACTTTATACAACCAAAAAATATATAATGTATTTGTTGTATGAAGAGTTGAAATGCTTCACATGAATACACAAGCCCTTTTGCTGTTGTAATGGTCGAATGGATCAGAACTATTTATGGAACGATCTCACTTGTTCCTATCAGATTTTAAAGGATGAATCTGCAGCTTTTAGTCAAATCATGTTTACTCTATTATGATGTGAACAATGTTTTAAGAAATAACATAGGTGAACAAGCTCCAAATTTCAGAGGAACTGATTTTCTTTATCAAAATGAGTTCTGTCCTCAGAAATTTCAAAGGTGAATAAGTTTTATTTTTCAGAGAAATATAACTCTTGATGTGTGAATATTTATACCGGCAATAGGGTCGAGTGAATTGAATTGATGTAACACTTTGCATTACCCACCTACTGCAAGTGTAGGTGGGTAAAACTCGGGAATGCATTTGAGGGAAGAGGAACGCTACGCTACGCTGGAAACAACTGACAGTATTAGTTGTGATGGCGATTAACAAATTATAACTGTGTTAGATTTGCGAAGAAAAGTTAACTTGTCGCACGCAAGCCATTTATCGCCCAGAAAAACAAGTGCAAAATGTGTCGTATCCCGCACTTGTAATAAAAAATAGTATCTGCAACTCGTGCGGTGTTGTCAATCGCCCAACTTCGCTTTCGTGGGCAATCGATATCTTGCCGCACTTGTTGCTTTCCTCTTCTCATCAGTTCATGAGGATTTATACACCCTTTTCCAACAATCTCCAATATTCCAATCAATCAGCGGACGAACGAACCAATTGAAACAAAGACATTTTCCAACAAAGTGCTATCATTTAAATGGATAACAAACCCAAATAAACATTAGTGTAAACTAATAACATACGATATTCCATATTTCGTCGTCTTGGCGGTGAAAAGAGCTAAGCAATATTAGTAAGTGTGTGGCTTAGATCACTTCACCACCAAAACGACGATTTGTGAAGAAGAAAAATAAGCAGCTCCTTGCTCAATATGATACTGTCCTACAAGGGCACTGGCTTCAAACCCAGAAATCGCGGCAACATCACTGAGACTGCATGATACAGGAATAAATACAATAATACTACTTCTCAGAAGTCAGAAGTCCCTAGCAGTGGCTGAGGAGGCGGTCGGTCAAGGTCTGTCCATCAAGCTAAGAAGCAACGGTAGGAATAATCGAGCTACAACTCTCCTTTCTAAGAGGTTGAGAATTGCCATATTAGTATGATGATTATGAATAAAAAAACATTTTTTTTCTCTATAGCAAATGTTAGAGCGTTATTTTATCTACTGAAAATAGAACTTTAACATCAAGGTTAGATAAAGTGATACTTTAACAGCAAAGATAGAGATTATATTATTAGAAGCAAAAATAAGGCTTCATGTGCCAAGATTTACGGTTTAAAGTAACCGAAGCACATAAAGCCATTTTTTACTTCGAATGATAAATACTTTTTTTTTCAAACGAGTACCTAAATTGTAACGCATGAAGTTAATCTATTGATTTTTCGTGCGATGTAATTAGTTTTAAGATCAGACAAAATCATAATACCCAATACAATTTTATCATGTTTACGATCTACGATATAAGCAAACATGAAATTAAATTGAAAAATTAATTAAAACTATCATCCGTGTCATCATTAGCTAATATTAATAATCTCCCAGGTGAAGTGAGCGCGAATGGTTTATTTCAAAACCCAATTTTCAATAACTGTTGGTACATTCACAATAAATATTACTAAATTATATTGCTGAAATATTAGATTCTTTTCACTCTATGTGATTAGGCACATAAAGTAAACAAAAGTTAATATTCTATCTGCCTAAACAGATAAAATGACATTTTTGCCTTGTCAACAGAACATGTCACTTTTGTGACGTTTGAAAAAAAAGTTTTTTGCCGATTGACTTTAAAAATACGACTTTATTGACAGTTTACAGTCTATAAAATGTCACTTTTACTATTTGGGCAGTAAAAGTGTTGTTTCCACAGTAACCGCCCAACCTACGCATCACAACCTGGCAACAGATTAATAAATGCATCGCAAAATAATTTGATGGCGATGACATTTTTCAAAAATATTGGAATTAATCATGAAATTAATCAAATTTGAACAATCGGCAAAAAAATTAAGATTTACTGTCTTGTCTAGATTTGTGAATCTTCTATTTTTTTGCTTAGTTAAAACTATTATTTATAAACAAACTCTGTAGCAATCCAAAAATTTCAATAAGTCAACTACTCAAATCTTCAGTGCATTTAAATTCAAATTGCAATTGGTTTTTCTTTATAATTTGGAACTGGGTATTTGCTGTAAAAGAAAAATTTGTATTACACACGACGATAAAATTTCATTATCTTCTCGAGTTCTCGAAGATAAAATGCAATTTTATCGTCATGTATAATAAATAACTATTAATGGAAGAAAATCTATTTAAAAATAATTAGAACATGTTTGAAATCCGTTGTGCAACGAGAACATTTGCGCAAAGCGTTGTGTTGTGTATGTTGCCCAATATTTTTCAGTTATCGGCCGGTTTTCTTGATGACTATTTTTCAGAATAGAGTATTTTGGAGAAAATTTATTGAAATATACAGAGATCTACTCGAAGTATGAAAAATAAGAGCGACATCTATAAAAATTGGAGCCTGAAAGAAGCTTTTTACGATAAGTTGTCAAAAATTAAGAAAAAATGAGCCTGGTGCTGATCGTGCAATGATCATTAGCCATCCTATCATCCAAATTCTTTGTTTTATTTTTCGTTTTCTGGTAACATCGTCATCATTCAAGGTACATCCTATACTTGTCGTACAATTCCCAACTTGTAACTAAAGTTTGAATAAAATTTATTCAAGTGTAGGGATGTCACAATTGTGCAACGCAACGTAGTGCATCGTTTTGTTGCGCGATTTGTTTGACAATGTATGGGCCCTTTTATGCTTGTTGTACTGTCAAATCAGTGGATAATGTTCCATCGTTGAATTTGTTTGCTTCCAGAATAAATAAAAATTTCGAGAAATTCTATTCGTGACATAGAGACTCCGAGCTTAGTGCTGTCTATGCCTTCATACGAGATTGGAGGTCCGAACTTCTTTTCTGGGCATTTCTCACCATTTGCTTAAATTTTAAAAACATTGGCTGGTACCACAAGTTTTGTTTTTGGCTATACTTGCAGTGTTATATTAGAAAGAATTTTATAGCAATATAAATATTTCAAGCTATTTTAATGGAAAGTATGCAAATAAATTTTGTAGACATATGTGTTTTCTGTAATTTTTATCTGAAGATTATTTTCTAAAATATTTTTTTGCGAAAATTCTAATTGTGTTAAAACACATTTTGACACAACACTCCTAGTACCGCCAAAAAAAGAGCTCGTGGTACCAGACATTGGAAAAAAATTATTACGAACGAACCGACAAGACTAGTAGAATCCTATATTCAACATACTGTTAGTAGCAAGCTTGGTTCATTTTAAGCATTCACATTATTGTCACTTTGCAGGTTAATAGAGCACCTATTGAAGAAGAGCTCATCAATGATGGTAGAAAAATTATTAGGCAAGCTCTTCTTAAGAGAGGCCTTCCAGAAGAGGAAATAGACCCGTTAAGGACAGCATGGACTGAGTTCATGCAAAAATAATATTTAGAACCACTACATGGGCTAAATTTTGAACACAAAATACGATTGTTCAAATATAACCGTATCATGCCCGAGCGCACTCCATTCACCGACAGTCAGCCGAATTCGATTCAAAATTAGAAGCTCAATAAGAGATATTTGTCAAACATCAGTTACATTCTTTTATCTCTTTCAATCGAATTTATTAAGAATTTAAGCTTTATTATTTGAATATTCGATTTGAATAATTATGTCAACTACATATTGTTGTATACCTGGCTGTAATTCTCTAAAAAAGCGGGATTCAAGCCTAAGTTTTTTCCTATTTCCTAAACAGGAGAGTAAGGTTAAACTCCCTGGTTAAACTGAAAAATAAATTTAATGATTTTGAATTTATAAATAAAAAAAAAGTATGAATTGATTTTTTCAAAATTGGATAAAAAATGAGTCCTTTTATGCAAGTATTTCTTCAATTTTGTGTGGCGGTAACTGCAACGCAGAAGTTTGCAAACATAAACCATACAATTTTATATTTAGCAAATTCTTCGTAAAACTTTATTTTCAATAGTGCACCATGCAATAACCTCGCGCAATGTCTCTTTCGAGCTTCGAATTTTACTTACACTGGTGCTGATAGCATAACTTTGAATCCCTATAACGGTAATGGTGCGGTGTCGTCAGATTATCTTCTGTTTTGTTTGACAATCAAAAGCATATAATATGCAAATATGTACAATGTTCAAAAATTTCATTTTCACTATCGTATAATATATTTATTCACAATCATTATAGTAATATGGCAATTCCTAACTTTTTGGAGGTAGGGAAGTATGTAATTTCCAACTGCAATGACTATCTCACGGGTCGGAAGCGACACTTCCATCTCTTGGGTGGGAAATGTTTGTACAGGTTACTCAGCATCAGTCATAAATCTGTGTTGGAATAAAATAATCCCTGCTGTCAAAAATACCGATCATATTATATAAAGATTCAAATAAAACAATTAATATCGAAAATAAGCGAAATTATGTTGCAATTTTGTGTAAATTATTAGCAAATTCGCTATGAACTTTTGTTCGATCCGGGGCAAGTATATAGCTTCATTTCCTGTTATAACTAATTGATATCTGTACTTATCACAATTTCAATGGATACACGTATAAATAACTTGATTCATAAATCATAAATCCAACAAATGTCAAATTAGTTAAATTTTTCAAAACATTCTTGTTCTCATAGACTACTACATGAATTTATTTTGTTGAAAACAGAACGAATTCGGATCAATCATATATCGGAAAACTAGGGATGATTGTGAATAAAATAGCATACATACTTCGGTGAAGATTTCATATCAGCCTCGAGCAATATCTAATCCTCGAGGCTTCGTCTCTCGGTCATATAATAAGCTCTCGGCTGTAATGAAATACTGTCCACCTCAGATGTAATATACTAATATAATACGATAGTGGAAATGAAATTTGTAAACATTGGCTGGTACCATAAGCTCTGTTTTTGGTTATACTAGCAGTGTTATTTTAAGAAGCCTTTTAAGGCAATATAAATATTTCAAACTATTTTAAAGGAAAATATTCAAATAAATTTTATAGACATATGTGCTTTTCGTAATTTGTATCTGAAGATTATTTTCTAAAGTATTTGGGAAAATTCTAATTGCGTTAAAACACATCTTGACACATCGCTCTTAGTAGCGCCAAAAACAGAGCTCGTGGTACCAGCCATTGTGTTTGCGTGACCCCGTAAAAATATTAAAACAAACTGAAACAGCTGTTAAACAGAACTAACGTCCCTCGGAAAATAGAATTAAAAACGGACGACCTATGGGCAAATTTGGTATCTAGATTAGAGCTGGGCGCGAGAGTAATATTTTAATCACGAGCATACCCACTCACGATTATATTTTCCCTCTCCGCCCATTCACTCACGGTGATTTTATTTTTAATCACGATCACACCTGCTCATGAATGATTTTTTTTTATACACGTCCAGTCACGCACGCCATGTCACGATTGGGTCACGATTTTTGAACAAATAATTATTTTTTAAGGTGATGAAAGAAGTGGAATCCATGATTGATTTGGTTCAAATCGAATGCACAAATTAAAATTATTACTATTTTGTTTTAACTCAATAGCCTCTCTAATTATTCACTTGAAAATATTTTTTCTTCGCCAATCGTTAATAAAGTTTTTCTAAATAAGTATATAAAATATCGAAAATTATGTATTCCTAACTTTATTTAAATATTTTTATTTTAAGTGGCAATTGAGAATGTATTCGTGATGTTGTACAATTTTAATTACAAGTAATTAGTAATTGAATTAGATACTTTAGATAATATCGAATTTATACGTGTTTGCTTATTTGATCATTCTCCGATTGACTCCCACGTGCAATATAACAGTATGGTTGTTGCCTGTTGGCTAATACTTTTTGATTATGTAGTACATCAAGAACTGTTTGGGTATTTGTAAGTGATTTTCTTGCGATAGTTTTACTCACGCACGACCATTTTTTTGTGAATCAAGCTCAAGCCCGATCACGAAATTTTTTTCAAAATTGCTTACGCTCACGCGTGTCATCTCGTATCACAGGGTGAGCGCGAGCCGAAATAATCACGACCCGTACTCTCCTCTAGTCTAGATGAACGATCCGTGACACGGCAAACATTCGGCCGACTCACGGATCGGATACGGTGCGGTGGAAAAAATATTTGTTATTTATTATTAATGAGAAATCACTCAACAGAATCAGGGATCTCGATTGCTAAGATAGTACAGATGCACATTGCAACACAAAAAATATTAACAATAATCTCTCATTCCAAAAGATATTTTGAAGATACATTCTTAATTTATGTTACACAAGAACTTATACATTATATAGGTAAGTGATGTGTCGCATGTCTGTATCCGTATCCGTATCCGTATCTGCGGATATCTAAGAAGAAAAAAATCTGTATCCGTATCCGTAACTTTTTCGCGGATCCTTAACGGATCTTTTGCAATTATGAATTATATTAGCTATATGAAACTAAATTAAAAAACATACATAAATTTAGAATTATTGGAAAAAAAATGTTGTGGTTTTATGATATGGGTAGATAACTGAACATAGATCACACATTGCCTTTCCTGTGACAAAATTAGTGTAAAACAATGTTATAAAAGCTTTAAATCAACTTGATATCATAGAGACTTCCAATTGAAATTATTTCTTTGAAAATAGAATAAAAATATAACCCTTTTTTCCTATTACTTATTACTATTATATAAAGAAAGGGAATATAATTAAGAATTAAATTTGGTAATACTGAATCGGAATACAAATTCAGGTTTTACAACTTTTTATTCGCATTCTCAACAGCAGTTATCTCGCGGTTTTTATAAAGGAAAAACCCAAGAAAATAGTTGTTTATTTAGAATTAGGTTCGATGTATTCTTGACTAAACATTGAGACGAAACGGTGATACAAATTATGGCAAAACATGAATATAACCTAGTTTTTGTAATAATCTCTATGTGTAAGTGATTATTGTTTTATTTCAATAATTTAATTGTTTTATATTTTAGTTTTATATATATTATCTTCTGCACATCATTTGTTTCAACTTTCTAATATTACTGCAATAAGAAACAAAAGACAATATGATGAATGCAGGTAATTGTTATTGATATAATAATCAAGAGCCTGGAGCTGTATTTCACCCTAATAGAATTTCTAAAAGAAAATATTTATCTTTTATTCAGCACACATTTTCGGTGTAAAACAGTTGAAGACTGTGTACGTTTTGAACAAGTTTGTGATGGCCAAAAGGACTGTGCGGATGGCTCTGATGAAGATTCAAGTGTTTGTGTAGGCTATAAATCAACAGAACGGTGAGTTGAAAACATATCTTTTTTACATGAATCCAAAAAATTTTATTTATAACACCATTATATGAAAATGTACGTAATAAGACATAAGCAGAAAAAAATATATTAATCCAATTTTGAAAGAAATTGAAGTACCTGTTGACAATATTCTTTTGTCATAAGTACAATCCAAAACTTGGGTATCTTATTGATTGTTGTAATTATCGTTTGCCTACTGTCTTGTCTTGTCTTGTGAACAGGATACGGCTGTATGTTGAGAAAAGCTTTGATAAATTTTTATAAAGCATAGATTCAATCAATTTTAAATCCATTCTGCATTATGATGAATATGAAAAACTAGACTACAATTAACATGTGATATTAATTGATTTTAACTTACTAATTATTGAGTAACAAATTTGATTTTATTGCTTCATGCGTGATTATTCGTTAATGGTTATGAATAAACTTATAGTATTAATCATGTAGAGCTTTTTTGTGGTTTATAAGGTGGAGGAACTAATAAATACTATTAAATAATCTTTCGTTATCCATAAAATAAATACTCATACTAAAATGTCGTCTGTGATCACAGTCACTATCACTGTATTATTATTATTATTATTTAACTGCAGATCCAACAGAATGAAGACTAGCGTAGAGAAAAAAAATTAAATTATTGAAAACAAAATTAAATATCATGTGATTTCCACTAACAGGGCACAATATCTGAAACAGTACATTGGGAAATGTCAATTTGGTCATCTACCTAATGGAAAAATTCAATTATATGATGAACATGCTACTTTGAGCATTGGGATGTTTATAATAATAGATAAATAATAGAATGTGATCGATAGGTAAATCTCCGTACTTGGAAATGAATGTAATTGGATATGAAAGTGCAATCAATAGAGTTGTTAAATACTTCAGGAAGATGTATTTTGGCCCTTAGTGATCTACTTTGATGACGAATATTTATATTTAAATCGCCTTTGGATCGTCTCTTATTCATCATTGGAATATAGATAGGATTTCAGATCACTGAAGCGTATATGTGTTCAAGAATAAATTAATTTATAATTTATACAATATCTTTGGTAACATTTTCACAATTTTACTTTTCAGAACTTATATTGAGTTATTCAAATGTCTACCTCCTACAATTCCAAATGGTAAAGTTATAATTGTGCATCCTAGCCCTGATGATGACAGTCGAGTATACAGTCATAGCCAATTGAGATTCATTTGCGACCCTGGGTATAAACTATACCAGGGATCACCTTTTTGTTATTCTACGGGTAACTGGGTTCGCCTTCCTGAATGTAAACGTAAGTAAAAGTATTCAAGGAGTATATTGTCAAAGCACAATAAATAGAACAGAACATATTCACTCTGGGTTCACTGTAAATCAGCTGTTTAGTTATAATTATGTTTGATTCACACTAAAGTGTCGGTCACAGTTTGGCCTGGGTTTGTTCCCGGTCCATTCAAATATTTTTCAACAGGAAATAATGAACGTATTCTCCATTCTTTTCATACAGTGTCGGTTACAGTACGTTCTCGGTATAATCTTACTTCGGCATCGATCATGCCCAGAGAATATTCAAATGGAAAGAGACCGTAACTGAGTGTGCGGTATATTTGATGCGTATTGCAAGCAATTAATTTTTTTCTCTGTGCTTTATGGATGACGAAAACGCTTGAAGCTTTGCAAGAAGTAATTAATTCAATACAATAATTACTGTGAAATCCTTTATTGGATTGTTGAAGTTCATGGAATGATGAATGTAAGTATTGGTAATTAAGATAATGCAGTCAAATTTCAATATTTTGCTTCCTTCTCTACAGATTCGGCTACACCTTACCATCCTCACTATTTCACTTAAACATGCTCATTGATTCTTTTCACTTCTTAGGATGGCTGAGGTGTCGTCAGAACTGTAGAGAAGGTAATAAAATATTAAAATTTTACTGCACTCCCTTAATTACAAACACTTATAGTACCATTTAAGTTGTAAAATTTGTATGTTTATTTAAATCATATAATAAAATGTTCATTGCATTGAATATTTCTTTTATATGAGAATTAGAATTGAATAATTTTCCCAATTTTGAAAGGCGATAGAAGTATAATATTTGCTTTTGCTTTTCCACGTAATTGAATTGGATGTGTCCACATCCTTCTCTTTCTCTTTTGATTTAACATTAAACTTCGAAATTGGGATCTGACATCGTGACGTCACGATCCAACATGGCCGCGCTAAGCCATAGCTTAGCATTGCTAGCATAGGCAACGATTATATTTTTTTGATTTTTAAGCGATACGCAATATATTTTCTTCTTCTTTCTTCTTTTGTTGGCTCTACAGATTCCATGAATCCTTGGCCTAATCAATTAGTCTTCCCCACTCCTTTCTGTCTTCCACAAAACGAATATTTTTACTGACGGCATCTCTCCATCTATTCCTTGGTCTATCTCTGCTCCTTCCTGCTACTGGATTTTGTTTAAATATTCTGTTTACTTGATGGTCTTCCTTCACCATCTGAGGCGTTGTAGTTTGACGAAAACTGATAGAGGCACATCGTTGTATAGGTTATATAATTCCTGATTCCTTTTTATTTGCCATATATTTCGCTCGAATGTTGGGCCCTATATTTTCCGCAGAATTTTTTTCCAAAGTTATCTAGTTTGTCAATATCTTTTTTTCTAAACGTCCAAGTTTTACATCCATAAATGACAATTGGCCGAATTAAAGTTTTGTATATTCGAATTTTTGAAGTGATAGATACATTTTTGCTTCTCAATAAATTTCTCAGTCCATAGTAACATCTAAGTCCTGTTGTAATTCGTCGCGATATTTCTACTGATTCATCATTATTGGAGCCAATCAGCGCTCCTAGGTATATAAATTTATTTACTATTTCAAATCTAGGTACGTCCGGAAATTAGAGCTTTTCCTGTCTGTTCTTGCTTCCTTGATACTTTCATTATCTTTGGTTTGGACTCATTCACTTGAAGACCAGATTTGTTTGCTTCCTTTTCTAGTCTTGTGAAAGCTTCTTCCATTTTTTGCTTTGTAAGCCTAATTATATCTATGTCGTCCGCATACCCAAGAATTTGGATATATTTTCTAAGTGAAATTAAAAAGCTAGTTTATTCAAGTTTAAATAATCATAGAAATATATATGAAGTTTATCTGAACAAAAGTTTCATTGATTATTTAAAATTGTTTCATACTTTATTTCCGTCATATACAACGAATACGTTCGAATATATCGACTTTATTGCGAATTGTATTGCAGCCAATAACAATAATAAATAAGGAGAAACAGAAGACTATTCACAATAAAGTCGGTAATTTCGAACGTATTCGTAACATTTTTTTGACGGAAATTAAATATTAAAATTTGTAAATTATGAATGAAAAGTTTTGTTCAAATAAACTTCATGTATATTATAATAATTATTGAAACTTCAATAAACTAACTTTTTGATTTCACCAAGATAATATATTGCGAATCGCTTAAAAATCAAAAATGACATATTCGTTGCCTATCTAGCAATGCTAAGCTATGGCTTAGCGCGGCCATGTTGGATCGTGACGTCACGATGTCAGATCCTTAGACCAGAAATATTATAGACTAATAACAGTGTATACTCCTATACACATTGTTTTGACCGAAACATAGTGGAGTGAGAAGACAAAGGATAGAGATAATTTTGGTCACGTGTAGCTTCCGAAATGTTATTTCTAGCAACATCTGTTTTCATTTTGACTAGTGACAGCGTTTTAAACCATATACTTATAAATATATATACCAACGACTTAGACCTAACAGCGTACGGGGTCTTTTATCTCTTTTCTTCTGCAAGTCTAAACTGCGCATGGTCACAGTCTCGATTTTTATTGGCTGATACTTAAGAGATAGTGTTCGGAATGATTCGGGGTTCGCGCCATTAAAGTGTGATGGGCACGAAAATTACAAATTTCCCAACAACCAACAACCAACCAACAGGCAGTTGGAGCACTTATTGTGCGCGCGCTCGTCTTCTGACGACCGTTGCCACTATTTCCGGCAATCAAAATCGAGGCAATCGTATGTATCTTGTCAAGTAACGCATTCAAGAAGATATCTTCAAATATTCACCTTTAGGAACGATAACATGCTGATAACGAAAAAATAGGGGTTACTTATGCCCGGCTACCAATGGTCACGGCCACATGTGAAGTGGCAACCCTATGCCAATTGCATATTATGGTTACCCTCTACACGACAATGTACTTTTTTTGTAGCGCTTATTCATTGATGATATGTCAAAAATTTAAAGGAAAATTAATTTATTTAACACCCTTCCGGCAGTAAAAATCGAGGTAACTTATCCATTTGGTTTACACATTATAAACTTTTGTTTCATGGGGGTACGGTCCATAGGAACGATCACATACCCGACAATGTTGCCGGCTCCCTGTCTATAATCCGAAAGTTATTCTAGGTTTGATGCCTATCTAGAGTTCGTGAGGATTTACTCCTTTTATTTGTGACTTTCCTGTCCTATTTAGTACATAATTATATTGCCGAAGTTATTAATTCTGCCTAAATAGCTTCTGAAAATTGCACATCTGAATTTGAGTACTTGAGAGTTCTTGCCATTTCTATAATGGTTCTATTCTCGTTCGCTTCCACCATTTTGCTCTGACGTATACGGAGCTGTAAAGGTTTGCGTGATTCCTTTATCTAAAAGAATTTTCTTGATTTCGACGTTATTGAATTCTCCTCCATCATGACTTAAAAACTCCTTTATTATATGCCCTTGATTTTTGGCATGAAGTAACATTTGTTAAAGTACATCCTTTATCTCTGATTTTTCTTTGGTAACATATCCATACCTATATTTAGTATATCTATCTTTAAATACAACCAGATATCTGTTTTTCTTGAACGATTCAGCAAATGAACCTACAACATCTGCAGATATAAGTTCACCAGGCTTATTTGCATTCTTCCCGGTTCCAAATGGTAATCTATGAGCTTTACCATGAATGCAAGATTCACAAAGTTCATTATTAAGTTTTATCTTTATACTCAGCTCTTTTTGACATATAGTTTGACTTGGTGACTTCATCTATCATGATATTTCTGTAATATTGAATCATCTCTGACCGTTATATTCACGTTTGCTTGAACCTCAGAAATAATTGATTAAGCGTGGCTCTGTATAAAGTACCATGTTGATCTCTGGCTCCTTATATGATTGGATCACCTTCCACATAAAGCCAACATTCTGTAGTAGTTGATTTACTAACACTATTTTAGTTTCGGTCTTGTGCAGCCAAATTTGAAAATAATTTTTTTGAAATCTTTGGTACATACCACACATTCCTTAATTTTATTATTGCTGTCTTTCCTTTCACAATTGTCTTGAGTTCAGTCGTGTTCCTTGTCCAAGAGCTCTCATGATCTCTTCTTTAGCAGCCTTTACGCTACAAAAACATTTGAATTCTTCATATTCAGCTAATAATTATGGACAATTTGTGACATGTTTCGTTGCTCCATTATTTATCCACCATTCTTTTGAATTTGGCTCTGTTACAAATATCTCATTGCAAGCAGAAATAAGAGAGATGTTACTTTCAAGAATATTACTTTGATCTTTTTCTTCATCTTCTTTTTGACTGGCTTTCCATCAGCAATCCATTTCCTACAATCTCTAGCCCAATGACTCTTTTTACAGCAGTAATTGCAGCTTTCTTTACGATATTTATTGGTCAATTGCTTATTAGATTGTTTCTCAGTTTTGACAAATGCTCCTTGAGCCACCTTTTGATTTTATTCGTTTGTTTTCACATTCCGTTCGAAAGTACACAATTGTGTGGCCAACTCTTAAAATTTCTAATCTCCATCTTTCGTAACAAGCACTCAGCTTGAACGAAAGGTGTCAAACTTGTATACTATTTTACAAAGATCAATTCTGGTAATTCGTTCAACTTTTTAAGCTTGAGCCCGTTATTTAGCTCATTTCATATAATCTTCTTAGTTTCGCAATGTGAGTAGAAACATTTTCACCTGATATCCAAGTGAGTGAGAAAAAAGCTGTACATATTTCAAATGATTAATCTTGAAAGGCTACTTTAAATTGCTTTTTCAACGCTTCCTATGTATCATGAGCCGTTTCTTTATCCATTATCTTCTGATAAATAGTATCAGTTACTGAACTTATGGTCAATGATTTGGCATAGCTATTTGCCTTAAGATAGTAATCACACTGTTCCTTATATCCTTTTCTTCCAGCTTCTGTAGCCTCAGGTACCAGAATTTCCCCGACCATATAACTAGTTCCATTGCTGTCTCATAAATTCAGAAGATCGTATCAATTAATTGTATATTTCAAAGTGACAGCTTTCATTGTTAAAGTGACAGATGATGGTTGAATTAAATTCTATTTTATTTTACAATGGCCGTTAGTCTTATGTCCAAATGCTTTAGTTGATTCCAAACTTGGCATAATCTGGTTAAATTGTGCAAAAAAATATTGACAATCGGGAAAATTAGTCATTTCAGCCCAGAGCTGGAACTACAACGACTTGACATTGACATTGACTTGATTTCTACTGTCAATTTGCCATACAAGTTGGACATATGTCCTGTTAATATTTATCATAGATCTTATTTTAATAGGAGGGTAACCTGATCTAGTCCCTATTATGTCCCTATTACAAATATTAACTGAAAATATGTCCAATTTGTGTAGCACATTGACAGTAGAATGCAAGTCAATATCAATGTCAAGTCGTTGTAGTTCCACCACTGGTACCACATCGAATCGACATTGACATATTCCCATCCCATTTTCAACTCCCAATCCTTGTCATTATTATCTAGATCTTATTTTTATAGAAGAATAACCTGATTTGGTCTCTGACATGATCTTGTGATAAATACTAATCGGAAAGATGTTCAACTTGCATGGCAAATTGACAATAATCATCAAGTCAATGTCAATGTCAATTCGTTGTGGTTCCAGCACAGGGCTGGAACTACAACGACTTGACATTGACATTGACTTGATTTTTACTGTCAATTTGCCATGCAAGTTGGCCATGTTTTCAGTTAATATTCATCATATCATGTTATTCTTCTAAAATAATAAGATTTAGATAATGATGACAAAGATTGCAAGATCAAGACGATATTGGAATATGTCAATATCGACTCGATGTGGTACCAGCCCAGATTTCTACTAAGCTCATATTCACGAGTGTTTTAAATTGATACCAAATTGGACATTATTTGAATAACTTGTAAAATAACAATTTATTGACAATTATTTAAATACCATATATGACAGAATTATTTTCGCAGAAGCTTTAATTTAATACTAAACACGATAGAACCTAATTACTTATTTTGAAGAAATAATTGACGAACGTTTTCATGCGATTTAACATTTTCACTAGACGGGAAAATTCCTTCAAATTCTGATCAGACTATTCTGAATATTCAATCTATAAACGGTTAGTTTTTGTTCATATCGACAATTAGCAAAGCAGTGGCAAATGTGTTATGCCGTCCCATAAGACCCCATGTGTAAGAAAAAAAAAAGGATCGATTTAGAATCACGTATTCAATCCGATATGTTGACTTAAGTATGTCCAGATCCCACTTCTGACTTATTAAATATAGTAGTAAAATTATGACACAAATCTTGCGTTTATATTATTTATTTATTCCAAAAAATTATGATACAGAAGAAAATATGATCTGTGATAAGTCCTGCCCTCTGGATGAGTAAATCCTGATCAGCAGAGAACTAATTGGCCGATCTATTTTCCGGGCGCGCTCTATAAATTAAAAGAATATCCATAAGCTAACGCTCAATAAGATTCAGCAGGAAAAGATTATCAATTAGTAATCATAACACTTCTCACGAACAACTCAATCAACGCAACTCATACTAGATTTAGTTGAAACAGAGTGATCTACTTTCTCTCTCTCCTGTTAAACACGCAACAACGACCAGAGTCAAAGGGCTTCAATCCTCACTCTATCTATACGGTCGCCAGCGAGGAGCATGAGTGCTCTCACACCGCTGACCAAAAAGTCACGGGAATGTGAGTAAATCGATACAGATCCATGCTGTGTCCTAGAGCTCTCGAAAATCATCGAGCTACTTGATCTTGTCATCGTGGGTTAAATACAAGGCAATCAGGAGTAAGAATTCAAAGCTGAGCTGAAAATCTTATTACACCTCACCACGTAAGAATCAAGCGAAACGGCACCTGCTCACTTGCAGGGCCCGATGGCACGAAGCTAGCAAGTCGTGCTTCGTTGGGTGCAACTCAGCTGCAATCCTCCCTGGTTAAGATAAGCCGGGTTATTAACAGAGGGCGACGACAATATAGAAAGGAATTGAGGATACAATTCATACAATCACAGACTCTCCGCAATCATCTCACCGTAATCATCAAATGTAGTAGTCCAAACCACTGTCACTGTATTTCACTATGTTCACAAATAATTTTATACTTTACCTCGTCGACTATCAAAATATGTATAACTGAACAGAATCCATCATACTGATGATCAAATATTGGCACCTAATTCTCAATTTATTTAGAAGAAATTATAGTCATGTTGATTATTTAATACCTTAAAATAATAAGCGTAACGCACCATATTTTATCTTTAAAGTACATTTATGTTAGCGAAAATCTTGAAGGTGAGAGAACGCACTAGTGAAACAATCGGATCCATCAACCTCGATTGAGTGATGATATGTGTACGGTGTACCTATGAAATAGTCCAAGATCCCAGACCTGCCAGACGTTACTTATTTTCTGAGAAACAAAATTTGTGGATTCGAGTCGTGTTAGTCGGTTCTTTGATCATACGCATATTTGCTAGTTTGTGCCGACGGCCAATTTGTAGATACGAGGTGCTACAGGTACGTTCAGACATTACTCACTTTTCTTAATGTCTGAGTACTGATTTTTATGTATTTTCTAGAGAATATTGTCGAAGATTGATAACCAATACTGCCAGATACTTTCTATTGGCAGTAATTCCTGCTAAACGCTTTAAAGCACGCAAAAAATAAAGTAATCTTACTTATAGTCTAAGCCCTATTTTTTATATATGATACTCAGCACGAGCAATTTCAATACTTTTTGTGAACAGTCAGACCAAGGAAGATTTGGATGCCGATAGATATTTCTTTTACTATCAAGCGTACAAATAGTGACCTCGCGCTTTTACTCACAGCCATATATTAATTGTGTCTGGGGGATGTTTAGCCCTATGATTGATCTGGCTGTTGACAAAAAATATTAAAATTGTGTCCTGAGTATCATATATAAAAATTAGCACTCAGACTATAAGCAAGATAACGTTATTCTTCGCGAGATTTAAAGAGTCTAGCAGAAATTACCACATATGGAAAGTGTCTAGCAGTGTTGATCATCAATTTTTAACAATATTCTCTAGAACATACGTGAAAATCAGCACTCAAGACTTTAAGAAAACTGAGTAATGTCTCAACGTACCTATAGCACCTCGTATCTATAAATTGACCGTCGGCACAAACTAGCAAATATGCGTATGATCAAAGTACCGATTAACACTACTCTAATCCACAAATTTTGATTCTCAGAAAATAAGTAACGTCTGGCGGGTCTGGGATCTTGCTCTATAACGAGTTTGGTATTGTAGGGCAAAATTCAGGTGAACTTTTTCACATAGTGTTTTTATTAATTGTAGGAAAAAAATATAATAAGAGAAATCGATATCTCGGAAATCAAGCCACATATGATCAAGATTATTTCTTATTTCTCGTCTATTTAGTCAAGTTCAACTATAATTAACAGTCAAATTTTGACGTTCAAGTTGTCGTAATTTTATAATAGCCTCAAAGAATCATTCTTCTGTTATTAAAAATGTTCGTAATTCAAGAAAATATGTTCTCTTTTTGAAGGTGACTGCCCTCCATTAATTTCAACAAACTTAATAAAAGTAAATTGCTCACAAGATTGTTCGGAATCAGCTGAAGATGGTACTATAGCTTCATTTGCGTGCAAAGAGTTTTATAAGCCATCAAATAAAACTGCGAAAAATTTACAATGTTCTAATGGTGTTTGGAATGATACTTTTTTCGAATGCGAACCAGGTAAGCAAAGAATTACCAATTATAAATTAGAAAATAATTGAAACATTGCACAAATGTAGCAGTATGTCAAAAAAATATTAAAGTTGTGAGAGAAAATAGAAAAGATAGCTATTATTGAAGTTATTTTATTTTAGATTGTGGAAAACCAACAGCTGATGATATTGTGGAGAAGCTTGTTTTCAACAGAATACAATTTCCATGGCAGGTTTCATTTGCAAACGATACAAGAGTACATATAGTATGCAAAGGCACCATTATCACTCCATCGATTGTTCTATCAGGTAACAACTACACATGATATAAAATGAAAACTCAAATAATATGAGCTTTCTTTTTTAGCCGCATCATGTTTTACAGACGACTTAGGAAGAAGATATCCTGCAAGCTTTTATTACGTTAGAACTTCAAATGTTGAAATCGATTTGGGAAAATTTGTCCAAAGACGCTATGTAAGTTTTTCTTTTTAGAATAAATAATGTGTGTATACAAACTATTCAGATCCTGCACGGTCACAGTGTACAAACCATGCGAAATTTATTGCTTATGTGTTTCGCTGGTCACTGTGAGCCTTCGATTTTTCTATAGACTGAATTAACAATATTCAAATGCAGGAAAACCTCTTCAAAATTTATATCTCGATTTATTCATTTCTAGGTGAAGACGTATTTTATTCCCGAGATTTATAAAGGAAGGGAATCAAATTTTGCTGGTGATTTAGCTGTAGTTGTTTTAGAAAAACCATTTGATATAACAGATACTGTTCAGCCAGTTTGCATTGACTGGAATAATAATGCAGACCCTCAAGAATTTAGTGCTGATAAATTGAAAAAGGTAAGTTACAAAAGAAAAAGATAACTTATCTCTGATCTTAAAACTCCTGCCGTTAGTAAATAGATTTTTAAGATACAAGTGTAAAAAGTTATTCATTAATGCACGAGCGGCTTGGTTAAAAATATGAGCCAAAATAGTTATTTTTGATTTTGGATTGCGAAATGTCACTTTTGCATTCGAGAATAAAAGATTTTTCTGTGAGCCATGCAAATATGGATCCGAATTTTCTTTTCCAAATTGAGTTACTACTTATGATTGTTTATTTGCTGTTAGCTGTCAAGTTTGATATTTTATTGTAAATATTCAATTACAAATAACGATAAATAGATGAATATTTTTTTTGTGAAAATCCACAATTTTTTGCTTACCGAATTTGCCCATGGGCGGTTAGTCAGCATAACCATAGTAACTACAGTTTGTTGGTAAAATTAACATACCACCTCAAATAGAGGGCCGGTAAACACATGAAAACGCCCAATTGTGCAAAAAAAAAAGATTTTTGTGTTGCATTGTTTAAAATACTGATAACTAGAACTGATGGACTCTCTCACTGATATCGCGCATTAAAAGTGTGCAATAAGACTTTTTCTATTTGGGTGTCATAAAGTGTACTTTATGAAACTCATTTGGGTATCGTGAAGTGCCTCTTAAAAAAACTCAATGTCAAAATATATTATATTTTGAAGAAAATTCTCAAATTGCTTAGGTTTATATTTATTTATTTCTTAGTTGCAACAATCAAATTGATAAATTTTGTATTTTTGATTTACACAATTCTGTCAAATCTCAGTGATACAATAGTTAAATAAGAAATAAAGTATTCTTTTTTGACGTTTTCATAATAAATATTTCATTATTTTTTGACATATTTGAACCCAAATAGAAAAGATATAAGATACACGTTTCAAATATTACAGTTTCATTAGACATTTTAGGTCACTTGTTCATTAGAAAACGCGTATCCTAAAATCATGTCTTATGAAACTTATATCTTAATATATTATTATTGCATAGTTTTTCTTAAAAGTTCACTTTTTACATTATTACTGTTCGTAGGTGAATAATTTTTTTCCTTCTGGAAATTTCTGGAGAATCGAATTCGATGTCGCAATCAATTTCCAACTCGAAATCGTCTCCCTTTTAGTTTATCCTCCATTAACATCCATAGATATCAATCTGTCGAATCATACAGCATGATATATGTGTCCATACCTAGAGATTGAAATTCTTCTATCTTATTTCATGAATCTTATTTTGATGTAATCTGTATACAGTAATGCTTTATGTTATTTTTAATCAAAACTCTAATTTAGGTAGATTATACAGATTTCATCAGTAAAGCTAATAGAATAGAAGAGGCAAAATCACAGATACTGAATTGGCGATTTATAGATTACAAAAAATGTGAGGATGTTGCTCCAGAAGACAAGAAACAATGGATTACCAAAGATAAATTCTGTGCGGCATCTGTAAACGGTAAATTTTTTATTTTTTCAAATTCTGTCATATCGATATTTCATCTAAAAATAACTAGAAATGCTTTATATAAGAGTGAACTGTTATAGGAAAAAAGAAGCTAATGACTGAATACTAATATTGTAATTTTTGTAGATCTAATGATTTGTGATGGATATTATAATAATTATATATTTTTTGTATATAACAGCGGAGATGGGCTTGTTTTTGCTGATACAAATAATAGATATTACCTCCGTGGCATACTAGCTGGAAAAGAAACATTATTTTGCAATAAAAATGGCATGTACACGGATATATATTTATATAAAGATTTTATTTCGGAAATAGTTAAGCGTAATAATGTCGTTGGTGATGGTAAGTATTTGTTTTATTCAATTTTATCAACAAGGAAATTTTAAGTTGAATAATCAATTCACATAAACTCTTTGCACCTCGAGATATAATCTTGACAGAAGATCAATAATAATATAATTCTCAATTTTGATGTATGACATACTTTTTCTTGTAATCAGTTGTTATCAAGAAAAATTCCTACTGAGGCTGAAAAATTACCGGTACTTCAATTTTTAGAATGTGGAGAGTTGACTACGAATGGAGAAACATATGTAGTTAATGGTAAAAATTCAATTAAGAATAGTTTTCCGTGGCACGTTGGATTGTATCATTATGAAAATGAAAATTATGAATATAGATGTGGGGGCTCCATTATAAGTCCTGCATTAGTTATTACAGGTATTATTATTTTTTTTCAACAATAAAGTGAAATTTGAATTCATTTCAAAACTTTGTATTATAACAAAATTTCGTTTCTTATATATCTTCTGTCTTTCAGCTGCCCACTGTGTCACAACTGAATCAGGAGTAGGAATTCCAGCTGAAGAATTCCATGTTGCAGCTGGGAAATATTACAGTGATTTTAATTCACTAGAAGATAATTTTGTTCAAAAACGTCGAGTAAGTAACTGTTGTTACTGAGAAATATTATTTTACACTCTTAATATTATTATTATTTAGATTTTTATCAATTGACGTTTTCTGTAATACTTTACATCATATAATAATTGATTGAATCTCTAAAGATTCATATACCTATCTTTGAGTTGAGCTTACAAAAAAAAAAAATCTGAGTAGAATTACAATCCAAGCTATTCTTTAAAATTGATGCAGTTAGTTCGTTTTCCAAAGTAAATTACCGTTGAAGTATTTACAAAAATTATTCAAAGAGAAGTTTAGTGCAGTCTTCAATTCAGGAACAGAAAATGTATTGTTAGTTGTGTTAGTATTCACTCTCAATTAAACACAATGATGTTTTATAAACTTTATTCCTGCCAATTTATCTGAATAATGAATAATGTCTCCAATTTTATTATTACAAGTTACTCATACACTGCCCCTAATCATGTAATATAATCATAATTACTAATTTATTCATTCATTCAAGAGTCGTAATTCTTATGATGCAATAATCGGCCATCCTGACGTAATTTCGTCCCTCCAATCTCTTCAATATCTGTAAACAGCATTAATTGTATTATAAACCATCATTCCCTAATACAAACAACAAAGAAAGCAGAAACAATTTCACATCTCGTTGACGAATTGATTTCAACGACACAAATCATACACAATAATTTATCTATTTTGAACGAATTGTAATGCTAAAAGTAACAAATATCAATATCGCTGTCTCCTCGAATAGTAACGTCAGTATTGCTATTTATGAAAAACAAAATCTGTATCATTGTTTAAACTAATAGTAACGTCAGTATCGTTACTTACGACAAGCAATGTCAGTATCATTGCATGAATAACAATGTCAGTATCATTGTTTAAACCAATAGTAACGTCAGTATCGTTATTTACAACAAGCAATGTCAATATTATTGCACGAATAACAATGTCAGTATCAGTATCATTGTTTAAACCAATAGTAACGTCAGTATCATTACTTACGACAAACAATGTCAGTATCATTGCACGAATAACAATGTCAGTATCATTGTTTAAACCAATATTAACGTCAGTATCGTTACTTACAACAAGTAAAATTCTATTCTAAGCTATGATTCTGACAGATCCATCAACTCCTCAGTATTTTTAAATTCGTGTTCCTGTTCGTCTTCCGTACTATCTTAAATATCTGGTTGTTCAAATGGCTTCAGGCGATCTGCGGACATCAAGTTTTTATATTTACATTGGGATCTTTACATCCCAGGGATATCGCTTATAACAAGAGCTTTGCTTATTTTCTAGGGTGCTTTGAATTTTGGCAATAGCTTCTTACTTGTTCCTTCGTTTGAACAGCTTGGTTTATCAAAATAAACAATGTCGCCTTCTGAATACTGTTTTGCCGCGGTTCGGTTTCTGTCGAAGTTGATTTTAATTTTTCTTGCATTTTTCATGGGTTATCACAAGTATTCAGACGCTTTTCTACTACATCTTGATTATTGTACATCGAATGGGTGTCGAGGAGTTGGTTGTGTGAACCTCTACTTCTGTGATTAAACATCAATTCAAATGGGATGTACTTCGTACTTTTACATATTGTGCTATTTAGATCAAAATTGATCTTGTGAATTTTCAAGTCCCATTCGTCTTCGTGTTCCGTGGAGGTAGCTGATGAGTTTAATATAGTTCTATTGAATCGCTCCACTTGACCGTTTGCTCTTGGCGTGGCAACAGCGTTTTGCACATATCTTATGCTACGATTTTCACAAAATTTACGAAATTTCTTGCTCACACATGCGGATCCTCCGCCATTTTTAATACGATTTGATAAACCGAATTATACACATATTTTTTCTAAAAATGATAGTACTGGCGCCACTTGAGTGCCAATTTAACTGAATAATGGATAATGTCCCCAATCTTATTATTACGAGTTATTGATACACTGCCCCTAATCACGTAACATAATCATAGTTACTAATTTATTAATTCATTCAAGAGTCGGAATTATTATGATGCAGCAGTTGTTTTTCATACTTCGGATTTTAGAATTTTTAATCCATTCAATCAAACAACTGATAAATGATCAATCTAATTTCCTGCACTCAAATAGACTATGAAAAGAATTATTTTGGAATTTATGATGATTCATAGAAATTTAATGTAGGAAATATATAGGAATTTCCAGCTAAGCGCTATGAACTCTAAAACCTCAAGAAGAGCTATTTGTAAAACGACAATTATATTCTACTATCTTTTTCTATTGAATTTAATAACAATCTTACGCTTTATTATGTGAATATTTGATCTGAATAATTATATCAACTTAGTATTGTTGTGTACCAGTCTGTAGTTCTTGAAAAAAACGGGATCAAATGTTAAGTTTCCTCCTTCTTTCTAAATAGTAGAATAAGATTACAATGAAAAATAAATTAAATGACTTTGAATTTGTAAGCAGAAGAAAAGTATGGATTAATTAATTCAAAATTGGAGAAAAGTGAAAGGAAAGAGCACAACTCTTTTTGATTTTTTCACATACTTTCGACTAATTAATGTTGTAGTTTCCATAAGAGAGGAAATATCTGTAATATCTGAAAAATATAGTAAATTTTTCGTAAATAATATTATTTCCACTTGTACACAATGCGATAGCCTCGCTCAATAGCTCTTCTCGAATTTCGAGTTATACTCATAGTGGCATTGATAACATAATTTTAAATCCCTATAACTGAGTGTTAATTTTGAAATTTGAAAACTACTCTATTTGGAATGAAAAAATTGTATCCATTTTGGTAATCATATTTACTTACATATTGCAAGAAATATATATTTGAGGTTTCTCAAACATGCAAAAACTTTTACAAGGAATATTATTTTCTGTCAATAATTTTTATTTCTTGTAGAATCGGCTTAGGAACATTCTCCAGCAAAATAATTACAGAAATGATTTAATTTGCATTTTTAGGTAAGAGAATATCGTATTCCATCGACATACGCAGGCTACCACACTAATTATATCGGAGATTTGGCTGTAATTATATTAAAACAAAAATTTAGATTGACAAATGTTGTTAAACCTGTCTGTTTGGATTGGAGTAATTCGTTTGAGTCACAACATCTTCAGCAAAATAAAATTGGAAGTGTAAGTCACTTACAAAATGGAAAAATATTTATTTGCTATTAGTTTATTTTGCGTAAGAAAGTTTTGGAAGGAAAGAATACATGAGCTTGTATATGTTTTGAATCATGTATGTGAATGAAACGGAAGAAGGATGTTTGGACTGGGATATCTGATGGCGTAGATCGAGGCTGATTGGATATTTAATTAGATTCATGGAGGAAATGGCTAGATTTCTATGTATATTTGTATGCATTTTTTATGAATTATTTGATGCTATCTACAATTATATTATAGGTGGTAGGATGGGGCAGTACAGATTCTTCCATAATAAAGAAAAGCACAGAATTAAAACAATTAGATGTACCTTTTATTGATATCAGACAATGTTTGGACGAAGTTCCTTCAAGATTTCGACGTTGGATTACATCTGACAAATTTTGTGCTGGCTACACAAATGGTAACAATATTTTGACAAAATATAGTAAAGTAAAATATGAATGATGCTATTGTTTTCTAGGTTCAAGTGTATGTAAAGGCGACAGTGGAGGCGGTCTAGTTTTCCAGAGAAATATAAACACTAAGCAAAAGTTTTACATTCGAGGAATTGTCAGTGTTGGGCCTTTGGATACCAGAAAATTTCTCGCGTGTAATAATTTTAAATATGGGGTATATACAAAAATATCTTCTTACATAAATTTCATTTCGAGTATTAAGAAAGAAACAGAAATCTAATAATATTATCATGAAGATTTTCTCATGTGATAAATCATATGTGACTAATAAATTAGATCTTATATCAAATAATTATCTGTATTTTGTAACTGTTATGACTGAGTTGATGATGAATAAGTAATACACTTTAAAGGAATGTTATATTGAGAAATTGATACAAAAACTAATTAATAAAATATTTGATATGTGTGTTCTTCTCTTTTATTATAGTCAATTGTTCTGTTTTCCAGCCAACTACTCGTAGAATATATAATCATTTTTCCCAACTTGACTGAAAATATGCAATTTGATTTTCTCTCAGCTAGTTATATAATCTTGAAGATATCATGGAGGTCTTACAACCTGTTCAGATCTTCTCAACTGTATTCTTGGAGACGCTGATGTATTATCTCCAATTCTCTGATTTTATCCATCTTCCGAGCTATCCTCTCTCTCTCTACTGGTTCTATAACCCTTTAAGAGTTTTGACCTGCGCTAGCTTCCGCCTCCACACTTCTCTATCTCTTGCCATTACTCGCCAATTGGGTATGTTTTTCGAAAATTATTAGTGCTCTTTCCGTTACGGCATTTAGGGTTCATGTCTCCGATGCATAAGTCACCACGGGCCTTATAAGTGTCTTATAGATAGTTAATTTAGAATTGAAACTCAGAGATTTGCTCCGGAGTAGCTAGGAATGAGCAAAATAGCACCGATTTCCGCTACCTATTCTTCTTTGTGCTCTCTCTTGTGCCGCTACGTTGAACTCTGTAAAGATATCCTGCAGCGTTTCCATATTTCTGCTGATAATCACCACATCGTCTGCGTAAGCCAATATTTGGTATCGAGAGCCTAATACAACTCCCTTGGTATTGATTCGAGCGTCTCTCAATATCTTTTCAATGATGATGTTAAAGAGTAATAGGGCCAGCCCATCCCCTTGCTTGACGCCCATGTTCGTGTTAAACTCATCGGAGATGTACCCTCCAATTTTTACTGCGCTGTTGGTGTTTCTCAATGTCATTCTACATAAATTAATGTATTTTGTTGGGATACCGAAGAATTCCATAGCCTCCCAGAGACTATTTCTACATACGCTATCATACACTGTTTTAAAGTCGATAAACAGATGATAGGTTTTAATATCAAAGTCCACTCTTTCTCTAGAATTTGTCTTGGGGAGAATATTTGATTGTTGGTGGGTCTCCCTCTTTTGAATCCCCCTTGATATTCTCCAATAATTCCGTTGCTTTCGGGAATTGCTACTAGCCTTAGGTATATTATGTGACTTAGAATCTTGTACGCTGTGTTCAAAAGGCTCATGCCTCTATAGTTGCTGCATTTTGTTATATCGCCTTATTTGTATATTGGGCATAAAAAGGATGAATTCCATTCACTTGGCATTTCTTCGACATTCCATATTTTTGTGATCAGGCTATGTACGTTGATGCATTTTCTTCAATTCTTAGATTTTTATCCATCTTCCGAGTCATCCTCTTCATCTAAATTTGCGCTAATTTCAAGATTTAAATGTTCCCCATTTTGATCTGAATTCGATGAAGATTGTGCAGTAGATTCCTCAAATCTCACACATTTCTTTTGTACTTCTGATTTTCCGAGCTGATTAGCATGAGGTTTTAAACTTCTCCCTTCGTCTAGTTGAACGATGCGACGTAATGGAGTTTCCCAAGCTCACAAATTATAGTTCCGAACTTCCACGTGAATTTATTATTGATATTAAAAGCTGTTTGAATTCCCTCTCCGACTTGGAAAAAACGTGTACGGGACTGAATAGAATATTTGTGATTTGCTTTCGTAATGTGAACGCATTGCGTCGAGTTTGATGCGAATTTGTCGATTCAGATACAATTCTGATGAAATAATTTTTCGGACTTCCTGATTTATTGATAAATTTTCATCACTCATTGCCTTCAGACGCTGTTTCAATGTATGCACATTTCGCTCTGCAGGGTATCCGGGACTTTGGAATTACAATTCGATCGGCTTTGAATAACATGTTTCCATCCACAATGTAATCACTCCCAACAGACTTCGATTGAATTTCTTATTTTATCTTTGATAATTCTTCATCTTTGTCTTTCTCTGTTTCTGTGGATATTTCGAAGAATGTAGACGAACATACTTGGTGAACTTCTTCATTTATAGCCATATCGGTCGGAAAACTTTCTTGCTCCATTGTTGCCCTTGATAAACAATCAACATGTTGATTTTCTATTCCTTTCTTGAATTTTACATCGTAATCAAAATTTGCTAAGAACGATGCATAGTGTAGAAGACGTGCTGATGTCATCTTTGGTAATGTTACGGATATTTTTCATAGGTTTTACGAAAGATCAAAAATCATATAATTCTTAACATATTTCAGGGAGTTACACAAAACGTAAGTTATTTAAACAGTTTGACAATCATTTGTAATCTCAGTTTGTGTTATTATTTAGGAGAGTGAACTTCTATTGGCAACTGAAATTACCATTGGCGACAGCGCTGTGTTTACAAAATGGTGGATGAAAAGTGGCTTACGGCAAGTTTGTAGTCTGTTTACAAAGTAAATACGTTGATATTCACCAAAGAAATATTCGTATTTCATTAAATAATTTAATTCAATTCCAATTGTGCTGGGAAGTATAGACTTTCTTCTTTTAGAATATATAGTTTTTTCTTCCAAAATCATTTTATTTATATGCAGTTTTTAGTTGTAACTGGAAGACTGCGTGAAGTTATAAAATTCATAACTTCAAAGAAATAGTATATTACATCTGAGGTGGGAGGTATTTCATTACAGCCGAGAGCTTATCATATGACCGAGAGGCGAAGCCTCGAGGATCAGATATAGCTCGAGGCTGATATGAAATCCTCACCGAAGTATGTATACTATTTTATTCACAATCATCTCTAATTCTCCGAGAAATAATTGATCCAATGTCGTCCTTTTTTCAACAAAGTAAATTGATGTAGTAGTCTATGAAAACAAGAATGTTAGGAAAAATTTAATTCGACATTTGTAGGATTTATGATTCATGAATCAAGTTATATATACGTGTATCTATTGAAATTGTGATAAATGCTGATATCAATAAGTTATAACAGTGAAATGAAGCTATATACTTGCCTCGAATCGAACGAAAGTGCTACGGATGTGAGTTCAAAGCGATTTTGTTCATAATTTACAAATTTATGAATTTATAAGACTTAGATTTACACAGAATTGCAAATTGCAACATAAATCCGCTTCTTTTCAATATTAATTGTTTTATTTGGATCATTAAATTATATAATCGGTATTTTTGACAGCACGAATTATTTTACTCCAACAAAGATTCATGACTGATGCTAGGCAACCCTGCATAAACATTTCCCACCCAAGAGATGGAAGTATCGCTTCCGACCCGTGAGCTAGTCATTGCAGTTGAAAATTACATACTTCCCAACCTCCAAAAGGTTAGGAATTGCCATATTACTATAATGATTGTGAATAAATAATATTACGGGAAGTATTTACGACATTTTTGTGTTTTACATTCCAGCTTTCAGCTCTTCTTGCACGAATTCTTCTAATTCACACAGCTCGTTTATCAACAAATTCGTAGTTACTAACTTTATGTACTACAGGCACGTTCCCCCTTTTTAGGAAAATTATGGAAACTCAAATATTTCGATTAAATTTGGAATGACATCCATAAACACAACAATTTTTATTACCAATTCTTCGATTAAATTCCATATTTTGAAGAGTATAGTCTTGAGAAAGATTAATTTTGAGATTATATAATGTAACAATAAAGTCGAAAGCCAAGTATTTTTCACTGAATTAACTTGAACAAATCCATTAAGAACTATTATAGTATAAAATTTCATATAAACAATCTTTAAAAAGCCACTAAATATTGCCAACCAAACCAGTAACATAACATACGATTATATGGAAATTAAGATTGAATCCACTTTACAATATAGTTCCGCTTATTACCGCTTAGTGGCTACAAGTTAATTTTAGTTACCAATAGTGCTCAAATGTATTTGAATCAGTGTGTTGTGTTACAAGGTGTGAGAGTTGAATAAGTATGCGATGTGTTGGTTGAGAGAGTGACTGTGAGCTGAGTTGTTGGTTACGTTAGTATCCCGAATTATCCTGTTGTTGTATGATTGCTATCTTTTGTACTCCGCAGTCACTCCAGGAAAGTTTCTAACAGGGAGTGGTAGCCAACGAAGCACGATTTGCTAACCTCGTATCACCGGTACTTTGCCTGCAGTTTTTAGTGACTTATTGTATCAGATTTTGGATTTTGGATTGGGATTATGGCTTTTTGATTGGGATTGGGATTGTGGACTTACGATTGGGATTGGGTTTCTGGATTGGGATTAAGATTGTGGATTGTAGATTGTTGATTTTGGATTTTGGATTGGGATTGAAATTGTAGGTTTTGAATAATGATTGGGATTAAAATTGTGTATTTTGGATTGGGATTGTGATTATGGATTTTTAATTGGGATTGGGATCAAAATTGTGGATTGTGAGTTGAGATTGGAATTGTGTATTTGGATTCAAATTGTGGACTAGGACTAAAACTGTGAATTGTGGTTTGAGATTTAAATTGTTGATTGTGGACTGGGGATTGGGATTAAAATTTTAGATTGTGGAATGGGATCAAAATTGTGGATTACGGATTGTGGATTGCGGATTGAGATTGATATTGTGGATTGAGATTAAAATTGTGGATTGGAATTAAAATTGTGGATTGAGATTCAAATTGTGGATTTTGGATTAGGGTTGAAATTTTGAATTGGGATTCAAATTGTGGATTATGGATTGGGATTAAAATTGTGGATTGAGATACAAATTGTAGATTGTGAATTGCGATTAAAATTGTGGATTGAGACTGAAATCTATAAAAAAGAGAAGTACGATAAAGAGAGGGAGGTAGGGGAGGGGCGCAATTTATATATCTTTGCACCCCGGTGGTAAATAGACCAGAGCCTCCTCTAAAAATATGCGACTGTATTTGATAATCCATGCAAAATTTGATCAATTACGCGATTGAACTCAGCTGGTGCTGTCTTAATCCCAAAAATCAGTCAGTACAATGAGTATGCTAAAATCATATTGTCAAATCATGGTGCTTCAGGAGTTATCGAAGAGTAATTCTGTTTTTGACAAGTTTTTCGCAAATATCTTATTTTCTAACGGTCGTAGGGTATTTGAGGTCCGATTCTAGTAAAAATAAAATATACATTTTTCTCTACAAAAAAGATTCCATGACTTATTTGCTTATCTATATCCGTAAATGAGATACCGCGCATACAACATGCACCAACGCGCAATCATGCATTCTTTTCCGCTCCACCATTAGGGCAGAATGCAAGGTTATAATTTGAATGCTACAATTATTTTAAACACTAAATTCCATGATTCTACAGGTGATCGTTCTTAATGAAAAATTTCAATATTCTACGCCACATTGTTTTGAATTTGTGCGAAAAATTCGAAAAGACTATTACATAAAGTGCACTTCCGCCTCAACCGACTGATACAGAAATAAAAGATAGTCATTTAGATTCTTCATTGATTGCAAATACTGAATTTCAATATGCTACCCCTACCCATTCTGAATTTATGCGAAAAAAAAAAGATACGCCTGGAAAAAGTCCAGACGAAAAATATATTCCGAATTACGTAGACTATGGAATACTTCTTCGATTTTCATGATTGGATAACTCACATTCACCAATTGATCATTCACACCAACTTTGTAATCTACATAAAGACGAACTGTTCCGTCACCTTTTGGAATGATTACCAGTGGTGAACCCCAGTTACTAGTCGTTGATTAAGTGATTATTCATGCTTCTTCTAAATTATCAAGCTCTTCTTCCATTAATTCTCGTAGAGCATAAAGAACATACCACTCTGGAGTATAGCTGGGTTTTGCGCCGTCCCGTAGATCAAATTCCTGGAAATTTTAATTGAAGTGTAATATTTCTTCGCATCCGCTACTACATCTGATGTGGATTGATCAAATATGTCAATAATTCGATTGATACCTAATTGTTCGTAGTTTCCTATTTTATTTGTTGATATTGGAGTAATATTATGTTTATCACTTTGTTTATTATTCAAAAGAGTTTTCATACACACTTTCGCTACATGTCCGATTCTATTGCAAGTTGAGCAAGTTGAATGAATTTGTACGACAATTTTTTGAAATATGATTGTCTCGTCCGCACCTAGAGCACACGTTGTCAATACCAAGTTGCTCATAATTAATTCGTCCTCTTGATTTCGATCTGGTTTGTTAACTTTGATTTGTTTCGCTTGATTTTGGTTTCGATTTATTTTCATGACAAAACTTTGGTTTAACTCCATTTGATTGAAATTCATACTTAGAGATACTATTTATCAAGTTGATTGACGTATTCCCTGTTGGAATGTTCGATAATTCGCGACTATCTGCCTTGGACGCTTCAAAAGCAATAATTTTCTCTGGTGCTAAAATCAGTTGATTCTGATTGCAAAATTTGTTCTTTCATTTTGAATTCACAATCAGCAGCATCGCGACGTAGTGCAGTAATGTAGTCTGCCACTGTGTCATTTTGATAAGTTGAAAAAAAGTAATTTTGTGGGACTAGCGTATTTTTCTTTGGTGGTAAATGTTTTTCAAGTTCATTTATTAGTAAATCATATTCTAAATCTGCAGGAGATCTCGGTGCTAGAATATTGTAATTTTTTGCTCCAATTGAATAAAGCAACATTTGCGAATTCTTCTTTTTATCCTCATATAAGTTTTTCAGATTAAACGTTGACGATAGTATTTGAACTTTTCTTGTTTCTGATTAAAATTTTCAAACGGAGGAACATGAGATTCTCTGATGATAGGTGATTTATGCATAAATATAGAATGATCAGCCATAACATTGAAATTTAGTGATTGAACTTGTTGTAGCATAGAAATAGTTATCTACTATTTTTGTATCAATTGGCTGAGCCGGTAGTGCTGTCTATATGTATAAGAGACATTCAGAACTTGCCGTATAAAACAATCAGTTTAATTGAAATGATAGGGTAGGCAATGGTAATCTGTTGTCATTTTTTTGATTTTTTTGACATTGTACATGTCAAAATATTATTAAAATTATATTAATTTTAATCTGAAGTGACAGGAAACTTTCTTAAATAAAGGCAAAAACTTTTCAGAAGTCATTTTATAAATAAATACACTTGAAAAAGGCAGCACTTTGCTGTCGAAACGTAGTATTTCTAATTAATTTATACAGAACTGTTATACCCAATAAAACATATTTATTCATTGAATAAATTTGTGCATATATCAATGATGTATAAGTAGGTCACGTGATGTTCACGTCAGATTTTTTTTAATTTGGTTTTATTTTAGGGGGACTTCGATATCTAGAATCACTAGTCTTCCGGTACATTAATATAAAGCTAAAACTCATTCATAGTTTATTACATTTCATCATATAATGCTATAGCTTTTAGGTAGTACAGTATGTTATTTGTGGCGTTTTTGTTGTTTTGTTTTGTTTGAAGGTTGTTGGGGATATTCAGTGAGAGTCTATGCTGTGTATTTGTTACACTGTATGATAATGTTTTCCGCTGTTATTGGGGTATTGCATGTATCGCAGATTTTTGGTTGTGTTTTTTCTAAGATGTATTCAAGTGTATATTTAGTGTGCCTGGTTTTCAATTTGGAGATAATGACTCGGTCTTTTCTGTTTTGAATGGTGGCCATTTTTGATTGTCCCTTTGATTGCTTTCAGCTTGTTGCTTGTTAATTGGTTCCATTCTTCCTGCCATTTTCCTTTGATTTTCTCTTCAGTTAATGATAAAAAGTCTTTTGGTGGTATGTTTGTTGGTTCTGCTTGCTGGACTTCGCTGACTTCCCTAATTCCTGCATGGAATGGGATCTATAGTATTTTAATTTCTTCTTCTTGTAGGATTGTAGTTTCATATATGTTATCTTGTATTTTTTGAGCTAGTTGATTTTTGTTGTAGAGGTTTTTGATACTTTGTTTGGTGCTCAAGGAGTCTGTGCAGATTAAGTGTTTGGGGTTGATGCTGTCCATTTCAATATATTCTGTAAGCTATACATTTCTGCTATGAGATTACTGCAGTGTAACGGAAGTGTGAACTTTTTTGTTTCTGTGTTTGCTATTACTGCACATCCAATTTTTTCCTTGTTCTTGGATTCATCTGTTCTATTTAAATCTTTATCTTTATATAGGAAATAAAACACTATTCAACTCTAACTTTAGTTTTATTTATTATATTTTAAACATATTCTCACAGAATTAACATATATATTTTTACCCAGTATTATGTTATTTTCTAAACAAAAAAACATTCATGACAACCTTGTTTTTTCAACCAACTTTTAAAATTATTCTTTACCACCTTCTAATTTTGAAAGTTAATTTCATTATGAAGAGATTAAATATTCACATAGTTTTATAAATTGAATCTTATTCAATGGTTTTGTAAGAATATCTGCTTTTTCTATTTCTGTTGGACAATACTGAAGTTTTAAATATCCTGTCTATATGTTTAGACCTTTTGTTGAATGAACCAGATTTGAATAATTAAATAGAACTTTGATTGTCAACATGTAAAATAACATTTATATCAGATATAGACATTTCGTTTAACCAAAATTTCAAATACAAAGTCTACTTACAACATTCAGCAGCAGCAATATATTCCGCTTCAGTGGATGATAGAGCAACAATAGGTTGTCTCTTCGAACTCCAAGAAATTGGTCCACTTGCTAACAGTATAACAAAATCTGTTGCACTTCTTCTTGGCATGGTATCACCTGCATAGTCAGAGCCGCAACATGCATTCAAATTTTTCATTTCTGATTTTGCATGAAAACATATTCCTTTTTGTTTAATTCCTTATAAATATTTCAATATTTTCTCTACTACAGTTACATCATCTCAATCTGGATTTTCAATACGTCTACTTGCTTGATTTACAGCATGCGCTATGTCCGGTCTTGTTCTTGTTGGTACAAATAGTAAACTTCCTACCACTTCTCTATACGGAAAATTTACCTTCTCCTGTGTGTTATTCCATTTTTCTTCTTTATTATTCACGATACATGGAGTATCATTTGGTTTTGCATTATTAGTACATATCTTAAACCATCCCAAGTATTATTTTATACTGGTCCACAAACATCAGTGTGTATTATTTGAAGTATTCTAGACGCTCTTTCTCTTGCCGTATTGAAAGGTTTCCGTGTTTGTTTTGTCTTAATACAAATTTCACAATTTTCTGTCATTTTATGTACTTCATCTTGAGTTTAAGAGATTCCATCAGCAAGTTTCACTAATGTTATCAAAACACTACTGGGATGTCCCATTTTTACGTGCCGATTATTACTTTTTTGTTTCTTTCGTTTTAGTTAAAAATGACATATCATTTTCTTCTATAATATCAACAACATATAGGCCGTTCTTCAATTTTCCACCCGTCAGAATGGTTTCAGAGTCTTTAATTATTCTTACTTGGTGAAGGAAAAAACTTTTCAGAACTCATTTTATAAATAAATATGTTTTATTGGGTATAAGTTCTGTAATTTATTAGAAACACAACGTTTCAACAGCAAAGTGCTGCCTTTATCAAGTGAAAAGAAATTCTTATTTCTTTTCACTTGATAAAGGCAGCACTTTGCTGTTGAAACGTTGTGTTTCTAATAAATTGCAGAACTTATACCCAATAAAACATATTTATTTATTCTTACTTGGTCTTTATCGAATAGTACTGTTCCTCCGTTATTTGTCACAGCATTATCAGACAGTAAATTCTGTGTTAGTTCGGGTACAAACAATGTCTTTTGTAATGTGCATTTAGGTCCTTTGATACACCCTTGACCTAATGCCCCCATAGATCCATTATCTTTTGCTACAGATATATTAGAATGAATTTCTGTATAATTTTCAATCAATGTAACATTGTTCGTCATACGTGTTGTACTTCCTGAATCTACAATGGATTTTATTTTATTATGTCCCATGTTATCTTCTATTATTTAATTGTGATAAATGCACTATTTTTTTTGTATCAGTACGAGTATTAAGGTAATTATTCTTATTCCTGAAAAAACAATTCTTCTCGACATGAATTGTTTTCTTGCAGATAGAATAATATTTTACTTTACAAAACTTTGCTATGTGACCCATTTTATTACACTTGAAGCATTTATTATTACTGTGGATGGTTTTGTTTCTTGACTTATTTTCTATTACTTTAAACGCTAATAGCTTCACATCATTTATTGAGTTATGTCTATTTTCTTCTCCTAGTAATCTGTTTCTCAAATTTTTAAGATTTTTCTCTTCTTCTGAAGTCGACTCCCAAGCAGGAATAAAATATGTATACTCTTCTGGCAGTGATGTTAAAATTTTTGACATTATCATTTCGCCATCTAATTTTTGACCAAGTTTTTTAAGACAAAACGATATATTTTGTATATCTGCTAAGAAATCTACCATTGTTTGATTCATCCTATATTTATAGTTGAAGAAATCTTGAAGAATCTTACATTTATTTATTTCTTCCGTACCATCATAAAAAGAACATAATTTCTCGAACATTTCATGACAATTATCACAATCCAATAAATGTGTTACATGCCTTTTATCTATGGAAGTTATAATAGTTTTCTGTGCCTGTGCATCTTTTTTTAAGAAACTTTGATCACTTTCTTCTAGTGATATTCTTCCTGTAACTATATCGAATAAACCCTGCGCTTTAAAAAATATAGTTATTTCAAATTTCCACAAATGATATGATTCTGAATCTGTCAACTTCTCAATCACTTCTTCAGATGAAAACTTCTTCTCCATTTCTATGTTTCTTGAAACTTTCTTTACGCAGCTTTATTTATCAATATTTTTATTCCTGCACAAGTTATTTTTATGGTTGAAGGATTCTGGGCCCATAACCTGTTCTATTCAAATCTTTATCTCTATAGAGGAAATAATACACCATTCAACTTCAACTTTAGTTTTATTTATTATATTTTGAACATATTTTCACAAATTTGAGATTTTTACCCAGTATTGTGTTATTTTCTAAGCAAAAAAACATTCATGACAACCTTGTTTTTTCAACCAACTTTTAAAATTATTCTTTAACACCATCTGTATATAGATGACGTTGTACGGTGATTATTTCTGATTCTGTTGAATTCGCTTTGTATCGTTCTTTTGGAGTGATATCTTTTGAATATTTTGAAAGCTGTAAAATAATGACTGGTTGTGAGATTATCCAAGGAATTTAATAGTGTTTGTGAAACTTATGGTCGTGCTATCTTTTTTTAGTCTGGGATGGTTATGATGTTTTCTTATTCTGCAGAAATATATTTCCTGTGTTTTGTTGTTTGATATTTGGGATCCTGTTGTCTTTGCCCATTCTTCTATTTGCTGAATTGCTGTTTGTAGGTTCTCTGAGATGGAGTTTATGTTTTTCTTTGGCTAAATATGAAAATATCGTCCGCCTAAAGTAACAGTTGCATGTTTCTTGGACTGAAATTTCATAATTTGTTCATTGCTATCATGAAAAGTGCCACACTTAGGATTTCTTCTTGTGGTACGTCATTCTTCTGTGTTTTTTGTTCTGATGTGTATCCATTGAATTTTAATCTTAATTTTCGGTCTGCTAGGAAGTTAGATATGTAGTGCATTATGTTTTCTTAAAGGTTGAGGTTTTGAAGGCATTTAACTGAGTAATATTTCCAAGCTGAGTCGTATACTTTATGGATGTCGAGAGATATGTCAATGAGATTTTGTTTATTTTTATGGACAGTCTGTACATCGTTCGTTAAATTTATGATTTGATCTATTGTGCTACGGTTTTGTATAAGTCCGCTTTGTTCATTGGCTATCAGGTCTCGTATCTGTAGGTACTATAACAATCTCTTGTTTATTATTTTTTGTAATACTTCACTTATACTGTTTGATAAAGATATGAGACGGTAACTGCTTGGTTCTATTTTGCTTTTATCTGATTTTAGAATAGGGATTTTTATGATTTCTCTCCAATTTTTATGAGGCTGTATATGTTAAGAAGTTGTTTTGTTGCCTCGTCTGGTAGATTTTTCAGCATTTGGTATGGGATTCCATTGGGTCCTGGACTATTCTTTCCTGGGATGTTTTTTAGTACCTGGGCTAGTTCTTTATATTTTATTAGTTTGTTTATTGGTGATTCCTTGTCATCTTTCATTAGTATCGGCTGTAGTTCCGTGTTGTTTTTGTATTCGCTCCGTGCACATCTCAAGATTCGACCGCAGCGTTACTAGCGGCAGTTTCTGTAACTTTTCGTTTTTGAGATCCAATAAACAAAATGTTGAAAGCTAAGTAGATAGATTATTAATGTTCATGCATAAGCATATTTTTGTGATAAAAATGGATTTTTTAATAGTTCATATATGTAGTTTTACTTTGTACCGATGTAGAATAACAGATGTAGTTCGTGTGACACTGCCTGGCATTATTTTTTGATTACCAAATCCATCCAATTCCTCAACCCTTATCACATAAGACGCTGCCAACATTTCTCCTTTAATTTCTTGAGGTTCAAATTTCACATTAAAAGTAATTGGCTGGAAACCAGTTCTTATGACTTG
This sequence comes from Dromius quadrimaculatus, assembly GCA_963989225.1. Lineage (NCBI taxonomy): Eukaryota > Metazoa > Arthropoda > Insecta > Coleoptera > Carabidae > Dromius > Dromius quadrimaculatus. Next base: position 26,556,738 of record OZ022324.1, read on the forward strand.
GTTTATTCTGAAATGTCAAATCAGTTATTCAGTATATATACATAAACTAGTGGTATGCAAGGCGCCTTAGGCGCCCGTTAAAAAGTGATAGGTCGTCAGTCAAATGAAAGATATTTTTAGCACAAAGTAACTAAAGTAAAATAATTTAAATGTAAATGATGATGCTTTAAGTAAGTAATGTTGAAGAAAAAGTTATGTGTATGAATAAAAAAAAAAAAATCCATTTGTCCCAAATACGATATATATATATATATATATATATATATATATATATATATATATATATATATATATATATATATATATATATATATATATATATATATATATATATATATATATATATATATATATATATATATATATATATATATATAAGATAAGGATGATTCATCGCGACTGCAATTAGTTAAGGTAACAGATGTTTCGTGGGCGTTTGCAGTCAATGGAAATTGGCCAAATGGAAGATCACTCTTTTAAAATATTCGTCAAGCTTTCGCCTAATTTTTAGGCTTCCTCAGGACACTAAAAAGTTTTTTATTCATCAGATTAATTTACACAAAAAATAATAAGCATGAAAGCTAATTGTGAATGATACAATAACGACTTACATTTTTGTACGAGTTAAATAAATAAAATTCCATCAGTTTAACTGTCGAATGAATTTTCTTTTCAGATAGTTTACATTTAGTGTTCTAAACACACTGTATTTGTAGATTAACATTGGAGTAAATATTCCAAAAACCATATCAGGCTTTGTACACTTTTAATTTTGGAGAAAATTTTCTTCTAGTTAGTATTGTAGATTATTAGTACAAAGTTACACTTTTTTATTAGAATGTACATTATAAAAATTTTTTGAAGATTTAACTTATTAATCTTAACGCAATAAAATCATGACTAAAGCATTTTTATCACAGAAGCAAAATGAAGTAATTTTTTGAACAAGTTTAAACAGAATTAAATTTTAAAAGGTCTTTCATGCGGCCAATTTTAGAACTAGTTTGACGTTTGATGTTCATCAAACAAAAGCGCGCGAAAACAAAATGTACAGAAATGAACAGTAAACTAAACCATGACGTATATGAAGGTCAGCTATTATTTTGTGATTGCCAAATATTGACACCCGAATGTTTATTGGATAACTTTAGAAGTTAAACATATATATTGCTCAAATTATCAATAACTAGATTTGAGGTTACGTGAGGTTTGTCCTACGTAACCTCAAATCTAGAATAACATCACACAAGAGTGATAATAAATTGAAACCTATGTCAACAGCTTTGGCAATACATCATAATCAAACTAAACACCAAATTGACTATTCTAATGTAACAATACTGGATGTAGAAAGAAATTTATTCAAGCGATCATTTCTTGAAATGATATTTATTAAGAACAATGAGAATTCTATCAATAAAAAAACAGATATTGATAATTTGAGCAATATATATGTTTACCTTCTTAAGTTATCCAATAAACATTCGGGTGTCAATATTTGGCAATCACAAAATAATAGCTGACCTTCATATACGACATGGTTTAGTTTACTGTTCATTTCTGTACATTTTGTTTTCGCGCGCTTTTGTTTGATGAACATCAAACGCCAAACAAGTTCTAAAATTGGCCGCATGAAAGACCTTTTAAAATTTAATTCTGTTTAAACTTGTTCAAAAAATTACTTCATTTTGCTTCTGTGATAAAAATGCTTTAGTCATGATTTTATTGCGTTAAGATTAAAATGTTGAATCTTCAAAAAATTTTTATAATGTACATTCTAATAAAAAAGTGTAACTTTGTACTAATAATCTCCATACTAACTAGAAGAAAATTTTCTCCAAAATTAAAAGTGTACAAAGCCTGATATGGTTTTTGGAATATTTACTCCAATGTTAATCTACAAATACAGTGTGTTTAGAACACTAAATGTAAACTATCTGAAAAGAAAATTCATTCGACTGTCAAACTGATGGAATTTTATTTATTTAACTCGTACAAAAATGTAAGTCGTTATTGTATCATTCACAATTAGCTTTCATGCTTATTATTTTTTGTGTAAATTAATCTGATGAATAAAAAACTTTTTAGTGTCCTGAGGAAGCCTAAAAATTAGGCGAAATCTTGACAAATATTTTAAAAGAGTGATCTTCCATTTGGCCAATTTCCATTGACTGCAAACGCCCACGAAACATCTGTTACTTATATATATATATATATATATATATATATATATATATATATATATATATATATATATATATATATATATATATATATATATATATATATATATATAATAGTCCAACGTTCTACCACTGAGCCATAAACTACTGTAATAATTTGTTGCTGTAACTGAGTTATCTCTGTATCTATCATAGAGCGTTACGGAGCCAGTGAATCAGTGATGAGCGTAAATATATGTCAAGATGATTTGCCCGCAACCTCTTTGTCTTTCTTTAGCCAAGCGACGCTTTCTAGAGGTAGGGTCTTCGTTCTCACTTGTTATAACTGTCAAAAAAATATTCATACCGATTTGGAAAGACCATTATAAATCACACAATTGGGATCTGACATATTCACTTCTGACCCCTAGTGGCGAATGCGAGAAATATTATAAGACTGCATCCCGTGAAATTGTGTATCAAGTTCCATTTTTTGAAGTATGTTTATTAATCCATATTTACATCCAAATTCTCAAGAATGTAATTAATAAAATTTCCAACTCGTTTGCCAAGTAAAACAAGGTTGACCTATTGTCTAGAGAATTGTAGAAATTGTTCTAATACAGATTTAAACATAAGATTCTATACATTTCTTGACGCACGAAAACATTTTGTGTAGATATGAAATAATTTAGAACATTAGAAAAAATTGACTATTCCAAAGCTTTTCAAGAGCTTTGGTAATTAGTGAAGAAAAGTAAACGATTGGAGCTTGCTCTGTACATTTTAAAAAGCATGATTTTATATTATTCGGTAAGTATATGAGTGTGACATAAAGTTTCACCGTTATGATATAATAGTTATATTATTCGTAGCTGCTTATCAATTTATATTATGGAAAAAAGGTAGCATTTGAAATGAAACGCTATACCTACCATATTTGTAAGCAATATTTATCTATTGTCTACAAAATTGTAGCAGTAGTTATAATGAAGACTTAGACATAAGGTTCTAAAATAGAGTGAGTATAGCATTCCTTGTTTCGGTAATACAAACTGATGAACAATAACGAATAATATAACTATAATATCAGAACGGCGAAATTATATGTCAAACTTATATACTCACCGAATAATATAAAATCATGCTTTTAAAATGTACAGAGCAAACTTCAATCGTTTTGCTTCACTTCACTAATTGTCAAGGCTCTTTACATTTTTTGATTTTCAATTCTCAAAAATATTTTATCCATACACAATACGCTCCGTGCATCTTTATTATAACTACTTCTACAATTCTCTAGAAAATAGATGATTCTTGTCCAACTTTACAAACGAGTTGGAAATTCTATTAATTCCATCTTTGAGAATTTGGATGTGAATATGGATCAATGAACACACTTGAACAAATGGAACTTGATACATAATTTGACTCGATGCAGTCTTATAATATTTCACGATAATTTCAATAATTCACGCGCAAATCAAGTCACATACAGAATAATACAAATGAACTCCAATCTGTGGTATATATTATTCAATTTTAAACATCAACAGAAATGCAAGAAATTCAAATTTTTCAATATTATCTTACCCTGTCAATCCGATCGTATTTGTTCCACAATAAAAAGTTGCAGGTGTAGTATGGATTCAAGAAATTTTAAACTTATAACAGTTAAAGTTTACAATTCACAATTATTTGAATTCAAAAATCAATTTGAAAATTATAATATCACAACAATAAAATACCTTGAATGTAAATGATGATGATTTGGGTAAGAAATATTGATAAAATAGTTACCTGTATAGGGAAAAAATACATTAAAATTTCTTATGTTCGCATGCGATTTGAACTCGGAAACTATCGATTCGTAGTCCAACTCTTTACCTCTGAGCCATAGACTCTTCTTAAAATTTATTGCTGTAACTAATTTATATCTCTTTATCTATCTTAGGGCGTTACAGAATCAATGAATCAGTGATGAGCGTAAATATATTTCAAGATATTGACTCAAAACTTCATTGTAAATGAGAACAATACATTTTAGAAACTTTTATCTTACGTTTACTTACATTATTTTGCTAATTTTTCCATGAAATTATTATTTGTAACATCACATTGTGTGCTATTGTATACAACGTTTTGTTATAATAGTTCAATCCATGACAGGCGTTACCTGTCACTTGTGCACGGAGCGAATAGTAGAAACTCTTCGGTATAGCAATCATCTGAGGTGTTTCTTGAAATGTGTTTGCTCAAGTTTTGGCTATTTCTCGTAGGTCAGTAATGATTTTCTCTCTCTTCAAGACTGCAGTTTGTGGGATCCCTATATCGGACTTAATTTTTCTGATTTTATTCCACATTGTTTGCGGTGGGATACTTATTGTGATAGTTTCTAAGAATTTTTCCCATGTTTTTTTTTTACTTTGTAGTATCGTTCTTCTTAGCTGTGCTCGAGTTTTTCAAAGTTTGATTAGATTTGCTTGGTTTCTGTCTTTCCTATATTCGTATAGAGCTCAGTTATTGTTTTTTCTCCGCCGATTTACAGTTAGTATTCTACCATGGTACTATTTTCTTCCTTTGTGAGAGATCTGTCTTTCCTATGCATTTTTGTGCTGATTCTGTTATGCGTTTGATGAAGTTCTCTATTAAGTTGTCTACTTGGCTATTTTCTGGTATTTCTTCTGCTTTTATTGAGATGTTTGTTTTGAAACTCTTCCAGTTAACTTCTTTCAGATTCCATCGTTGTTGTGTGTTGTTTGCGTTTGATGATGTTTGGCAGGAATAGTTTGAAAGTATAGGGAAATTTCCATTATTGAATATATTTGATATTACTTCCCAGTCAAAGTTGTATGTTATTTGATAGTTAGGTCTATCGACTAAACGGATCTTGTACGACTGTATAAATGAGTTGCGGAGCCTCTGTTTAATATAGAGAGATCGTGGCCGTCCATGATATTTTCAGTTATTTTTCCTCTCCAATCTGTGTAGTTTGATTCCCAAAAAGTCATTTATTTCTTCTTCATTTATTTGAGTGCTCGGAAGTAGGTATATATTGCATATAATAGTTTTTCCAGGGCGAGAATTTGAATTGCAACGGCTTCCAGATAAGTATTCAGGTTTATTTCTTCTGCGTATTTGTCTGTTCTGGAAGCGAGTCTCTTGGATGGCTATGTATGTTGGATCATAATCCGCAACCAGCTTCTGTAATTCTGCAATATAGAAGTAGAAACCATTGCAATTCCACTGCAGTATCATTATGTTTGTGATTCTTGGCTTAGACAGGCGGCGGGATTCAGTTCTTCCATCAATTGTTCTTTGAGCCTATTTATTATTCTAGGAAATCTGCTTTTTATTGTAAGTTTAGGGTACAGAGAGTGCATCATATACATAATTTTTGAAACTTTATAAAGTCTCTTGCTATTTGCAGATGGTCTTGGCTCCCGTTGATGCTTTCTATGAAATCTTCCAATTCTTTGTAATTCAGTATGTATTTTCCTCGATTTTTTGTCATCTCTTCTTCCATTGGGTTCAGGAGTTTTTCTACTGGGGTATCTCCTGGGCTGTTGACTCTTGGTTTTTTTGGTATTGGTTTTATTGTGTTGCTTTTGTGAGTCTGACTTTTTGTGTGGAGTGAAATTTGTGAGAGAATTTGTTGTAATGTTGATGGCGTGTCTGGTTCTGTGCTTTGTGATACTTGACGTTTGTTGGATGGTGTTACTACCGCTGTTGATTTGTCACTTGTAGGTATTTCATTTTGCCTGTTGGTAGATACTTAAGGGATTGTCTTCCATTAGAAATATGTCTCCAAACTTTATCAGGGTCGATTCCGGTATTGAGTGCTTTTCATCTGGAGGTATGTATATTTGTCTTCTGAAACTCGGTCTCTTGCATGCCTACTCTCAGAAAGCTGATTTAAGATGGACTTCCATCGTATTGTGCGGTTTTTTCGCACATACATTTGATAGTATTATTCGTTCTGCTGGATTTATTAATCTTTATAGATTCACTTTGGTATTTTCTATTGTTATGATACTGTATTTTTACTTACTTGTACTAAGTACAAGAAAGTATTGTGAAACCGACAAAATTCACCTAACGAGATTTTGATGAAAATATCCGTTTTGAGCATCCCTGAATCCATTTTGACTATTTTTGGCTTGATGTCGGTACGTATGTTCGTGCGTGCGTAATTCGCAAATCTCAAAACTGATTATATGATGTTGAAATTTTGTATTTAAGACTGGTATAGGGTCTAGTTGTGCACCTCGCATTATGGTTCCAATCGTCTGTACCGGAAGTGCACTTTACTTGAAACCTTTTTCGAATTTTTCTAATAAATCCAGAATGATCAACCGTGGGACGTTGAAATTCAGTATTTTAGCTTGATGTTATACCAGAATGGTTATCTGCTATTTTTGTAAGAATCGGCCAGGCCAGAAGTGCCCTTCACTTGAAACTTTTGTTGAATTTTTTGCATAAATATAGAATGATCCGCCATAGCATATTGAAATTTTGAATAAAGAACTTCTATAACATCTTGCATTATGATTGCGATCGGCTAAACCGGAAGTGCACTTTACTTTAAGCCTTTTTTCAATTTTCCGCATAAATTCAGAATGATCAGCCATAGGATACTGGAATTTAGCATTTGAAATTGCTGTGGCATCTAATTGGTCATCTTTTTTTGTAACAATTGGCTGAGCCGGACCGGAAGTGCACTCTAAGCCCGTATGACACGTTCAATTTTTTCGTACAATTTTTATGTCAATGTTTTGTAATCAATTTTTCTGTATTCTTTTATGAACTAAATCATTGAAAGCAAGAAATCCTTTATGCAACGTATCCCAATTTTTTGTTGCATGCGCATGCGTACTTCCTATTTATTTTTTGAGAATCATACCGACAAGCTGTAGCTATCATATATTTAATGTCAAAAATGGGTAATGTGGAGAAAATTGATATCCTGGTTTTAGTTCTCGCAGTTGCAGCTACCAATTTAATTATGAAAAATCTACAAAACATTCTGGAAACATACATTCAGCAATCTTAGATAATTTCTGAACGAATTTATACTAACAATTCTTCATTCAACATTGTTAAAAAACCATCGTTCGCTTCTTTACGTTGTAGCCACTTTCTGCTCCATTTATCTCTTTTCCTGGCACTGATTTTGTTTCATTTTGTTTTAAATGATACGAATGTATTTTTTATCTCTGGCTACCACTGGCAGCGCAATGAGATATAGTGCGCATATAATCTGCGCAGTTAATTGACGGAAACATTGAACAAAATAGGGCGAGTTCTATTATTTCATTGAACGAAAAACTGAGTAAATCATTGAACATTTTAACCTGTTTGCAACAGTCAATTTTTTCAGTCAAAACATTGAAGCAAAAAATGTAGGAAAAAATTGAGCGTGTCATACGGGCTTTATATGACAGACTTTTTGAATTTTCTGCATATATTCTAAACAATCAGTCGTAGAATATTTAAATTTTGTATTAGGCACTTTTATAATATCTAGTTGTACACCTTGCATTATGATTGCTATCGACTAAGCCGGAGAAGCACTTTATTCGAAACATTTTTTGAATTTTCCGTATAAATCCAAAACGATTGAACGTAGATTGTTAGAATTCAGTATTTAGGACGATTATACCATCTAGATGCTCATATCCTATTTTTATTGAAATCCATCGAGCCGGAAGTGCACTTTACTTGACAGTCTTTTGGAATTTTTCGCATAAATTCGAAATGGTCAGGTGTAGAATATTGAAATTTGGTATTTTAGTCTGCTGTAGCATTTGAATGATTGCCTACTATTTTCATAACAATAGACTGAACCGGAATTGCACTTCAGTAGGAATTCATTTGACAGATTCTTAGAATTCCTTGGATAAGTCCAAAACGATTAACTGTGGAACGATGAGATTTTGTATTTGATTATATATATATATATATATATATATATATATATATATATATATATATATATATATATATATATATATATATATATATATATATATATATATATATATATTCAAACACAAAATCACATCGTATTACATATATATCCAATGATGTACAAGCAAGTCATATGATGTTTTTATTATTTCTTCCACTTGCTCCTTGACTTTAACGTATATGCATACTCTATTGTTGGTTATGCGAGCTGCAAATAAAATATTTTCTGGGTCTATAATATTTCCAATGGCAATTATGTAGTCTTTAATTTCTATATTGTGGATAACAAAGAGGATGAATAATTAAGTCATCTCCTTTATTGCAAACATTTCAGTATTTATTATACCTTCATCAGTGCCTGAGAGATAGAAAGCAAAACCAAAAAGCTGCCACATGTCTCTTCTACAATACAAAAACAACTGAGTCTAAGTTGTTGATTGAAAAAGGAGTCAGCGGAAAACGATAGGCAGAAGTGATCCACTTGGCCGAGGTTTTGGAATGAGGGCTCGATTGTGTAAATAAATTGTATGAATTGTTCCCGTTCTTCTCGTTTCTACCGTTTGGCCGTATGAAAGTTGATATCATGTCATGAATATCTCGTAGAGATGAATGGCATAAGTTTTTCGAATGGCCAAATCAAGATATGTACGACCAACATCTTGTAGAAATTTGAATGTTTTCGTGCATATCTTGACTTGGTCATTCGAAAAACTTTCTACGAGATATTCATGATATCAACTTTCATACGGCCAAACGGCAGAAACGAGAAGAACGGGAACAATTGATATAATTTGTTTGCACAATCGAGCCCTCATCCCAAACCCACGGCCAAGTGAATCACTTCTGCCTATCGTTTTCCGCTGACTCTTTTTTCCCTAAATTTCATTTCGTAAACATGGCAGAAGCGAGAAAATTGGAACAGAACATGTTTCTTCATAAAAATTCAAAATTAATTTTTATTATGTTGGCCACACGGTTCAGCTTTAATTTTGGCATTATTATACTCCAAATATACATACTTATTAAAACTCTTGAAGGCAGAAAAAACAAAATGGAACACTCAAATCTACGACTATCTGACGGTCCATTAAGTCATAAAGGTATTACGGGATCTCTGAACAAAGCAAGAGATAACGTATACTGGCCGAACATATGCGCAAAGAAATAATAAATTACGTCAAGAGTTGCAGAACTTTCCAGAAAATACAAAAAGATTAACCCATGGAAATAATACTAAAACAAGAAACACCCGAAAGAACATGCGTAATCTCCGATTTATTTCAAATAAGTGACCAATGGGCCGGTATTTCAGTCCTCGGTTGCCGATGGTTTAAATTTGATTAATTTCAATATTCTTGAAAAATGTCATCACCATCAAATTATGTTGCTATGCATATGTTGATCGGTTGCCAAGTTGTAATGCGTCAGTTGGACGGTTGCTGTGGAAACGACACTTTTACTGCCTTGGCAGTAAAAGTAACACTGTATCAATATAGTCGTACTTTTAAAGTCAATCAACAAAAAAATACTATTATTGTAAATTTGAATACACGCCTGTTGGTATAGATATTAATTTATCTGTATTATTGACAGATACCTTTTTGATGTATACTAAGTTAATATGAATTATTGGAAAAATAAACTGCCTCAGAAAACGAAAGTTTTACTATCTATCAAACGTCTCCAAATCAAGACATCAAAAGTACTACAAAGGGAAATCAGAGAAGTATCCAAAATATCGAAAACTTTAAGCTCAAAATTCAGTAACCGATGTCAAAAAAAAAAATCATCATTTAAATATGTATACTTTTTGAATAATGAATATAATACTTTCAGAAGTGCGCAAAAGTGTCATTCACAAAATATAAATGATTGAAAATAATAATTATCTCGCATATCATTGCATTGCATTAATTTTGATAATCATTAGTGATCCGTATTCGCGGATATCCGAGAAGAAAAAAAGATCTGTATCTGTATCCGCGACTTTTTAGCGGATTCTTGACAGAACTTTTGCATTGAAGAATAAAATTAAGTGAGATATGCAATTTTAGCGGAGAAATACTATAAGCTTTAATTCAAATTACTTTTCATTTTTTAATGGCACATATTTGGCATATTTATATTGCAAATATTAAACATTTGAGCATTTATTATACTAAGCTATTCACCTATCTTTATAGTAAGATAACTTCTAATCTTCTTGATACACTAATAGAAATAATTATCAGAAGTGTTTACATCATTACTATTTTGCTACAGCCGTGCGTGAAGTAGGTACTTTATGCACCGTAAATTACAGAATCTGAATGTCAATTTTGTGCTTCTGGCTCTCTTGATGAGTCTTCATTAATTGTGAAAATATGGAAATTGAATTTCGTAGCATTTTTCTTGAATGCAATACGAGTGTAAGCAAGCATTATGATATTCAGCCAATAATTAGCTAATACTTGGTCTCATGTCACAATGCTCAGCTTTACACTCTTGTTGCTCAAATTACTATCTCAGAAAGTTCAAAAGCAATTAAATGTCATAATTAAAATTAAATAATAGTCAAAAAGAGCAATTTGGTAGCTTTGTCCTTGAAAAGTCTGTTATGATGTGAATCATAAAAAATTCCCGCTGCACTGAAGAACTGTTCGGTCCAAGGTCACACGCAAAATTTAGGTCCGTATCCATATCCGTATTCGCGGATCTTGATACTAATAATCCGTATGAATATCTACGGATTTACATTTTTAACAAGCCGGCACATCTCTAATAATTTTAAAGTTACTAATTTACAGAAACAATTGACCTATGAGTTTTTTTTTCATCTCTTTCTAGAATCAATATGAATTATAGTAGAAATTTCGATAAGCACTTGAATTCCGATTAATAATTGCGATAACGGAAACATAATAGGACAAAGGATGGATTTTTTTGAGGAACATATGGAATAAATAATTTCTTCTTCTTCTCGACCCAAATTTTCTTTTATAATTTTATATTATTCTTTACAACAGATTTATCAATTATTAACTACTCAATACACGGTTCATTGTGTGAGAATTCAATGTGATTTCCTATTTAATAGTATGAACGAATAAGGTGGAGGAAAATTATATTTATGAGCTGTTTCATATTCACTTTCACTTATGATAATTCAAACAATCAATTTCTAGTATCTGTTTTCTAATTGAACATTTTTTTATAACTTACGTGTTTTATAAAATATATTTCTATGTATATACTATTAAATGATAAAACCTAAAGCATTTTTTCAGCATTCAGGTAATTGTTTATATATATTCAGCAAACATTATCCAGTAGCCGGCATTTAATACGGTGAACAAAGCAGGAAAGAAAACTCTGGAAAAGCGATCGATGTTGATAGCTCGATTACGACTCCGTTGAGCAGGTGTAATTGGAGGAACAGGCTTTGGTTGTCCAGTTAGCAGAAGAGCATTTTCTTGCTGAAATAATGAGAAAATATCAACTGAAGTTCATGTTGGCAAGTTGTAGTATAAAACAAAATCCTTAATTTCATCAAGTATTTTGCTTTATTGAATTAATGTTGTTCACTGGAAGTGCTGGTGTTCGAATACATTTCCAAGAACTATATGATTGATATGAAGGTAGGTATAGTTTGTCCACCTTTCATTCGAAAAAATGACTTAAATCCCTTCATAAACACTAATCGCTGCTACTGTTCAGAATTCTTGGTTTCAAGCAAATAGGTATAATGCGTTTCGCAGATTACAAAAAATATGTAGGAAAGATAAAGATTTTCTGAAAACTATTCAGATACAGACAAGGATTATTGGGTTCTACCTTTATAAACACGACAGTAGTTACTCAGTAGAAGATCTACTTCTAATCTTAGCTTAGCAATGCATGCACAATACTGAACTGTGCAACAGGAAATATTTAGTACAGAATATACAGGTTAGTATTAGATTTATTAATGAATATTACAAAAATAATTCACATTATTTTCCAATAAAATAAATATATAATTAATCGGTAGGTTTCCACGACCACCCGTGAGGTAGGTACTACTGTCACCCCATTAACCATTTTTAGTTTTACTGTGCTCGTATCTTAGTCAAATGATTTTAATGCTGCAGCGTGTTCATTCTCAGATTTTAATATGTTATACATATTAATAACAATTTGTTGTTCGTGTTCGTAAAGATGTATACTATACTTCATAGTCACTGTCGCTGTTTTTCTGTTCTTCCTCTTCACAAACACTTGCATCTAACCACGGCCTGAGCATTCTAATTCCGAATGTAGAATAAAAACCACAAAATAAGAAAATAAAGCTAGCATGTATACTGCTGCACTAGATAATCCAAATTGAATTAAAATTTAGAATAGCCTCAACTTAAATACTTAGTTGGGATGGCCAAAATTGTTATTTCTCAGTAACAATATCAATTATAAAAATTCTGCATTATTTTAATCTGATTTAATTTAACGGATTATCTAAGATTAGAACTCTTGACATCAATTAGTGCGATATGAGATAGCATTACTTCAATATACAGATAGAAAAATGAGAATTATACGGTAATACTGTCCTGTAATATCTCTTACTGAGTATCTACGGTCGTGTTTATGAGGGTACAACCCAATAATCCCAATATTAGAAATTAGTTTGTCAGAAACGTCAGAAGCTAAAGATTTTCGCGAAATTCTGGATGCAGTTAGCTTTAGAGAAGCGAAATCAAGAGAATTGTTGTTGTCTTATATGTTTAATCTGTAATTTTTTTCTTCATTAGATCAAAACTGTCATTTGGGCGCGTGTCATAGTTTATTTTTTGTTTGTTATTTTTTGTTGCTAATTAAAAAAGTGTTGCTAATTAAAAAATTGCCACTTTTCCTAACTGATTTCTACATATTCAACCTGATTTTTTCCACCAAATATACAAAAAAGACTTTTCGTAGCACGTGCATCGAAAGTACCCTATTACAGAGCTGACTTCTGCTCCGAAAGTTCTCAATTCCAAACCATGATAACAATTTTCATTAATTCTCAGTTGACAGGGAATTAATGGATATTTTTGTCCACTGGATAAAAATGAAATTCTAGATCGTGGATGCCGTTGGATTTTGTTATTTTATTGATATATGTCAAATTGATAATTGGAAGAAATTTGTATTATAGAATGTGTTCGTTATAGTGTGTGCATTTAATGTGAACGGGACAGCACAGAAAATGTGAAAAATATCAATCAATAAAATAAATAATCTAAGTTATGTTTCATTGTAATAGTTTACTGTAATGTGATTACATTTGCAAAAATCTGTTAGTCTAATCGATAAGATAGTTTCAATGCATTCAAATTTATTTAAAAAGCTTTGTAATGGGGGTACTTCGGGATACCTGTTACAAAAAGTATCGTATGCAACACGGACACTGAACGACTCATTATTGTCTCGGACAAATTTGGCTGCACGAAGCTACGCCTTGAGCTTTGCCCTCGTCTTCATCGAATGCAGCCAAATTTATCCTGGACAAAAATTACAGTCATTCGTTCCTTGTAGCATAATATACTATTTCATTGGTCAAGATGACAGATAATTCACGTTCTGTTATTATCATTATTTATAATTCATGAGAGATTAATACACACAGGTATATTGGATTCATTTAATTCATATATCCTTTTTACTACAGATTAGTTTGTATTCTGTAGCACAATCATTCATTTATTATCAATCGATAAGTCTTTTGACAAATGGAAACAATTGTGACCAGCAAATATTCAGAATTTTTGTCAGTGCTATCTATGTTCATTGGCTGAAATAGAATTTCCTATATTCAGAAACACAATCATTATTTTATTATTGATCGATAAGATTTTCAACAAATAGAAACAGTTGTTACAATCAGTTTTAATATTTTTCAGTCAGTACTACCCATGTTCATAGTTTAAATTAGATAAAAATCGATAAAAATGTATCGATTGTGTTACAGAATAGCTCCAAGTAATCGATAAAAATTTATCAATTGAATTACAGAATAGCCCCACTTAATGAGGATTTACTTTTTGATCTTAATCATGAACTGTCAATATATATCAATCATATGTTAGTGGAACGGCAAAAAATGAGACTGGTATCTATTTCTTAACAACCGACGAAAATACAAGAACTAAATAAAAGATACATTAGAATTTTTAAAAAATCTGACGGGGACATCACGTCACAAACATTACTTGTACATCATTTGATATACTTTTTGCATATATTGATACAATAATTAAACTCAAACTCTCATCGTTCCACGGCTAATCGATTTGGATTTATCAAAAAAATTCTAAAAATATGTGAAATAAAGTGCGCTTTCGGCCTCGTCGGTTGCTACCGAAATAGTAGGTCATCATTCTTATGCCACACAACGTTCTTAAATACTCTGATTTCTAAGATTCTACGACTGACAGATCTCAATTTATGCGCAAATTTAAAAAAAATATATCCAACTGAAGTGCACTCCTGGTTCAGCCTGTTGTTATGAGAATAGTAGGCAATCATTCAGATGCTTCAGCAGACTGAACTACTAAATTTCAATACTCTACAGCCGATCGTTTTGAATTTTCGCGAGAAATTCCAAAAGACTGTCAAGTGAAGTGCACTTCCGGCTTTGGATTTATGCGGAAGATTCAAAAAATATTTCGAGTGAAGTGCATTTCCGGTACAGACGATTGCAATTATAATACGAGGTGCACAACTAGATGTTGTAGAAGTGCTTAATGCAAAATTTCAGTATTCTGCGACTGATTGTTTTGAATTTATGAGGAACATTCAAAAAGTCTGTTATATAAAGTGCATTTTTGGCTCAGTCGATTAGTACAAACATAGAAGATACCATTAGAATGCTACAGCAATCTCAAATACTAAATTTCAGTATCCAGTATTCTAGATTTATGCGGAAAATTTAAAAAAAAGGTTCAAGTAAAGTGCACTTCCCGTACAGATGATTGCAACCATAATACGAGGTACACAACTAGATCCTAGCCTCAAATACAAAATTTCAACATGAATGATGGGTCTCGAGATTTGCGAGCTACGAACGCACACACATACACACATACATACGTACCGACATCAAGCCGAAAATAATCAATATGAATTCGGGGATGCTCAAAACGGATATCTCCATCAAAATCTCGAAATGTAAATTTTGTTGGTTCCACAATACATACATACTTTAATTTTGTGCAACTGAGTGAAAAGGAACTGACACAAAAATTGTTAAATGTAGTAGTCCGAGATCCCACAGTAAACTATCTACGTTCATCTGTTTTTTTATTGAAATATATTTTTTATAGATAAATATTGATAAAGGAATATATCTATCAAGATATCGCCGCAAGTAATTTTTATTAAATTTTAATTAGCTTTTTTTTTGAACAGTTACGTTCATTTATTTTTTAGAAATTATATGATTTATTTGAAAGAGAGATACAAAAAGGACCTAAAAAGTTACGGTTGCCTCCTCTATTTTGGCCGCAACCTCAAGCACCATAGCATAATTTCGCGCACTAGATATATAAATAACTATTATCTCTTTTTCTAATAACATTAATATAATAATAAATATGTGTTCCCACCTTTGCCAATTCAAATATTTTTTCCACTTTTGGTGGTTCTGGAGGCTTGGGCGCATCGGAATCTCCAAGAACAATATTTACTAAGCAATACTCCATCAGTGCCATGAAAACAAAACTGCAAAAATGGAGGAAAATAATTAAAATTAACTGCAAAAATGGAACAAACTTTCACATTTTTTTACTTAATGATTTTTTTGGATTGACACGCCGCAATTGTAGTTGCACTTCAGCAGACATTGCAGCGTACATTTTAAGTTTTTTTTTTGATCAGTTGACTTGTTGCAACTGTTTAGTTAACTAGCAACAAGTCAACTGATCACGATGATCTGAGAATAGCGTTTCTAATATATGATAGAATTCTAATGAAAAAATTTCAAGCATGAAAAAATATTGCAAGAGATTAACTTTAGTAAAGGTAGTGGAGAAAGCTAAAGTTCATCGTAGACTGTAGCGCTGTAAGAAGGAGAATAATGTATGATAAGTGTCTGCTGTAGGGAAACTATTAGTCCGTTTTTATTTTGCAAGTGATCTTAGAAAATATAATTTCTTATATTAAATGATTGTTCAAGCATAGTTAATAATGAAAACAAACGTCAGTCGTTAGCGTCTTGGTAGAGCTGATTGTAGAAACATTCGGAACATGTAAAGAAAACGCCAAGAATAATCATTTCATAAAACTTCCAAATTTGTAGGATTAATGTTTGAATAGCGGAAATTACTAAAATAACCGTCAGCTGCATTGAAATTGGTGGAAAACCTGTCAACTACCCTTATGAACCGGTAATAAAAAGAGAGGTCATACAGAGTTATTTGATAAATTATGAAACTCATACAGCGTACTTATCGCATTATAAAAATGATAAAAATAATAGTCAAGTGGGACTCTAGTGAGGGTTAGACCGTCGGGCACACCCCAACTCGGCACATTTAATCTCCCAATGCAGTGGCGTAGCGTGACGGTGGCGGGGCGGCCCGCTCCGAGCGGCACATTTAGGAGGCGGCAAAATTTCACAATGAATAATAATAATATCCTGTAAATATTTCAACCATATTTTCAAAATAGATTCTAAAATCAGCAAGAACTTCCAAGAAACGAAAACAGGTCATAAATTATTCTACAATAAAAATATAAATATAAACAGTATCGTTCTATTTCTAATTGGAAGTCGATTTGCGTTTTTTATTCAACTCGCTTATTACTTGATCTTGTCGATCGACAAGGTATACCTTTTATATCAAGTGGTATACGTTTAATATGTGTAAGAGTTTTTGTAACGAACGTGATTATTATATTATACAATATATATAACTTTCCATTTGTAACCTGTGCAATACACCATAATGTGACTGTTTTTGCAAGAAAATTCTTCAGAATTACTGTATATTAAGGTCTTAAATTGGAATACTCAAATAAGAGGGCGGCAAAATTTTCTTCCGCCCCGAGCGGCTGATACCCACGCTACGCCACTGTCCCAATGGGACATCAATCAAGGGTTGGTGGTAATCCTTATGACCAACTCCGCACATCTTAAACTTGTGCTTGCACCCACCACTATCATCAGCTCAGCTTAACACTTAAGAAAAATATAAATTAAAATGTTTTGTTTGGTTGCTATCTATTATCAATCTAACAGTTCAATGAACAATATCGAAGATGTCAATTTGCGAGATAACTAGCCAACATGATGAAACACTACCGATTGTAGAGCAACATAAATTCAGTGAATTAAATCGAAAATTTTATTTGAGAAAGTGAAGTGTCGATGTGTCAATCGAAAGTGCAAAGCATTTTTCCATAGTAAGGGCGAGTTCAGTAAACAAGAATTAACGACAAAAAGATTAATCCACGATCACGCTGAGATTACCGAAAATATCATATATCATATAAAAGAAGCTCCAAAATTAATTTTATTTTATTTGAAAACATTAGAATGCCCAGTTTTCTTCTTGTTCAGGTACCTGATTCATTTTATTATCATCAAAGACTACCTGCAAGTGTGCCGCGTTGGATATCGCTGCAGGTACCTGAAACATTCGTATGTGCCGAGTTGGGGAGTCATAAACAGAGACTACCTGTAAATGTGCCGAGTTGGGAATCGCCGAGACCGTCAGCTAGGGGATTATAGGTGTCAAGCGCGCATGGATTTTCAGCGACGAATAATTTGATTAACTGGCTAACTGACGATCTTTCCCCTATCATATCGTTAACTGATGATTAGTTTGACTAAGCTCAATGTTAAATCTAATAAGTATGAAAATTTGAGCGATTATAAAATCAATTTAACCAATATTTCACTGTTTTATTTATTTTTTTTTTTCTCTTTATGATTATATTTACTTTATATTCAAATAAAAGTATAAAAATTTAAATAAAATCAGAGAATAATTTTTTTTATTTCTCTTCTCTTGAGTCGGTGGTCGTGTCAGACTCATGATCATCTCTCGCCTTCGAAAGGACAATCCATGAATGTATCTAATTTGATGAAATCCTCATGTTTAGCAAAAAATATGTTATAATATACTTTATCAACAAGTCGAGAATAAAGAAATTATTGCATACCTTGTTACTGATGTAGTTTGTATTTGGCAACGCAAAAAATGAACGATAACACTGAGAATGATACTTTGCAACATCATTTTTTTTTTTTGGCTGTTTAGCATCACATGTATAATCTATTGTCTCTCCAAGTCACTAAAATTTAATATAATTCTCCTAAACTATTTGTAGAAATTGATATCTATGTTTCACTTTGCTTAAAACGAAATACACAAAATGGTTCTGTTTCTTTTGACATTTTTAACGCTTACAAAATAGGCAAAATAGCCAGAGATTCAACTTTAAAATGACTTCAATATTCACGCACTATTAAGAATATTATATCAATGATAGGAGACAGATAATCAGTTAGCTATAAAGATCATCCGTAGGTTATTATTGGTACTTATACATAAGAATTTCATTAAATTAGAATTAGCAGTGGGATATTAGTTAAATTGATTTTATAATATCTCAAATTTCCATATTCACCAGTTTCAGCGCTAAGCTTATTGAAACAAATCGTCAGCCAACAGCCAACGATATAATAAGGGAAAGATCGTCAGTTAGTTATAGTTAGAGAGAAAAAAGTTTGAAACAGTGAAATATTGGTTAAATTGATTTTATAATCGCTCAAATTTTCATATTTATTAGTATTAACACTAAGCTTAGTGAAACTAATCGTCAGCTAACGATACAATGAGGGAAAGATCGTCAGTTAGTCAGCTAATTTAATTATTCGACGCTGAAAATCCATGCACGCTTGACACCTATAATCCTCTAGCTGACGGTTCAACCCTCCACTAGAAACCAACTTGACTATTATTTTATCATTTTTATAATGAGATAAATACGCTGTATAAGTTTCATAATTTACTTATCAAATAACTCTATACAACCTCATTTTTTATTACCGGTTCATAAGGGTAGCTGACAGGTTTTCCACCAATTTCAATGCAGCTGACGATTATTTTAGTAATGTCCGCTATTCATACATAAATCCTACAAAAATTGAAGTTTTATGAAATGACTTTTCTCCGCGTTTTTTTGTTACATGTTCCGAATGCTCCTACAATTAGCTCCACCACTACTGTTGCAGTTGACACTCAGATTATCAGATGACTGTTAGTAAACAATCATTAAAAGTATAAATCGGATTTTCTGAAATGACTTTTCCATTTGCAACGCTGCCTACCGGACTATATGACTACAGATTATCAACTCAAAATAATCTTCTTCGCTGTGAAATCCCAATAAAAGTAAAAAAAATTGAACGTCATACATACATTGTACAACATGACATAAAACCATCCACAGCCTTCAAGTAGGAAACAGGCGGCAGAGAAGCTTGAGATTTTGCGTGTTGCGTCGAAAGTGTCAACAGAGATGTTACTCCAAGCGTTACTCGGGCTGGTGCTGCCTCCGGTTTAATCCAAAAAGACACCCACTTGAAATTAATAGAAACACAGTAATCAGATTCATCACTGGCAGATACAATTATAGTTCATTAATAAAC
This sequence comes from Dromius quadrimaculatus, assembly GCA_963989225.1. Lineage (NCBI taxonomy): Eukaryota > Metazoa > Arthropoda > Insecta > Coleoptera > Carabidae > Dromius > Dromius quadrimaculatus. Next base: position 26,576,523 of record OZ022324.1, read on the forward strand.
AAGTGTAAAAAGTTATTCCTCATGACACGAACCGGCATGGTTGAAAATACAAGCGAAGCGAATATTCCTCGGAATATTCTTGATAACACTGCAAGTGCATAGAGATTTTTTGCAGGTGTCTTATAATATTATATCTTCGATCGTACTAATGCCTGTAAGAAATAGTCTATTTTTCAAGAATATTTTTTCTTTTGTGATTGTCACTTTGATGGTCATTATGGTGAATAAATGTTATATTCAAAATTACATTTTATGTTTTTGGAGGCTTGAAATTGAATATTGTATTGAAAAAATTTTCCACTGAAAATTATGTAAAAACTATCCCTTTATAAACGATTGTAGATAGATTATCTGAATAATGCTTTTAAGGATTAAGATTGTTAAAATAAATTTTAAAAACATCAGGATAGATACATCAATAATAACACAACTAAGTAAGAAATAAATATCTATTTTGAAAAATCAAACATGCAATTTTCTTATGTTGATTGAAGGTTTGAAAAAAATTTGTACATACCGACATAATAACAATAAGACATGTAGGAACGTAAGTGTGAAATAAATAATATCCAAGGCGTCGTTTGAGCACAAATACTACTTCAAGACAAGTAAAATTCCCTACAAAAGACACATTTTGTTAAAATACGTACCTATATATATTAATAATAAATGCTGTAACTGCATATTTTATGAAAAGTCTCAACGAGATTTTGAAAAATCAGTGGAATGTGAAAAATTATCAATTCATTCACAGATCACTTAACATTCAAGTACAGATATCGTGTACTACCAACGAGAATTTTTGAATTAATCTGCAAGTAGATAAAAATTAAATACTAACCAGTAGAGTAAACTTGAGTACAATCAGCAGTATAGTTTTTTACTAAAGCAAGTTGAGGTAATTCAATGTTTTCGTCAACTACCAGCGGTACATCCGGATCCCATTGGAAAATCATATCATCAGTGGTATGCGAAACTAAAGAATATAATAAAATTTACTTATAGTAGCTTCAATCTCCATTTTGTGTGTTTAAACTAAGATGCTATAATATATACTACATACGTAACATTAAAAATTGCGTGTGATTGCGAAGATAAGTTTTACTAATAGATTACATATGAATATTTTTGTAAAAAATAATGACATTTGTACATCAATATGAGTAAGCAAAATGTTGCATTGGATTAGTTTATCATGACAACGTATACAGAATATTTCGCGCATTGATTTTATCTTGACAACATGCACAAAGTATTTAGTGCACGTTAGCATGATAAACAACTCCACTGATTTTTGTATTTTAATATGATTTTGACATTTTTGTTATAGTTTTTTGACGTCTGTAGAATAAATGTCGTGCGCGAAGTTTCTTTGGTACTTTCTAATGATTTGTGTCTCAGCTGAAACTTTCATTAAGCACCAAAATGTAATTTCGCGCTAGTTACAAGAATAACTATTTAAGATACAAATACAAACTATTACTATTTAATGCACAAGCGGCTTGATAAAAAATACGAGGGAAGCGAATGTTTTTGGAAGCTCCATGAGTGCATTAGAGACTTTTTGCACGTGTGTCTTACATTGTTTTATCTTTGGTCGTCCTCAGTTTCGTAAAACAGTAAATTATATTTTCTTCTTTTTTTTTTTTATTTTATTCTTCCTTTTGTAAATGTCACTTTGACGGCTACTATTGGAACTAATGAAACGATATTATAAATTTAACTATTTTCGTTAAATTCATCATTAATGTACTTGAAAATTTTAATTAAAATATCAAAATCAAAGTGCCCAAAAGTGATTTTAGTAACATAGTATTGTTCCAAAATATTCCCCAGATGATTTAAATACTAATATTTGAAAAAAAACTGATGGACTCTTCTACTGCAATAGTGCATTAAAAGTAGGCAACTTACGACTTTCCATTTGTAGTTTACACTCTTGTGTGTCGTGAGGATAAATTAAGAAATTCATTGCACAGGACAACGTTAAGGTCAATCTAAAAATATAAAAAGCGGTGAAATCCAATTAAGAATCAATTGCACCAATAATACTTAAATTTTGAATGTTATTTTAAATTGGCACGAATTCCAAACCAAAATTCAAATAGCGATAAACTTTGCTCGACATCTCTATCCATTCACACATTACCCACATTCATACAAACCCGTTTATTTTTCCTATACGGAAACTTTATTACATGCATAAATGATGCCCATAATTAATAATTTTGTCAAAATTCTATTCAATTTTATTATCTTTTGATGCAGAACTGAAAATATATGGAAATGAATCCAAATTTAAAACTAAATATGGGCAAAGAGTGCAGAGTTCAAAATAGTACAAAATTAATAATATTTCAGGAAAAAAGAAAACCAGTACCAGATCAAAAGGAGAAGATAGTAGATAGTAGATAACTAATAATAATTGAAAATAAGATATTTTGAAAATATATGTTATCATTCGATAGTAATTTGAACTTTCATCTTATGCTACATCTGACCGATAAAATATAAGTTGTATTGGTGCAAATTCTGTTATTTTTACATACTTCACCATATACAATATTGTTTTATCTTTATACAGCCACATATAATGATTTGGAATAGTCATAGTTTGGAAGGTAACAGATTTTGCGTTTTTGAAAAATGAATCAGGCCTCCACATATTTTTTAACCAATCTACTTCAAGCAATCTAGAAAAAATGAAGAATTTGAATACAATCTATACATTTTTCACAATTAAATAAATAATAAATTGTTTTTAGTTTTTAATTCTGTATATTTATTTGAAACTTTGTCACCAAGGATCTTCATCAGAAAAAAAAAACAATTTATTATGAATTTGAATTTACATATTTCAATCATGATAAATATTTCAATTTACCTGTACTCTGAAGTCATGTTTTCTGGTAATCTTAATCTATAATCTTTCCAAGTTTGAGCAAAAAATATATCAGCAGCGTAAGTCTAAATCAAAAGAAAATATTGTAATATTATTCAAATACATACCAAGTAGATTTACCATAGAATTTTCGTCTATGGAATCCAAACCCATGACAGTCACATGAAAGTGAACTATTGTTGGTTTTCCTTCTCTTTTGGGAGGTCGCATTTTATCGTAATTTTTTGGATCTTCCGGAAGCAAATCCGCAAAAGTTAAACTTGTTCTAAAATTTTAGAAAGAATTAAGTTCTTCACTTGATAACTTTCAAGGTACCTTAAGACTAGATGATTATCTACAACTATTCCAATAACATCAATATTTACAAACTAGTTGATGATTGAAATCTTGACAATAATGTGAAAAATCTGTGTAGTATGAAATTATTTTGAATCAATTTCTTAAAAACCAGTTCTAAATAAAAATAATTCTTAAATTGAATATGATACATGAACAGGAAGAGTAGTAAAGTGATAAACATTCAAATATAACAGAATCAATCAACAAGAATATCAATTTTTGACTTACTTGACACAGAGAATTCAAATAAATATATTACATAAAATAATACATCTTAAAATAATGTTTAGGTTAATTATTTTTATCTCAGGAATTTGTACTTTTCAATCCTTGAATTATTTTGTGCATAGCTTGAGAATATTTTGTACTATGAAAAACCGACGCGCCATCTGAAGATTATCCTCCAAGAAAGAACAATACTTCTCAGATGATGCGTAAGTGCACTAAACAATAAAGGATTTGAAAGCAAAATTTTGCAGTATAGAATTGATAGAATTTTAGATTACTATATTCTCATCTACATGAAGAAACCCAGAGAATTTTAATTCCATCTTCGGCATTGTATATGTGGAAAGATGAGTTTCCGGTGCTTACTGTAAATATTGAGTAAAAATCAACGTGGAAGAGAAAATAAGAAGGTTCAATTTCGTTCCACAATTTGGGAAAATATACAGGCTCATTCAATCCATCAGTTATTCATCGGATGTTAATAGAATGAATATCAAATAGATGAACGAATTTGCTCAATAATACAGAAGTTAATTTTTGTGTGTTTTGGGATAGGTTTATAAGACTTTTAAGATAAATGTTTAGTGATTATTGTTTCATGTACAGTGTTTAAGAATTAGAATTATGGCTGATGTTTACATGAATTTAAATATTTAAGGTTTGACATGTACCAAAATAAGTTGTAAAAATTCCAATACGGACATCAAAATATTATCATAAGTATGATGTCTTTACTTGAGATAACCAGACGTCCCACTTTTGACGTCCAGTCCCGATTTTTAACAAATTGTTCCGCGGCCTGCGGCATGTTGAAAAGCTTCGAGAATTGAGAAGATTAAGTATTTTCTCAAGGTGATTGTTAATTTACTATTTTGAAGCTGTAAGCTTCTACATTTCGTCAATAGCTTGCCTTTGGTCAGTTTCTAAAATCGTTGCATAGGTGATGAACGAGAGACTGTGCAAGTGAGTCTTATCAGCAAGCGAAGACTATTGTTGTAACTCTGTGTAAATCTATAAGTATTATAAATTCATAAATCTGAAAATTATTAACAAAATTGCTATGAACTTGTCATGCTTATGAACAAATTAATATTAGTTGACCAAAGTCGATGCGTTTTTTATAATGCTTTTATTAGCTTCACCTGTAACTACGTAATGGAATATTTAAAATTGAATCTCATCCACTTATAAACCTCAGATTAAATCAAAATTTTGCATACTTTTCAGGGATCAAGGACAATACAAAAATTTATAAAGAATGTCTCATTATTCTGACAAGAATAATCAGAAATGAAGATTCGCTTCCGGAGAAAAACCCTGAGAAACGGCTACCACATTCACCACATTTATGAACCAAAAAAATAAAAAATAAATTATAGTTCAAAAAAATTATTTTCAATATAAAAATGAAGTAATTGACGAGAAAATTAATGTTATTGTGAAAAAAGCGTGGAGTGCTTTGTATCATATTTTCATACCAGCTCTACATCCAAAAATCGTACCAATAAAATATTTAGAACAACTGATATCTGATATCGAGCACCTCACGCTTTTTCCACAATAACATTGATTTTCTCGTCAATTACTTAATTTTTATATTGAAAACTATTTTTAACTCTTTAGTCTAGTTCACCAATAAAGCGTGTTTTTTAGTTTTCTTGAACTATAATTTATTATCAGTTTCGTATGAATTTATAGATCTGTAATGGCCAGTTGCACCGCTGACTCTTAAATTTCAAGTGTCGCTTAATTGAACAATATCGTATCAAAACTCTAAAGTCAAATGTGACATAAACGTTGTTGTCATTATTCCGATCTCATATTTTTTGTTTAAGTGATACTTAAAATTTAAGCTATAGCGGTGCAACTGGCCATTATACTGATGGATTTACGCAAAAAGTAACATAAAATTATCAAATAAAATAAACTACCGCCATATATTGAAGTCCGATTGTACAGTCTAAGCTTAATTAAAGTTTCGTTTGACCGCGCTTATTTACTATGGTTAAAATTGCTGAAATAATTGTAACCATAGGAAATAAACCTAAAACTGTAAATGAGACTGTACAACCATAGTTCAGTCAATTTAGGTTTTATCTACCGAATAATTGGTACTGGATTTTTTATTACGGGAATATCTTCGTTTTGGCATGTACGATGAGTGTGTAAAAATCATGTTGTCAAATCATGGTTGAGGTTTGTGTCCTAGAACATCTCGTGTCTCGAAGTCCCGGAACTTTTTGTAATTTAGTTGTCTCGGATCCCGAGACTTTCGGATCGATACTCAAGACACGATTGTTGAAATTATTCTGTGATAATTTTATATTCAAAAAGTTATAATGAACTTGATTAATTTCCTGCACTGTGTTATTGAAAGCGCCATCCATTAGCTTAACGAATAATCACTTGATACTCTATTATTTCCATGTTAGTACACAATAAATGCGCTCACCGCCATATTGTTATTTTAAAGTCAAATGGAACGGGCAATCAATTATTATTGTGAGGACTCGATTTTGTGTCTAATAAATGCTGATCTTTACTAGAATTTATTTTTTCATATATAAATTATGCCAAAAATGAACTCGATTCTAATTTTATTCTGAACAGTCTCAAAGTCCGGGGGCATCCCGAGACAATGATCTTTGGTTGTCTCGTGTCCCGGGATATTGAAATTATCGAGACTTCTCAAACCCTAATCATGATGCTTCAGAAAATATCGAAGGCCAAAGATCAAAAACCCCGTGTTTAACCATTTTTTTTTACACCGTCTCCCTTACATTAATTTTAGCAAGTCTTCTTCGAAATCTTAAAAACTTGTAATAGCTAATCTTGAGTTTGACGTTTACAGGCTGCAAATATAAAGTTCAATCTAGCGACAGGATAAAAAGCTAATATTTTACATTATTTGCGCTTTTACATTATTTATATAATCCAAGCATTTTTTACGCTGTAAACGTAAAACGCAAATTTTTACGCCTAAATGTCGGTCTCTGTCTATCTGTAAAAATTGATTGAAATAATTTTTACTTGAATTTGTAAAAATAGAGTCAGCTCATTAAAATGTTTGAGATTGAATGTCTATAATCAAATACAATAATTTTGCAGCTTATCTGCTACATTTAAATTTTAATATAATCCCTGACAAAGCTGAAATGATTGACAGATATTTGAAGTTAAAATTGCCGCCAATTCGTGATACTTTTTTCTATCTAGTGACTTTAATGGAGACTCATCTATATAAATAAAAATTGTAGGGTCCTCACCAAGAATTAATACCGCCACCGAACCCGCTCTTTTTTTTACCGTAAATAAAAACTGGCTATCTGATAAATCTCCATTAAGTAGAGTTTGAAAATGATATTAAGTGTGAAGTATAATAATTCAACAAATTCTTGCAAAAAGATTTATTCACTTATGATATTTCAAACAACGATATCAATTTACTAAAAAAATACTCAAATGAGGAATAAGCGAGAGAATAAAAAATTTTCGAAGACTAATAATAGTATTTATATTTATTATATTTGTAAATTTTGTTGCTCCAGAACAATTTTTTCAACAAGACAACCACTTCCTCCCCACTCAAGGCAGTCTTGTCACACATCACCAATTTCAAAATCTTGACATCTTTTTAATCCTTATCAAGAATATTATTATATTACAATTTTTAATACGCAATTATAAAAACGCGAATTGACATCTTAATGAAAAGTTTCAATAAACGTCAAAGTATTTAAAAAATGTTCAATGCTTAAGAATTATTATTGATAGTAATAAACTCGCTTAATTCTTTAAAACTAATCACTCATTCTTAATTTTCACATAAATGTACTCATAAGAAAAGAAAAACAACTTTAGTTAATCATGAAACATGAATCATTAAAGTTCTTTTAAACCCACTTTTACTAAATGATTATTCATACTTTTACTTCATGTAGTATACTGTGAGAAAATCTTAATTCAAAAAGGCGCTGCAACTCGAAAAAGTTTAAGAGCCACTATCCTACACTATATTCTCGAAATAATAAAAATCCTTTCTAACACTTAAAAAAAAATGAAGAACTTACTGATGGTCGGAACAAAATACACAGCGGAACAAGAAGAAATATACACCAACACCAAAAACAAGAAATTTGCATAAACTTCTCATCTTGAAGTAGTTAATCTGACAGAAAATATGAATTACAACTCTTTTTTTAAATTTTCAGTAATAAAATATCACCTTTTGAACAACATGAAATGCGGTTACTGAATTTGCAAGAATGAACACTTTGCGCGCCTATCCGATATTTGGCGCGAGCATCACTGCTGGAGACGTCACCATTTATTCTTCTTATGCGATGGCGTCTTCTCATTACCTCTCCACATCGACTCTTTACCGCGCATTATCTTAGCGCCACTTCAGTCTTCAGTTTTCAATGAGCTTCAACATTCCGACTTTAATTTGCCACTCAAATGACCTAGTTTGCTTCTCTACTGCCCTTTATATTCAAGAAATTGTGAATACGTATTTTTGATGAGTACAGCATAGGTACTAAGATAATAAATACACAGTACAGTAACTACATGAATTATAATCTATTCCAATTAAGAACGGTCCTAGGGCTCTTATGGGACTACGAACAAAAACTTGTTCCGAGACATTTCCTCTCAAACCGGAAGTTGCATCGGAATAATATATCGCGATTTTCCATTATCCCTATATAGGAAACATGAGGTTGAAAGGATGTCCGCAATTGTTTCTAAGATCATTTGACGCTAAGGTGTTACAGAATTACAGACAGATGAACGGACGGATGAACGGACAAAGGGATTAACATATTTTCGTATGGCCGGCCCATAAACTTTGGTGCTTTCAGAAATTTATCCTCGTTTTTGGCGAAACTTTTCAATTCACTATATGATGGACAGTAAAACTCGGAAAATATTGATTCTTTTAGTTAATCGTGATCCAAATATCTTATTGATATGTACTTATTATTCATAATCCGTGAGACAGGGCATACATTTTTCGTTGATTACCGCTCACTTGCAACTTTGTGAGTGGCTTCATTGTGATGAGTTCGACAACTTTTTTCATTTGTCAAAATTCTAGATTTGGGGGCGTTTTTCAGCTGTTTTTTATCGATAAGACGATAATGATCGAAAGCATATCATACTGATATTATCATTATAATTGGATACCACATAAAAATTATCGGTCTGAAATGCACAGTCATTTTTAAATTAATGATCCAGAATCTGTATCAACGTCAAAAAAAAATGGCAATTCTTCTTGTGCTTCAACAAAATTTCAACCAAATAAGGCGAGAGTGAAAATTTGCTACAGTTTATTTGTCCATAATTTTATTGTAAACTTTAGTACTAATGGGATAATGTATTTTTTGTTTTCTGTTGGTTACATAGACGGAGATAACATATTCGTATTGGGATCACTAGCAACAAGTTCTCCGAAAATTTCTAAAACAGAGTTGCCGAACTAGACAAAGAATATACTGTCACAACTTTTATTGTGATTAATTTATTATTACAGGTTACAATGCAAATATTTATCTGACAAACTCACAGAACTACAAAATCGCTCACAGTTACTCTTTCTGAATGATTACTCTCTCGCTAGCTCACGCGCTTTATGTACCCTACTCCAACAATGAGCCAACATTCAAATGTCTAACAGTAGAATAACAAGAAACTAGGATTTAATTTCAAATGTCCAACAACCGAACATCTAGCAATCATAGACTAGCATTCTCATGTGTGACAATTGAACACAGACTAGATTGTTGGTCGATCCATGCTAACCAGGATTACAATTGAAATAAATTGATAAATAAATAACGGATTCAAATAATCAATAATGTGAACTAATGACCTCAAATATTTCACATTTGTGACACTGCTCCACCCTCATGATTCGTCGTCCTCGGCGAAGTCAAACTTTCGTCCTTGGTACGGTCACAACCTGTTCCCATGAACGACTTTCGGCTTATCGTTTCTGCCCATATGTATCCGGAATACAACGTCGTCAAAGCATTTATTGACTTCTCTACAATTTGGGTCATTTTCCTCTCCTTCTTCTGGGGTTGTAGAACCACACCAATTTGCCTTGCTGAAACCGTTGGCTTGCAGATCATATCGGACCTTCATTCTGTTGCTGGCAGCTTGTATGTTCTCCTGAACGCTTCACAAGTTGTTCTGAAGATGGCTGGCCCATTCCAGCAACTGTTGCTCATTGTTTTCAGGTGAATGTTCAACAACCATATCTACCGGTAACCGCAGCTCTTGACCCATCCTCGACTTGGCTAGAGAGTACTGGCTACTGGGTGAATTCACTGACTGCTGACATGTACGTTAGTGGGCACATGTGAATCTTCTTACCCCAGTCCCCTTGGTGTTCGTTGACGAATTTTAATAATAAATCCAGAATTTTTTTGTTGATACGTTCTACCATGCCATTAGATTGTGGATGTAGCGCCGTATATCGCCTTGCTAATGCTCAAAATCTTCATCGGGCATTTGAAAACTTCGGACTCAAAACTTCTGCTCTAATCGGAGTTTAGCTCCAATGACGGCCCGAATCTTGAAATCACGTTCTCAATAAGGGCTTCTGCAACTGTTTCAGCTTCTTGATTTCTTACTAGTATTACTTCCGGCCACTTGGTGAAATAATCCATAGCAACCAAGTACTTGTTTCTCCGTTCAGTAATAGGCAAAAGTCCGAGTATGTTCACGGCAATCTTTTCTCCTCTTAGCGCGCTGCCGAGTGCTAGACCCCTTTCTTGAGCTATAGCGTTCACAAGTCTTGCAATATTGTTCTACGTCTTCTCGACAGCATAGTAGAAACGTTCGCGGACTTTATCGAGTGTCTTCTTGATGCCGAAATGTCCACCGCGGTTACCGTCATGCAATTTCTCCAGATTTCGCTCTTTCAAATTTTTTGGCACTATCAGTTTTTCTTTTGTCGTCTTTCCATCGGAATTCTCCCATAATCGATAGAGTTAGTCATTCCTGACTCTCATGAAATTCCATTGTGCCAAATAGGCCTTGGTGATCGGATCCATAGCTGACATTCTCTGGATCCATAGCTGATGTTTTCTCCAACATCGATTTTATGCTGAACTAGATGTGTGAGCCCAGAATCACTTAAATCCTTGGCAAAGATATTCTGATATTCTAGTAGCAAATCGCGTAATTTCTTTTCTGTTCTTCTGTCAAGTTAGCGCTGCTTCTGTTCAATAAATCCTGAGTTGTGTGGCTTAGTTGCCTTGAAAATGGATCCTTCCATCTTGCAAATCAATGTGATGGCTTCTAATCTACCTAACGGTGTACTATTTTTCAATTCAAACTGGACAATCGGATATCGCCATTCAAATCCAAGACAAAACCAAGATCTTGAAGAAACTCGACCCCCAGTCATCCACGATTGCGCCAATGAATGCTTGATGTTTCTTCTTCAAATTGCCAATGGTGAATTCAAGCTCCTCTACATTGAGTACTGGTATTCTTTCTCCATCTGCTGTTCTGAATAAAATCCGCTTGTTCTGGGCACGTTTTCTTGGAGTTTGTCTTATTTTTGAAAATCTTCTGGGTGGACAATGGTGACCTTCGCCCCGGTATTCAGCAGCATCTTACATGATACATTCCTCACGAAATCTTCTACAGCTGGACTACTTTCTATTTTATGTACCTGGAAATTGATGATCTTGAGGCTCTCGATGAGAGATACAGCCAAGACTGGCTAAATATAGTTCTCCGACGACGTGCACGCTTGGCACGACAGTCTGCGCGAGGATTGCCCTTCTTGTCATACTTCCAACATATCATTCTTCTTTTCTGTCCAGGTGAGATCAGTACAAATCGATAAGAAGATTGCTGTCGTTGGCGACTTATATAAGTCGTAATCCTTTTCCACTCGGACTCTTCCTCATCGCGCTCAAACCACCTCACTCTCTTTGCCAGTCTTGACAACTCGCCCAATCTCATCGTTGCTGATACCATCTAGGAATTATCTTACTGCTATATATTCCTGTATTGAGCCAAGACAATTTGCAAAAGCTTTCCTGGCCAGACTCTACACGGCATATGCAAATTTCGTAGCTGTTCGTGCAGCAGTTCTTTCATGTGCTCCTCCCCGAAGCGCAGCTTTAATCCAGCTTCCCATAATCGAGCTGTTCTTATTCATTCAGACCTGAGAAGACTGTCAAAGCTGTATCACGAAGCATTCCAGCAAGCACAATTGCTCTTTGCTCTCTGCTCCAGCCATTATACTTTGAAATTAGCTCAAATTGTGCAAAATAATCATTCCAGGATGTCTTTCTATCATACGGCATCGGTTTCAGGGTGAAATTGGATGTAACTTCCCTTGAGTAGATGCTGGAACACTTTCTATCCGTAGGGCTGCCCCATCACTATTGAGATTGAGACTTTGCAGTTCTTCGCTTCCATATTTTTTTCAACCTGCTCGATTTGATGCTTTACTTCAGTAAGTTCTTCATCAAATTTATCTTCAATCTCCTGGATTTTTCCTGTCATCATTTCATTCTGTTCCGAAATCTTCTTCAACTCTGTAGCCATTTCTTCTGTTGATTCCTTCACTAATTTTATCTCTTAACTACTTTACCTTTCACTACTTGCATCTCTTCAGCTACTGCGCCTTTCACTGCCTCCAACTCTTCAGTCATCGCGACTTTCAGCTCAGTAGAAATACTTTCTGTAGATTCGGTTATCTTCTTCTCCATGAATGCCGCCGACGTCTTCATGAATTCCATCATCATCTTCAGCTAATCCAGCATTTCGCTGGTGGCCATGCTTCTTGTCTTGGGCATTTACAACAGTCCCAATACAATTTTAAAGACTTCACAATACTGCAACCTAATCCACTATTCGTCGCTAGGACTTAAAATTATTTTCACTAAATTTCCCAGAAACCTACTTCTGACACCAATTTGTCACAAATTTTTTTGTGATTAATTCATTATTACAAGTTATAAAGCAAATGTTTATTTTACAAACTCACAGAACTACAAAACCGCACACAGTTACTCTTTCTGAATGATTACTCACTCGATTACTCTTTCTGAATGATTACTCTCTCGCTAGCTCAGGCGTTTTATATATCCTACTCCAAAAATGGGTCAAGATTCGAATGTCTGACAGTTGAATAACAATGAACTAGCATTCAAATGTTCGACAATTGAACATCTAGTAACCATGGACTAGCATTCACATGTCTGACAATTGAACACCGACTAGATTGTTTGTCAATGCTAACTATGATTACAATTAAAATGAACTAATAAATAAATCATGGATTCAAATAATCAATAATGTGAACTAATGGCTTAAAATATTCCACATTTGTGACAATACTTTTTCTGCGCAAAGTGAGTACTTTACGCATCGCAGATGATGTGTAAAGTAAGTATTTCTTGCATTTCATCTTAATCACAATTTAAACGCATAGCAGTTGAATTCCTGTGAAAATATGCTTGTTATAACTCTCACTGATCCATAAGTTCGGATATTTGTTGAATTTAAATGTCAACTTACGCTCTAGACTTCCTTGTGTGCTCAATATCTGCTAAAATATGGAAATTGAGGACTGTAGAAAAACTCTTGCATGCAATACGAGTGTGAACAAGCATTATGATATTCAGCCGACAATTTAGTGATGTGATTGAAAGTTTGTCTCCAGAAAAGCATTTTGATGACTTTGATTACTTGATTGAAAATATTAGGTTCAATATGTAGACATTGGTGAAGAAAAATGCAAGTTTTCTAATAAGCAACACTTTTCTTATTAGCAACAAAGAATAACAAACAAAAAACGCACTATGACACGCGCCCAAATGACTGCTTTGACCTAATTGAGAAAAAATTACATGTTATACATATAAAAATACAAAAATTCTCTCGATTTCGCCGGAAACAAATGTAAAGTCGCTTTAGCTGCATCCAGAATTTCGCGAGAATCTTTAGCTTCTGACGCTTCTGACAAATTCATTTTTAATATTGTTTATTTGTTACTATGCTTTTATTAAGCAATTGTCAAATCCGTTACTACGTTTTTGTAAGAACACAGCCTTAATTAGTATTTCTATAGAAAATTATTTCTATTCTCAAGTTTTCCCATCAAGTATACAAAAAAATAGCATGCTCAACACGCAAGAAAAGCGATTTTACTTTGCTCGTGTAAATTCAATTCACTCTCACGTTAATTGAAATATTCACTCTCGCTAGTGAATTCTCACTTTTCTCTACAATATACACTTTGTAGACGACATTATGAACGTTGATAGATTCTTTAACGTCCTTCAAAAAGATTTAAGGCTACAAATTGAATAGATAAGTTCGAAAAATATCAAACGTAAATTTGGCAAAAATGATGCTTATCATACGGATGGATTCGGGGAAGATTGGATGTTGGAAGACAAAACTCTACTTTTAAACTAGATGTCCAGTGATCCAGATCTCTTACCTTGTAGCAAATAATGTAAGATAATTTTCCATACCAGAACAAATAAAAGGGTCCAGAGTTACATGCTCGTCCCAAAAAATTAGAAGCAATTATTCTGATTATTTCACTCATGTCAATTATACTGACAAATTTCACATAGTTACTTACAGTAACAATAATTATAGTAACAAATCGCTTGCCAACGGGAATTTACCTGTGTAAATTCTCAAGACCATTTATCGAAATTAATTTCTTTTGCCATGGAAAAACAATGCACAAGTTTAATATGAACAAACATTCGGTTTTCGAAAATATCAGAATTGAATCGTTTTGGAAATGCATCTTTCGCGGGAGTTCGTAATGAAATTGCAACCAAGAAGTCTGAAAATACAAAAAAAAAAATGCCAAAAGAGTATATGGAGACAATTTACTGCATTTTTTCAATGAAAAATGTTACTAATTGCAACCAACATCATTTAAAAGATATTTATAATAGCGTTTTCATTCGAGAAATATTCTTCACAAATACCACTCGCGATTTTTGTCATAAATTACATTCCTTTGTTATATTAAATATGATAAATTGCTCAAAAATTGGCTAAATTTTGTTCAATAATATAACTTTATTGGTCGTTTTGAATGCATTCATCTAATAATTTCATGCTGTGATATAATCATTTTTCTCTAACACTTTTTTTCTAATTTGTATATTTCATAAGTAAAAATTATATTGAAACAAGTGACATCGTTTAGAATAATTTCATATGACGTTTAGACTCATTCAATCATTCAATCATAATTTTCAACGAATCAGAAGCTGTTATTTTGATGACCATGTTTTTTTTCTAAACAAATAAGTTTTTCTGTAGAAATTTTTTCTTCTATATCTATAAGCAATTTTTCAGATAACGAGCATAGATTTCTTATATCTCCATCAAAATTAATAATAAAAACTATTATGGAGCCTGAAAATCCTACATTGGAAAAATCGAATATTGAAGACTATACAAAAAATAGAATGGATCTCTTTCAAAAATCTGAGTTTCCCAGCTTTTTCTTCTTGGAAAGTTTCAGTTGATAATGCATGAAAAATTCTGCTGTATTTGTGTGTACGTGTGTGTGCGCTGATCGCGTCATCTACTTTAGTTATTAGTCGAGCCCTCAAGCACGAATACAAGTGCCAGCAGAATTCAAGTAGCCTTTCTCTTGACTTCCAAAGACTGGCGCCCATGCGAAATCAATCTCAAATAGTCTATTCAACACTTTTTGCTCAAAGATGACAATTATATCGCTTCGGTGAATACGGAACATGGATTCGAAGTTGACGATGTAATTATACCTATTCACCACATACCTCACTCTTATTTCAGCAATCTTTTTTACTAGATACAAATAAACAATTGCTATTCGTACAATAAGTGAAAAAAATTGCATATATTCAAAGGTTTTTATTTATGAGAAAAATATTCACTAGAATATACTAGAATTAGAATGAAAAACTGTAGTAGGTGTATTTAATTCTGAAAAATGTAAGCTTGTTTATTACATAGGAATAAATAAAAAAGGAACTCGAAATTGACTGAATCAGAACTCAACAAATAGAAAAAGTGGTTGAAGCACCAGGAATCGTAAATTATTAATTCAGTTTTTTGTTTCAAAAAACAGTTGAAAAATGGCCGATATTAAAACGAACTTTCTT
Source organism: Dromius quadrimaculatus (assembly GCA_963989225.1). Taxonomy (NCBI): domain Eukaryota; kingdom Metazoa; phylum Arthropoda; class Insecta; order Coleoptera; family Carabidae; genus Dromius; species Dromius quadrimaculatus. The sequence goes on from OZ022324.1 coordinate 26,592,150, forward strand.
CATCAAGAATTCAAGAATCTAGAATCATTCCAGGAAAATTCTAGCAGCGCGCTCTGGGTTGTTCTACGCGTTTTGAGAGGTCTCGTAGGACTGGTATTAGAAAGCCAGTCGATAAAGAAAGAGCATGATGTAAAATAAATATTGTAAATATGAATAAATGTTATGAAATCGTTTAGTACCAGGTTAATTGTTAATATTTTCTTCTGGTGATTTAGTATTTTTATGCCATTCATAAATGACTGTTTCTAGATTTTTTGTCTGTCTGCCTGTCTGAAAGTTTGTTTCGAATAGGCTTCGAAACAGATTTCAAAGAAAATTTCAAGGAGTGAAACCAGAGTTTTAACTTGAATTTTCGTGTTTCTCGACTTCTTGCAGACTTTTTCTCTATCTCAAATGGTTATTTGCAGGATACTAAAACCAGAACCCAATTTTTTCCAATTTTTGTCTGTCTGTCCGAGCTAATCTCCGATACGGCTCAATCGATTGATTTGAAATTTTCTGCATAAAAATTTCTGACATAGTATTATCGACGTAGTGGCGCACGAGTCGCATTTGTTTGTTCGTGCATCGTTCATCCAATTGAGTTGGAACTATGTACATTTTTTTATGGCACTTACTTAAAGATTTCTGGCATAGTAATATTGATGTATAATAAGTAACTTGTGATACGTATCGGATAGCTGTATGTTCGCGCATCGTTTATCCGATTGGGTTGAAATTATGAACCGTTGTTTTTGGCGCTTGCGTGAATATCTCTGACATAGTATCATCTAATAGAGCAAGATCCCAGGCCCGCCAGACCTTACATATTTTCTGAGGAACAAAATTTGTGGATTTGAGTAGTGTTTGTCGGTACTTTGATCATACGCATATTTGCTAGTTTGTGCCGACGGCCAATTTATAGATAGGAGGTACTATAGGTACGTTAAGACATTACTCACTCTTCTTAAGGTCTTGAGTTCTGATTTTGATGTATGTTTCAGAGCACAGTGTTAAAAATTGATAATCAACACTGCTAGATACTTTCCATCGGTGGTCATTTCTGCTAGACCCTTTAAAGCACACAGAGAATAATGTAATCTTGCTTATAGTCTGAGTACTGATTTTCATATATGATACTCAGAGTACAATTTCAATACTTTTTGTTAACAGCCAGATCAATCGTATAAGTAAGATTACGTTAATGATCTATACATACTTTCAGAATTATATCATAATAAGTAGACTTTTCTGGTTTTAATTCTGTATATTTATTTTTATTTTTGACGTTTCGACTCTCTAACCGAAAGTCTTCTTCAGAAAAAATGATACAAAAATAAACAAGACAAGAAGGTATCTAGATAATTAAAAATTAAAAATTTAAAATATGCAGATAACTAGATGTGAAAACATGGATTCCACATTTAGTGCAAAAAGAGCAAAATTCCTCTGGCATTTACCCAAAGTCTGAGGAAAAACCACGTAAAGACCTCAACAGAGGAATCAACGATATGAGTCTTGACAATTATTATAGACAAAAAGATCAAATTAATATAACACATGAGGACGATGTCCCGTTTTTGCAACGCACACAGTTCCAAGGTCCAAATATGTCATAATTTTTTTTTAACAGAAAAACTGAATTTCAATAATCTGCATCTACATGAATATAACAAAAACAAGTGTCAAGACAAATATTTCACATATCAGGTATAACTATTACAAATGAATAACATAATATAAGTCTTGACAATTATTATAGTCAAAAATGAATTAGATTATTATTCTCTTCATCAAAGTTTATCAGGGTGACAGATATCATTAGCCCTTTGGAAAAGACATTTAATTGTTCCATACTTCTGTGAAGGATGGTGATGTGATTCTGCATGAATATATTGGTTTGTGTGTGTTGGCTTCCTATAAACAGTGTGTAGTAGTCTACCATCATTGGTTCGCTCTAGATTCACATCAAGAAAAGGCAATGAGCCATTACTTTCTAGCTCCGATGTGAATTTGATGTTTTCGTGAACATTATTTAAATGATTCAAAAAACTGTTCAAATTGTCATGACCATGAGGCCAGATTGCAAAAACATCATCCACGTAACGTAACCATAAGGATGGTTTATAGGTACTAGTTTCTAATGCTTTTTCTTCGAAAAAATCCTTATAGTAATTTGCAATTGATGGAGAAATTGGGTTACCCATTGCAGCACAATCAATTTGTTTGTAATAATCATTATTGAAAATGAAGAAGCTAGAAGTCAAACAATGGTGGAATAATTTAATAATATCTGGAGGAAGATTCCTTTCCGAAAGCTCTAGGGTGTCTTTAATTGGAACTTTTGTGAATAAAGAAAAACATTGAAACTAACAAGGATGTCATTATCATTTAACCGTAAGTTACTAATTATTTCACTAAAATGTTTCGAATTTTTAACGTACGAAGAAGAATTATTGATTAATGTCAAGATATTAAATAAGTTGATGAATTAATGCAATTAACTATTGGTCTAAGAGGGACCCCTTGCTTATGGATTTTAGGTAAACCATAGAATCTAGGTACATATGGATCACTAGGAGTCAAATATTAAATAACATCCTCATCTAAAGAAGATTCTTTAAGAAGTTTAGTTGTTTGATACTTGACCGAACTTAAATGATTCCTGCTGACTTTTTCATAAGCTGCATCATGAAGCAAGTCTTCAGTCTTGCTTATATAGTCGTCCTTATTAAGAATGACAGTAGCTTTTCCTTTATCGGCTGGTAAGATAACACGATCTTCATTACGACGTAAATCTTGCAATGCTTTGAATTCATCTTTAGTCAAATTCGGTTTAGGAGGCTTTGCATTTTTCAATATTTTGGCTGTTTCAAGTCTGACATCTGAAGCTTCATTTTCTGGTAGTTTTTTGACAGCTATTTTAACCACCGTTATAATCTCTTCAATCGGGACACGACGAGGAGCAGCAGCAACGTTAAGACCTTTAGACAAAACAGAAACAGCAGAATCCGAAAGCTGGGAAGAGCTTAAATTGACTACTAGTTTATTTCAGCGCGTTATAGTTGGGCCAAATTAATCCTCAGATACTAATCCTACCTTGTAGTTGGGCCAACATCATGCAACCGAGGAATTAAAGCAATTCTCTGTAGTGGTGGCTGGTACTTTTTGGGATGTGTAGGATATATTTTCTATAAATTTTAAATTTCGAATAAATTTATCTAGTTTTTACTCATATTTCAAACATGGGAGGTGTGAGTATCGTATGTTGAGTGGAAAAGGTAATCAGTTGTTAATTGTGAATAAATTCAAGTTTTGTGTGGCGAATTTTTTGCAAAATGGGACTGTACGCTGGAGATGCGTGAATAAAAATTGAAGTGTCCTGCAAAACTTCACACAACGACTGAAAATTTTGCAGAAGTTCTACAATTTAAGTTGAACCATAATCACGGAGAAGACACATCCCTATCCAGACAAATCTTGAGTAACAGTTTAAAAAGGAAAGCTTTGAAAATCCTTTATGCAAAACTGATAAAATTATTGCACACGACATTCAGAGCAAATCTAGCTATTTCAAAGAGCATAAAATGAGTGGCACACAATCATGCTCCAAGTTTATAAACAAATGTATATGTATGTGTTTGATTGTACCTATATAAATGTATATGTGTCTGTACCTATATAAAAGTATATATGACTGTACCTATATAAATGTATATATCAATGTATATGTTATATGTATGTGTTTGACTGTACTTATATGAACCAAACGTACAAAACACTTAAGAAATAAAAATATCTACTTCTGTCATACGGTATTTTATTTTATGACCTTGCTTAATGATCAGATGTTGGCATTTGGCCCAACTATACTGTGAGATTAGTTGACCGTTGGGATTAAAAAATTTCTAGCAGGTAGGCTGGCCCAACTATACGACTCCGGTTTATTAGCATCATGTGCAAAAGTATCCTGAATAGGATGTTGTTCATTATTTAGTTTTAAAAATTTATCTTTCTGGGAATTAGTCAACAAAGCCGTATGTTTCTCAATTTTATAAATAATATTGTTTTGTAATGCAAGCCAGTGCTCATTTTCCAATGTATTACTCAAAAATAGATGTAGATCTAGTTAAAAACTATCTAGTTGATTAATAGTTTTAACGAATGTCACCAATACGTTCACGTAGTAGCAAAAAATCAGACTTACGTAAAATATGTTTTGCACGTTATGTTTTTATATGATGTTTTTCTCTATAATAATTGTCAAGACTCATATCGTTGATTCCTCTGTTGAGGTTTTTACGTGGTTTTTCCTCAGACTTTGGGTAAATGCCAGAGGAATTTTGTTATTTTTGCACTAAATGTGGAATCCACGTTTTCACATCTAGTTATCTGTAGATTTTCAATTTTTAATTTTAAATTATCTAGATACCTTCTTGCCTTGTTTATTTTTGTATCATTTTTTCTGAAGAAGACTTTCGGTTAGAGAGTCGAAACGTCAAAAATGAAAATAAATATACAGAATTAAAACCAAAAAAGTATATTTATTATTAATTTATAAGATTACGTTATTTTTGCGAGCTTTAGAGCGTTCAGCAGGAGTTACTGCCAATGGAAAGTGTCCGGTGGTGTTGATTAACAATTTTTATTCTATTCTATTCCCTAGAACATACATAAAAATTAGCACTATGACTTTAAGAAAAGTGAGTAATGTCTTAACGTACCTATAGCACCTCGTATCAATAAATTGGCCGTCGGCACAAACTAGCAAATATGCGTATGTTCTAAGTACCGACTAACTCTACTCTAATCTACAAATTTTGTTTTTCAGAAAATAAGTAAGGCCTGGCGGGTCTGGGATCTTGGACTATAAGTACGATATGTGCTGTAGTGTTAATATTTCTTTCAATAAATATCATAATGAGTAGTTTCGAAAATTCATATGTCTTCATGTAGCTCTGAGCTTGTTTATCATACATAATTATTATTTGAAAGACAGCGCATATACCAAATCGCTGAACCTAAAATCAAGAAATTTTGATACTGCATACCTATTATGACAAAGAACCACAAATAAAGAATTTTTTGAGACTCCATTCCTAATAGCCCGTGAGACAGCGCCTAAATTTTTCGTTGATTACCGCTCACTTGAAACTTTGTGAGTGGCTTCATTGTGATGAGTCCGGCAACTCTTTCATTTAGCAAAATTCTAGATTTGGGGGCGTTTTCCAGCGAGGGCTAATCAATTGAAAGAATATTGCCGTAATACTGATCTTTACACTAATCGAAAGATTTTTTGATAATAAAATGAAGGAAAAATATTGTCCGACATGAATATTGAGGCTACCGGTGAATCCGACAAGCCGCACTTGTCATAAGTATGTTGGTACTAATGGTAAGTATGTTGGTACTTATGACAAGTCGGACTCACCGCTAGCCCCAATATTCATGTCGGACAATATATTTTTTTCATTTTATAATCAGAAAATCTTTCGATTAGTGTAAAGATCAGTATTACGGTAATATTCTTTCAATTAATTATCCCTCGCGGGTAAACGCCCCAAATCTAGAATTTCGCCAAATGAAAAAGTTGTCGGACTCGTCACAATGAAGCCACTCACAAAGTTTCAAGTGAGCGGTAATCAACAAAAAATTTATGCGCTGTCTCACGGACTATAAGGAGAAAAATCGTATTCTGTGTGACTGTCATTATATTTTCATGAGACAGGCAGTTTGATCGGTTATACCCATACAACAGGATTACGAGTTACCTCAGTGCTGCAGTGAATTTTTATTACTCTTTTTCATTGATTTTCAAAATTTACCGCTAGTGGAGCCCACTTTTTTTGAACTCTATAGTCAATTACATATTATATTTTCAAGAGAAAGTCAATTTGATTGCTTAACCATGAAATGAAACAACAGAAAATATCGAAAGCACAGGGCTATCGCATGCGGTGTTCGCGGTTAGCGCGAGCTCTGCAGTAATTTATTATATAGTTTTTTATTGATTTACATCTATACGTGGGCGGAACCGCGGGTGGAAGCTAGTAATAAATAGAAAGACAAGATTTTTTCCAGATAGAAGGGAGTTCTGATGACTACGTTTTTGATACCAAATGTGGAATGATTGGAAAATGGAAAAGATGATTTAAATGATGTTTCTGGTAAATGAGAAAAAAATTCTAGAATTTTGAAAGAAGAATTACTTACAATAAAATTTCAGAATTTTAAAAAAATCAGTCCAAGAACATATCAGTAATTTGAAGGGAGAATTTTTTAAAAAAGCTGATAAATTCTAAATTGTGAAAGAAGAATTACAAGAAAATTACAGAAGTCTCAAGAAGTTTTTGATAAATTTAAAGAGGAGTTGAAAGGAGAGATAAAAGAAATTTCCAACAAACAAGAGGAGTTCTCTTAATGTTTACGAAAAGCAGGAAGAACAAATGATAGAAAATTCTAGAATATTAGAAGACAAAATAGGAAAAATAATCAGAGAACAGAAAGAGAAAATGAAGAAAATAAAAACAAATATTGCAGTAATAAATTCTGGATCAAATGTAGAGTATCATTATTTGAATAAAAGAGAAGAACAAAAATCGAAGACAGATTTATTGGAAATGACGTGGAGAAATCTTATAAAACCACCGCAGTTCGACGACAAAGTATTATGGTCCAATTATTCGAAACAATTTGAAGCTGCTATTAAAGCTAACGGCCGGTCATCGCTGGAAAAGCTACGTCTTTGATTGTCGCACTGCGTGGTTAAGCTCTGAATATTTGACCAACAATTACATCTGCAGAACACAACTACCATCATCTTGTCGTTTGGAGATGCATTAAGGCCACTTACATCTGTAACAAGTATACCATTTTTAACTGAAGAACAGCTGATATCAGAAAACGGGCAAAAGCTTGCAAGATTTTGGTATGGATATTGCTCGTTTGGTTCAGTTGGCGCATTTAGCAATTCAAAATAATCTAGAGCGCCCAGCTGTACAAGTGTTCATTGATGGACTGCTGCACTGATATCACAAAGCAGCTAAATTTGTCTCATCTATACAGACGCAATCAGATGTCTTGGCTCGAGCGCTAGAAATTGAGGCAAAAAATCTAATCTTGGAGGATCAAGTATGAACCTGCATGGTAGAAATCAGAAGTGAAGAGAATCGAAGCGAAACAACGGAGATAATAAAACGACGAGTTCTAGAAAAATTGTAGTCAAGAAAAAGACACTTTTGCGGGAGATTTAGATATGTACGGTGTTTAGATGTAAGCAGAGTAGGGCGAAATCGAGTATAACAATACCAACAACTTCACTTGTTAGACACTCGAATAAAATCCAAAGATCATCTGAAAAGATCCCTGAGGGAATTCGCAAACAAATAATATCAAGTCAGGATTTGACGAGAGAAAAACGTGTGATTATTGAAAATTTATCAATCAAAGTATCAAGAGATCTTCGATACAGGTTGCGAATCAAAGGGCATAGAAAAGACACTTGTAATTTCCGAATTATTTTTCCAGTACCACGGAAGCTACAACTGGCCAAGCAAGAAGTTCAACAATTTTTTCGACTTTGGACTTGAAGAGTGGATACTGGCAGATTGATCTGGCATCTTAAGATCGAAAAAAACTGCTTTCTCTATGGGCTTTGGATTATGAAAATTTACCGTCATGTCATTTAATCATTGTAATGTACCGCCTACATTTGAACAGCTGATGGAGATTGTACTTCGAAAAATTTCTCGGAAGACTTGCTTATAGTTGTGCTTAGCAAGACCTTCAAAGGGCCACATGAAGAATTTAGAATAGTGGCTGCGCCGGGTTAGCTCAAAATTAAGTCTCAAGAAATGTCAGCTTTTCAAGAAAAAAAGCACTAGAAGAACATCAGATCGCGATCACCTTGTCAAGAGGACTATGTTAAGAATTTCAAAAACACTGTGGTTGACGACCATCGACAATCCGATAAAATGCGAAAGAACCAGGAAAATGATCTGGATTTGGAACGCATAATAGAATGGAAATAGAAAGATCGCAAGCCCAGTTGGAAAGAAGTCACACGAGAATATCAAAACAAAATCGTACTCGGAACAGCGAGACTCTATTGTTGAAGAAAATAATCTCTTGAACAATATCATGAGAAACTCAAATAGCAATGAGTAAATTGCAAAGATGTAAAAAATAGGTGATAGAAATGTGCGGCTTACACGTCCAATAATGGGTCACAGAAACATCTACTTGCGCCAATGCGTCAATACAACGTTGAAAGTTCATTTGAGAGAATTGCAAGTTATATGACTCGGTTATTTCCGGAAATCAACGCTGGAAAAAAATACATTGTGATCATAATGGATTGCTCCAGCAAGTGGGTGGAAGCCTATGATCTGCCAAATCAAGAAGCTGCTTCAACAGCGGAGACCCTTGTTAAAGAGTGGCTCCGATTTGGTGTACCAAGAGAGTTGTATTCCTATAAAGAATGAAACTTTGAGTCGTCATTGTTCCAAAAATTTATGTGACATTCTAAAAATTCTGCAAGACAAGAACGACTGCACTATATCCGCAGTCAGATGGTCAGGGTTGATCGAATGAAACGAAGTATCAACAGGCATCTCTCAAATGTAGTCTCAAGCTATCAGAGAGACTGGTATAGCTGTTTTTATCAGTTTTTCGTTCATCCTTTCACGAAACGACAGGACAGAGACTAGCGACCATTGTCTTTGATCAAAAATTATACTGTCGCATCGGAGCTCTTGGTCGTTTCTGCGGTCCGTTGCTTCAAGCGCACCTAGTGCAATTCCTGCACCATTCCCTAACATATTCTTTGCAGTTTAGCCAATAGAACCGCTCACGAACTCTGCAAGAGTTTTCGTTATCCCAAGGTATCCTCCACTTACTCCATCATAGAGATGTCTCAAGACCTCCGGAACCCGACCTCTAGGAACGATCAGCTGTTCTCTACTCTTAGTTTCATCCTGATCTTTCAGGTCACGCTTCAAGACGCCTTTATCCAGGATTATGGAATTCCATTGCGCCCAATATGATTTAACCGTCGGGGAGTATGGTGCCATCTCTTGCCATGTCGGTCTTGTTCCTTTCTGCTTCCATTCTTGAATTATTCGCAACTCTAAGTCGCCATCTATGTCTTTTTCTATCTCTTGTGGTTGCGAAGCATCGTCAATGACAATTGTCCGGAATGCTTTTGCTTCAGTCTTAGAACAATGCTGATAATCTTCGGGACATGGTCGTCTTGATAAGGCATCAGCATCCTTATGCGCTGTACCGGCTCGATGTTCTATGTCGAAGTCGTATTCTTGAAGTCTTTCAATCCATCGAGCGACCTGACCTTCAGGATTCTTGTACTTTAGCAACCATCTCAGAGCAGCGTGGTCAGTTCTTGACAGGAATTTTCTGCCATACAAATATTTGTAGAAATGTTCGATGGATTTGACTACTGCTAATAATTTCCGTCTTGGGAAGCAGTAGTTACTTTCTGGCTTCGATAGAACCTTACTGAAGTATCCAATGACTCTTTCTTGACCATCCTGCAATTGGGACAAAACTCCCCCAATTCCGACGTCACTGACATCCGTGTTCAAAATAAAACGTCCTTCCGTCTTTGGATAACGCAGGACCGGTGCTTGAACTGGGAGTTGCTTCAGTTGCTCGAAGGCAACCCGGCAATTTTCATCCCAGCTATATCTACGATTTTCTTCCGTCAGTCTGGTCAATGGTTTTGCAATATTGGGGAATACACAAACAAATCTTCTGTAATAAGTGCAAAGCCCGAGGAAACCACGCAGCTGATGTTTATTCGCAGGTACTGGCCATTCTTGAATTGTCTTAATCTTCTTTGTATCAACTGCTACGCCTTCTTCGGAGACCACATGTCCCAAATAGTTCACCCGTTTTTGGAATAAGTGGCATTTTTTTGGACTAAGTATTAAACCAGCTTTCTTCAAATGTTGAAATACCTGTTCCAGATCCTTCAAATGGTATTCAAATGATTTTTCCATCACAATTATATCATCCAGGTACACCAAGCAAGTTTTCCATGATAGTCCTCTGAGTAAGGTCTCCATAAGTCGCTCGAAAGTAGCGGGAGTATTACATAGGCCGAATGGCATGTCCGTAAATTGCCACAATCCACTGCCGATAGTAAATGCAGTTTTCTCTCGGTCTTTCTCGTCCATTGCTACTTGCCAATACCCACTCTTGAGATCTAGGGTCAAGAAGATCTTTGACCCTGCCAGGGTATCCAAGGTGTCATCAATCCTGGGTAGAGGATAACTGTCCTTCTTAGTAACGTTATTCAGCTGGTGATAGTCGACACAAAATCGTGTAGACTTATCTTTCTTCTTTACAAGTACCACCGGAGAGGCCCATGGACTATTTGAGGGTTCAATAATACCGTCCTGCTCCATGTCTCGGATGATGGCTTCAGCGTCTTCTCTCTACGCAATCGGGAGTCGTCGTGGTGCTTGTCGAATTGGTCGTGCATCGCCGGTGTCAATTTTGTGATGGATAATATTCGTTCTTCCCTTTCGCCCCTCACTGGTTTCAAACACCTCTTGGAATCGGCATATCAGATCTTCTGCTTGTGCGCGTTGCCGATTGTTCAGTTGTTGTCCTTTAGATAGTACTAAGCTAGATAGTTCTCTCGATAGTTTGTCGCAATTGGGTTTTATCTCTACGTCTTGTTCGGTGGTTTTTATTATGGACACTCTTGCAAGGCGTTCTAAAATAGTACTGGCTTTCAGTTTTACTGCATCATAATTAACGTTTATTATTCTTACCGGTACTATTTTTTTTTAACTTATGAGGGCCTTAGCAACCAAAATCCCCTGCTGAACATTATTGTTTGGTTCCAGCGTTGCGACGCTCCCTTCCCGAATCTCACCACCTACTATAGCTGGTACAATTTCTTCGCATCGCTCAGGAATCGCAAAGTCTTCTGCCAATATTAAGCAAGCTGAAGAATCTTCTTGATAATGTAGGACGACCTCTTCATTATTGATTTTAATCACGCCATTTTTCATATCGAGATCGAATCCGTATCTTCTCATTATATCCATCCTAAGGATACAGTCTTCTTCTATGTCAGCTACCAAGATACGGTTTTCAATTTTTGTTCCTCCAATCATGATGACGACGTCAACTTCTCCAGGTGTGGTAGCTAAGTCACCTGTACCTGTCCGAAGTCGCCATTTTGTCCCCATGCACGATTTGTTCGGACGCAGTAAATCGGATACTATGGTCTTCGTTGCGCTTGTGTCCAACAAAATACTACATGGCTTGTCGTCTATGTATCCATCCACAAATAAGCTATCAAACTGATGACGTAGCGAAGCGATGATTGCATTATTTTGTGGGGCAGGCTTAGGTAAGATCGATATTTGCCCCGGCACATCGACCCGATTTAGTTTTCCTGCTTGGAGTTATTTTTGGGCCACGTCTTCAAGAGTTTCTTGCATCGACTTTTTGGATGACCTAGTTCTCCACAGTTCCAGCACCGAAGTTGTCTTGAATTCTTGAGATCTTTTACTTCTTCGATCAACCGCTGAATCTGGGCTTCTAAGCTTTCCGTGGCATCGGAGTCACAATTAACCTCTGGGCACTGCTTCTGGACGCCTGCTTTGCCGCTTCGAATTCCAGTGCATGAGCCAATGCTTCCACCAGCTTCTTTGGCCGCGCCAAACGCAGGGCTTGTTGCGTTTCATAGTCTCTGATGCCGTCCACAAATATTCTCATAGCCCAGCTTTCCAAGAAATCATCCGGGTCAGTTGGATATCCAAGTCGAACTAGGCATGCCACATCAGCTTCGAACTTCTGTAGACTCTCGCTGGGACGTTGGTATCGGTTCTTGAGCTGCGTGTGATACACTTCCTCCAAGTGTGCATGGCCGTATCGCAGCTCCAGTCGCTTGACCAATTTTTCATAATTGTTGTCTTCTTCCGCTGGAATAGCCTGTAAAATGTTTACCGCATCTCCTCGGAGAGCAAATGTAAGCGCTGAAACTTTCTCAGTATCATTCCAGCCATTAGCCTTAGCAGCGGCTTCAAATTGTCTATGGTAATTAATCCAAGATGTTTGACCATCAAAGGGTGGAGGTTTGACATGCATTTTTGTAGTTGAGTCAAGATTTGGTGCGGATATTTCAATTATCTCAGCTTTTGAAGCTTTTCCGGAGATGAAACACCAAATTTGAATTTTTCTTCAAAAATCTTCATTTTCTCATCTAATTTTGAATTCAATTTTGCATCCAATTCTTCTTTTAACATTTTACAATTATCTTCAAATACTTCCTCCCATAGCTTTGAATTTTCTCTAAATTTTTCCAGTTGCTGTTTATCTTTTTTTGTATTTTCCTCCATTTTTCTATGCATTTCTTCTCTCAAGTTTCTAGAATCTTCTTCTAACTTTCCTAATAAATCTTCTTTCATACTCGTAGAATTTTCTTCCAATTTTAATTATAAATTCTCTTCCAAATTTGTAGAGTTTTGTTTTAATTTTGATTCTAAATCTTTTTTTAAACTTGTAGAATTTTCTTTTAATTTTGATTCTATATCTTCTTTTAAACTTGTAGAATTTTCTTCTAATTTTGATTCCAAATCTTCTTTTAAACTTGTAGAATTTTCTTTTAATTTTGATTCTAAATTTATTGCCAAATCGGTTAAAGAAAGTTGAACCTTAATCAAATATGTATCAGGATCCTCACTGTCTTCAGTCATAGCGTCTCGCAGTCGTTCTATTAAAAGTTGTTTGCGGCCACTGGTTTCCAAATCCCGCTCTTCCAATTGATATTTCAACTCTGCTACTTTCAAATCTTTTAACAACTTCTTGGACGCCATTTTCCAATTTTACAAAGCAGCAATAAACAAAATACCAAATTGTTTATAAAAACCCCACACTCGACACCACTGTAATGTTTATTGCTTGACGAAATATAGTTTGTGAATAAATAAAAGTCACTATTTAATAATTTGAAATGAAATAAAAGTTTTATTCTTTTTATGTCACTAACAATACTAATTTATTTATTTATCACTTAATACTAACTTAAACAAAGTCGCAGATATTTATATTTCACTATTTATATACACTGTTCACTTCACTGTTCTAGTTCCATTACACACTACTCTTCCAGTCTTTGACTTGCCTTTATATATAGAAAAACCCTTTTTTCTACGATCACTATAGAAAACAACATATTTCTCATACAAAACACAACTAGAAAACTTACAATTTCTCACAACTGTGCGAAAAAGCGTGATAAATCATTTCTCACACCAGTTTGACCAACTTATATATTAATAATTCATTTTGAAGATTCTTTAGGTGATATATATGATATATTTAGCAAGATTATTGGTAAATATCACGGACTTGATATAAATCTCTGTTTGCTCTTTTATAAGCCACATTTAAATAACAAAATTGCACTAAGTTCTGTTGGAATTATTTTCTTATTCTTGTAATATATATTCCGAAGGTTGGTAACACTACGAATCACAACTGTCAAATTGAAGCAGACAAAACACGTTCCATCACATTCTGTTGCAATCGAGAAATTATGTATGTAATTATTGTATCATAACCAAAATTAGATATCCACAAATATCATTACTGCAGTTGGAAAATGGTTGGTGACGAAGATTTGGAAAACACTCTACCTCAGATCACAGAAAACTCTAACTAATGAACCAATTAGAAGGTCGCTTGGTGAGAATGAGCCAATCAGATACAATCTCTCCGTAGTTTGCAACAATTGGATTACACAACAATGAAATGTCAATCAACTGATAGAAAATATATCAATAATGATCCAAATCATGACTAAATTTAATATCACAATAAATAAGCAGAGCAAACAATTAAAATGCCTAAATTATTTTATATTTGTGAAAATAGATTCAAAATCTCAGTTATACGAATGATTTACCTACATATTTCATTAAAAATTGTGATCGTAGAGAAAGTATAATGTACAACACGTATAGAATCACCTATTTCACACTTGTGTGATTCCAGCACTCGACTTACACACCTCGTGTGAAATAGGTAATTTTCTATACTTGTTGTACAATATACTATTCTCGAATGTTCTACTTCTGGAATCTTCTACTTCTCGAATATTGCTAGAGGCTTCCATAGGGAGGGGTGATGTGCTGAGACACGGTGCGACGTAACGAGGACGAAAGGCTCCACCCATACAAGGACGTCTTTACGAGCTTCCCCACTCTCTCACGTTGCAATATTATGTACAGCGTTGTTCTGTTGATTTAAAGAGTTTTGTAATTCATCTATTTTAGTAGTGATATGATCCAATAACTTTTTTATTCCATCAATTGTAGCCATTGTCAGATTTCTATTGACGTTTATCCAATTGATATATTAAACACCTGTTTATTTGATTTTAAATGTAATATAAGATATAAAAATAAACTCATTTGCAGCTCTTATTTTCAAGCTGGTTGTGGCACAGCGATAACCAAATTTAATGTTATTTCACAAGTACCAAAAGATTTTATTATTTCACATCTATTGCACATCTCACTCTTTTCAATTCAGTATTACCAATCTATTTCTTATCATTGTATAAAATATCATACGCAATGACTTATACATTTTTTTTCAAATAACTCTATTTAGATTTCTGTACAGTTTTATCTGCCAAAAAGATATATAAAACTAGACTTGAACTTGAATTACATTATACTTTTTTTGACTAGATTTCAGTCCGAGCTTCGTCTGAGAAGCTTCTGGCCAATTTTAGCATAATGTAAATCAGAAATTTCCGCTCGATTTTCGCTCATAAATATGTTATAGAATAGTATATTCCGATACAAGTGCGGAATGGAGATCATTCCATGCGAATGTGAATAATTCAGCCACGAGACGAAGTCGAGTGGTAGAATTCACATGAGCATGGTATGATCGATTCGCACGAGTGACGGATGTTATTTTTTATACAGTCAAAGGTGTCTGCGTGAATATCTATAATTAAAATATACCGTTTTCTGAGAAAGAATTTGCTTCATTGATCTCATTCCAATTCATCAAATGTTGATAAAATTACTCATAGTGACTTCATTTTGAAGAGGAATGAAAAGAAAATCAAGGAAAATTAAAATTATGACAATAATGAAACAGTTTTCCGCGACGCCACGCGGCTTTCTTAGGAATCCCTGAGCGTGCGGAAAGATCCCTATTCCGCACGCTACGGCGTGTGGAATGGGTATCATTCTATAGTGACTGTAGAAAATAGTATATTCTACAATAAGTATTGGAATGGCCTATATTCTGAACGAGCGAAAAGTTTATAATCCGAGCCGAAGGCAAGTATCACGGTTCGCGAGTGTGGAATACGCCATTCCAAACATATTGTAGACTATACTTTCTCTAACACGGTTTTGGAAACTCACCAATATTTCAGAGGAAGCTTAAAAAATTATTAAATGTCAAACGTAAACCCAGATATGCATACTTGAATTGTTAGGAAGTAACCATGGTAGTAGCCAAACTAACAGCTTCTGATTCGTCGAAATGATTCTAATGTCATACAGAATCATTCTAAGGCCCGGTTGCACAATCTAAGCTCATCTACAGTTTATTCAAACCGAGCTTATTTACTATGGTTACAATTGATGAAATAACTGTAACCTTAGGAAATAAACTTAGTTCAACTAAACTATGGATAAGCTTAGATTGTACAAGCAGGCCTAAACGGCATACGGAATTATTCTAAACGATTTTTTGGAATGTTATTTTTTCCAACATAATTTATGGTTATCGAATATGCAAATTCCAAAACAGTGTTGCATTAAAATACATCTGGACCCCTATTCTAATTCATAGAAACGATTTGCAGACATGTCGCAATCTCTTTGTCGATGACGTCATGACATAGTTACATTCATAAGTACTTTAATATTGTGTGTTGATGCAGACGATATGATCTGCAAATTTATGTTGGTAATGGGTAATTCAATTTATATCAATAACTAATTTAGCAAATAAAAACAGATAATCACTGAATTATATCACTAATTAGGTACGTGCACGTGACGTCACGGACATCTAAAAATGTCAGCCTGGTGAACCAACAAACGTTCTGTCATATCGATCGCAATTAATACTACCCCAATTTTAGTGCTGTAGTTGGTTGTTTTTAAAGAAGTGAAGCTGTACAAGGTTGAGCTTTTCATGGATTCACTTCAGATAAAAACTTCGGAGAAAGAATTATTTCTCTAGTCATTAATAAAAAATCTGACGTGAACATCACGTGACTCACTTGTACATCATTGGATATATATATATATATATATATATATATATATATATATATATATATATATATATATATATATATATATATATATATATATATATATATATATATATATATATATATATATTAAACGATGTGATTTTGTGTTTGATCGTATATATCATTGGATATGTATAATCAAACACAAAATCTCATCGTTCCACAATTAATCGTTTTGGATTCTAAGAATCTGTCAAGTAAAATACGCTTTCAGCCAAGTCAGTTGCTATGGCCATTATTTTTATACTACAACATTCCTTAATACTGATTTCCAAAATTCTACGACTATCAACAGATCTGAATTTATGCACAAAATTAAAAAATAAATTCCTACTGAAGTGCACTTCCGGTTCAGTCTATTGTTATGAAAATAGTAGGCAATCATTCAGATGTTACAGCAGACTGAAATACCAAATTTCAATATTCTACACCTGATCGTTTCGAATTTATGCGAAAAATTCCAAAAGACTGTCAAGTAAAGTGCACTTCCGGCTCGGTGGATCTCAATAAAAATAGGATATGAGCATCTAGACGGTATAATCGTCCTAAATACTAAATTCTAACAATCTACGTTCAATCGTTGACTGTTTAGAACTTATACGGAAAATTCAAAAAGTCTGTCATATAAAGTGCACTTCCGACTCAGCCGATTGTTACAAGAAAAGAAGATGACCATTGAGAACTTCAGCAATTCCAATATCCTGCGGCTGATCATTCTGGATTTATGCGGAAAATTAAAAAAAGCCTTAAGTAAAGCGCACTTCCGGTCTAGCCGATCGCAATCCTAATGTAAGATGTACAATAAGATGTTATAGAAGTTATTTACACCAAATTTCAATATGCTATGGCGGATCATTCTATATTTATGCAAAAAATTCAAATACTGAATTTTAACATCCTACGGTTGATCATTCTGGATTTATTAGAGAAATTCTAAAAAAGGTTCAATTAAAGTGCACTTCCGGTACAGACGATTGGAACCATAATGCGGGGTGTATAACTAGACCCTATACCAGCCTTAAATACAAAATTTCAACATTATACGTTTAACCAGTTTTGAGATTTGCGAGTTTCGCACGCACGCACGAACGCACGTACGAACATACGTACCGTCATCAAGCCAAAAATAGTCAAAATGGATTCAGGGATGCTCAAAACGGATATTTCAATCAAAATCTTGATAGGTGAATTTTGTCGGTTTCGCAATACTTACTTGTTACTTTGTACAAGTAAGTAAAAACAGGAAAAAAGCTCTGCATAGGAATGATTTAACTGACACCAAAATTAGGTAAAGCCGTATCTGTAACATGCACTTTATTGCAGGTATTTTATCTATTTGAATCTGATATTAAAAATTTCAAATGAATGTAAGGTAATATTTGAAATTTATGGCTGCATGAAGTACATAAAGTACATAATGAAATGACTCAGGTATCTGAACAAAAGGAGAACTGGGCATTCTAATGTTTTTAAATAAAATAATAGTATATTACAATACAAGTGAAGAAACTATGAGTTTGGCTCACGCGGGTGGCAGTTTTGTGCACGAGGCGCTAGCCGAGTGTGCAAAGGCACACAAGTGAGCGAATTCGTTTCTTCACGAGTGCTGTATAGCGTTTTGTTCAATCCTATTATTGAAACATTCATTAAAACATTAAAATCTATTACATTTCTTAAACAAAGATCATGTATAAAGTCTAAAGTACCATAAGCGACGGATGCGTTGTTATGGATCATGTAAATATAAACATCCGCAACTGTCAAAAATATTGAAATTGTTTTGTCATGATATTTTTACAAATATGAATTGTGACACTAAAATGAAACAAGATAATAATGACATTGTGCGAGGAAAATAATTAACAAAGAAGAGAAAACAAGTAATAGAAATAGCACTCAAGTTGATATTACAAAAGTTACTACGATAACTACAGAGTCTCATCAGTTTTCAGTTGCTCGTATATCTTGTTTAAGTAACGCAATTTTTAATAATTATGAAGTTCATTTTCATATCAATAAATACATGTAATAAAATGTATTGTAGTTTATTCTTTATTTCGTTATGAAAGAGTGAGTGGACGAAAGTAATTACACTCACTACTTTCGCCCCCCCGTTGTCATAGGAATCACTGTAGTTGACAAAACAAACACTTTCAAGATTAGTATCCAAGTAAAAAATAACATGTTTCAATAATAGGATTGAACAAAATCATTTTTACAGTTCCTTTTTACTTACTTGTACTAAGTACAAGAAAGTATAATGAAACCGACAAAATTCACCTATCGAGATTTTGATGGAAATATCCGTTTTGAGCATCCCTGAATCCTGAAACAGATGAAAGAAAATAGCTAGTATCAATATACCTGTTCATACCTGTCAAATCAGCAGTTATGTTCACATATTCTATAGGCTCCATAATTTCGATTGGTATTAAATTCATTCGTAAAATTCATGAGTGCAATGTTAAACAGAAAGTCAATTCTCAATATTTAATTAATCATAGCCTTGCCAGGAATTTCTTAGCCAACCCATTTGCGATGTATTCTGTAGTATACTAAATTTGATAGAAACAAATTTCACCGCTGTAACAGATGGGTGAAGGTCGTTCTTAATTTGGATCCTCTACTATTTTGAAAGTTGCCGAAACTGTACTTTTTCGGGAAAAAACGAAACTATGCGACTGCCCACGAATGATTTTGGAATTAAATCTGAAAATCGAACGAAACTCGAATGAAACTGGAAATAGAAATCGAGACGGAAAAATTATGATGTAATTTAAGCTTAAGTTTGATCATCTTATCAAAAATTAAATTTATAACGGCCCTTTAGCCCTTTAATTAAATATAAATGATAAATATAGATATGAAAATATATTCTTCTGTTTCCATTCAATTCTTCAAGATAATATAAACATACTGATACAAAAGATCATGATCATATATTTCGATTCATTTGCTCAAAAAAATGTGCTATATTAAGACAATTATGAATTTATTTTATTTATATTAAATAGTTATAGTAGAGGATCCCAAGAAAGATTGACCTTCACCCATCTGCTTACCGGATGAAAATCATATTTTATCAAATAAAATATGTTTCTGAACATACACCAATAGGTTTGCCGTAAAAAATATGTGCATGGGTATAACATTAATTAATTAAAATTATAAAAAAAAAAAATCCAAATTTCGTTGAGCTGCTTGCCAAACGAACTCAATTCTAATGGAAGCATACAACATACAAAATAAGTAACAGTTAGGTTGCATACTTTTTTCAGGTTCCTATTTCCTGGTTGCCGTATATAAACAGGTAAGTTGTTATGAGTAATTGCACTTATCTGCTTACCACTTGGAAAATATACCAAAATAAGGGCAATTTTATTGTAAATACGATAGTATAGGGTTGCTTGCCAAAATCCGTTGATAAACCACACTTGCCAGGCTTTTAAAATAAAAAATTTTAGCAAGCAAAGATGTATGACAGAGAAGCATTA
Source organism: Dromius quadrimaculatus (assembly GCA_963989225.1). Lineage (NCBI taxonomy): Eukaryota > Metazoa > Arthropoda > Insecta > Coleoptera > Carabidae > Dromius > Dromius quadrimaculatus. The sequence continues at coordinate 26,611,953 of OZ022324.1, forward strand.
TGCGATTACTCGTACTATTTGATGCGGTACAGGGGAACGCAGTACATTTGGATACATCGAAATACAGCTAAGAAAAATGTCCTTAAAATAGGAAGAGAAGAAAAATATTTTTCGAAAATAAAAAATTATTTTATTTCTCATGTAAGATAAGTACTATTTTACGCACGTTTTTCCAGGCGTGCGCAAAGTATAACTTGTGAACTTGTCGCACGCAAACCATTTTCCGCCCCGCCTACAACTCGTGCGTTGTCAATAGTCCACTAGAGCGAATGAGGGCAATCGATAACTTATCACACTTATTGCACAATATACTATTAACACATATTGTTTAGTGTGAAAATTAAAAATTATCAAATAATAAATACATGTAGAAAAGTAACTGAAAAACATTGTGATAATTAAATATTATTCAGGATCAGAATCGCCAGAAGTTGTATTGTCTTCCAAGTCGGAAGAAACACTTTCATTCTGTTTTTCGGTCATTTGCAAAATACCGTCTATTTTTAAACGCGGCTGGTCACCATCAAATCTCATTGGTTTCAAAAGGCCATCGAGAAACCAACCGCAACTTTCAGAACATAATTTTAAATAATTAGGATCAGTTGCATGTAGCCACATTGAACTGACATAAATAGTACGTACATTTTTTTGTTTTAGTAATATCCAGCATGGTGATATCGTGCTTGAGTCAAAACTTTTTGCTTTTTTAAGGAATTTTTCACTATTCCTTTGCAGAATAATTTTTAAGAAAATTCTGATATCTGGCATTATTTACTTTGATACAATGTTTGATACCATACGTAGCTACCATTGATTCGTAAACAACGTCCATTTTTTGTATTAATAAAAATGTCTGGTTTATCAGTTGATGAAGCAAAACATTTTTGGTATTTATCGTTCTTAGAGACATTTTCTGCCCGGAAAAACGTGCGCAAAATTGTACTTATTCTGCAAGAGTAATAAAATGAATTTTTTTTCGAGTATTTTTCTTTCTGTTCTGAGGACGTTTCTCTTAGCTGTATCTCGATGTATTCAAATGTAATACGACCTCCTCTATCGCATGAAATAGAATTTTTTTATTTAAAAGCCTGGCAACTATGATTTATCAACGGATTTAGGCAAGCAGCCCTATATTACCGTAGTTATAATAAAATTGCCTTTATTTTGATATATTTTTCAAGTGGTAAGCAACCTAACTGTTATAAATTTTGTATGTTGTATGCTTCCATTGAAATTTGGAATTTTTTTTTATAATTTTAATTAATTATAGCCATGCATCATATTTTTTACGACAACCTTATCGGAGTATGTTCAGAGACATATTAGTAAAGGTCGATCCCACTTGGGCTCTTAGACTATTACAAATTGTAAGTACAAGCTTTAATATATCTAGCTGCCACTGTCCAAAATGCAAAAGAATAAGCGGGCATTAGAAGAGGTTTTTTTACGTCTATATTTTTTGGATGAAATACTGGAAGATCGGTATCTTGTGATAATTGAAGTAATTTATTATTAAGTAGAACTTTTCTGAAAAAAAAAACAGAATTAATGACTTCATCTCTTTACAATTTGAATTCACTTACTTAGTCAGCAAATTGTTATTTTTTGGAGTTAAAATATATGCTGAACCTTCTTGAATTTCTTGAATCCCTTCCACTTGAATATACGCTGTTGTGTTCGAAATATTTATACCAAAAATTGTGATTTTTGTAGTTTTAGGATTAGTTGAACAATGGCAATATAATCGAATTGTATCTGGAGATGTAACATCACAGTTCAAAACGATATGACCTACTAGTTTATTATATAGTACGCTCAACCACCAGTCCTAGAACAAAATTGATAAAATAAATAATAGTAATTTGTGTATCAAACCCGTGAAGGTTATCTTTTTGATCGCATAACGCTTTGGCCACAATTTAGGTAAGACTAAAAAATGGAAGAATCATCTAGATGATGAAAGCGCATTTTTGACAGCTCATGAATGCTTGTTACCTCAGAGATTTCGCAAATTACCATCTCTCACAATTACTGGGCTTGAAATCAAGCAGTTTTGGCAAACTTACGAAACAGCAGCTTCCATTTAGTACTAGTTTCAAGTTGACAGTTTGATAGGTACATAATTTATGCATGTACAAACTCAAAAATACCTTTTATTCTTCATTGTTTAGTTATTGACTGACAGGAGGTCAAGTGCTGTACCTTAAAATTAAAATTTGCTCTTTATCAAAGCTATATAAGAAAAATACACCAAAATTGAACAAATTTTCAACCAATAATAGTGATTCATTCTAATAAGCTTCAAATTTGCGTCAAACAAGTCATTGAATGAATCTCGGACAGATTTGACAACTGTACATAATAATAGTGACACCGCCGGCTAAAGTTGTAACTAAATTTTTATCTACTTTTATAAATTTTAGTTGCCATATCCCTAATGTCATATATATCCATGGGCATTGTTTCACTTGAATCAAGTAATTGAATAATTTAATCTTCCACAATCACTGAGCTTGAGTTAAAGCAAATTGTGCAAACCTTCGAAACAGTAGCTTTTATTTAGTACCAGTTTCAAGTCTGTTGCAGAGAACTCAGCGTCACGCCAGCCAGCCAGCCAGCCAGACAGCCAAAGTGAATATAATAGGCTCTTTGCGCAAACGTCGGAGAGCGACACTAGCGCTCGAAGTGTTCAATTTTGAAAGTAGCTGCAGGAAAAAATTTGAATTGTCATTACGTGGAATAAGTGCAGAAAAGCTAAAAAGTTTATATTGAAGCTTGAAATAAGTTTAAAAACACAAGTGAATGATGACTAATGGAGTTATAATAGGAACAGGATTCCAATTCATATATCCTGGTTGTATCCGGAGTACAATATTAGAAAGAGGAAAATTAGTGCAAAAAGTAAGCATGTGTTTAATGTTGAAGAAAAACTGTTTTTGGATAAGAGTTTGATTTACGAGCTTGTTGTAGAACAAATGTCGATTAATTCTTGTCCGTTTAAAGTTTTTATCGAAGTAAGATACGTTATTTTGAAGTAATTAATTATAGGCTGCTATATGTCTGTCAAACGAATCAAAACATGTCACATGAAAGTATATTTTTTCACATTGCCTTAGGTTGATGAAACGCGAGATAGTTTGCATGCATTTTAACTTATCAGATACATAAAAATAATATCTACAAAATTGCTATAGCTTACAATGGTTTAACCCAACTTTTTAGAAAAATTTTCTAGTTTCATCAAGTAATTCCTATATTTAATACATATTCTATAATTATTATTGACTATTTTTCACTTTCTTCACTCGTTTAATAGCCTAAATCCATTTTTTTCCCATTCCTATTTCATGTTCTCTGGATGGAAACTTATAGAAATGTTTATGTTTTTTTGTATTTCCGTAACTGTTTTACAGTTTGAAACCCAACAATTTGTATAACCAACACGTAATATTTCAATTTACTGTTAAACTGGCTTATAAATTGCTTTATAATTTAAATTTGATACATATATTCTGAAATCATGTACAATGATAACGTTTTGTTTTCCTGCTAGTACTGTCAAAATCAACCACTACTGGCGCTGCAATCTATTCGCAAAGAGCCTATAGCGCTTTTTTCGGAAAAATGCGCTAAATAGCACTTTTGGACGAGGTGCACTCCTTTTTGTAAACGATCATTAAAATTAATATCAACTTTTACTTGTAAATTCAGGATAATGTAATTGAAACAGTGTAATGCAAACCTATTTTGAATTCGTTTTGTTTTTGTGATAAATTACGGGATGTATATGTGGAAATATTTCATTACAAAACTATCTGCAAAATTGCCCTTGAATCTAACGACAAATGGAACAAAATTTGACTAAAGTCACATTCCCACCTCTATCATAATCATAATCATAAGTCTTAAGTCGTAACCTTGAGAGTTTGACAAACAAATATTATGATTATGATAAGAGCTGGAAACGGTCGAATTTCCTAAGACTATGATTATGATTACGACTTATGATTATGATAGAGGTGGGAATGTGACTTAAGTCTTCGATTAAACTTAATTTTATTCTGGAAGAAAATATTTGACTTAAACATCACATGACTTACTTGTACATCATTTGATATATACACAAATTTATTCAACAAAGTTTTCTGTCACTTCAGATTATAATTAATATAATTTTAATAACATTTCGACGTGTACAATGTCAAACAAAATCAAAAAATTGACAACAGATTATCATTGCCTACCTTATCATTTCAATTAAACTGATTGTTTTGTACGGCAAATTCTGAATATCTGTTATACATATAAACTGCACTTCCGGTTCAGCAGATTGATTCAAAATTAGTATATAACTATTTTGATGCTACAACAAGTTCAAACACTAAATTTCAATATGCTATGGCTGATCATTCTAGATTTACGCAAAAAATTTAAAAAAAGTTTCAAGTAAAGTGCACTTCCGGTACAGACGATTGGAACCATAATGCGAGGTGCACAACTAGACTCTATACTAGTCTTAAATACAAAATTTCAACATTTTACGTTGAGCAAGTTTTGAGATTTGCGAGTTACACACGAACGAACATACGTACTGACATCAAGCCGAAAATAGTCAAAATGGATTCAGGGATGCTCAAAACGGATATTTCCATCAAAATCTCGATAGGTACAAGTAAGTAAAAATAACAAAATTGAATAATAACTAAAACATAAAATTAAGTTCTCTGTTTAGTTGGTAATATTGAGTTTTATATTATAGTTTTCTCGAAATGTATGAAAATGGTAAATTACTTAATGTTTATTATATAATTTTAACAATTTTTTAATATGGTGATTTTTTTTATTTCTTGAACTGTCTCTGTCCTTTCTTATTGACGAGGTTATCCACATTAAAGTTTTTAACAATTTTACTCTTATGAATGTATTTATAATAAACATTCTGTGATTATAACATTCATTACTTTCAAGAAGCCAATCACAATGCTGTGCTTTGATATGATTAACACAATTGGCAGTCAATTTTTTACATATGTTTTTGGAGTAAAAATTATTTTTAATAAAATTTTCGAAAATATCTAACAATTCTGATATTATTTGTGACACAATTTCATTCGACATACAAAAATGTTCAATTCATTTTGATTTCCCATAATCTGGTAATAATGAATATATTTCATTCTTGTCACAAATCATATCAGTTTTTTTTTAAATCCTCGTTACATTTTTTACAATTGAATTTTTTAATACATCGGTACACCAAATATCCTACAAAATACACTATTGCACATTCTTCATATTGCGTTCTCAAGTTTACAGTTTTGTCAAATTCATTATCACTTTCATTTTCATGTGCGTCTATAGTTTGTCAATATTCAGAATGAGACGTAGTAGAGTTTGTATTACTGCTACTACCAATATTAAGGACCTCATCTTCATCTACTTCGCAATTTCCTGTACCGACGGGTTTTAAAATTCTTATATGCATTGTTTGTTGCAGTGCCTGTGAGCGGAGGTTGAGAGTAGATACAGATAGCAGTACACGCTACATGGGTCTATACTATCTATTCCAAATAACATTATTATTAAAATGTAGGGGTTCATCTATCTACTAAAATTCAGCTGAAAACATAGAACCGATGCGATGGGAGACAGTGGAAGAAATAATAGAATATGCTTATAGGAAATTTTCCGACGGATCTAATGATGTTAATTGCCTTACTCTATTTTATTGCGCAATGCAAGAAAATCACATTGAAGATATATTCAAATTTTAAACAAATGTAGCGTTAGATATCTACTACGTCTCTGTTGTGTTAGTAACAATAAATTGTTTATAACAAATAGAATAAATTGTTATTGTTTGTAGATTAACATCATTAGACCCGTAGGAAAACTCCCTATAAGAATATATCTAATTTATTATTAGATAAAGAAGTACGAGCTTCATCTTCAAATAAGCGAGGTATAGAGAAATAATTAGTTGAAATGATGAGTTTTCATGAGTCGCACGATTCTCTATATCCGAAAGGTATATAGCATCTTAGTACGAAAAAAATAAATGCAGGTACAGCTATGGCGGCAGCACAGCACGTCCCTATACATTACACTAAGCTAACTTTCGTAAGGTTGTCAATCTTCTCCTATATTATTTAATCAATGCAAAGACTTAGGCCCAGTATTTCAGTGTTCGGATTACGAAAACTGTAGATTAATTTTCGTAGCAACGATTGTAAAAACAATTGTTACCATAGTAATTAAGCTTCGTTTAAGTAATCTATAGATTAAACTGAGCCTGAAATACTGGGCCTAAGGGCCAGTATTTCAGTCCTCGGTTTAACTTAAGCGGAGCTTAATTACCTTAGTAACAATTGTTCTAACAATCATTACCATGAAAATTAAGCTACGTTTAAGATAAACCATGGACTGAAATACTGGACCTAAGAGTAACTGTTCAAATATCCCGCGCTGTCAATCAACAATCATTTTTTCAATATCATATACGCAGTGGAATGTAGCTTTTGTGATTCAGTTTTTTCATATCAGTCATTCAGTAAACTCATATCAAATATCTACTCTTATCTAAAATATATGTATAAAATAAACGAAACATATTATTAATAATTCAAGTTTATTCAATTTAGGCAATAAAAAGTGTATTTTTTGTGAATTTAAGTGATGAAATGTCATTTCAAGTTGAGTCTCCCAGTTCCAGTATTTTCACATCTTTTTGATCAATCTTTTTGCAAGTTTCATCATTTTTTGGTCCTTCGAGCCGGATCTTGGGTGACTTTATCTATTTTTTATCAACTTGTGTCTGTGAGTAGTGCTAAAATTCTGAACTTGTGCGTGTAGCAACATCGACGTATTGCTGAGCACCCAGGACGTTGTGCTGCGTTGGTGGAAAGGGTGTTTGGGACAATCATGCAAAAAACGACCCTGTGTCTACACGCATAACCAGGACCGCAGTTCTACATCATTCCTGAGTACATCCACCACCCGCTGAATCATCTCTAGAGAAAAACTCGTAATTTGTCAGTTCTCTCCTTTTATAAATATCAATTCTGCTAATAGACATCTCTTTCTCGCATTCATTCTGTTTCAATATCTTCTAGATAAATCAAGGATGTCTGCGGCTAAATTTCTACTAGCCCAGGAATGCCACGTAGCCTTCATCAACTCACTCGTCCAAGATCATCAAAGCGGTGCGCTGACCGCATACAACATCTTTGAAGCGGACACGACCTTAAATGCGCTAGAGTCCGCATGGTCGAAATTCTCCGAATCACACGACAGGCTGCTGAACTGCAAGGATGTCAACGAGGAAAACTCTTATTTTAAAGATCATCGTCATACCAAGACTTATCAGCACTACATTTTAGTTAAAGCGGCACTCAAAACAAGAATGAATGAGCTGGAGCCTCGCACTGCTCCTCCCTCGCCTCACACCGTGACCGCGGCAGAATCTGCACATTATCGTACTCAGCTGCCGACCATTCAGCCTCCCAAATTTCATGGTGACATCCTTGAATGGCAGTCCTTCAAACATCTATTTCTCTCCGTGATCAACAAACAAGGCGTAACAAACGTAGACAAAATGCACTTCCTTCGACAAAGCCTTCAAGGCAACGCCGCATCACTCATCGCTAATGTGGAGATCAATGACACCTCCTTCGATGTCGCCTGGGCCACACTGACCACTCGATACGAAAACAAGCGTGTCCTTATTACGGCTCAACTCAACAAGCTGTTCGGCATGTCCAAAATGACCACTCGGTCGGCGAAGGAGCTGAACGCCATCATCAACACTTCCACGGAAGCTATAAACTCGCTCAAAGCTCTAGAATCTCCAGTTGAACATTGGGATCAACTCATCGTTCATCTCCTCGTACAACGGCTGGACTCTCAGACTCGAGAGGACTGGGAAATAAACCTTGGATCAGCCACAGAATATCCAACTCTTGAGAGGCTCAAAGCCTTCCTACTTGGCCGTGCGCGAGCGCTTGAAAACTTAGAAGAGAGGCTTCCTGCAAAGCCTCAAGACTCTAAGAGCAACAAGAAACCCGCATGGAATAACAAAAGCATCACACGCGGCGCAAAATCTACTTCGGCCCATGTCCACGCCGCTAGCACAACGTCATTATCAAACGCTCCTGCCTCTGGACAAAATACGCAATCGCCCAAACTCACTTCAGCTTCTCACTCGCTCTCAAAATCTTCAGGATCTTCTGCGAGCCCTCTACTGCTTTGTTCTTGCTGTGGAGACGCTCACTTCATTGTTCGCTGCCCAACGTTCATGGGATTCTCATCAGATGAACGTCTCAGCACAGTCACGTCCAGAGCACTGTGCTTGAACTGCTTGGGACCTCACGCGGCCGCAAATTGCCGCAGCCTGAAGCGCTGTGGTCTTTGCCAAGCCGCGCATCACTCCATGTTGCATGATGCAATTCAAATCAGCTCAGCTCACAACTCGCCAAACTCAGGTCAACATTCTCAGTCTTCTGTAACCTCACCGTCAGGTAGCGGTACGGCTGCATGACTAGATGGCATAAAAATATCTCAACCTCAGCTCTCATCATCATCAACTTGTGTTTCGCTCATCTCTGCGACTCAATCGCTCGCATCCAGCCACTCGGCTACTTCATCTAGACCTACAGTGCTGCTGGCTACGGCTCAAGCTCTTCTCGTATCGCCTACTCACATCTCTCATCCAGTGCGTCTACTCATCGATCCTGGGTCAGAACTCACGCTCGTTTCGCTTCAGCTCACTCGCCAACTGCGTCTCAAACTTACAAACTCATATGTTCCCATCGTCGGAGTAGGAAGGGTGTCCTCTGGACACACCCAGGGTGTCATCGACCTCACACTTCGGTCCAGGCACTCCGCCGAGTGAATCTCCACGCACACGTGCTGGCAAATCTCACCGTCGAGCTGCCTATCTCTGACATCAAGCAGCAGACCTGGCCGCACATCAACGTCCTGCAGCTCGCTGATCCTGATTACCTCTCATCAGGCAGGATTGACATCCTCATCGGAGCCGATGCCTACGGCTTTATCATAAAGCCTGGAGTTAAAGCCGGCAATTCAAATCAGCCTGTCGCCATCCAAACCATCTTCGGATGGGCTGTAATCGGACCAGTTGGTGAGTCCTCTCACTCTGCTCCATCTTATCTGGGACATCTTGTCTCAAACGCTCAGCTTCACGAGCTAGTTACCAACTTTTGGGAGCTCGAAGAAGTGCCATCTTCTCAACATGATTATCTCAGCGCCGAAGAGGCTGCCTGTGAAGCTCATTTTATCTCAACTCATACTCGCGACAGCTCAGGTCGCTACATCGTCCGACTGCCGTTCAAGGAGAACGCCTCGAAGCTAGGCAACTCTAAAGACATCGCTCAAAAGGCTATCACTCGCCTACGCAAACGACTTGACGATCAGCCAGAACTAAACAAGCTTTACAAGGAATTTCTTGCTGAGTACGAGTCCATGGGACACATGGAGAAAGTAGCAGAGTCATTTCGCGACGGCTACTACCTGCCTCATCATGGCGTATTCAGAAATAACAAGATCCGTGTTGTCTTCAACGGATCCAGCAAGACCACCTCTGGTCTCTCTCTGAACGACGTACTTCATACAGGTCCCAAGACTCAGAACGACATCTTTGATGTTCTGCTCTACGTCAGAAAACATCGCTATATATTCACGACTGACGGGGTGAAAATGTTTCGTCAAGTTCTGGTCCATCCTGATGACCGAAGATATCAACGTATCCTGTGGACTGACGACCATTCAAACATCATCGAGTTTGAGCTCACTACAGTTACATATGGCACCACGCCTGCTCCATACCTCTCAGGTCGCGCTCTCAAGCAACTTCAGCTCGACGAAGGTCATCAGTACCCCTTGGCAGCAGAACCGTTGAAAGACGGAAGTTACGTCGACGACATTAGTGGTGGCGCCGACGACATTGCTACTCTCAACGTTATCGCTAAGCAAGTGAAAGAGCTGTGCCACAAGGGATGTTTCCCATTGTCTAAGTGGAAAAGTAATCATCCTGATTTCATCAAACTCAACTCAACTTCAACACCCAGTGCCGAGTCCCACGAATTCAACGAATCCATGTCCAAGATTCTTGGGCTTGCTTGGCATTGCTCCACGGATAGCTTGAAATTCACGGGCCATGCTCATTGTCAAGTTACCATCACGAAGCGCTCAATACTCTCTGAAACTGCGCAACTATTCGACCCACTCGGTCTCATCTCGCCAGTCATCGTCCGCGCCAAGATCCTGATGCAAGATCTATGGCTAGAAAAAGTTGGCTGGGATGACACACTATCACCCCAGATCATTCATCGCTGGTCAGCATTTCGTGAAGAATTATCAAGACTATCACAACTCTCAATTCCACGTTGGCTAAATCTATGCGCCGACGGCTCTCAAGTGGAACTGCATGGCTCCTCAGACGCATCCAAAGTAACCTTGGTCTGCTCCAAAACTAGAGTTTCTCCTCTCAAACGCCTCACGATACCTCGTCTGGAGCTATCTGCAGCTTTGCTCCTCGCCAAACTCGTCTCAAAAGTCCAGAAAGTGCTCAAGCTTACGGAAGCACCAGTTACTCTCTGGACTGATTCTTCGGTTTCCCTCGCGTGGATCAACAGTGATCCCATGCGATGGAAAGAGTTCGTCAAGAACCGAGTCCAAGAGATCAAGCAAACTTCCCCGCAAGCAACGTGGAAATTCATTTCCGGGAAGCATAATCCCGCAGACTGCGCATCTCGAAGTCTTACTCCCTCGCAGTTGATTTCTCATTCTCTCTGGTGGTCTGGTCCAGACTGGCTAGCTGAAGACGTTAATCTCTGGCCATCATTCATCATCGCAGATGATCACTCTCCTGAAACTGAAATACGACCTAGCGCGGTGAATGTATCCTCAGCTGCACCTCAACTACCCTTTGAGAGTTTGCTCAAACACAGCTCTCTCACCAAGTTACTTCGCAGAACAGCGACGATCATGCGAGCAGTAGCCGTTTTCAAGCGAGTACCCGCGTCTTCTCTTCGGGCATCTCCGCTCACTCCCGCGGATCTACAATCAGCGCTCAGATTCTGGATCCGAGCATTTCAATATGCCTATTTCGCAAGCGAGATCCGCGCCATTTCACAAGGCAAGAGCCTCGCAAAATCTCACCCGCTCTCAAGACTAACTGCTCGAGTAGATACAGCCGGCGTACTCCGAGTTGGTGGTCGTCTGCAAAACTCAAAACTCGTCGAGGATGCAAAACATGCGCCAATTCTACCAAAGGATTGCATTCTCTCCAATTTGATCATCGCAAACGCTCACACTCGAACTCTCCACGGTGGTACACAACTAACACTCAACTATATCAGGAAGTACTGCTGGATTCTAGGAGGACGAGCACCTATCAAGTCGTATATTCACAGATGCATCACCTGCACCAGAATACGTGGCATTCGAGCTCAACAACAAATGGGACAGCTCCCAGCAACTCGAGTGACTCCTTCTCTTGTTTTCGAACACTCAGGAGTGGATTACGCAGGTCCAGTGTCACTTAAGTTTTTCCAAGGTCGTGGCACTAAAACCTACAAGGCCTGGATCGCAATTTTTGTATGTTTCTCGACCTCTGCTACCCACCTCGAAGTTGTCACGGACTACAGCGCGCAAGGATTCCTCAAGGCCTTCAGGCGCTTCACTGCTCGACGCGGAATCTGCAAAACTCTCACTAGCGACTGTGGCACCAATTTTCAAGGCGCTGACGTTGCTCTTAAACAGCTGCTATCCGGCAGTATCAAAGAGTCTCAGCATCTGCAACAACTCATCACCAACGACGGTACCCAATGGAGATTCAATCCTCCTGGAGCGCCTCACATGGGTGGTAAATGGGAAGCGGCAGTGAAATCTGTCAAATACCATCTACAGCGTACAATTGCTGATCTCTTGCTCACCTACGAAGACTTCTCGACCTTTTTAGCTCAAGTTGAAGCTGTCTTGAACTCTCGTCCGCTCAGCGCTCTTACCGAAGATCCTGACGACCTCTCGGCACTTACTCCAGGGCACTTCATCCGTGGCGCACCACTCTCGACGATCCCAGAACCGTCTCTCACGAGTGTAAACGCCAACCGTCTCTCACACTTTCAGCGCATTCAAGAACGACTCCAACACTTTTGGGCAAGATGGTCTGCCGACTGTCTCCAATCGCACCAAACGATCTCCAAATGGAGAACCAGCTACAACAACATAGTCGTTGGATCGTTGGTGCTCCTCACAGACGAGCGTTATCCTCCATCCAAATGGCCTCTTGCTCGAGTTACTCGAGTACATCCTGGTCGCGACGGACTCACACGCGTAGTTACGCTAAAGTCAACCACCTCATCATTTACTCGTCCAATCACCAAGCTGGTACTGCTGCCCATCGCTAGCCAAGAGGGAGATCCTCATGACGACGAAGCGTCTACATCTTAATTACTTCTCCAACGAGTGGAGAAGGGGGGAGAATGTTCAAATATCCCGCGCTGTCAATCAACAATCATTTTTTCAATATCATATACGCAGTGGAATGTAGCTTTTGTGATTCAGTTTTTTCATATCAGTCATTCAGTAAACTCATATCAAATATCTACTCTTATCTAAAATATATGTATAAAATAAACGAAACATATTATTAATAATTCAAGTTTATTCAATTTGGGCAATAAAAAGTGTATTTTTTGTGAATTTAAGTGGTGAAATGTCATTTCAAGTTGAATCTCCCAGTTCCAGTATTTTCACATCTTTTTGATCAATCTTTTTGCAAGTTTCATCAGTAACCGCATCCTACCACTGAATAGGTATCGATCATTCTACCGAGTTCATTTTAAGTACCCGTAGCGGGTAAAAGGCGAGATTGATTTTTTTTTCCTTCAAACTTTGTCTTATACGTTTTGGCCATATCTTGTACTTAGGAATAAAAGAATTAGTAAATAAATGTTTTATTGAGTAATTTATTCAATTAAACCAACATTAATTCAAATTATTAGATCAGAATGATCTGTCAATCATAGTCTCAATCACAGCAATGCGGCAAAGAAAATATCAGAACAAGACGACAGGACCAATTATTTATGATCATCCTACATATGTTTATATGTAAAACTGTAAAGGAGTCGGCAACCAGTGGACCACTGAATATTTTTTGCGGTCCGTCGAAAAACTTCTGCTTCTCGAAGTATAAATGTTACGGCCATCGGTTCTTCTTGCTTTATTTTTAATTTTATTTGGCTCATGACATTAAAAAGGTCCATTTCCATAGTACCGATTGTTAGAACACTTGTTACTAAGATAAATAAGCTACTATCCATGGCCAGTTGCAGCGTCACTTAATTGAATAATATCATATCCAGGGAGTACCGGGAGAGATCACTCAAATGAGAGAATTTGGCGCTTAGCTACTACCACCTAGCGGGAAGGGGCGCACCTATTTTTCAATTTTATTTGTATCTTGAATCTTAGTTACCGTTGAAAAAAATTTGAACAAATGTTGATTTAGATGAAAAAATGTTTATCAATGCAAATATTATTTTTTAGTTGAGATTTTCTACTGATTTTAATAGTTAAATGCTACAAGAAGTTATTAAAAAGTGAACACAACAAGTAAATTGTAAGTCTGCTTAATATTTTTCTGTTCATTTATTATAAATCATAATTATTCTAGGCGTACATCCACTAGTTCCAATCTGCGGCCTGCAGTTTTCTATAAGCGCTATGGCATTATTACACACAAGATTTTAGATCTACCACAATGACAGATATTGAACTAAATCATTTTTTGGACCTCACAAATACCTGGAATTTCGAACAGTGAACATATAAGAAGCATTGGGGATTGATAAGAATTTTCCAGCTGCAATATTTGAACGGTGCTAGAACTGAAAATTATTTGTAACGGAAGATACTCCTATTATTATCTATATCATATAGAACCAAGAAAGAGTAATACTCTTCAGTCTTGATGTTACTTTTGAATTCAGGCAGCCGAAGAAATATCAATAAATTCATACTCGCAATAAGTTCATGCTCCACGAAAATGCTAAGACTTGCCAGTCAATATAAAGGAAGTAGAATCAAGAAGAAAAGTAATATTTGTGGGAAGAAAATCTTAAATTCAGTAAAATTGAATCAGTTTAATTTATGTTCAGATAAAGTAAAAAAAAAATGCAAAACGTCACTTTAGCTCAAAGTAAATTGGAAAAATTCAGTAATTATGTTATAAAATACTTCGAGATAATGAAATTTTTCTTTTATTCATTTTCTTAAATAATTACACGTCTCAAAATAATTTGAACTAGTCTACTGTCTTGGATTAGTGATTTTCCTGTCCTATTTTTTTCAGTTTTGTTGTTAAAACCCATTCTAGTTCATATCTATTGCTCATTTATCACCATAAGTGATTTAAGATTGTATTTGAAAAACCTAATTTAGAAGAGAATTCACTAATCCAAAATTGTTAGTTAGTGGTTAGTTTAGTATGAGCTCTTTTGAGAATATGGCTATAAAATTTAATATTTCAATAAAATAATTTCAAATTGTTTTGACCGTTTGTGTTCAATGTTTCTCTAGTCTTGTTCACAATGAAGTTGTAATACTGTGAAAAGTAATTTCAACAGAAAGTATGACCCACAAATGAAAAAACATTTCTTGAGGATAGACACTTAGAAGTAATTGACCTATTATGACGTTTTAGCTCAAATCACTAATTTATTCAATAACTACAAAGTTGAATCAAAATTAATGCATGAAATGACTTTATTAAATTTTGAGTTTGTAAGCTACTCAATGTATTTCAATACTGTGGAAAGTAATTTTATTCTAAGGTATGATCCACAGTTAGAGAAGACATTATACAAAAAAAGATTATTCAAAGTCATTGATTCATAACGTTTTTAATACAAATTTTATACTTTACAACTGCGGATTTATTGACTACAATTGGATCATACTTCATGGATAAAGTAACTTCATATTTTATCTGAAAACCTGATATTTGTTCATATATTTTGTCGTTGAGATTGATTTACATGTACAGACATTTAAAATACATGTATTTTTGTTGAAAAAGTTTTGTGATTTCTTTCTATGAATAGATCTAACCTCAAAATACTAATTTAGACTGGAAACCATGGTAACATAGCTATCAGAGACCTCATGTGGCAAGGGGCGCAACTATTTTCATGCGCAAAATTTTTAACATTGAGTGCTCTCTCCCGGTTCTCCCTGATCATATCAAATGTCAAATATAAGATGAATATCGCTATCATTATTTCAATTCGACAGTTTTTATTCAAGTGAGGCTTAAATTTAAATATACGGCGGTGCAACTGGCCATCATTTTTTTTAAATTATTTATTACAGCTTTTTAAATAGTACTATTCTAATAGTGTGATACTTTATAGACAGTAAACAAATCAGTATGAATAGTCCAAGAGCTAGTGAACCCTCCCGGTAATGGTTCTCTTGTAAGGCTAGAAATTTATTTAGTGATGAGTTATAGCATGCTAAGTATAGTAACTATGGCCTGGCAGACCTCAGCCCTGCACATCAGCAATCCCTATATTTTAGAAAGTGTCAATAAGAGATGAAAAAAAAAAAACCTAGCGCTGTAAGCTGGAAATTTTACTACAATTTAGTTTATTGACTATAAGGCTCGGAAAAAAATTGCCAGACGATTTTGGTGAGCACAAGTATCAGACAGGTGAGTCAGAAGGTGTGCAGTACATGGTTTAAAATAAACTTTGTTCTGTAAAGTTAAAATTTATGTATATGTTCAAGTAAGGGATCTAGAAACAGGGTATACAATGACAGGCGGTTCTGGCTAGCATAAGACCTTGACAGGCGGGAGGAAAGATGCTATGAAAGTGCAAGTAAGAAGCGTAATGTGAATTAAATAGTGCAAATGACATTACTTGGAGATAAAAAAATCTGATGTGGACATCACATGTCTTACTTGTATATTTTTGCATATAATAATATGATTAACAAACACAAAATCCTATCTATTCACGGCTAATAGTTCTGGATTTATCCAAAAAATTCTAAAAATTGGTCATTTTCATGCTACAACACTCCTAAATATTGATTTACAAGGTTCTACGGCTAATAGTTCTGAATTTACACCCAAAAATTGAAAAAAAAATTCAACTGATGTGCAGTTCCGGTTCAGTCGATTGTTATGAGAATAGTAAATAATCATTCAGATGCTACAGTAGACTGAAATACTAAATTTCAACACTCTAGTGCTGATCGTTTCGAATTTATGCGAGGAATTCCCTAAAAGACTGTCAAGTAAAGTGCATTTCCGGCTCAGTTGATCTCAATAAAAATAGGGCATGAGCATTCAGATGGTACAATCGTCTTGAATACTGAATTCCAACATTCTACGTTCAACCGTTTTGGATTACTGCGGAAAATACAAAAAATGTTTCGAGTAAAGTGTACTTTCGGTACAGTGGTACAGACGATTGCAATTATAATGCGAGATTTATGTGGTCGACGTGGTCACTTCTCTTGGTCATGCGCGGTAATTTTCCATTTCAAATTTTGACTTAATTGTAACAATAGAGATTTTGTTTTTCTTAAGTTAGATTTCAAATAAGGGTCTGAAAATGAATTAAAGTGATAAAATGTGTAGAATTGTTGGATTTGTTCGCTTCAATATGTGATATTGTACTTGTTTATTTTGCTCAATAAAAATATTCTAATAAAATATCTCATGGTCTCTACAAATAACGATTGACAAATGTTATATTGAAAATGTTCCATAGTTTTATAATCACAGAAAAAAGACAATTTCAAAATGAACCAAAATACACTAAATGTATTTAGCCTGAACGTGAACTGTTTACTGACCATTCGGTCATTTGTTGAGTGACCATAGATGTACACTGAATGCGCTCATTGTATCCCCTAAATTGTAGTAAAGTTTCCAGTTTACAGTGCAAAGTTTTTTTTTTTTATCTTTCATTGACACTTTCTAAAATATGGGGATTGCTGATGTGCAGGGCTGAGGCGTACCGGGCCATGGATACTATACTTAGCGTGCTATAACTCATCTCCTCATCACTAAACAAATTTCTAACCTTACAGGAGAACCAGGAAGGTTCACGAGCTCTCGGTCTAGAAGCAATCGAACTTAAAAATATTAATAGCACACTGAAAATTATATTATGCCAATATATAAAATCAAAAACAGAATAATCTCACCGGATTTGGATTGTAATAATTATCGATTAAGGAATAATGTTGTCCTTTTATTGATTGACGAACTATTAACTCCACTCCTAATTTTGCTGATAGACCAAGCTTATCAAGCCAAAGAAAAGATCCAACAAAACTATCTGATAATCCTGGTGCTCCTCCTCCATAAGCAGAACTTGTTTCAGCTTAAAAAAAAATATATGTTAGAAAATCGATACAAACATTGAAAATACAATAAATAATTCTACTACATAATTTGAAAATATTCAAAATTGTTCGGAAGTTTAAAATATATAGTTGTCAAGTCATACTTATGATATTACAAAGTATCATATGCTATAGGTCTATAGATTATCATTAAATCTTTCTATTACTAAAATAGTCCAGGAGTTGACCGCACCTTATGTTCCCTGATCGGATTTACGGCCAAATTGATCGGGAATATTGTGCTAATAGGGTGCCAGATTTTATAAAACCAGAATCCTTCTCTGGGTGTTAAAATAAAGGCCACTTTCGATCAAATTTTTCGTGGTCAACTTCCCTGATAGAATTTACGATTGATGTGAAGGTCAAGTACAAGAAAAAACCAGGATGCCATCCCCTATCCAGTCCGGACGGGCAGCAGCCACTCCTAAGTGTGACCCATTTTCGTATTCAACTTCCCTGATCGAACTTACGAAAATTACTTTTTTTGCACGATTGGTCGCTTTTACGTGTTTGCCAGCCCCCTATTCGGATTTACGGCCAAATTGATCGGGAATATTGTGCTAATAAGGTGCCAGATTTTATAAAACCAGAATCCTACTCTGGGTGTTAAAATAAAGGCCACTTTCGATCAAATTTTTCGTGGTCAACTTCCCTGATAGAATTTACGATTGATGTGAAGGTCAAGTACAAGAAAAAACCAGGATGCCATCCCCTATCCAGTCCGGATGGGCAGCAGCCACTCCTAAGTGTGACCCATTTTCGTATTCAACTTCCCTGATCGAACTTACGAAAATTACTTTTTTTGCACGATTGGTCGCTTTTACGTGTTTGCCAGCCCCCTATTCGAGGTGGTATGTTGATTTTACCATGCAAGTTGTGGTTACTATGGTTATGCTGACTTACCGCCCATAGTTAGAGGCGGTAAGTGAAAAATTGTGGATTTTTACAAATAATATTCATATATTCATCTTTTTTGTAATTGAATATTCAAAGTAAAATGTCAAAGTTGACAGCTGACAGCAAATAAACAATTACCAGTAGTAACTCAATTTGAAAAAGAAAATTCGGATCCATATTTGGGAAGATCTTCCAATCGAGCAAAAAATTTTGTAAGCATCACGATCAATAAGGACAGTACATTATATTTGGAAACCTCACCAAGGCTCGGCTTCCAAACTATCATTCTCAATCGGTAAATTGTACTTACTGACCTTAATATGTGAATAACTATTTTTAAATTGAAGCTCGAATCTTTCTGAATATGAAAAAGCCCGGGGTGCCGCCTCTCTACCTGTCCGGAAGGACGGCAGCCATCCTTGAAGTTATCCGATTTTTAGGTTCCAATTTTGAATTCAGCTATACTTCTTTCATCGAATGTACGATTATATTCTTTTAATTATAGCTCAAATTTTTCTGAACAAGAAAATACAGAGCTGCTGCCTTCCGCTCTGTTCGGGACGGAGGCAGTCATATTCTTAAGTCATCCAATTTTTAGATCCCAATAATTTTGAGCACAGCTGTACTTCCCTTATCGAACGTACGTTTTTCTTTTTTTTAAATTTATTAATTTATTTTATTGCGTCTCGAATCTTTCTGACAATGAAAAAGTAAGGTTGTCACTTTCCGTCATGATTCGAGATTTTTCTGTCGTCGAATTATGGCATCAACTTTAATTTTTTCAAGGGAAACGAAGCGGTTTACGAAAACAACTGAGAAACATTAGTTCAGCGCTAAATTATAATTGTATGAGTATACAGGTGATGCCAGCTATTCCAAAATATTCACCTGAAAAATTTCGACGAAGAGCACTTTCTCACGAAAGTTGAGGGTTTCAAGTCTTGAACAGGGTGGGTGGCAGCACTCCGGTTTTTAGTAATCACGAAGGCTTGAGCTAGAATTTAGAAAAAAAATCTTATGTTTGATAAGAGAAGTACAGTTGCGTTCGAAATTGGGATCCATATTTAGATTAGATGACTTTAAAAAAGAATGCCGCCGTCCTGGACAGGGCGGAAGGCAGCACGTGGTTCGGTCGAACGCAATCATAATGCGAGATGTACAACTAGATGTTATAGAAATGTTTAATACGAAATTACAATATTCTACGACTAATTGTTTTGAATTCATGCAGAGAATTCGAAAAGTTCGTAATATAAAGTGCACTACCCGCTCAGCCGATTTAATACAAAAATAAAACATAACCATAAATTTCAATTACTAAATTTCAACATCCTGCGGCTAATGATTCTGAATATATGCGAAAAATTCAA
Source organism: Dromius quadrimaculatus (assembly GCA_963989225.1). NCBI lineage: Eukaryota > Metazoa > Arthropoda > Insecta > Coleoptera > Carabidae > Dromius > Dromius quadrimaculatus. The sequence goes on from OZ022324.1 coordinate 26,631,665, forward strand.
AAAAATCTTTCAAGTAAAGGGCACTTCCGGTACACAAGACCCTAGACTAGTCTTAAATATAAAATTTCAACATTATACGTTCGACGGATTTTGAAATATACGAGTTACGAACAAACAGGGATGCTCAAAACGGATATTTTCGGAAGTAATAACACGAGTGCTTAAAAATTAATTAATTTACATTTTTTACATGTTAAAACAAGTTTTGTTGGATTTTTCTCGTGATTTAATCGTTATCAGGTCTATTTTTGCGGAACTAATATTTTGAAACTAACAACAGTGAGAACGATGCAAAAAAATAAAATGTTGCAAATTTCAGGTTTCCTGATAATTGTCTTTTGTTTCCGTTTTTGGAAATAGGTAACATTTAAAAGGTTTAGTTCACATGTGTCGTTTTATGAAATTCCTCTTTGAATTCTCAGAAATTTAAGACCAAGATGACACATTCGATTCGAATTTCATCAAGAAAAGTTTTGGAAAAGCTTAAGTATCGTATAAAAAAATTACAAAAGTTATAAACAATTCATTGAAAAAAAGGGGCTTTGTTTTCTCAAAAAAAATATCTCCTCGACCGAAGCTCTTCTAAAAATATTTATAGTTTTAATTAACAGGTAAAAATAGAATAGCATTAAAAACGGGTGAAGTCGATCACGCGCGCGCTTGGCGATCCGCTCAGTAAAACGAAATGATTTTTTTCAAACTATTAAATGTGTAAATTAAGAAACAATAAAATCCAGGTACTATAAGAATACATGATTGAACAAAAATCTGTTGAAAAACTATTCTTTATCTAATTCCGTTTTGAAAAGTCAAATTTTACATCAATTTCTGACGTTATGAAACGTCCCATTTTTCATAACTGTCATGCAACAGTTGCGTAAAGTAGTTACGTAATGACTTTACATAACTGGCCATGTTTCAGAGCTAATCAATTATATTTATCTGCGTACAATTAAAAGAATGATTTATTATTTACAATCTGCATCATTGGCAGAGTCTTTAATATCAAAGGATACTATAGCACTCAGGATATCACTGCTTGAGTACATTTTTAAAAATTATTTTGACGTTTTGCGAAAATTCGATATTTGTTTATTTCAGTACACTCTTGTTTCTGTAGTAAAAATAGATGATTATGAATCACAGTCATCTGAATTTTGTGATGTAACGTGAGAGATGTTCTCATTCAAAAATATAGATAAAATTATTCTGACGGAATTAGATAAAATTTTGTACAGAATACGTTATGAAAAACCATATTGTTTGACTCATTGAAACTAATTATGTAAATAACTATTTCGCAATTTTTCAATTATTTATACAATTGTTAATTAAGGTCATTTTACAAGTTAGATTTCTACATAAAACTCTTGATATTGCAAACTGAATATCTGAGATTTTTTCCACTTAATATAGCGAGAAAGCTCAGTTATTTATGAACAATCTGTTTTTCAAATAGACAAATAGAAAAACAAAACAAAATATTTTTTTTCTCAATAGAAATGAGAGCAAGAAAAATTATGATTTGAAGAAAAAATGGTTCCTAATTATTAATATAGAGTAGCTGAAAAAGATAGTTAATAAACAATTATTTTTTTCCTCAAAAATCATAGGTCTATATTCCCCCTCTTAAAACCATAATTTTTGTCAAGGACTATATTTCCAAATTTCGAATATCACCTAAATCGTGAATTTATTCATAACAATTATTTAAACAAATGAATTAAAAGATATAAGAAAATTCTTTTCATGTAGTATGTAACAATAAAGAAATGAAATGATTGAAATATCAATTTGAGAAAAATTTTCTTTATAATATATTTATTCGATTTTATTTTTTAATGATTTCCATTGTTAATAGAATAATGAAAAATCAAAATTTTTCAAATCTTCCAACGTGAATCTTTTTCATAGCTTTCTAAAAATAGATCCAAAAAGTGGAAAATATCTCAGACATTCAGTTCGCAAATTATCAGGGATTTTATGTAAAAATTTAACTTGGAAAACGACCTTAATTAAAAATTGCATGAAAATTTAAAAATAGCGGAAAAATTGTTTTGCAACGGATTTTTGTTCATTCATGTACCATAATAGTACCTGAGTTTTAATGTTTCTTACTATTCATATTTAATAATTGAAAAAGAATTATTTCGTTTTACTAAGCAATCCGCCAAGCGCGCGCCGGAACGAATTCATCCGTTTTTAGTCCTATTATTCTTACCAGTAAATTAAAACTATAAATATTAGTGGTAGAGTTCCGGCAGATGAGACTTTTTTTCAAGAAACTTTCTGCTCTTTAAGATTCTTTTTCTGATTTTCAATATCTGCAATAGTTTTTGGAATATTTGCGAAAAATAAAACCTTCTTTTTTTTTCAATAAATTGTTTATCATTTTTGCAATTTTCTTATGCAAGACTTCAACTTTTCAAAAACTTTCTAGATGAAATTACGAATCGAATAGCATCTTGGTCATAGTTTTCTAAGAATGCGAAGAGGAATTTCATAAAACGACACAAACTAGACCAGTGATTCCTAACAGGGGGTCCGCGGCCTCCTGGGTGGCTGTGGACAGTACATGGGGAGGCCGCGAAAATCTTAAAAATTTTACGTTTCTAAATCTTTGCAAATAAAAAAAAATCTAATATTTTTTGTAAGTGCTATATATGTAACAGATGAATTATTGGTATATTTGAGTTTTTTTTGTACGAGTAAAAATGGAAAGAAATATCAAGAACATATTTAATTGTCAATATTTAGACTAAAAATATAATTTTCGAGGACATACGACGTTGATTATGTTGGTCGCGTTTGGTTGATGGTCATGTTGATTATTATGTATTTACTAATAAAAAGGAGGACGAATTCCCAAACACTCTCTGAATTAAATTCGACGTACTACCAAGTTTGGCACTTGAGGTCTATTCTAACGTTAGAACAACTTATTGTATTCTACCATGCAAAAGCTGAATCTTTATTACGCTACGGCATCATATTCTGGGGTTCAGCATCTAATTTGGCCAGAGTTTTCATAGTGCAAAAAAAATTACTGCGCTGCTTGGCAAGGGTAACATCCCGCACTTCATGTAGAGAATTGTTTGCTAGATTCAAAATACTAACTGTTACCTCTCTGTACATTCTTGAATTAGGTAAATATATTTTCCAACACAAAAATGATTTTGTCTTAAACGCGAACATTCACAATTTTAATACTAGAAACAAAGAAAAATTTCGAGTACCATTAGTTAATTATACCCAAAATAAAAGTGCTCCTCACGTAATAGGACTGAAAATTTTCAATCATCTACCGGAACACATAGTTACTTGTGTTACATTTTACATTGAAAACATTTATAATAAATTTGAAACAATTTTTATTAACTAATAATTTCTACAGCTTAGAAGAGTATTTTGACTATGAAAATTGATTTTGTATTTATGTCTTATACTCAACTCATCTACTTTTATATTTGACGTTTTATATACATGCGAAATACCATGTCTTCTGAATAAAGTTATTATTATTATTATTATTCCTCCTGACATGAAGGATGTCGAGAGTGTTGAGTGACTGGATGTATAAGCAAAACTTGACGAATTCAAGAAAATAATAGTAATTTATGCAATAAAAGTATAAAGTTGAGTACTATAACATAATGCCAAATATTTGATGACGAGGCTTGCGAGACGCTAAAATTATTGGCCGAAAGTCATAATGCTTGTTTACACATGCACGTATTGGATATAAAAAAATTTGTACGCCACTCAACTTCTAAACATGAATTCACAGAAATGAAATTCAACTTCTACGCGTTCAAACAGTGGTTACACTGAAACGCGAAAAAGCTTTACTTTACGCATCGTTTACCTGCTTTACGTACAGCTATGGAAAAATGATCTTGATATCCGCCGATTCGAGTAGTTCTTTTGCATCTTTTTACTTCTAATTTTTCGTAGTTTTGAATGGTGGCATCTTCCTATAGAGAACTTTTTTTGTGATTATAAAGCCAATAACATAGTGAGTACGGATGGCCGAAGCGTGTTTGTTCACCTATACATGCTGTGACGTCACTCGAGGTCGCAGGTTCGAATCCACTCACCGACAATGTGTGATTTGTCGTAAAAATTAAAAATGCAGCTATTGTACTTGCATCATCACACTCGGGTGCTACAGATTACCTACCTATACACCTTAAAATATGTAGCAATGGCACGAAATTCTGATCGGCAGTACGGCGGTGTTATACCGCGGCTAGGTGATACCGATTAGGAAGGCCTAGGCCCTTACTAGGGCTGTTGCGCCAGTGATGATGATAAAGCCAATAACATATGATGTATATAACTTAATTTCACTCGCCTCTACTGTAATTTTATGGCCGTGCCTGCACAATTTTATTCAATGGATTAAACTTATTTAATTTTTCTAAATCTCTCTACCTAAGAAGAAGCAGGAGTTGGAGCAACAAGACTACCCACTACTGGTCATAAGCCCCATCAGTGAGTCATAAGTGCCACAGCACTTGATCATAAGTGTACTTCCAGAGAAGCACTTGTAATAATTGGAGGCCACATTTTGGCACGTCAAAAATTTTCCATGTGCCGTAAGAAAAAATTCGGTAGACGAATGAAAGCACAAGAATGCATTAATTATTAAGAGAATAGCGGAATTATACGCCTTTAACAAAATACAAAGGCGACATAATCATTGCATTCCAAGACGGATAGAAGTGCCACACCAATTCCGTCTACGATCTTGTAAAAACAATACGAACGTAATTATTCGCATTCGCATTTGCTTGCATTCGCTATATGACTTTTTTTCTTTCGCATTCACATTCGCTACAATCTTACTTTAGAACCACCCGTTGCATCTCAATCTTTTGCATGCGAATAATTATCATGCCGCACATGGCTATATTGAAAAAATAATTGATTAATGGTCTTTTGAAGCCAGAAAAGCATAATAAGCCAAGCTCTTTTTCCTTAACAATCATTCCGCTCTAGCCATTATTGTATAATATATGTATTTATATAAAAGCACACTTACTAAGCCATATTGGTATTTTTCTCAAATTTGTTCCTCCAACTATTGTATTTACAATATTAATTTGTTGTTCAAGTAATGAAAATGTTTTTGGATTGAGAAAATCTGCTTCAGTTGCTTCACGTCCATTTAAATAATATCTGAAATATAATTAATTACATAGAATCATTAATTTTATTATATAAATAAAAGTACTCACTGATGGAATGATATTGCATTTATAACATTTTCTTGACTCATCCCCTTAATAAATTCTTTTAAATATTTTTCACTAGCCGGATGTTCTGGTCTAGGTCTGGTAATTTCAGGTCCAACCAGAAGAGAATGTTCATACATAGAATATTTATTTAAAATTTTTCTTAGAGTAAGAAAATCTTTTGCTAATTGAGAAGCGTTCACAGAATAATTAAAAACATGCTTGAAAGCATTCGGTTCTAGAATAAATTGAATGAAAATTGAATATGTAAAAATTTATCAAAACTATACCATTTCCAAGTTGCCAATCAATATCAAATTTGTGTTCATTTGAAAAAGAAATCAATTCTTCGGCGTTCTGTGGATTCCAGCTTCCGTCATCGTTTCGAATCAAACAGTTTAAATCAAACAATATTTTTGCATTTACATTTCCAGCAAAATTATTTATATGAATCCAGTCAGTACCTTCAAATATTTTAGTATATAATACATATAATCAAAACTAGAATAATATATGTTCTACCGGACATTGTAAAATTAGGAAAATCATGTCCACAACTTTCTATTTCCTCATATGAACACTCTTCAAGATATGAGACATAATCGATGTTAGAAGTTTGTAAAGTTTTCGAATGTTTGGAAAAATATAACCGGTCAGCCATGTTTCCACCAATGCGCAAATATCCGTGAGCAACTTCTTTCATCAACTTATTCAAACGCTGATTGCTTTAAGAGAATCATAATTACTTTATTCATACTTTTAAAAAATCAGGCACTAGAGAACAAAAATCAATGGATGCTAGTATTTAATTTTATGAAAAAAAAATTTTAATTTCTTAATTTGGATCATATACATTTTACTTCTTCAATCAAAAATTTCCAGAGTTAAAAATACTGATTTATATGTTTTTGTAATTCATCACTTCTTTCTTCCAAGCATTTTAATAAAATGAAAATATTTAATTAATACATTGTTGTATTAGTACCCAAAGTTGCATAAACGAAACATTTCATGAACCAAGTCTTCCGAAAAAATATTGTAAGGTGTTTATAAAGTATACGTCAGTACTATATGGTTCCAAATGATGGTGTCTATTCAATTCTAGTTGAGAATATAGAACAAGAATACCGAAGTAACAAAATAAAGACGGAATAAGAAAATGTTTTTCTGGATCTTCTGTCCATTGTGGATAACCTAAGTAAAAATCAGATATTTTTGTTAATTTTCTTTCTCCTTCAAATTATTTTCTCTGTTGAATCCTTATACGCCATAATAATCATGCATGTAATAATACTAGAGACTAAAAGAGCTTACAGAAAAAGCAGAGAGGTTCATACTACTTTTCTTTCGATACAGAAAATGAAGTACTGTTGGCGAGATTGAATGATTATTCCGTTATCGTGCTTACAGACAAACAGACAGACCGGCTTTTTTCTAAAATTATGTTTTTCGGGTTCAGTAGATTCTAAAACGTAGAGATCCATCAAAATCTCCAGCTGTCAATAGATCACGATTACAATACTTTTCCTATTATATAGGTCAGGAAAGTAAAAATTGATTACTATAATAATAATAATTTTAGCTATGGTAAATCTCTTATTTCTACCTTTGGGAATTAATGGGCTCCTCTACATTTTATTATCATTCTATTAAGAAAACAGTATTTCAGAATTCGTGGGGTTGTTGAACATATTATGGATATCATATGCAAATATGATATTTTGCTTGAATTTGTTTATGAGGTCATTATTTAGCACCCATTAGCAATTGTTCTCAATTATCTGATAGATTATATTATACCGATTATTTGCAAAAAGCAACCTACCCTCCGATTTCGATTATTTTCACATATGCTGTAAGGCAGCAAATAGAGTATTTTTTCCAATATATATTTCTGGGATCACGTGAACTATAGGAACTTCGATTATTTTGTACATTTGATGAACTATCTCAAAGATATTTTTGTTTCTCTAAATTTCTAAAAGTCACAAAAAATGATCGTCGACGATTTTTTTCTTCAAATTAGTTCTAAATATTTGCATATGTGGAAAATGTTTCGGACAGAATCATTAAAGTATAATTTTATTTTACCAGAGTGACTCCATCAACTTCTTTCTCTGAACACCATATTTGATTTGATCCTACAGAAATATCTTATTTTGACTTTGCGATGGTACAAATTTTGTTCAATTTTTCTATTGTTTCGTCCTCATATATTAAAAAGTATTTTTTTACATGGGAAATAATACCTTCAGCTTGTAGGTCTACTAGCAGAACTTGAAATTGAAATAATTATTAGTAAAAGAAAGTTGTGAATTATATTAGGATACTCTAAATTTGTGTTAATAATATTATTTCATGATAAATTAAATGGTTTTCTGATAGAACAAGTGAAGATTATTCGCGAAAGAATTTTCTTCCCATAGGTAGCGAAAAATTGAATAAAATTTATATCGTTTGAAAGAAAAAAAATTGAAATATAATTTTTGCAAAATAAAATAAAATCTGGCGTCCATTTAAAAAATTGGACTTATTTCAAAAAATTGTATACGCCACGCTCTACTAACTGGAATTACAAAAAATTTGATTTAAAGCAGTTTCTGTGCTGCTCAGAATTTATTTATGACGGAAATAATTGATAAAACTCAGTTTTAGTCATTACCAGGTAGCTTACGAGGAATTTTAGGAGAAGACAAGCACCTTTGAGGTATTCTTTCAAATGTGCATATAAGTACCAGTTTTACTAAAATCGTAGAATTAATAGTTCACGAGATCACAATAGTGGCATATGAAATTGGAACACGAACTGAATATGCTCAATTTTCTCAAGACCGTCTTTCGGAAAGTATACATTTCCGTAGCACAGATGGCAAAAAATCATCGAAATATGAGGGGAGGCCCCTTTAGTAAATAATTATCTCATTATATATTCATACTTACTCCATATCAAAATCTTTAAAATGATCTGCAATAACAAAAGTATCTAATGCTAAACTAAAAAAATTATTGTTCGTTATATGTAGTGGATCTTCTGTTTTTACTGATAAAGTTACAAAACTCTTACAAGAAGCACTATTTACAATCATGCTTAATATAAAGATAATTGAATGTGTATTTAGGAGCATTTTTATATGCTTAAAATGTATTATAAATCCGACACAATGAAGATGTTAACTCATAACCTAAAATTAATACCCTTCTGAATAGAGCATAATCACGTTACAAACAGTAAACAATTTTCTTGATTGCAAAAATTGAAATATAATATATTCCAACTATGATCCACAAATATCCACTTTCACTAAAACTTTGAAATTATCGACCACATTTGTCAGCCTATTAATCATAGATGCTATTCTTGTTATTCTTGCCTATCAGCATTTAGTTGTGTTGCTCCTAACCTAGCAGGATCTTGACTAGGATAGTGAACCACAGGTTTTGCTGTTGATACTACTGTACTAGAAGCAGTATTTGTGCTTTGCCCCAAATCAGCCGGAGGAACATAGGCTGCACCACTTTGAATTGCAGGATTAAAGAAAAATTGTGGCATAGGTGGAGGTCCAAAGATAGGAGGTACCATTAAAGGAGGAGGCGGAGGAACATTTGGAAGAGGAATATGACCTGGCTCCAAATTAAAGAAATTGTGAGCTAATTCTCCAGATGGAACTGGTAGAGCACCTGGTAATCCAGGTACAGGTTCTAGAGGATCTAAATTTTGATGCCCAATTGTAGGTCCCTGTCTTCCCTGAGATCTGCCCCATTTGATTGTTAACCTTCTTCCACCCAGAATCAACTTATTAAATGTTTTCTCAGCGGCTAATTCAGCAGCAGCTCGAGTTGTATATTGAACAAAAGCGCATTGCTGTCGAGGAACTAATGTAACTGATCTAATTTCTCCATATTGATAAAAATGATCTCTTAGTTCTGATTCTGTTAGGCTTCCCAAGTTACCAATGTACAAAGTTGTGATAGTCTGATCTTCTGGAGGTGGTAAAGCAGGCATAGCTGCAGCACGTTTCAATAGTTTATCAGCAACTGGATCATTAACACCGTAGTAACGATCTTTAATATTTTGATCAGCGAGAGGATCGTCTGGATCTGTAGGTCGTTCGTGTCTGTAGGGACATTCTTCACCTCTTCTACATTCTCCTTTTACCCAAAATGAACAAACGTGGGGACGATTCCTCTTGTAGTAAGGTGCTGTGCGAGCTAATCGCATTAAAAGGTCATTTGAACTATCGGATTTCACACCACCCGAAGCACTATCGTTGTTTTTCAACTAAAAATGATTAATTTATTAGTATATTGGCCATTCGTAAAAATATTTTACATACATCTTTTTCAATATTCTGAATATAGTATTCTTTATTTACATCACTTCTAGGTAACTCATCTTTCATTTTTAATGCAGCATCTCGAACTTGAATGGGTAACCCATATTCAAGATCTAGCAAACAAGTCTGGCACACGTTTTTAATTTTGCTGCAAGTCTGGCAAACCTCTGTCTTTTTGAATCGCATGCGAGCGCCGGGACACCATCTGAACACTGTAAATGGTCTTGAACAAATTTTACATTCTTTTCCATATTTTTCTTTTGTCTGCAATATATAATTCCTTGCTTTTATATTTCCTACAGCATACACAAAAATTAACACTCACCATTCGAATGTATGGATTGTCTCCCAAACATGTTTGGCATAAAATAGGAAATTCCTGGAAACGAAAACTTTTTTATTAAGGTTATTAAATAATAAAAAAATAATATACACTTACCGCATCCTCCCAGTTTTGCCGGTTATAAGTATTAGTTGTCTTTGACATAGCCATTTTGAGATTTTATTTATAAATGTAGGTAAAAAAATGAATATACTCAATTTTAGTGCACGTCAATAAATAATTCAGAAATAATGCTGACGAAGATCTAAAACTGATTCATGAAGACTACACAGACTACACAGGAAAGGAGTATGAACTCCACGTATACAAATGGCTTTTAAAAACAGAGGGCACCAGTGTTCCGTTTGAACCGAAACAGTGCAGGAATAGGGAACGCGTACATCACTCTAAATTTCAAACACAGCTTCGTACAAACATGACTTATTACAAACACAGTTTCGTACATTTAGCGAAAACTTATATTAATGTCCTAGCTGAGCTTCGAACCTAAATTTAATAGTGACGGTTTGATTTTTAGCTGACAGATGGCAATAGTACTGAATTTGTCCAGAATTATGGAATATAAAAGCTGTATTCTTTCGTTCACGGAGTACTGATCTAACTGATCTAGATCACTATGTGCTTGTTCTTTCGTTTACGGATTAGTCACCCCCACTACAAATTTCAACTACTCCAGATCACCAACAACTCCTCTAACGAAAAGTTAGAGGAGTTCATGTGCTCCAGATGTATTTAATAAACGGCGGAGTCCGTAACATTTGAATCATAAGAAATAAAAGAAATTGCCTTGAAATAGCTTTAGTTGGGCGAAACGAAAAATTTTGTGATAATTTATTCTGAAATTGAATTATAATTATTAAAAAGATGAAATAACGATATGTATTTGTGTTTTATACATTTAAAAAATACTTTCTATTGAAAATTTTTGAATATTCATGATTAAACGAAGTTAAAACAAATTTTAGGTAATGATCCCAGACAAACGCACACCCAACAAATTTTTGGCGTTCTTTCGAATACAACAGAGTATATGATCTCGACGCCATTTTGAACTAATCTTTAGATTCAGTTGGATCAGTAATTCGTTAACGAAAGAATACAGCTAAAAACAAATGCTTCACATCAGAGTTCAAAAAACGACGGCAGTAATAAAATTTTAATGTAAATAATTTTTACAATTGTTTTCTTGATAAAAAACATTCCATAATTTTCTCTGGATAGGGATCCATATATATTGGATATAATTGATACTTTTTCAAAAATAAATTTAAGCACCTCGATTGGGAAACAGTTGATTTTAAAGTCACAATCGTTTATGTATCCTCTAATAATTATTTTTCAAAAATGATCAATTGAATATTATTTAGTGAAACCAAAGTACGTAGGCAATGTTGTAAATGTTTTAAAAAAAAGTTGTTAAAAGAACAAATATCCTAAAAAAATGAGTGATATTTATTTGTAAATTCAAGGGGCGAAATAACTAATATCCACCCGTATTCTGGAACACAATCATTATCTTGTTATCAAGCGATAAGATTTTCGACAAATGGAAGCAATCGAAACAATTATGACAAGCAAATATTCAGAATTTTTGTCAGTACCACGTGCCACCTCCGTTCTTTGGTTGAAATAGTTAATGATCGATAAAAATTCATCGATTGAGTTACAGAATAGTACTAATTATCTTATCATTCTGTACCAATAATTACAATAAAAATAGTATTGGGTAAATTTTATTCAAGTACTAGTATTTGAGAAGAAAATTTACATTTTGATGAATTAATTTTCTCTCATCAGCTAAAGTAATGACCAGTTGCATTCCCTGTCCCTTAAATTTTAGGTTTCGCTTAACAGAACAATATCGTATCGACTCCAAAAGTCAAATGTGGCGTAAATATTGTTGTCATTATTTCGATTCGATACTTCTTGTTTGAGTAAAACTTAAAATCTAAGCTAGAGCGGTGCAATTGGCTATAACTGATGTAAATTCATCTTCACAGTTTATGTCATCAATATCTTGGAGCTTTATAAACAAAAAGCAGCAAAGGGCTACTATTTAAAGTAAGCATAATAATAAAATCACGTACTTGCAGCAAGTCAAATGCAATAGCACAAAAAATAGATGATTCTATAAAAATACTTCAAGAAAGCTGGCTTAGGTAAATTCAATGAGGCAAATCTTAGAGCGAAGTCGCTAAATTTGGTAAAGCTAGAGAGTAAGGAATTAGAATAAGTGATAAGTGTCGGAAAAGGAATCAATTAAATTTATAACTTTTTATTTCCATGTCTGAATTTGAATTTGAACTTCGCGCCTATATCTTGGCTGCCATAAAAAGCTTCTCACTTTAACTAGTGGGCGACACGGTTTTTGTTCCAGCCAATCAGTGGGTCCGTCAGTTGGTGGCTCTTTGAAAATTAGTCCGAATTTCTTGATTCGTAACCAAAAGAGATAATATTTTTTTTCATGTTCATCTGACTCTTCTCAACGTTTCTTTAGGTATATTATTTATTTATTTTCTATGATATTAAAGTTTTCTACATCTGTTTAGCTGTAAACATGGGTTATGTTATGTTCCAAGAGTGGAACATACGGTACACTAAGGGAATATGAACCCAAGGCGGTATCAGCATGCACAGAAATTTTCTAGTGGCACTAAAACGGTGTAAACTAGTATTGAAACAAAGAAAATGTATGTTTTTTCTTGTTTGAAATAAAAACAACCGAAACATAACCTAAACCGAGCTTTTTAAGTCAACTAAGATTGGAAGGCAGTAAAGTGGTGATTGTTGTCCGCGAGACACACACTTGTACGTATTCAGATGGAATGCACTCTGTTTGAATGCCACTGACTAAAGCAACACGTACGAATTACGCGCATGCGCACGTCTTTGGGTTCCTATTCCCTTAGTGAGCCGAACATACTATCAAGATATGTTTTAAATAATAAATATATTTTTTCACATGACCTCCATCTGAAAAGATGATCAAATATTTTGCCTGACGAGGATTGTGCCTCGGGCACGGATACATCACTCTAAATTACAAACACTACTTTGTACAAACATGACTTATTACAAACACAGTTTCGTACATTTGGCGAAAACTTAATTTAATGTCCTAGCTGAGTTTCAAGCCTAAATTTAATAGTGACGGTTTGGTTTTCAGCAGACAGATGGCGACAAAAGTGAATTTGTTCCAATGACGTATTAACAGTAGACCCAGCACGCGGCGTTTGTTTTGATGCAGGAGCAAACAGTGGGGTGAGGAGGGTAAACATTGTTGTATCGCAGGTTGCGTACTTACATATTTTCATTTGAAAAAATATCGATTGTGAGATGTGGAAGAAATCTCGTTTTTGTTTTATTTTGAATCAATTAATATATTATTACTTTTATTTTAACAAATATATACATACAGTACAGAATAAAGGCACGCACTTCTCAAACATAAATAAAAGCAGGCAAACCGCATAACAAGCATGTTTTCTCCCTTCGCTTCACGAAACCCCTCACATTGTAAGTGCTAACATCACAACAAACTGTGGACAGTCATAGGACGCGCTGGGTCTACTTTAATAATACGTCATTGATTTGTTCAGATTTATATTTATGGAATATAATGGATACTGCAAGCGAGCTGCTTCCATGTAGCCTATCTTTTTCCAAATGTCGTTCTTTCTCACTGTTCTGTCAAGCATTTATTTTCAATGATTTCAAAGAATTAATTGAAAGAGATTTGACTCATTTTGAAGTGTCTATAAAAGTTCTTTTCTGAATAAGTACTAATTACTTCTTCGTAATATTTCCTATTCGGTTATGTCTTTCTTTGCAAACTTTGATTAGAACAAAAGAAATGTCAAAAAATTTTAAATTATTTATTACTGATATTCTGTATCATACTGTCAAACATAAAAAGTTCATTGTTATCAAAGAAAAAATCGAAATCTTGCAATCAAAGCTACAAATGTTGAATTCATAGTAATGACTAGTAAATAACCTAAAAAATTCAAACTTCAACTCTGATATCATGGAATATGATGGAATATTTCGTTCTGGCGAGATGTTGTAGCTGTGACGTATGTATGGAAACATGACGTCATTAGTTGGAAAAAAAATCAAGGATTCATGGATTTGCATCCATCACCAGAATTCGCCTAAAAATATATGCTTCACATCAGAGTTCAAAAAACGGCGGGGTAAGTAACGAAATTTTAATGTAAATAAGTTTTACAGTTTTTTTCTTGATAAGTTGATAAAATATATCCTCACAGATAGCGACAACACTAAAATTAGCAAGATTTATATACTATCAAACATAAAAATATAAGCTTCACATAATAGTCCAAAAAATGGCGGCAGTAATGAAATTTTACTGTAAATAAGTTTAATTTTTTTTTTTAATAAAATGTACATATCTCATAATCTGCTTTGGATGGGATACATGTATACTGGATATAAGCGTTCTCACTGAACATGTCGTGTCGTTGAACTTTTATAAAAATAAACTCAAGCAACACGATTATGAAATAGTTGATTTTGAAGTCACAAACGTTTATTATTCATCTCGTAATAATGATTATTGAAAAAATATATTTTATGTCCGATTTTATAAAAAGCAGAATAATTTACTTTCACAATAAATAAAATGCATTCCATCAAATGGCAATCGATTATTTGACAAGAATAATTCATAAAGAAACTCAAACTGATTAGAATTTGTTAAATAACAGTTATACTCCTGGTTATACTAGTGGTATGCAAGGCGCCCGTTAAAAAGTGATGAGTCGTCAGTTAAATGGAAGATTTGTTTAGCACAAAATAACTAAAATAAAATACCTTAAATGTCAATGATGATGCTTTAAGTAAGAAATATCGAAGAAATATCGAAGAAAAAGTTATGTGTATGAACGAAAAAAAAAATTGAAATTTTAACTTGTCCCGAATGTGATTCGAACTTTGTACCGGTTGAACAATAGTCCAACGCTCTACCTGAACCACGGTACAAGACATAGTAGGTAACCTAACTCGCCCCGAAAATGCGTCCGCTGAGATGGTTATAGTTCGCGCTGTCGTCGCTAGAGACGCCTACATCAGTAAGGCCTGTTTTACAACAGTGTTTAATGTATAATTACACTAAACTTACAAAATTTTACGAAATCATTTATATATTGAAGTTAACCGTATATGTAATGTTTACAGCATATATTTTACTTTAATTAAAAATTGATATACTTGTTAAATTAATGTTGCATTGAGTAATATTTAATATTTAATTATTACCTATGCAAGAAACTCAGTTGGATAAATTCCGAGATCACATGCGATTAACAATAATTGAGAAATATTTGAACAATACATTAACAATGTGTTTAATCTTCAAGAATACATATAGATGATATGTTTTCAATTACAAGAAAATTGTTCGAACTTTCAATAAAGGAAACATAGTTTGATAGTTATTTATACAAGTGAATTAAAACACTGTTTATTTGCGAGAAGAAAGTTCAAAATCACGAGCGCGTTCAGCGCGAGTGCTTTAATTCTTTGAGCAAATAAAGAAATTTAATTCACGTGTTTGTATACCTAATTTTATTCAATTGCTTTGTCCCAAATTTCTATCATGTCAAGTGGAGCTCTAAAAACACTATATTTTATATTACTACTCTCATATCCAGAATTACAATTCGGGACAAAACATTTTCCAGGCATTTTAATTGAATGTTCATTTGTGACACGGCTATCACTTTATTAAATTATTATTTATTCACTTTAATCTGACTGTATTCAACGACACAAACACTGAAATCAAACGCTTTTCAATTAGCAACTAGGCCCTACATATCCGCCATCTTGAAACATTTCCTCTCACCTCTCACGTCCACATGCTTGACGCAGTCAGCGGACACATTTATAGTAGACCGGCAATGAGAGTTGTGGGGGCCTGACCTGAACCATGAACTGCTGTAATAATTTGTTGCTGTAACTGAGTTATATCTCTATATCTACCTTAGAGCGTTACGGAGTCAATGAATCAGTGATGAGCGTAAATATATGTTAAGATGATTTGCTCGCCACCTCTTCTGTCTTTCTTTAGCCAAGCGACGCTTTCTAGAAGCAGGATTTTCGTCCTCATTCATTATAACTGTTGAAAGAAAATTCATACGAACCGATTTGAAAAGACCATTATAAAGCTCACAATAATTCACGCGCAAATCAAGTCACATACAGAATGATACAAATGAACTCCAATCTGTGGTACATATTATTCAATTTTAAGCATCAACAGAAATGCAAGAAAAGTAGTTTTTTTAATATTATCTTACCCTGTCAATCCGATCGTATTTGTTCCACAATAAAACGTTCAAGATGTAGTATGGATACAAAAAAGTTGAAACTAATAACAGTTGAAGTTCACAGTTCACAATTATTTGAATTCAAAAATCAATTTAAAAATTGTAATATCACAGTATTAAAGTGATAGTCAGGGTGACAGTACTGTTGCCAAGTACCTCCATCATCACACGAAATATCGCAGATTCATATTGCGTGAGACAGGGCTCAAATTTTTCGTTGATTACCGCTCACTTGATGAGTCCGACAGCTTTTACATTTGCAAAAATTTTTGATTTAGGGGCGTTTTTCAGCGAGGGCTAATTAAACACGTCAATTTTTTATTTATAAAATTTAAAAAAATATTGTCCGACATGAATATTGGGGCTAGCGGTGAGTCCGACAAGCCGCACGTGTCATAAGTACGTTTAGTATGAAAACTAATTACCGCTAGCTTGAGATATTGAGGACGTGTTGAATAATTTTTTCTTCAATTATGACGTACCTATTGAAGAAAACTTTTAATTCGTTCAAATTGACAGGATAACCTCAAACTATGGCGCCGATGAACTTGTGGACCGGGTTTGAGTGTATCAAACAATGTATCCCTTTTACTGAGGAAGCATTGACGAAAAGCGTAAAATTAGCTTTTTGCCATATAAACATATTAAAGAATATGTTACTGTCAATATTAACAACAAAATTATTGCGGAGTGCATTCGACAAACTTCCATCACTGAAACACCTTAAAAATCAGAGATAGAGGTAAATTCATGAGTCCCAAATCGATGATGAATTTCTCCAATTTCATGATTGAATTACAGACAACTTGGTTGAATAGATTAATAATGAAAGACAGATAATACTCTATATACTGCTTTGTTCCACTTCATTTGTTTTTTGATGTTATAATTCCGTACAGCAAGTCTATAAAATTATATTTTACTAGAATCATCCATAGCATAACAGCCTGAAACACAACACGCGTTTCTCCATGTTTTATATGCTATTATTTTCACTTTCCTCAATGACGTAGTCTGAGAAATGAAGTTCACAGCTCACAATAGTGCTCACCATGAGCGCTCGCATAGATATTTGTTCAAACTCCGCACCATTGCGCATATTCTATACAACAGTGACCGCTAATCACATATGGACCGGAAAGCAAGGCTCCAAAATGAAGGTATGCAACCACGCACAAATGGAGAGAGCCTATCTCTTTCTAATGCAGCTCTCAAAATATTTTCTTTGGGTCCTGCAGTAATGTATTATTTCCATTAAAAATTGAATAATGAATTTGAAATACATTATAATATATTGTGAATAGAAAAATATAAGGGAAACAATATTGGTTATGAATATAATTGAATATACAGATGGTTTGTCATAAATAGAATTTATTTTACTAATCTCACGAATTTACTATCATTAAACATTGAAAAATGGAATTAATTCTGTCAATTTCGATCTCACAGTTGCCTTATTTCTCTGCAAATTTAAATTTAGTTTTTTGACATAATATTTGCAACGAGTATTGAGGAACGTTTCACAAACTTGTAAAATATTCTACACAAGTCACCATCTTAAATGTTCACGTAAACTCTCAAGTTGAAAACAATGCACAATAATAAGACTTTCAACTTATCAGATCCTGCACGCCTATGATACAGATAAAGAATGATTCTACACAAGAAAGGTAGTCACTCGACGCCTCTGGTTCCGCTGAGTCGATTTACAGAGCATGCGCAGTTATCGCGTTAGATAGAGATAGCATGTAAAGATGAACAAGGATGAGCTCTCTCCAATGACATTTCGCTGGAGCCAGCCCCGTCTCATGCGAACGCTCGACGCTCGTTTCCAGCGACAAATTCGGTCACGTGGTACAATTTTAAATTTCCCGGCCCTTCAAAATATGCAGCGACAAAGCTGAACAAGTTGAGCTTTGTCGCTATCAGGTTGCTATGGAGTGTATAGAAGGAGGGTTATCTCTAATGAACAACACGTTCAAAATATCAAATTAAAAGAGTATAATAATTTACCAAATGATATAAGAAATGTAACCAATATTGAACAATTCAAAAAAAAAGTAAATATATTCTTGAAAAGTGTTGATAATACAACGTCAATCAATTAGTTTGGTATTTTTTTTGGTTAGGCATATTATTAGTATCATAATTATATTTTTGTCATATGATTTTATATTATTTATATTATGTTGATAGCTTCAGCTGAATAAACGACGTGGCACTGATTGGTTCAAGTAGAATGTTGCATAAATTGCTATACAATATTTTTCATTCTGTACATTCAAAATCTATTTCTCTTTTTTCATTGATCATTTTGAATCTGATAAATTATTATTATTAAACTGTAATTAGAGGATGTTTTTCACTAAACGGGCTATTTGCGTTTAACAGAGCCATCCTTATGTTTTGCACCTAGAATCAGCTCACGTTTATAATCCTCCATCTACAACACTCCATATTTGTTGCGCTGGAATACGTTGATAATATAAATCCGCGTCGATGAATCGATTTATAGTTCTATATGTCAAATTTTGATATTAATATTTTTAATCCCTGCAAGCAAAGAAGCCATGTTGACGCTGCTGTTTGACGCAGCAACTTGTCGCTGAATATTTTGAAATGCCGGGAAATTTAAAATAGTACCACGTGACCAAATTTGTCGCTGGAAACGAGCGTCGAGCGTTCGCATGAGGCCGCACCTTTATGTGTTGGAAGTATATTGGCAAATAAACATAAGCGATACTCTATCTGGTGGCAGAATTTCAAACTGGTGATGTTAGGATAGATTTGGCGGGCTACATATATAATATACATGAGCTTATAATCAAATCAATAAATCATATTCTATATTCGGTTATTTAATTAGTATTCATAAAAAACATATATGAGATAATAATTCTGAATGATTTTAGCAAAAATTCATCAAAAAATATTGTGTAAATTGATTGAAATTTCAAATACAAAAATTTACCATGGAGGATTATGTGTAGTAGTAATGACTGATGAAGCCATAGCCTACGCATTCGTTTTCTGACAGTTGATATAATAAGGTTGTTATTTCGTTTTGTTGTACTTTTTACTTTTAAATTGAAAAAGAAGATAGAATCCAAAGTTTTAGAGTTTTTCAAAATCTTTTCTTTCATGCAGGACATTTCAGATATTGCAACTGGTGAATGTTTTTGTCTGGATTCTTTCCTATTTATCCAGGTATACTTTACAAATACAAATTATTTTCAAATAATTGATAGATTTTTTGAAACAACAAACAGTGCAACTAATAAGTACTAATCTAATGTTTATTTAACAAAATTAAAAGGCATTCTCGAGCCATTTCAACTTTTCAACACATGGTACACAATAAAAAAAACTGCAGTCATATGCTTGCAACTGTCGCTGTTTTCTGCTTTGCTAGAGCAACTCATATTCTCAATCTCCAAGGCATCATATTCATTACAATTCAATTCTCCTTCAATTTCA
Organism: Dromius quadrimaculatus; assembly: GCA_963989225.1. NCBI lineage: Eukaryota > Metazoa > Arthropoda > Insecta > Coleoptera > Carabidae > Dromius > Dromius quadrimaculatus. The sequence continues at coordinate 26,651,412 of OZ022324.1, forward strand.
TACGGATTCTCAAGCACTTTTGATGTTTATATGCAAGAGCATGCAAAAATACTCTCTTGTCACTATCATCATTTAATTTTCGACAGAATAATATAATGTCAAGCATTTACTAGCTCTTCACCCTCATTTACACTGCGTGACTGACATTTGCATCAAAATATTCTTGAAGTTTCAATATCATCATCTAGAAATTAAAGGTTAAGTTCAATTTAAAAATATGAATTAAATATAAATAAACAGATGGAATAATTCACTTGCCTGGTACTTACGAACAATATACTTTTAAAAAATATCCATGGAAAAGTAAATCTTTATTTCATATTCACGATTTTTATCTTTAAAAATCGTAAAAATACCATTAAATACATGTAAACTTCAAGTTTATCCTAACTTAGTTAGTTCAAAAATATCCGCTGAGGCGCTGCGATCTTAAATTTATTTGCCAATAGCTTTCCAGTCTTAGATCATAAATAATATCTAGATGGAAGAAGCTGCGAACGGCTACGACGGAAAGAGATGGAAGATATATTGTAAGAATGCTGGAGAAATAAACTGCGCAAGCGTGACAATAATCAAATTTCGGTTTTTCATGCCCGCAAAATGACAAACACATGATGTAATGAGTTCTTGTTTCTGTAAAAAATATTTATATTTGTTCGCCGTTTTCTGGTTGCAAAGTACATCTTCTAGCAAATATAAAATAAAATTCGATAGACATGCGCAGTTCGTTTCACTTCATTACTCTTTCTTTATATTTTATTTCTTTGTCCCTCTAACGTAAACTGTTTTTTCCTCTCTTTCTGGCATAACCGTTCGCAAAAATGTGTTGTGTGATATAGGACTCCTTCCATCTAGATATTATTTATGATCTAAGTTTCCAGTCCATTATACATAAAGAGCTCACTGCTATACAAGCAGTGACCTCTATATATAATAGACTGGAAAGCTGTATACTTCCAACACATAAGGGGCTGGCTCCAGCGAAATGTCATTGGAGAGACTTCATCCTTGTTCATTTTTACATGCTATCTCTATCTAACACAACAACTGCGCATGCTCTGTAAATCGGCTCAGCCCAATCAGAGGCGTCGAGTGGACTACTTTTCTTGGGTAGAATTATTCCTTATCTGTATCATAGGTAAGTTGAAGTCTTAGGCCCAGTTGCATGAATCATTGTTAACTTCAATTACATAGTCAAATATTTGATCACGTGTTTCTAATATGATTTTTTTGACATCTAAATAGAAGTTATGATATTCTCATATATAATTTTACAACAAATACAATTTGAAATCATCATTTAAACTTTAGAAACAAGTTAATTATTCACGTGATCTATTTTTTCCAGATAGACAACGATAAAAAATCGAGTTAACAGGCTGTCATTTAACATGCTGATAACTCAATTTTTTAATGACGTTTATCTGAAAAAAAAATAGATCGCGTGAATAATAAACTTGTTTCTCACGTTTAGAGGACGATTTAAAAATGTTACTGTTGTAAAACTAGATCATAACTTCTATTTAAATGTCAAAAAAATCAGGTTGGAAACACGGGATCAAATATGATGATAGCTAATAACGCTTTATACAACTGGGCTTTATTATTGTGCATTGTTTTTGACTTGTGAGTTTACGTGAACATTCAAGATGGTGACTTGTGTAGAATATTTTACAACGAGATTAATTTTATTTACTCCTAGACACATTAACATTTTAGAAGTAGGAGAGGACATTTACAAAATACAAAAAATAAAAAAAGTTTGTGAAATGTTCCTCAATATTCGTTGCAAATATTATGTCAAAAAATTGAAGAATCATTTAGATGATGAAAGCGCATTTTTGACAGCTCATGAATGCTTGTTACTTCAGAGATTTCGAAAATTACCATTTCCCACAATTACTAAGCTTGAAATCAAGCAGTTTGGGCAAACTTACGAAACAGCAGCTTCCATTTAGTACTAGTTTCAAGTTGACTATTTGATAGGTACATAATTTATGCATGTACAAACTCAAAAATACCTTTTAATCTTCATTGTTTAGTTATTGACTGACAGGAAGTCAAGTGCTGTACCTTAAAATAATAATTTGATCCTTATCAAAGCTATATAAAAAAAATACACCAAAAGTAAACAAATTTTCATCCAATAATATTAATTCATTCTAATAAGTTTCAAATTCCCGTCAAACAAGTCATTGAATGAATTCCGGACAGATTTGACAACTGTACATAATAATAGTGACACCTACGGCTAAAGTTGTAACTAAATTTTTATCTACTTGAATAAACTTTAGCTGCCATATCCCTAATGTCATATATATCTATGGGCATTGTTTCACTTGAAACAAGTAATTGAATAATTTAATCTTCCACAATCACTTAGCTTGAATTAGAGCAATTTGTGCAAACCTACGAAACAGCAGCTTTTATTTAGTACCAGTCTGTGAATAGTATAGTTGCTGAGAAATCAGCGTCACTCCAGCCAGCCAGACAGCCAAAGCGAATATAATACCGCTTTATTTCAAAAAATGCGCTAAAAACTAAATTTAAATTTGCAGAGAAATAAGGCAACTGTGAGATCGAAATTAACAATATTAATTCTATACTCTAATGTTTTGAATGTGAATTTGTGAGATTAGTAAAATAAATTCTATTCATGACAAACCATCTGTATATTCAATTGTGCTCATAATTAATAATATTTTCATTATATTTTCCTATTCACAATATAATATAATGTATTTTTAATTCTTTATTCAATTTTTTAATGGCAAAATTATATAACTGCAGAACCCAAAGAAAACATTTTGAGAGCCGCATTAGAAAGAGATAGCCTCTCTCCATCTGTGCGTGGTTGCATACCTTCATTTTGGAGCCACGCATACTCGCCTACTTTCCGGTCCATATATGATTAGAGGTCACTGTATACAAGCAATGGATTTTAAATGTCAAACAAAATTACTTTTTTCAGAAAAATATCAAAAAGTGAGTTGTTAATAGTATTGAACTAACCTGTAGCAAAAAAGATTAATGAATGAGATTAATTCAACATACTTGTGAATGAATTTCATATAAATAATCAAACAATGGCAGTAAATTATTCGTCATATTGACCGATAATAAAATTTTGGAACAAACAATACAATTTGAAATCAAAGTACAAATAAGAAAGACATCATTTCAAATTTATTGTCGATTCCTGCAAAAATAAACACAAAGACTATTTCGGCCCTCCTCTCGACTGGTGTGAGCTTGAAGTGATCGTGATTGGCTGCATTCAGCAGAGCACATCGATTAGTAATCGATGACTAATTATCTGCTGATTGCGCTACGAAAAGTTCGATGAGTACTCATCGATTAGTAATCGGACGCCATCTTTTCCATCGCATTTAGAAAGCGATTTGTGATTACGATTAGTCACATCGGCAGTTATTTTCAAAATCTCGTGCGGCTACTGACTCTTTTTATGATTGTAAAAACACTATTTATAGTATTTTTCTTGCAAAAAAATGGAATATTTTGAACTCAGAAATCAACTATTAATTGAAATAATTTTCGTTTCCAATTTTTTGCTCTCGGTTTTCAATTTCTAGCAGTGGTAAAAGATAAGTTATACATATTAATAAATTTTAAAAATTAGTACTTCATTTTTTCACAATGTGGAAGAAACTGTTCATTTTTTTTCCACCAACTGCCGACTATAGCAACACTTTTTCCCTTTCAATTATTGATAAATTTTATTATCTTCTATTTATTCAGTATTTTTTTTTTCTGTTCGTAAAACAAAATTAACTGAACAAAAACAAAATATAAAAATAACTTCTATGCTATATACTCGCTATAAGAAACTGCATTCAGCAGAACTACTCATCGTTACGTCGCCGATTACTAATCATTCAAAAACGATTACTAATCGTATTTCATCTGCTGAATGCAGCCCGACGATATCAATGATTTTTGGTTCAACCCCAACGACTGCAATCATCTTGTGGAATGATGATTAAGCGACACGAGTAATTTGAAAAAAAAAAAATTCTAAAGTTGTGTGCATGAAACGCTTGAAAATATTGAAGTATAAATGTTTCCAAGTATACTTTATGAATAAAAAGTAGGAAAAGTTGTGGGGCGACTCCTTAGCTGCTGCGGATACATAAGGTAATTAAATAATGAAAAATTATTAAGAAAAATCAGATTTATTTGAATCATCAGAATAAGTTTATATAATAATCATAGCTGAAAGAAACAGTATTTTAAGATACAGTAATAGTGTGAGATACTGTAAAATTCAGGTTAGATGACCAACGATAAAATTTCATTGCATATCTCCAATAAGATTGTTTTTTTTTTTAAAATTTGTAGACATTCTTGGAAAACTATGGAATTTTGAAACATCTGAATAACGGTGTTATATATCTTACTTTTTTTCACACAGAAAAGTGAACAGATATTTATGCAAGTTTGAGAACGGAATAAAATATATCTCATACATTAAAAACAAATTTATTTTGCATTGCAAACATGTATAAGTATTGAAATGTATGAATAACTATGTTACATAAATTTGATAACAATTAATTCAATTTTGACAGTAATTCGGAAATCAAGATGTACATATTTGATATCACGGCATTTTATCATGGGTACAATTTTTGACACAAAACAATTAAAACATATTCCAAACATTTATAGGTAGGTACATGAAAAAGCTTCGATTAAGATTAAGCACGGGAAATACGAAAATATTTGTTTTCTAGTTACATCAATAAAACAAAATATTCATTTATGTTGTCTCGCAATTACTTTGCAAGGAATACACCAGTTACAGTTTTGTCTACGAAAATATTCAGGTTGTTAACATGAACCCAACGACATACCATCATTAATTGATAAGCAAAACAATTATACATTAATTCTTATTATCCGTACCTATCTATTATAAATTCGTTTGGGTAATTAAATTTATTAAAAATCTTACGAACTGGATTATTTACAATATTTTTCATTCAAAGATATTTACTAAATATTCAAGTACACTATTTATAGCAATCCAAATCAGTGGGTAACATTGTTTAGAAAATAAGTCTGAATATATAACAATCAAGGCGTAAGTAATTCATTCTAAAATATCGCAAGTGTAAACAATGTACTTGAGCACATATTCTTTCACACCTTATTTCATAAAAGTCATTCAATGCGCTTTGTTTTCGGGGTATGCAAACCAAATGCAGAGTACAATCATGGACAGTGTAGATGTACTTTTACAAACACCCTGATTATAAGATTTTATAAATAAGATACGAAAAGCAAATTATTATACAAAATACATATTTTTATGTATACTCACTGGAAAATTGATTCACTGAATGGATAAGATTGTGCAATATTTTTAAGCTGTATCAGAGAAACATCGTTGTTCTAATAGCTGCACACCATACATAGACACCCTGGAATTACTCCGGAGTCTCTAATCATATGACATCCCAAGCGCCGCATCCAATGTACTGTGTGTTCGGTTACAGCGACAGTCTTTAGATACAGTACATTACAGCACATAGAATAGGGATTCACACTGTACAGTAACAAATCACATTTATTATATATATATATATATATATATATATATATATATATATATATATATATATATATATATATATATATATATATATATATATATATATATATATATATATATATATATGTCTTATATATAATTCATAAATAATAATAATATACATTTTTGGCATCTTTGAAATACATACACAAATAGACTTTGGTAATTGGTATAAAATGTCTCATATTTCAAAATTAATATCATCATAAAAGCTTTTTTGGTACATCACATGTATTTAATTGAAAATAGTTTTTTTTTACCCTAAACTGCTCTTTCAATAGTCAATTTCTATAAAAGTGTTCATAGACAATTTAGGTATTCAGTCACTAGCAATCGACGTCATGCCATTGAAACCACCAAGTATTGCTACAAGATTTATCAGCTTCTCGTTTCTTTCTTCGTTTTTTCGACGGTTCCACAAGTTTTTTCACGAAGCGCACGTTAAATGGGTCTTCAGATAATTCAGGATATTGCTGAACATTGTGGACGTATTCACCATCATAATTGTTGACATAACCTATTTTTAATATTTCATCTATTTCTACAGTGGACCACTCTACACTCCCAGAGAATCCATTTCGTAATGCTTCCTTCTCTCTGTGCCATGCTTTGCGTACTGCAGACAGCTTGGCATGGTGTAATAAACGTTGCTTTTCCTTCTCAGCTGTTGTCCCGTATCGAAGATTCACTATTGCATTCATGCCGTGTATCTTTACGTCTAAATAATTATTTCCACTTCCATTTTCTTTAGAAATTTCATGGAATGTTGTATTTACTTGTCCTTGAAGCCTTTTCAGTTGAGATTTGTCGTCAGGAGCCCGCCATGTTTCCTCTTTTATGAAGTAGAAAGCATCTTGCTGAGCACTGTGTACCACGAAAGTAAATGGTAACAAGTAAGATCTATTAAAAACAGAAGTATAGACATCTCTATAAATTGCATTTGCTGCTGGTACACTTGAAACAATAGCTTGACCTTCTGGGGTCCTGGAAACTAAAATTCCCTTTCCAAATGGTGGGTCTGAAGCAGCTCCAATCTTTTTTGGTACCAAATCTAATACGTTTGTCTTCAGAGCAGATCTTGGAGGCGCAGATAGACTGTTAGCATCCGACATTCTCCTTGAATTTAGATGTGCCAAAAAACCAGATTGTATGCTCATGGCTGGTATCTGCATTGTAAGTTGGCTGCTAAGGGTTTCTGTGGAAGGCTTCCAGAATGCGGACGGATGACTAAGTGTAGGCGGCATCGCTCCTCCAGGAAGATTATCTGGGTAGAGTTGAGGAGCAAGACTTTTCAAATTGTAGCCCATTCGATTCAACCAACTTAGATGATCGTATGGTCGATCTTTTGTGTGACGTACATTAATGGGATCATTTCCATTAAAACGGTAAAGATGTAGCTGTGTGGGTGTTGCCACTCTTTCCAAGACGTTTTCCCATAATGGGGACATCCACTGACCAATTAATGGGTCGTAGACTTTTCCGTTTGACATGTGTACTAAAGACGTTACCTGAAAATACAGATGTTAAAAATAGTTAGGAAATATTTGAAATAGGAGATGCAAAATATATAATAATTACGTATTTAAAATACTAAATGCAAAATAATCCTAATAAATGCAATCAAAATACAAAATGGAAAATATTTTCTAAATAGTTTTCAGAATAAAATGCTTATTTATTGTTTTTTTTTTCTTAATAATTATTTTACCGTTTACAGTAAAGCTCAAGGAAGTAGTTCATGTAGGGTTTGTATACAGAAAATTTGTACTCTAGTCCAGACAATATAGACATTCCAGTTTGCATTAATTCCCAACAAGCTGGATTTTTGTAGAGGTCTTGAATACGTCATTACAAATGTTGTCAAAAGTCTCCAACGATCCCGCCTATGCGTTGTTTTTTATTTGAGGTCAAAGATCACTAATTTTCGCTTTTTACGTATATCTTTGAAACAGTGAAAGCTACCGGAAAAATGGATGAGAGAAAGTTTGTAGATCGTAAAATTCAGTACAAAAAAGATACTCATACTTTTTTCCTCACGAAGCACCGTTCGTAATTTCAAACCTAGAAAATACGAATATGCACTTATATGTGGCCAGTATGCATCAGGGAAATTCATTTGAAGAAAAAAATATTGGAATATTGGTTTTTGTGACTCATGCATTCAAATAATATACGTGTATTCTACCAAGTGCGAATGTGGCTAGGCAATGAACTCAATCCTGAAGACTGGGACTGGAAATTGATAGATAATAGTTTGGAGCTAATCCAGACTTTACTTCCACATGCTCCAGAAAAACTACTAAATACAATTTTTACTTACTTGTACAAAGTAACAAGTACGTGTTGTGAAACCGACAAAATTCACAAAAACCTATACTCGAATATTTCAATATTTTTTTCTTCAAATAGATGATGTATACTGGCCACATATAAGTTCACATTCGTATTTTCTAGGTTTGAAATCGCGATAACACGAGATAGATGCTTCGTAAGGAAAAAAGTACGGATACCTTTTTTGTAGAGAATTTTACGATCAACAAACTTTCTCCAACCTATTTTTCCGGTAGCTCTTACTGTTTAAAATATGTGACCTTTGACCTTCTTTTGACATAGCATTTGTAATGTGTATACAAGATCTATACAAAAATCCAGCTTGATGGGAATTAATGCAAACTCAGCACTTTTTTTTATCTATTTTGACAGGGTAATACATTGATTCTTATTTTTATTAATAATCTAGATGTATTGATAGCAGCTGAATAGGGACTTCCTGAAGAAAATTAATATGATCTTTTTGTGTCTCGACGTAAAGTTTATAACTTGTAATTGACAATTGGATAAAACTTTTTTTTCCAATGCGTTATCTCAACAAACCACATAAAAAATCGTTAAATTTTCAAATTTTGTCACGGGATCGACGAAACGCTGTTATTGGCATTGGCCAAACGTCGCTCTGACGTCATCACGCAGTACGGCGATCAGCAGTTAGTGCTTGACAGATAGGGACCGTGGATTAATTCGACTTATGCCCGGTTTTATAAAGGACAGAGTATTTTGATTCCAGAGTAAATAAAATTTACTCTGTTAGATGACAGTCGATTATTTGACAGCAATAATTCTGTTGTCAGAAGGAAGCTCAAACTGATTAGAATTTGTCAAATAAAATAAATTTACTTCAGGAATAAAAATTGGTCTTTTATAGAACCGGCCATTAGAATAGAATCAGACACAAAATAAGTTCTGATGTGTTCATAAAGGGACAGTCAGATAATTTGCCAGAGGTTCGCGAGTTAATTGTTGCTGACTTTTTCTCGAAAAGTGTATTTTTTAATGCAGCTGAAATGAGTGTTGTTAAAGCTAAGAGATAAGTCTTTATTATGGTTCTTTCTTTTGACAGTACAACGTCTATTTTTGTGTGCGAAGTGTAACAAAATACTGTTTTAGTGATTTATTAATTTTAGCCCGTTATATTGAGCAACTGAAACGTCTTAGTTAATATCCAATGTTAACCTATAAAATTTTGTTGACACAGCATTTGATTATGTCACGTCAAAGACAATGATAATAATTCAATATTCATTTGTCACTGTCACTTCTTTCGAGAGGTTCATATAGTTGAACGTTTTTTGGAATCTCATTGTACTTTAAAAACGAGATAACTACATGAAAGGTATCTTGTTTTACTCTGGAGTCCTGACTAGAACTATTAATTCCGATGACAGCTAATTACGCATATCGATTTTTGTTAATAGAGAATTGAAACTTCATATTTACATTGAAATGGTCTTCAGGTCCTCTCAACAAGTTAAGTAAGAAGTCAAACACGACACGCGGTATCACGCCACGGATTTGTTGTAACCTCTTTTTCCGTATCTCCTCTGTTGAGATATCTATAAACAACTTACTTGGTTCGCGATGACTGCTGCTATCACACCCAGGTAAAATACAATACTATTATGACGTTTTTTTTTTTTAAACTGAGGTTTTCTTTTGCTAACTTTATTGAAAGCGATACTACAGCTGAGCGTCAGAAATGCGGAGTGACGTCACAATAACATAACAGTTTTTCGTGACCTTTTCAAACGTCGTTGACTTTGGAATCGTGTTTACTAATTTTATTTAATGTAAAAATTAGTATCAATAGTTTTTTTAATGTGCTTAGAGTTCATTTTCGACATTTCTAAAGAATCGTGGAGGACCCTATTATAACAAAAAAACTTAATTCGATTATGGTCAGAAATAATTTGCATTTATTATTTTCAAAATAAAAAATAGATTTAAATCTATCGAAATACGAATATAAAAATACTATTTAGAAGAAATCATCTGAAATAAGAGATATAAATAGGAATTTTCTATTCGTATTTTAAAAAGAACTATTCCAAATAAATTAGATCTCCGTCTTAATAGTAATTTAACTTAGGCTTGGTCTTTCCATCTCCGAAAAATTTTATTCCCTGGATAATTACTATGGTAACAATTCTTGCAACAGTTGTTGCTGTGGATAATATCCACCCAATAAAGTTATTCGTAGGTGGAAATACCGGGCCTTAATATATAAAAATTGAAATGGAAAGATTAATAGCCATACTTGATCCAAAAGTCCTCCACAAAAGTCAACCGGCAAATATAGATATGGATTTGAGTCGTAAACAATGTGACCATAAGGTGATCTCATTATTTCTCTGATACCTTCCCCATATTGATTAAAAACCATGATAGGAGTGCCGCATTGATCTGTAGCTACATAATATTTGTGCCTATATACCTGTAAGAGAAAACAAACATTATATATTTATTTTTACTACTCATGCGCGATAAGTACTTTTTTTTCCGGCGGTAAATGGCTCATTGTCTTTCGCGTGCGCCAAGTATAATTTGCGTGTGACAAGTTTACCGCCCGAAAAAATTAGCGCAAAATTCGTAATAAAAAATAGTATCTGCAACGCGTGCGATGTTGTCAATTGCCCATTTCGCTCTCGTGAGCAATCGACAACTTGCCGCACTTGTAGCACAATATACTATTCTATTTTGGAAACATCGATTAAGAATATTTCATTTTTTCAAGTCACTATAAAATTATACCTATTCCACACGCTGTAGCGTGCAGAATAGGGGTCATTCCGCACGCTCAGGGATTCCTGAGCAATTCGCATGGCGTCGCGAAAAAACTTTCATTTCTGTCATAATTTCAATTCTCCTTGATTTTCTTTTCATTCCTCTTCAAAATGGAGTCAATATGAGTAATTTTATCAACATTTGATGAATTGGAATGAGATCAATGAAACAAATTCTTTCTCAGAAAACGGTATATTTTGAGTATAGATATTCAAGCGGACACCTTTGACTGTAGAAAAAATAACATTCGTCACTCGTGCGAATCGATCATACTATGCTCATGTGAATTCTGCCACTCGACTTCGTCTCGTGGCTGAATTATTCACATTCGCATGGAATGATCTCCATTCCGCACTTGTATCGGAATATATTATTTTTATATTACTCTTGGTAAAACTGAGACTTGGCAGATGAGAAATTTGTGTGAATCAAAAATACTTCTCAAAATTTGTTAATTTGAATGTTGTTACTTTTTAGAAATAAATAAATATAAACTTGAACAATTTGAGAATTTTCTTCAAAATATATTGTATTTTGACGTATCAAAATGACAGTTAGGCTATCTAGCAACGTAACTACCAACCTGATAAGAATTAGGTTTGAGTTTTATAAAGAGGCACTTTAAGATACCCAAACGAGTTTCATAAAGTAAACTTTGTGACACCCAAATATAAAAATACATTTTTTGTATTCTTATAACCAGTTATACACAACGTCAATCTCCAAAATCGCCATTATTCTGTATAGTTCATTATTTTGACCTGACATCTTTTGCTAAGCCAATACTTGATTTGTATTTTTTCATGAATTATATCTTTATCTTTAGATAAGATGGGATCTTCTTCGTAAACTACTAAAAACTCGCATAATAATTTAGATGCGTCAAGTGCTTTTTGAATTTCAGCCTAGGCTTATGACAATGCATTCCGACCCATTAGGTCAGTAATTGCAAAGAACAAAAAATAGAAACACAAGTATTATTCTTAGAAAATTGAAGCCGATAAGAAATGTATATTGATGCCTCAACCAAAAAAAGTACCCAGATGTCTGAGCAGAGACGTATTTCTCGTTATAGAGAATGAACATTACGTTATAGAGAATGTTTTAATGTATGAGTAATAATGTAAATCAACCAATTTCGAGCAATATTCATGTTATAGACATTGAGAGTTTTTCACTATAACGAAATTCGTTACAAAGAGTTTACATTGTATTGGTTTAAAGTTAGTTTGAATATAAATTTTTGAGTGAATTAGAGTTTCCGTGCATTATCAAATAAGTATAATATGGTATATAATATTATCAATACCTGTGCAAATATTAAATGTCCTCTATCATCATAAATCAGCGTCATGAGTTTACCATCCCTTGGAGAATATATCTGACTGACCTCTCTTGGTCGTTCTTGATTTGTATAAAAGAATTGAGTTACGTTTCCATAATTATCTTTCCGAGTTGTTAGTCTATCTATGTGATCATAATAGTAACGAACATCAAAACGGCCACGTTTAGTTGCTCTAACTAATAATCCTTTAGCGTTATAATGAAATCTCTCTTCCCTAGCATTCTGTACTACTAAACCTCTGCTGTCGTATTTGTATAATCCTTCACCAAATTTAACGATGCGATCTAGTGAATTATATTCCATTGGAATAGTATTTCCTCTGTAAGTAAGCGACAGCATGTTTCCGTTGTCGTCATATCTGAATCCCCATGGTTCTTGAGCTTCTACACCAGATAACTGTCCATCGCAGTCCCAAGTATAGTTTTTAATATTTGTATATGTATTGACTCCTACATTTTTAGTATAGGTTCTTGTTTGCGATATTCTACCGTGAGAATCATGACTAAACTCCATTCTGAATACTTCCATTCGATGTATGGTAACAGCTATTTGAGTTTCTAAAAATCGTCCATCAATAGTCCGAGAGAAAATAGCAGTACCATCATACACCATAGTCTCATTCATTTTAGGCTTCGATACTTTGAAAGGACCAATTTGTTCAAGTGCTCCGGTTTTTAAATCATAGGCTGAATTATGCTGCGGTAAATTCTGTCCTCCGATACGACCTTGTACCGAAGTTAATCTGTAATTATTGTCATAGTCGTATGTAAATTTGGCATTGCTCAATCCGGTTTTAGCACCAAAATCAAGTCTTTCTTCAAATAATAATCCGCCTGCATATTGATAATCCCATCTGTATTCAAGTTCTCTTTCGGTATGAAGAACTTGGCTGGGTAAACCTGAATTTTGAGTGTATATAAATTGAGATTTTCCATCTCCATGTAACAGTTCACTCAATTGTCCTCCAGGTAAGTAACGGTAGACTACACGAGCACCATCACCAGGAAATACTGTCTGGAGAAGAGTGCCTGAGTGTGAATAATGCTGTAAATACGCTCGTGTGCTTCCTGGTGGTGTATAAGTTGCTCTTAAGAAGCCTATTGAAGGTTGCAAACTAAAAGAATGTTTAGTTCCACTAGGTAAAGTAACATGGCGTAATCCACCATCTTCATCGTAACTTAACAAAAAGTTTCTCTGGCTTGCAAGGGAAATCTTTGATACCATATTCAGTTCGTTATAAGTAAATATTGTTGAACCATCTTGTGCGCTAGTAATTTCAGATAATAAACCATGTCTATCGTAACTATATTTCAGTTCAGCACTACCCCATTTCCAACCATCCATTCTATTGAATCGATCGTAAGAAATATTCAAAGGTTCAGCCTCATTCGCGGGGATGAAAGACTTCGGTAAACCAGCTGGATCGAATGTGACTGTTAATAGCGGCTGACGATCATGATCGTAAAAAGTTTCCTTGCTTGTAAATTGATCATATTCGATTCCAAGAATTCTGGAATCATTTACGTAGATTTCTCTATTTAAAGTTTGTTGAGGATTTTTAACATCTCCCACTAGACTGAAGGTGGTGAACATATGATTCATAAGCCCTTCACCGAAGTCAGTGCTCTGTTGGGACCAAACTGGTAACATTTCAGCTTCAACGGGTAAAGCGGCTTCTAATAGAGGATGACGTGCAACTGCTGCAGCTTCGAGTTTACCACCCCATGCAGAAGTCACACTTATACTGGAATTTGTGAAACTGACTGCTTCTGTCACTTTGAATCCTAGAAAAATTATATTAATTGAAAGTTTCACAGAATTTGATTAATATTTACCATCAGTTAATATTAATTGCTTATCAGTTTGTCCAAGAACGCTGATCTTAGCTGGTGGCTTAGCAATCTGAACTTGCAAACCTACAGTATCAGTTAAAATGCTATTTAATTTGAGTGTCTCTCCACTAGGAAGAATTACTCCTGTTGTTCTGCCCAACCAATCGTATTGATAAATATATGTTTCACCACCCTATAACAAGTTATTAATGAATACTTGAAAATTATAGAGAATATATTAACTCACTCCTGCTCTGCTTGTCAATAGACCAGTATTAGTATCATAATCTAGCTCAATTTCAGATTTGCCCTTCTCCGTTAGTTTAACAAGATAGCCAACTCCAGAGATTTTTAATTCAGATTTATGATCTTGAGTATTTTCTATAGAGCTTACCTTCAAATAAAAACAAATTTAAATATGCGATTAATATTTAAGATATTTCATACGTACTGCATTGCTGTAATCCCTAAGAAATTGTATCTTATTTCCTGAACTATCCGTCACAGTGGATAATTTTCCAAAACTAGTATTCTTTGAGTACAGGAATGAATATCTTGTTTTAGCTGATGCTAGATCTTTAGTTGCTACATGTTGACCATATCTATTAAACACGTAAACTTCACCTGTCGGAGGATAAGGAATATGAAATTCTCCACTTTCATCATGGCTTGGTAGATAATGTTCTAGAGCTAAAATGTGTAAAGAGCCTGAAAAAAGAATAACAATATTATCATGATTTAAGAAGAGCTTTTCAATGAATTTTTTCACTATTGAAAGCTACTTTCGAAGCTCGTAGATTTTATTGTATTGAATGAAACAAATCCAATTATGCCTATGTTTTATTTTATATATGTATATTGCAATACTTCAAATCAAAGTACATAATTAAAGCTTATCCAGATTTAACCTCTCAATATAACATTTAGAGAATCACACTGCAACTAACAAGCACACAGAAATTTGAAAAAAAAAATGTGTGGACCACAGGCTCAATAGAAGCCGAACTAATGAATCTTAGAGAACAAATTTAGAAATTCAAGTAAATTATCAAGACATTACAAATATCAAATTTTCTCCTTGAAAAAGACTTTCAAATGCAACCAGCAATCAAACTAAGTTAGGTAGCATCATTCAAATAGTAATAATAAATCTCTTTCGCTTCAACCACATTTAAAACTTCATTCTTACAAAATCATATATTTTTCTTAGAAACTATTGTTCATTTCAGTTAAGAACAGTTTAAGGGTTCTTATGGGACTACGATTTAAGGCTTCTAATTGGTCGGACTGCGAACACAATTTACTCACAATAGGATTTAAAATAAGCTTACTGGAAATGAATTCAAGAAATGAAAACAACAAATATATCCACAAATTACCTGAATAAATAAAAATTTCAATCTTCGAACTGCATAAATCTATTTATGATAATTGATGAATGATTGACAAATGATGCAACTGACACATGACAAAGTGAGATTTTTGTGCTAAGGTGAAATTGATTCGCATTTTGGTCAAACAGAAGGCTTGAATCATAGTATCATAAGAACCCTTGGATCATTCTTAACTGCATTGAACAACAGGAAACTTTTCTTTGATGAACCATTAATCATATCTATTCAATTGTAAGCCAGCCGTCAAAGTAATTTCCACCCTAGATTTCTTCCACAAGTATTTTCTTGAAAATTCTTGAATTTAAATTGATTCATTAGTCGTTAAAACTCTTTCAACTACACACTTTCCAATATTAGATAGGTTCTAAAAATAGTACATCCACAAACTAAGAGCAAAAATTTCATTTTCACATCGTTCATGCTTCTAAGTCCAGTATTCACTTTCATACATTGTGTGAACATTCCTAGCAGATCCAAAATCTCAGTGACAGTAGATATGTAGGTACAATTCTTTCTATTTACTTAATGGAAATATTATTTAAATCAAAAGATAGGCAAAAATTCTTATATGACATCTGCAGTTTTAATGACATTTTTATTCATTTGGAAAAAATTAAAACATTTTCGATTCATAAATGGAGTTATACGTAATGTTTCAATTACAATTTTTTTTTTAATCTCTGTTGACATGGAATTGATAAATATTAATTCCCAACGAAGAGAGAAAAACTGATAATTGTGGATCATGGATGCCGTTGACATTTTTAAATTTCATTGTTATATATTAAACTGTCATTTGGGAAGAGGAAGAATTTCTATTACTAGATGTGTCCGTTATAGTGTTTGCATTTACTATAAATGTACTAACACAGAAAATGTTAAAAATATCAATCAATAAAATAAGTCAGGTGAGTTATGTGACTGCAATTGCAAATTTTGTTTGTGAAATCGATAAAATAGTTTTAATACATCGTTCGGTCCTAGTAGCATCATGTTATTATTTTCGAATGATGATCATTTTAATAGTCAGCATCAGGGTTTTTTTTAAGCTAAATAAATAAATAAATATCTACGAATGATATACATATTTAGAGAAAACACCAAGTTGGCAACAAATAAATTAAAAAGTTATAATATTTCTATTTAGAAATTTTTAATTATATTTTTGTCGAAAACTGGAGTGAGTTTTATAATGATCAGTTATTTCATTAAGTAAATTTTCATTAATATTCAAGCATTTTTTAATTTCGTAAAACTCTAATAGTTTAATTTAATTTTCTTTATTTGTCTCGCAATATTTCTAAGCTGAATTGGAGAGTAAAAGTGAAAAATTGGATTTATTAGAGTCTCACGGAATTAAGAAATACTTGAAAAGTCATGAAAATTTACATAGAGTACGTTCCATTACATGACCGCAACGCTCACGCTCACGACCGCGGTTTTTGCTATTCTACAAACTCATGGTTGAAGTGGCGTGATGCGAATGTCTGTTAAATGTCAAATAAACTGATAATTTGTGGTAAGAATCGAAAAGTAAATCATTAATAAGATCAAACTAACGTGTAGCAAGAAGGATATACGAATGGAAAATGGCTGTGAAAATTAATCGCTCTTAAATAATAAATAATAATAATGAGAGACCATGACATTATCTGTCATATTGACTGATGGAAAATCTTGGATCAATTGACATATCTTGGAATCGAAAGAACAAATTGGAAAGGCAATTTTTCATTTAATTTGAACTTCTTGGCGATTTCTGCAAAAATGAACGCACCTTTCAATCGCGGGCGTTATAAAGGAGGAGTAATCGAAAAAAAAAAGAACATACGCTATTAATCGCCAAGTCACACTGTGAAAATTTTAGTATAGTCTGTCCATAATTCATTTGAAAAAATATTATTTTTGGTCATTAATGTGGCTACAAAAGCCACTTCTGAGTTCTTTATCTCTAAAATGAATGGTAGTATAAGTGAAACACTTAATTCAACAATGAAAACATCAAGAGTACAACAGATAAATATTTTGTATATATATATACTGAAGATACTTCAAAAACTCCATCATTAATGTACAATTCAACAGTGGTGAATTCGAAGCATTCAATTGTTCATTTACATTTGTCTGAAGATGTTCGAAAGAACGAAACAGCTGTTACGATAAATTGGTTTTTTGTGGAAAAACCAAGTATTTTGTAATTTTTTCATGTATTAAAAATGGTCCACCAATATATATATATATATATTTGATATAATTTTTAAAAAACCTGATGATGACTTAATACGACGAAATAATCATCGTTAGAAAATTGTAATGAGACATGCAGCGATTTAAATGGACATGTCCGGACTTTTGTCTATGAAGGAATGGAACGGGACTCACCGGGAGACGAATTTGTATTTTTTTATTTGATCACTATATAATAAAATCATAAATAGTCATAATTATTACATTATAGGCATAAAACTTGGTGATATACTGAGAAATGACTGAGTATGACTATAACGATTTATTTTTAATTTCTCACCTTGATCAGCGATATGTAAAACACCATCAGGAGAAACAGTTAAAGCTGAGATCGCCTGGAATTTGGCGTTTGATGACAGAAGCGTTTCTGCATTGCTTGTAGTTTCTTCTGTACTCGTACAAAGGCAAGAAGTTGAGCTATCTTGTGTGGTTCTTGGATTTACAGTAGTAATACTTGAATTACAATCGCAATTCATCTGTTTGATTTTATCTTGTTGCTTCCCAGCAAAGTGAGACATCCTACCCGCCGAATCAATAACTCTAACGAAATTGATTCGCCGAGAATCGCTTTCAGCAATGTATAAATCTCCTTTAGGTGAAAATGCGAGGGCTAAGACTGTACCCAAAACATCCTCCATCTGTAAAGCACAATTTAATCAATAAAAAATATATTTGTAATTGAATATTAATGATCATACTTTGACACTAGAGTTTTCCAGTTCGATAGTAATATTTGAATTTTCATGAGATCTAATAGAATGGCAGTGTAAAGGAGTTCCAGCTACCACTTTAACTTTCATATCGGCAGTGAGTTTTAAAATCAGTCTATCATCAATAAAATGGAGTGATCCATCCAAGGGACTGAGAGATAAGCCAGTCGGCCATTGTAATTGTGCCTGTAACAATAAGATTCAATAAATAAAATTTAATAAATGTTTGAATCCAAAATTACTTGAGATGCAGGTATAGCTCCTCTGCAAGGAGTCGGAGCCCAATGATTATGGTGACCATGATGACCAACTAAAGTGTGTATAATGCCTTTGGGATCCACTGCACGAATATTTGTACCATCTGCAATGTACATAGTTTTATCGGCAGCTATTGCTAGACCTTTTGGATGTGATAATCTGGCATGAATAGCAAGACTTTCATCACCGCATAAACTTTCATCTCCAGGAATGCAGCGTTCTCCGCTGCCAACAACCTGTACAGAAAAAAACCATAGTGATCAAGCTCCAAGAGTAGCGCCTTTGGAAAAATAGTGCTTCGGAAATTTTGTATGGTCGAAAATATTTATTTATTTATTTTAAAATACATTGTTTCAACAGAAACCCGAAACTACAAAGAAAGAAAAAATTCAGAGTGTTTACAGAAACGCGAAGCATAAGATTTTAACATGAGATTTTTAATGTGTGCGGGAATTTTCCCTCTAGATTTAAATGAGAGCAGAAAAATAAGAAGAAAAAAATTGTTTAAAATCATATACTGATCCTAGAAAAGTTTTTTTTTTTTAAATTTGACTGTACTTTACTTGTAGATTAAGGGCCGGTATTTCAGTTCTCGGATTATCTTAAACGAAGCTTAAACACCTTAGTAACGTTCCAACAATCAATACTATTGAAATTAAGCTACGTTTAAGGTAAACCAAGGACTGAAGTACTGAACAAAGATAATGAATAAATAAATCATAGCATCTGTCTTAAAGCACATTGACATTAAAGAAAGCCAACATGACAGAACTATTTAGGAAAAAAAATTTTATCCATCGTTATTAAAAATATTGTAACATATTTCCTTGATTGAAAAATCTGGAATATGTCAAGATAATTCTAGCAGCCTCTCGAAAGGAGGTAGAATTGTTCCAGGTCAACGCAGGTATACAGAAGAGACCTCTTCTTCTGCTTACATAAAGGATCTCGTCGTTAACTTGATAGGTTACACAATTAATCAGACAGTCGGAGAGTGAATAGAAATACGGAAAGATATAAATATTTCTGAAGATAAATATTAATTTCATTATTCTTATCAAGTGTAGAGTAATGAATAGTTATA
The DNA here is from genome assembly GCA_963989225.1 of Dromius quadrimaculatus. NCBI lineage: Eukaryota > Metazoa > Arthropoda > Insecta > Coleoptera > Carabidae > Dromius > Dromius quadrimaculatus. The sequence continues at coordinate 26,671,014 of OZ022324.1, forward strand.
CTGTATTGTTACTTCTTTGCTTTATTTGATAAACTTTAATTTTTATTAATTTTTAAACAATTAAACTGTTTTAAAAAATAATAGTATACATATATAATTTGATTTTAGTAACAGTGTGATGAAGATGAATAAAAACAGTAATAGAATGGCTAGATTAAGTGAACCAAAAGTGAGTGATGTTAAAACGAGAACTGGAAGAATCGGGACTTGGAAATATCTGGAGCAATGGCAGTACTGCAATATAAACTTCATCATGCTTCATTCAAAGCTGGATAAAGTTCTTATGATTACATTTTTGATACCGAGTGAGACAAAATTGCCAAAAAAATAGAAGAAAGTTCCAGAATTTTGAAAAAAAAATTATAAGAAAATTTTAGAGAATTGATTGAAGAATTACAAAAAAAAAAATTCTAGAGATTTGAAAAAAAAATCACAAGAGAATTCTAGAAATTTGAAGAAGAATAACAAGAAGATTTTATAATTTGAAAGAGTTACAAAAAAATTCTACAATCCTGAAGAAAGAATTGAAAGAAGTTTCTTGCAGCAAAAATGGCCTCAAGGAATCAAGTTCAGATCCATGCGGTAGAAGCTAATGACGGTGAAGATCAAGAAGAAACAAAAGAAGCAACAGTTTTGGAAGAACTGTTGCCCTGATGAAGGAAGCTTCGTTGTTGGAATTGTGGCAAATTCAAACTCGTACCAACGAATATTACTCTCCAGCCATTTAAAGAAGATTTCCGGGGAATTTCACAAAATGATAGCTATATCTAGCCATTCGACAAAAAATTATAGTTACCGACCGTTAGCAATCTGATGAAGTGCGGAATAACCGGAAAATTACCCAGTTTTGGAATATGTGATGGAATTAAAAAAGAAGGAAGTTGCACGAGAATCGCAAAATATAAAATCGTACTGAGTGCAGTGAGAATCCGTTGTTTTGAGAAATAACCTCCTGAAGCATGTCATGGAAAGCTCCGATGGCACAGAACGAAGAATGCAGGTTATGATTTTTCGAAAGAGAGTATTGAAAGTAACTGAAGGAAATTTATGAGGGAACTGCTGAAGGACATTTTGGAATGGCAAAGGATCTGCGGAAGCAGCGAGAGCTTTTTTACTAGCTGAATTGCAAAGAATATGTGAAGAATTGGTGCAAAAAATGTATGTACTTTAGCAAGTGGATGGAAGCCTATGCCCTGCTAAATAAAGAAGCTGTCACGATAGCGGAGACTCTTGTTAAAAAGTTGGTCTGCCGATTTTGTGTACCCCTGGAGCTTTCCGACCAAGGACGAAATTTCGAGTTGACATTGTGACATCCTAAAAATCCGCAAGCACTCCATCCGCAGTCAGATAGCATGGCTGAACGAATGAGCAATCAACAAGCATCTCTTAAAAGTTGTTTCAGGTCATGAGAGACTGGAATCGCTGTCTACATTTGTTCTCGTTAGCCTATCGTTCATCCGTTTATGAAACGACAGGACAGATACCATAGTCCAAGGGCTCGAGCCAAAAAAAGTCTCTGAATTTACTAAGCCCAGTTTTTTGATAGTTTATTACAGTGGTTGTGTGCACAAACATACTGCGGTCAATTAGGCGAAACTAAGAACAGGCGTCTCAGGTACACTATCAAAGCTGTCGTTCCTGCCACAGTAATAAAATGAATTTACTAATGCTGAAAATTGGTATACAAATAGTATATTGCTTATAAATGAAAGTTATGACAGTCAGTCAGCAAAATGTGGGGACAGAGCTGGTCAGTCGGTCGCAATGTATGTATGTATTTTAACATTTCGAATCAATCAATGTCACTTTTAATGTTGCTATGATACCAATGCAGTTTATTTTATTGCAAATATTTCGCAACCTGGCTGCGAAATATCATAGCAACATTAAAAGTGACATTGATTGATTCGAAATGTCAAAATACATACATACATTGCGGCCGACTGAACAGCTCCGTTCCAACATTTACCTGACTGTCATAACTTTCATTTATAAACAATATAATACTTGTATATCAATTTTCAGTCTGAGTAAATTCAGAGACTTCTACTGGTTCTGGCTCTCCGTCTGCCAGTATCACCTTTGGTCGGGATCTGCGATTGCTATACGACTTGAAATTTGGCAGCAAAGCAGGTGTGAATTTAGCACATTTCGAAGTTAACCAATTTTCAATTTTTGATTATGTACTTGATGAGTGACTGATAGTTGATACAAATTAAAAATAGCAATTAAGTATGTAAAATTAGTGCGCATTTTAGCCAATCAGAAAGCTTAAATCATAGTTCCATCAAAACTTTAAGCCGTTCCTGAATGAAATAGCCTATATTCTCAAATCGCTTGTTGGAATAAACCAATATTTGCAATCATCTATTAAAATATAATTTATAAATGTAAAATTCAATGAGTCACACATGATATAACGCTTGATATTTTGGTGCTTAGCAATTGAAAATTGTCCTATACTCTTTTCAGTGCAATATTTATTTGATTTGTTAATTTCGTATACTTGACCACAAAAAGACAGATTTTATTGGATTCTAAACACAACTGTAATACAGTTCAAGATTAAAATACTTTTATTTATTTATTCATTATTTTGATCCACATATATGCTGCTTCATTAAGAAATAAATTTTTGACAGAATAATTTGATTCTTATTATAAATCCTCTATCAATTAATCTCATGTTAAATTCCTGTTTCATGTTTTTGAAAGCACCCTATTTTCGAAATGTTACTATATATATTCAAGATATAAGTGAAAAATCAAAAATTAAGAAACAGTTATTTTGCCATAAAAATTAGAAAACTTACCGGTTCACTATTTATTGTAGTATCTTGCACAGGTTCCAAAGTCAAGACTCTCAGAATTTGATGTTTTTCCGGATCAGAAACGTAAAGACGTCCATCGGCTGGTGAAACTGTTAGATAATACTGATATGCAACTTGAGTGGTGCTGAAATTGATAATAGCATGTGAACTACTTCTTGAAAATAGTTTATAGGAGAAAGTTACCTAAGTTGTAAAACTGTATAAACTTTTCCATCTGGAGTTATCCTACGAACTAAATTAAAGTCTCCAACATATAAGCTACCATCAGGACCGCTTGCTAAAGCACCAGGTGTAAGAAGTCTAGCGTCTTTAGCTGGGCCTTCGCAATTACTTGGACAAACTAACGGTCTTTGTAAACCTGTCCCCATTACAACTTTCACAGTTCGTGGATACTGTTTTAAATGAAGCGTTGTACCATCTCCCTTTTGTAGAATACCTACAAATTGAATTATGATCAGTTCTAATGCTGAATTACAAAAGTTGTATTAATGATTATAAAACTACTGAAAACCCAAATCAATCTGATTGTTGAAATAAAATAATTTTGATAATGACGGTGAGACAGAGCATTTTCAAAATATGGAATTTGAAGGCCGTATAAAATATTATTTATGTATTCATACATCACAAAAAATGCGTAAATTAAGTGTTCAGTCATTTCAACTCTATTACCTTACGAAAGCGTGACAGTTGAGTTTCATAAACTCTGTTATTTTTTGTGAATTTATGCTATTGCACAGAATATGATTATTATTTGTAAGGTCCAAATGTCAACTTATGCTCTGTATTCTCTAGCTACATTTTTAGTAATTACCAAAATAGAAAGTTACGAACCGTAGAAGAAAATTTGTAGACAACACGTGTATAAGCATGGGCATTATGATATTCGAACAATTATCGTGACTCAGCAAACTTACTGTGTCTCATGACATAATGCTGAAGTTTATACTGTTGTTGCATGAGTTATTATTGTTCTTCGAAGCATATACAGATTTTTCAGAAGAACTTTTTCAATCGATCATTAGTATTTTATCGATTTGATCGATCATGAAATTTGAACGGATTTTACTAGTTGATCAAAAGAATAAAACAAAAATTGATCCTAATATCGCACTCGTACAGAATCAGCTTTTCTTGTAATAAAATTTTATAAAAAATAAAACATACAACTATTAATTATAAAAGTATTTATAACTAGGAGATGAACTTATAATATCAGAATTAACATTCTCGGTAAAATGATTGTATAATACTTTGTAAATAATTTTTTTGACTGAAATTAAATTGTTTACCTTCATGGAAATTATAATGATGATGAATATCTAATCCCCATCCTCCAATATCAGATATATCGACATCGAATCCTTGCAAAGTTGCAGTTTGTGTTTCCCAAATAGGTTCAGGACAGCTGGAATGTTGATATCCAACTGAAACTTTGGCTTGAGCTATGCCATATACCTAAAAATAATACACAGATATATTATTTATTTCAATAAAGTTTGATATCTCTAACTCACTTTTTGTTTGTAAACATTGCGTTTATTCCACGCAAAAATATGTGTTAAATTCGGATCAGCTTCGTATGTTCTAACGTGTAAAGATCCTTCAACTTCTACTCTCACATGCACATGAGTTAAAGATCTAGGAACTGTTTTTCCAGTTAATTTCATATGTATAGCACTTAGATATCCAGCTGCTTGAGAACTCTGATACATAAGATTTAAATCAGAACCAGGAATAGAAATAGATTCTTGAACAATCTAAAAAAAGAAAAAGTTAATGTTGATAAAGTTTTGAGGACATTATTTTGCAACATTACTTGTGTTTCTGCAAAAATGAGACTTCTTCCCGGTAAGCCGCCAACACTTTCCGGCATCCAGGTCCCAGTTATGACCGGCGATAAAACTTTGGGATTGTGTTCTAGACAGACTGAAGTCAATTCACCGTTAGGACCAAACAAAGAACGAGATACACCAGGAAAATTGATGGCAGGATTGCGACTGAGTTGACTCGTACTAAAATTTACAAAATAGAGTTCTAAACTAGTTCTGTTTGAATTTGGAGACATTTCAGACAAACCTCGAATGAAATCGATTGTTGTTCTCGTCTTCTACTAGTTCCATGTGAACGGGAGGTAATACTACTATTTGATTCCAGGGAACAAAAACAGTTCGAGTTAAGGGTCGGAATGGAGAACGCTGGAATTGAAGTGTTACTGCTCCGCCGCCATTTACTAACACATCAAACCTAAAAGCACGTTTTTTAGAATTATGCAAAATCAGGAGAGGTTCCAAAATAACATATTGATACTATTGTCGAATTCACGTAAGAAAAGTATTCCAATGTGAAATAGTGATGCACCACGTTTACAATGAGCTGAAATTTTAAATCATGAGTTGTTATTTATGTTCCAACTAATCTTATCGCTCTTCTTCAAAGAAGATGTGAGTATTGAAAATCTTATTTTTGACTTCTTCCTATTATAATTCATCCCACTTGTGACGAGTTAAATACTTTTCACACTTGACATATAAGTCAGAAATAATACTGTGCAAGAATGTGAACGTCGTTGAAAACATGATTACTGGGAAGAAGAACTGTAGGTTATAAGATAAAATATGACAGTTTTCTTCGACATATAGCTGGATTCAATTCATACAATGGAATGCTATTCTAACAGGAATTCTAATATCTATATATTCATTACAGCATTGAAATAATTCTATTCATTCAGAAATTAAAGAAACCTAATGCATTCATTATATTATTTGTGTTTAATAATGTCAAGGTTTATATTCTTTCACAAGTCGGTGGTCAATAATTATATTTTCAAATAAAGTGCATATAGGTACTATTTGATTATGTTAAAGATTTTGTAATCACATTAAGGGCCAGTTTCACCAAAGTCAGTTAAATTTATCCAGAAGGTATTCTATACGAAAACTATTGTTGATACAATTGTATCTTCTAAATATTTAAAAAAAAAAAAAAAGATATAAGAATGATAAATGGCAAGGATGTCTTACACAGACACAAAGCCAAAGAGAAAGGGAAAAAAAAAAAACAATTGTATCTAAAGTGATCAACTCAAAATAACCCCTAGACTTTGGTGAAACTGGACCTAAGAGATATGAATAATCACTTGGTTCATACATTTTTTTAAAATTATTTTTATTATTTAATAGAATCCTACTTTAGCAATTTTTGTGCGAGAAGTAAGAGTGATTCAAAATTTTTCATTCCTCCAATTATGAGAAAGGTCAAGTAAATGCATTTAATTTCTTCGCATTTGATGCGTTATATATTTCGAAGAAATTAGATCGATAGAAAATTGACAGTTTCCATTATTTGTACTGATATATTATTATTGATCGTTGCTGGGAGGAAGTAAAACAACCTCTTGATACAAAAAATATTAAAATTTTGTGATAATATTAAATTTCAACTTTGATTTAGTTACACACTCCTTTAAACATGGAATTTCAAGAAATAGAGCGTGCATAAATACTTAATTATCTTTTGACAATTAGATTAAAAGTGATTATCCTTTAAAGGTAGTTAACATTTTGAGCTAACTCTATGAAGATTGACCATCAAAAATTTCATATCAATTCCATTTAAACTAATTTAATTTAATACATTAACAATTCAACATAATATATATTGCAATTTTGTGCAAATCCATAATTCATAAAAAATTGATTGAAACGCATCGACTATTGTTGATTATTATAAACTTGTCCATAAGGGAATCCAGTTCATTGCGATTTTGTTCATAAAATACAGATCTATAGATCTGTTAGACTTATTGGCTACCACAAAATTGCAACATTAATGCCTGAACTGTTATTAATATTATTATTATCATTAGTATTTCATTATAGTTTAATCTACCATGATGTTAAAATTATAACTGTGATATGTAAAAGTCATCCTACATAGAACTGTTGTCTTCAAAAAGTCCAGTTGCACAGTCTTTAGTTTATTGAAAGGATAACTCAATTACCTTAGTAACAATTGTTTCAACAATCGTTACTTAGATAATTAAGCTATGCTTAGGATTGACCAAAGACTGTGCCACTACATTTTACAAATTTGAAATAAATAAAAAGTTGCAAAGTTCATGATTATAAAATTATAATTGAAAAGTTCGTATGAAATTCTCGTGCAAAAGATTATAATGCAATTAGATTTTATCCGAAATATGAAATGCAGAGTAAAAAGTTGTGAAGTGTTGATACAGTAGATCAGTGATAACTGTAGCAAAATAATTGCAACAAGTTCTTCTTCCAACTTTTTATAATTTATAATTGGCATTAATTATTTTATAAATGAATTGATTATTAAATGATCGTACAAAACTAATCATTTGTATATAATTTGGATTTTTAAGATTTATAGGAAATATTAATTTTTGATTATTTCAGATTGTTTGTACTTACCATCCTCCTTGGCGGGTGAGTGTGAATCCAAACCTAGAATCCTTGTCGACGGAGACGCGGATGCCGACGATTCCCAACCCTTGCGGCGTCACAACTTGGCCTCGCATCACGGCTACACGGCTGTTAACACACAAACGTCATCCCGGTCCGTTTGCGAGTCGCATACAACCTTACACGCACCGGCACCCATCCAACTATCATTCGCACATAGACCAAGCATCGCAATTTGATTTCAAAGATCATTGTTCACGAGCGAGAAATTCTCAAATTGATATATTCTGGCTGTTATTTATTCATATTCCATAAATAAAAATACAATTTGAACATAATATGTGATACCTTTTAATAATATATATAATCAATTTTAAATAAATATTGATCATTTCATAATTTTTTTAAATCTTTTAGAGATTTGTCTCAGTTGGGATTTAATGTATTTCGGATGTTGTGTGCCATGATGTTTGTTCTTAAATTTTATAAATAGATATTGAATTAATTTTATTGTGATATTACTATCTCACATTTTACTGTATTAATATTTGAAAAATACGTTAGTAATTTTTTCTTCTTTAGTGATTGTCATTTAACGCTCTATTAACGCGCTGAATACTATTTAAAGCAACCTGAAGTTGGCAAAGGTACACTGGGCACAGCCTAAAATAAGTTTTTGAGTTTTTATTTTTGGATAATTTTCTAAAATTGATTTGTACGCCTTTTGCGTTGTTTTCGTAGAGCTGCTTTGGGTCCGTTCGGAATTGATTTCTGGAGCGCTCAGACATTATCTTACGCGTTCGACATTTGAATTTGAATGATCTATGTTCGTCATTGAAATCCAGTATTTTCATTTATTGAAACGTGGCTTAAATTCAGAGAAAAGTAGCTCAGAGTTATTATTTTTATTGAAATCTAACATTTGGTAAGCTTTTTGTTACTTCGGGTTAAGACAATTATAGCTTTATGAAGACAGTAAAATATTATCTCAAAGCTATTCGCCTACTACACTGAAAATCATGACGAATTCCATGGTCCATATTCTAATTCTTAAAATCGCACTACTTCCTGAAAAATTATGCACTTTCTCTTATTGTCTCATGTTTTATCATATAGCGCTATCTTTTTTTTTTTGAAATTTTTGCTGAAGTAGCGCTTTTCTCAGAGGTGATACGGACCTAGATTTTTGCTTAACTGAAATAAGAAATATGAGCATGTTAATTAATCATTTGAATTTAGATGTTAATTAAGATCACTACTAATCGCATTTCCTTCATTATTTATTTATTAGCAATGATAAATAAGATGTCTTTTGACTTCAGTATTTTTGGTGTGAAATTAACTTAGCAATAGCGCATCTAATAACTGCCTGCTAGAATTCAGTATTTACCCGACGCAGGAATGGCTCCTACAATATCTTTTAGTTTTAATTTTGAATCCACTGTCTCGAATTCAAATCTGTGACGCCAAGTATATTGTTATTTAAATTTTTCATCAAAAATTATGTTTCTTCATACCTTTTTGTCAATAATATGTCCCTATTATTCATGTTTTTTATATTATATAATGTCTGTCATTCAACACTATTTCATAAATGAATTTGAACTCTGATTTTCATCTTGTTCATAATGAATTTCGTACCCCAATTCTGAAAAAATATGATCCTTATTGAATTTCAGCTTCCAGGCCCCGAAAAACTTAGATACGTCCCTGATTTGAGTGCTTTCAACGTCGAAAAATAGAATATGCAATTTGTTGTTAAGTAGGGCTGATTGATATTTTCATGCATTTTCGATCATTCAGATTGAATTATCTACAAAACTGCAGATCAGAATACTTTTTCAATGCTTATATATATTCTACGAAAGTTGATTCATATAAATTAGAGCTTTTTGTATCTATATTTTTAGCAGTTGTAGTTAAATTTTGATAAAATGGTTATTTTTGGTAAATATTCTCATTTACTCTGAATTAAAAACTATATTTTCAATAATTAATGAATCAAAATGGTATTATTTAAAAAAAAAAATAAGTTCGATGTACAAGATCCTACCCAGAATCAAAATATTATAATTGGTATTGAAATTCAAAGTACAGATCAAGATCTGTCTGCTCGATGTTCGATGGCTGGGCAGATGAACAAATGTGTTAAGCGCATTAGAACTATTCTTTATTTTGAATATTATATTTGTTAAATATTCAATTTTTGGATCCAAGGATTTCTCAGTGATTGTAACGTGGCTTTAATTTAGGAAAAAGTTATTCAGAGTTGCTATATTCATTAAAATCCAATATTTCGTAGTTATTTCGAAATTAAATAGTTACAACTTTTTGAAGACTGTACAATATTATCTAAAAAAAAGTCGTCAACTTAGAAACATAACCAATAGGTTTAAATCCCGAAATTCATACAATTAAAATCTTAAACAACAAGACAGTATTAAGTATATTTGAAAATATTTAAATATTAGCCGAAAAAGTTAGAAACTATTGTGGTAAAAATTATCAAGTGGTTAATTTTTATTACAATCATCGAAGAGTTTGTGAAAATATTTTATCATTTGGAAAGTTGGTGTTTTTTTTTGTCAACGTAATGCTGATATATCATTTTAATGTTCAATTTATAGATTTCTAGCTGATATTGAGAGGAGGGAGGAGTTTGAGCTTAATAAACAACAAACATATCAAAAAAACTCTAAATAAACTAGTAGCTTACAATAATAAACTATTGTTTATGTAGTACTAGATGTTATTGTAATTATGGTATGTATGGTGTTCTAAATGGGATCACATAGAAAAATTCGGATTTATTTTGTTATCAAATAAAATTATCTGAAATACTGCACATGATATTTGACACGAGTATAATTTTCCCCTCTAGATATTTCCTCTGCGATGTCATTATTATTATCGCTACTGTCGAAAAATATATATTTTACTAAATGCGCTGTCAAATTATATGATATACCTAGCCGCCATCATATTGAATTTAGATTGATCTATTATGCTCGGCATAGCCTATAATCCAGAGAAATCTGTCACGTGACCGAGCAGATCTGTGTGCCCTGTACATCTTAATGCCGAATGTACACTTTATTGGCCATATTTAGATTTAGTACATCATATCCCTATTAGAAATAAAGGAAATATCTCTTTCTTAAAAGAATATGTCGCTTTGTTCGATATTTTAATAATGAATTCAATAATATAAGACTGAATTCCTTTTGTTTTTGGGATAATAACCATGGAGAAGAACAAAAGGAAGTGAGGATAACAGCTTTTTAACGATTGTAAGTAAATACCTAATAACAAATACAAATATATCAGGTATTGTTTAGTTTTTACTTTCCAGTGATTAGGTGTGTATAGAAAACTGAAAGCATTATAATTACTCCAACATAGTTATTCATTGTTATTCTCGCCGTTTGGAGATTGTGGTGAGTTGGATAACTTTTCTGTATCTCTTTGATACTTTATTTTGACCAGTTCTTCACAGTATACTTATGATTGTTTTGTTCGTCTTATATCTTTTTCCAAGAATGTAAAATATCCGAATGATTATCTCATATTGATCAGAAATCTCATTTGCAGATTTAAAATTCAGAATAAAATGCCATGATGTAGATATTTATTTCGTGAAATTTATATCTGGAATATATCATAAATCGAATACTTAGCAATTATTAGATTAATGCAAAATATCTGTTAATATACATTTATTAGTTGATAATATTCAAGAATGTATGCAATATATGGGTAACAGTGAGTTACATCATATGAAGTTAACTAAATAATAAGTTCATTAGGAATGTGTAATATATTGCGATTGATTATTGGTTAGCATAGAGTAGATATCGGTCATACATGATATTTAATAAACTTGGTTATTAGATACTGAATTCATCCAGACTATTCTAATTTGACCACATGAAGAATACAAATGTAAGAACAATCAAATACTGCAAAATCCGGAAAATGTGCGAAGTTTGCTTTACAGGACAATATGTTTGAGTTTATCAATACGAAACGCTGTTGATAATTTACTTATACAATAAAAAAGATGAAAAATAACATATAAAGTGTAAAATTTGAATCAATCAATTCGTTGCTCATACTAACTAATTTCTATAAAAAATAACATATTAAAGATCTATGCAAGTTGGGCGGAAAATTATTCTCTTTAAATCAGAGGCTCTTGATCTCTGTAATATACATTTATTCACAATCATCATAGTAATATGGCAATTCCTAACCTTTTGAAGATTGGGAAGTATGTAATTTCCAACTGCAATGACTAGCTCACGGGTCGGAAGCGATACTTCCATCTCTTGGGTGGGAAATGTTTATGCAGGGTTGCCTAGCATCAGTCATAAATCTTTGTTGGAGTAAAATAATTCGTGCTGTCAAAAATACCGATTATATGATCTAATGATCCTAATAAAACAATTAATATTGAAAAGAAGCGGATTTATGTTGCAGTTCTGTGTGAATCTATGTCTTATAAATTCATAAATTTGTAAATTATGAACAAAATCGCTATGAACTCGCATCCGAAACACACTCGTTCAAATCGGGGCAAGTATATACCGTAAACCGGGGCTACTTTATGACTGGAGGGGTAACTTTATGACACCAGACCTCATAAAGCAAAATCTTGATTTGATACAATACCATCAACCAAACCCAGTTTTGGGAAGTTACTACTTCTAGGAGATTCTTTGGCGCAATCTATAAAGAGGATGCGGCATCTAAATACGATTACAAATGGATGTGTGATTGCAGTTTTTCGTGCTTAGAAAAACAGGTGTTTGAAGTGTGTCTGTATACTTTCTAGTATGAGACTATAATCAATCGGGTATCAAAAAATTGAGTAGGTTCAATTTGTTTCACATCTATTAGAGATCATTTTGTACTATAGAGTTTAGTTCTGCCATTATTAGTTTTGATGTTGTTATTAGTTAAATGAAAAATCAAAGCTTTGAGGGGCTACTTTGTGACACAAAAAGCAAGTCTTAAACCATTTGGGAGCTCGTTTTATTGAGCATTCAAGTTAAACTCTGAGTGAATCAACGCAAACAAGGCAAATAAAATAGAGTTATTTGATGTCTCAGTAATGCACGAATTTTTTTGAATAATTTCATCTAGCTTACCAATATTGTTCCAAGATTTTTCTTGTGTTTGTTGTATCTGAAAGACATGTTGATTTACCATTTCTATTTTGTAATACATATGCGCAGAAAATACATTTTTTATCATCAACTAGGTACCTGATTTTATTTGCTTCATATTCATTACACGGCGTGGTTCGAATAATTTTACTCATACATATATTTTTTTCTGGTGACGTTATTAGGAGGTAACTTTGGGTCAGCAGTCTATTCAGAGGCATTTTCATAGTAAAACATGCCTGTCACAAAGTCACCCCACACTGCGGGGTGACTGTGACAATGTATTTAATTAATATCTCTTATTGCATATATAATATTGCAACGCGTCACTAGGCATCTGTAAGAGCAAGGTTCAAACTTCATATTCATATGAAATTGGAAGTAAAGAGTATCATAACAAATCCAATTTGAGAGAAAAATACTAATAATCGTTACAAAGTAGCCCCGGTTTACGGTAGCTCAATTTCACTGTTATAATCAATTGATATCTGCACTTATCACAATTTCAATGGATACATGTATAAATTAGTTGATTCATAAATCATAAATCCTACAAATGTCAGATTAAAATTTTCAAAACATTCTTGTTTTCATAGACTACTACATCAATTTACTTTTTAGGCGATCATGACAAAAAAGGTGTTTTTAGGCGATCATAACAAAAAAGTTGTTTCTATGGCTCCTTTTGCGGCCGTGAAGTTTTACTTTTTGGTACAAATCTGTCATATTTTACTTTTTGGGACTGATCTGTCAAATATTACTTTTTTGGGACTGATCTGTCAAATACTACTTCATAAACACTTCATACCTATCTAAATGAACTTCTTGATGAACTCTTTAAGAAACAGTTTTCGCCGAAATAAATATTATATTCTTCCGTCAACCTTCATAGTTCGTGCAATTCAAGAAATTAATACGCATTTTTTACAAATGTCACTTTGATTAGAAGAAAATAAAATAAAACAATTTCAACGGTAACTAAGATTTACAATTGCAATGTTTTAGAAATAAATAGATAAAATTTTGTAATTTTGAATTATTTCGTGATGATCGCCTAAAAAACTTTGTGTGCACCTCGGCCTACAGTTCTTTTTTGGTCTCACCTGAATTGCAGCCTCAGCTACACTTCGGCCGCAAACAACAGATTCGACCAAAAAAGATAACCTTTACGGCCTTGATACACAAATAACTATTTTATGGCTTCTTTTGCGGCCGTGAAGTTTCACTTTTTGGGACTGATCTGTCAAATTTTACTTTTTGGGATTGATCTGTCAAATATTACTTTTTGGGACTGATCTGTCAAAAAATATTTCATAAACACTTTATATTTACCTATATGGGCAGCTTGATGAACTCTTTAACAAACAGTTGGCGCTTAAATAGTACATACATTCTTCCGTCAACCTCTATAGTTCTTGCAATTCAAAAAATAAATACGCATTTTTTGTTAAATGTCAACTTGATAGAAGACAATAAAATAAAACAATTTTGAATTATTTCGTAATGATCGCCTAAAAAACGTTGTGTGCACCTCGGCCTACAGTTCTTTTTTGGTCTCACCTGAATTGCAGCCTCAGCTACGCTTCGGCCGCAAACAACAGATTCGACCAAAAAAGATAACCTTTACGGCCTTGATACACAAATAACTATTGTTGAAAAAAGGACGAAATTGGATCAATTATTTCTCCGAGAATTTGGAATGATTGTGAATAAAATAGTATGCATACTTCGGTGAGGATTTCATATCAGCCTCGAGCTATATCTGATCCTCAAGGCTTCGCCTCTCGGTCATATAATAAGCTCTCGGCTGTAATGAAATACTTCCCACCTCAGATGTAATATACTATTTCAGGGTCCTGAAATATGTTTTCATTGTATTCATCAGTACAATCATTCTATATCCATGTATTAAAATAATTCAAGCTGAAAGAATATCAATTGGATTTTTCATTTCATAATCTACAAAAGAACTCTCTAATATTAATATAATAAGCTTATTCATTCACGGAAATAAAACACAATGTAATTAGAGTATGGTCAACAAATGGTATCTTCGCTCATAATTATCAAATCGTGGAGCTCATCACTTTGAATTTGAAAAGTTTGTGTGAAAATTATGAATAAAGGGATAAATAATAAGTCAAGTTAATTAATTTAATAAAACGACCTCCAAAGTGTCTAGTACAGTGATGGAGAACCTTTTCGAGAAGTGGGTCAGATTTTGTTAATTATTTTTTTAGTACTTGCTCGTGGGTCATTAAGTCAGTGGCGTCACTTGGAAAGCGGGAGAGAAAGTTGGTTCGAAACTACTTTTTCTTTGGTTCCCATTTTCAAACATAAAAAATGTACGTGTCTTTTTTGTTTGAAAACTTTTACTTTCGCAAGTGAAGAGCCAAAAATAAAGATCGATATGAAAAAAATTATATATGTGAGGATATCATGAATCATTAAATATTTTTAATTGTTTGTTCTCTCATTTATGATATGGAAATGTGTTTATGAGAATCAGCTCGTGGGTCATTTATAAAGCCTGGAGGGGTCAGTGTCTAACCCGCGGGTCATAGATTCGCCATCACTGGTCTAGTGTGAATCAACTGAGACATGTCAAATTATAATTTGGATTTTAGAACCTAAAATAATGGAAAAACTTTAAAATTATATAATAAGATGTATAGATATTTATCTCAATACATAATCAGGATTATCCGTTTCCTTCATATTTGACGACAGATGTTCTTCGACCACTGGATGGCCTTTTTTATTAAAACGCAAAATCAGTTTGAATATATTGTTGATTAAACACTATAGTCGAAAATGCCATGAATAATAATCATAATACAGACTGAATAGAAAATTGCACAAATATATATTTTTTTAATTTATGACCTGTAGACCTATCTCCATTCTATCGCATGTTGCAAAATGTGTATAATTTTTGTTTACACCAGCATATGTATTATCACAAATGTAAGATATTAGTTCATATTAATGTTGATTTGGATTATAGTTTTATTCAATAATTTATAGTGATTATGAATCCTAATTAGCATTGACCCAAAATCTAGTCGGTGTTCAATTGTCAGATATGTGAATGCTAGTTTACGGAAGTTATGAAGATGACAGTAGTTGAAGAGATGCAGACAGTGAAAGAATCCGCAGCCGAACGGAAGAAATTAATGGAGAAGAAAGTGACAAAAGCTGCAGAAGATATTTCTACAGAGTTGAAGAAGATATTCAAACAGAATGAAACTATGAGAGGAAAATCCAGAAGATTGAAGAAAAATTTGATGGAGAAGTCAAGTAAATCAGCAAATTGAGCAAGTTGAACATAATATGGAAGCGAAAAATAAATTCAATTGTCACCGAAAAACTACATAACCTTAGTCTGAATGGTGATGGAGCAGCCCTACGCATGGAGGGTGTTCTGATGCCTTTACCAAGGAAAGTGATTGCTAGTTTCACCCTGAAACCGATGTTAATGATGGCAAGAGTTCTTGGAATGAATATTTCGCTCTATTTGAGCTAATTTCAAAGAATAATGGCTGAAGCAAACAGCAATTGTACTTGCTAGAATACTTCGTGAGACAGCTTTGACAGTCCTCTCAGGTATGAATGAATAAAAACGTCTTGATTCTGAGAAGATGACGTCTGAATTGAGGCTGCGCTTTGGGGAGGAGGATATGAAAGAACTGCTGGGTGGCCAGCTTCGGAATGTACACAACTGCATAAGAAGTTAACTAGATACGCTTGCGTATGCTGTGCAGAGCCCTGGAAATTGAAACCCTCACGAAAGCAACGATGATGGCGAAGAAAATGAAATATTCGAAACATGAAGAGGAGAAGGAGGATCATGACTATTGCAGGAAGTGGGCGATGAGGACAGTCTTCTTCCATATATACCAATATCTTCGAGAGTGAGCAAAATAATTAGATGCTGGCAGTGCAGCAAGGGGGATCATATTCGAATAGCTTGCCGTGCTAAGCGTACTGTTGATTATGGTACGAATACGTCGCCTGGACGACATAAATTGCCCAGATTTCGGAGAATGAGATGTTGGCAGTATAGTCAGGAAAGACATCTTCGAGCAGATTGTACAAAGCACACCGTCAATTGTGGTGCGAACACATCGTCAGGAAAAATTAAGTTTACCGGTATAGAGAAGAGTTCCAAGCTCATTGATCTTCAAGTGCGGAGAATTCGAACTAGTCCAACCGTGGAAGGATTTGTGGAAAATGCACCATGTAGAATGATGTTAGATACCGGCGCGATTGTCACCATTGTGAGTCCAAAAGTTTTTGCAGAAATAAGACAAACAGGTGATCGCGCCCAGAGCCAGCAAATTTTGTTTAACACAGCCTAGCTACCAAGAAACATCAGCATTAGACACCATTATTAAGGCCTACTTGGTTCAATGGAGTTTTCTAAGAGTGCAAGACGGCATTTTATATCGTTTATAGGAAAACCCTGATGAAAATGAGGCGGTGGAAAAGCTGATAGTGCCAAGAAAATTAAGAAGGCAAGTTATAAGGCAGATGCATGATGGTAACAGTGGACACTTAGGCATTAAGAAGATTCTGGAAAAAGTTCGGAAGCACTTCTACTGAGTTGGCTGTCGAGAAGACGTCGAACAGTACTGCAGGACTTGTGGACGCTGTAAATCAAGCAAGGACGTCAATACTCGATAGCATGTCAAGATGCAGCGATTCGAAAGAGGGTACCTGTTCGAGAAGATGACTATGAATGTATTTGAGTCTTCGCCTATCACTGAACGGGAGAACATTCAAGCTGCCAGTGGCAGAAGAAAGATCCGATATGATCTGCGAGCTAGTAGTCCCAGCAAGACGATTTGGTGTGGCTTTCCAACTCTCAGAAAAAAAGAAGCCTAGTCCCAAGTTGCAGAAAAAACTGGGAGGGATCGTACGAAATTGTTAGGTACCAGAATGACGAATACCGGATACGGAGAGACAGAAATGGAAGACCGAACATTATTCGCGGTGACAGATTGTGATCTTACCAAGAACAAGATTGTGTTCGCCGAGGACGACAAACCATAAAGGGGGAGTAATAGAACGAATGTGAAGAATTTCAAGATATTAGGTTACTGTTTATTTGAATTATTGTTTTATTTAATAATTTATTGTGATTATGAATCCTAATTAGTCGGTGTTCAATTGTCAGACATGTGAATGTTAGTTGATGGTTGCTAGATCTTCGGCTGTCGGACATTTGAATGCTAGTTCACTGTTGTTCAATTTCAGATATTTGAATGTTAGCCCATTGTTGGAGTAGAGTATATAAAGCGCATAAACTGACGGAAGAGTAATCAGTGAATAAGAGTAGCTATGAACGATTTTATAATTCTGCGAGTATGTAAAATAAATATTTGCACTGCAACCTGAATTAATGATCTAATCACAATAAGTTTTCTGATAGTATTGTTATAAATGTGAAGTATCTTAAATTATCAGCTCACACCAATGTTTCCTTATTCGTAATTTATTCAATAATTTATTGTTCTTTTGATCCTAGTTAGTATTCACCAACAATCCAGATAATGATAAATTATCAGATATGTGGAGGTTAGCCCATTGTATTGTTGCTAGATGTTCAGTTGTCGGACATTTGTATGCTAGTTCATTGTTGCTCAACTGTTAGACATTTGAATGCTAGCTTATTGTTGCGAGAGAGTATATAAGGCCCGTGAGCTATTGAGAGACAAATCATTCAATAAAAGTGACTTTGAGCGATAATATAATTGTGCGAGTTCGCAATAGTTATTTAAGTATTAAGGTCAGTAAGTACAGTTTACCGATTGAGAATAATAGTTTGGAGGCCGAGCCTTGGCGAGGTTTCCAAATAGTATACGAAATCGGTATTGTACTTATTGACCTTGATGCTTACAAAATTTTTTGCACGATTGGATCGATCCAAAATATTGATCCTAAATTTCTTTTTCAAAGTGATTCAAACTGATGATTGTTTATTCGCTGTCAGCTGTCTAGTTTGACATTTTATTTTGAATTTTAAATTACAAATAAAGATAAATTAATTAATATTTTTCTGTGAAAATCAACAATTTTTCATTTACCGCTTTTGCCCATGGGCGGTAAGTCAGCATAACCATAGTAACCACAGTTTGCTGGTAAAATCAACATACCACCTTAAATAGAGGGCCGGTAAACACATGAAAACGCCCAATCGTGCAAAAAATAAATATTTGCACTGTAACCTGTAATCATTATTTGATCACAATAAAATTTGTGACAGTATCCTCATGTATTGATTATAATTATTCTCATTGAATATGGAATTATACAAGATAGGTCTACTATTTTAGTTAACTTCACATTCTAATAACAAAAAACAAATTGATTTCATCAACAGAGACATCTCTGAAGCTTCTCATTCGGTAAATCACAATATCGCAAAATATGAAGTAATGATATATTTAATATAAACATAATTATACTTATCGACTGTGTGACAAAAATCTAATAAGAGTTTTATTCTTCAAAAACTTGAGCGTTATTTTTGATCCAAAATTATATTTTGGTCCACGTGTATGGAATTCTATTTATGATAAATGTATACTCTTGATGAATTCAATATCGCAACCCTTGAAAACAGTAAAGTACTTATTTGTTCAAAATAATTCATCATCGAATTGATGACTGTTTTAGTTCAAGTTGTGTAGTATATTATATTATATAGGTAGCTCAATATCCGGCCCAAACTATTAGGTCTGATTAATGCACGTCAAAAAATAGGAGCGCAAGCACGTCAAAAAGTTAACAGCTCCTCTTTGCGCGAACTGAAAAATAAGAGTCTATACTTTAGAACTAATAGAGGGATAACCTGTATTCTTAAAAAAAAAATTGTATCCATAAGTTTCAACTACAAGTACAAAATCAATTTGAAAAGTGGAGTGTGGGGATGCCAGCTTGAAAAGAGCATTAACTGCTGTTATGATCAATAATAGAACATATTCTTCCAGTGTTAATTATTTTAATAGATAGACATAGAATAATTGCATTGACGAATACAATAAAAACAAATTTCAGAACGCTGAAAATGTATATGGTGCTATTTACAAGAGCCTCTGATTTAAAGAGAATCATTTTCCGTCCAACTTGCATTGTTATTTAGTATCAATTTTTCTTTAAAGAAATTAGTAATTTAATTTTCAAGTCTATAATTATTGTTGAAACAATTGTAACTTAGGTAATTGAGCTACGCTCATCAGGATAAACCAAAGAATGTGCAACCGGGCCATGGTTGAATTTGTTCGCGTTTATCTAGTCATTACTAAACTAAATAACAAGTTAGTTTCGATTTGATTAGTTATTTGTTTTGATCTCTAATAGCGAGTTGCACAGCTAGCTTTTAAATTTTAAGTATCGCTTAGATGAACAATATCATATCAAAAGTTGAAAGTCAAATGTGACGTGAACATTGTTGTTAATATTCCGATTCGATATTTTAGTTTGAGTGGAGCTTAAAATTTAAGCAAGAGTTGTGCAACTGGCCATGAGAAAGATTATTTACGTATTTTACTTTCCATTGATCTCTTAGTTACATAAAGCGAAAAACTGCGCTTTCGACAACTAGCAATTAATGAAAGTTGAAATATTTGTTTTACTTCTTTTTTCAAGTATTCGGTATTCGGCTGAATATCATATTTTTGTGAGTATTAAATAATTATTTTTCTGCTATATGTACTACTTATAACCTAAACTATAGATATTTGTAATGTTTTCAATCCTAAGTAATTACGATCGTTTGATCCTATTGAGTGATTCATCAATAAATAAATAAATATGTCACACAAAATTAAATTATAATATTTCATCATTAATAGTTGAAATTTAAAGAAAGTGATTTAAAAATTAGTGACGATAGTTTTCACAACGGTTGGTAGTGACATTGGCTCATTGTGATGGTTCGTTAGTTACAGGCAATGGAAAAAGTAGTTTTTGCTTGTTATTCTCGAAGTCATCAAATATATGAATCAAACAAAAATCGAGACCAATTTTTCACATCTGCAATAGAATATATTTAATACTAAAATAAGTTATTTATTCAAGTAGGCATGCGAATAACAGGTTGAGTACCACAGTAAATGTTTCTTAGTTGAGAATAAAAGAAGACAACGTAGACAGAATAATCGACGTTACTCTGTAACTTTATCGATAAGTTTGTATCGATCATTATCCATCTCACACGATGAACATAGGTAGCACTGACAAAAATTCTGAATATTTACTTGTCACAATTGTTTCTATTTTTCAGTAATCTTATTGATTTAAACCATATTTGTGATTCTGTTTCAGGGTACGGAAAATTAACTGAAGTCATGAACACTCCAATTTTTTTATATTTCTATCTTCTACTAAGAAATAGTATAATGTATTATTCGAAGTAATTATGAATGTGTGCATTGCATGCAATTGACCGACTCTCTTCATTTGTCGTACAAACTTACATGTTCAGCACACAAAGTATTATATTTACTCCAAATAACACAATATTTTATTCTTGATTGAGAAAAAAATAATAGATATGCGCATTCAAAACAAAAGTAATTCGATTTTTCATGAGAAAATTTCAAATTCCAAACTACAAAAGCAAAAGAAATTTTTCACTCAGAGTTTTTACAAAGGAGCAAATAATTGTGCATGAATCATGACAGACATGGTGCAATATTCACGTCGGCATGTGAAATGTCAGTGAAAATTGCTAGCACGAATGGAGTTCGCGATATAAGTTTGTGTGCAAATATGCAGGTGTACATTTGATATATTGCAATCGCGTGTAAGCCATTCTTATTTGAAAAACGGAAAAAATATCTACGAATGTAAACCGCTTCTAATTCAAATGATATCGACGTGTAGAATGTAATTAAATTTCAAATATTTTTGCAAAGAATTTTTCCAACGACTAGAATAGAAAATAATTTATTCCCTAAACGAAATACAAACAGAAAAATCTAATGTGGACACCACATGAATTACTTTTACGTCTTTTTTACTGAATAATTGTTCGTGACATTAACGTAAGGGAAAATCGATTGCAATCGAAATTTGAGGTGATCATTTGGATATAATAATTCATCAAAACGCTGTAGCAGTCCCAAATACTAAGTTTTATCATTACTGGTTTCGTATTTACGCGAAAAATCAACGAAAATTGGCAAATAAAGTTTACTCTCGGCTCAGTAGATTGTTATGAAAATATGAAGTTATCATTTGAGTATTACAATAATTGCTTAAATACTGAATTTCATGATTCTTCAGCTGATCGTTTTACACTTCTAGCTCAGCCGATCGCATTCATAGTGCGAAATGTACAACTGAATGTTATAGAAAAGCATAATATGAAATTTCAATATTCTTCGACTAGTTGTTCTGAATTTATGAGAAAAATTCGAAAAGACTGTTATATAAAGTGCACTTTCGGTTAGCCAATTGATATAAAAATCAAAGATAATCCTTGAATTTTAGATACTGATTTTCAACATCCTACGGCTGACCATTTTGGATTTTTACGAAAAATTTTAAAAATTATTCAAGTAGATAAAATTCACTTCCGGTGATAGACGATTGCGAACATAATTTGAGGTGCCTAACTATACTTTATAGTCCGTGAGACAAGGCATGAATTTTTCGTTGATTACCGCTCACTTGAAACTTGGTGAGTGGCTTCATTGTGATGAGTCCGACAACTTTTTCATTTGGCAAAATTCTAGATTTGGGAGCGTTTTTTAGCGAGGGTTGATTAATTGAAAAAATATCACCGTCTCATTGATCTTTACACTAATCGAAAGATTTTTTAAAATTATAAAATGAAAAAAAAAATATTGTCCGACATGAATATTGGGGCTAGCGGTGAGTCCGACAAGCCGCACTTGTTTTAGATCTTTATTCTCGTTCATTTTTTGAAAGACAACCTAAAATTATCTTTTTGAGTAACCATTTTACATCGCCAAAATTGTTTTATTTGCACAAATGATTAAATTTTGGTTTGATTTATTACTTTTATCATATAAATATGAGTGCTCTTACACCATATTCATGATTTGAATTTCTTTTCTGTGACAGTTGTCAATTTGGAGTTTCTGACATGCCAACCAATGTCTACGATTGACTGGATTTATAATTGAGAAAATCTGAATTTGTAAATTTAATTCATCATATACCAGCCTTAAGACTAGTCTTGAATACAAAATTTCAACGTTACACATTTGATGGGCTCTGAGATTTGCGAGTTACGTACAGACATACATACCTACATATCTACATACGTACCGAGGTCAAGACTGAAACAGTTAAAATGAATTCAGGGATGCTCAAAACGGATATTTCCATCAAAATCTCGAAATGTGAATTTTGTCGGTTTCAAAATATTTGTACTTTGTACAAGTAAGTGAAGATGACAATTTTTCATAATTGTGAGAAAAGTCGTGAACAATGTTACTGTTACCAACTAGCACATTGATGTTCATGTCAAAATTTAAGCTTATTTGTAGTGAGCAATAAGCAAATGTTTGTTTTTTCATGTAGGTATATTTTCATTTTTGTGGAAGATTTTACTTCTTCAAAGATGAAAGTGAAAAGAAAGTGTACAAGAAATCAGGTTTGATAATCAAATTTCATCAATCAGTTGAGATAATTCTCCAAAGTTGACATTTACATTCAAATAATACATTATATTATTTCCTCAAATACAGAAAATATAAGTATAAAAAAAAAGAACAATTGTGACTAGTGGATATTCAGAATTTTTGTCAGTGCAACCTATGTTCATTATTTGAGCCGAGATTTTTTATCTCATTAAAAAAATATTGGTCCGTATTTTCACCTCTTAAAAGTGCGCTACTTCAGCAAAAATTTTAATAAAGATAGCGCTATATGTTAAAACATGAGATGGTAAGAGAAAGTGCATAATTTTTTTGGAAGTAGTGTGATTTTGGGAGTTGAGAATATGGACCATAATTTTTTACACTTGTTAACCCCTTGATCAACATGAGAAATAAAATTTTGCTAAAAATGTTGTTATGGAGACCAATTTGCAAATTTAATGTTTGAATATAATCTTAAAATTTTCTATTATGTTTAGCAATAGATTGAGTTTCAAGTATCTTGAGCAATTGTTCTCTTTTGATAATAGCATGGTTGCAGAAAGTGCCACAGAAAATATTTTGATATCTACCGAGTATTTCAATTTTAGTTCAAACTATGTTTCACCAACGGCTCACAGCTACTTCCATCGTCTATTACAATTGGATTTTTTTTTAACGTTTTACGACGCTCAGTATAATAATTGTCTCATGTATTTTTCTACTAATATTTAATGATACAGAATTAAATTATTTTATATTCTAAATTATATTTATTCAAACTTTCTTTCTCATTTTTTGAAAATAGTAGAGACAAATATGTTTTTCTCTTGTGTCGCTAAATTTTTGCTGATCTGTTGTACATCGTCTTGAGAGGTTATTGATCACAAATTGGTTTTCTTAAAGCAATCTCAGAAACAATACAATCAGTATATGATATTCGCGATAACTTCAAGATGAATATAAAAGATAGTGAAAAAATATAACATGACAGAAAAGTAGATTTAGTTCTCGAACCAAATCCCTAGCCTCGTTTTCATCTTGGTAATGAAATGAAAACCGCAGCTATTTTAAAATCTATTTGTTCAAATAACTATATTCTGCAAGCCATATTGGTTGTAAGAAATTATTATCAAAAAGAAAATAGATGGACGTATAATTAGAATTCCGCAATTGTGAAGTCCAATACCTAATTCAATTATGAATATTAGAACTTCTGAAGTACAATATAATGAGCTATATAATCGGAACCAGATGTGCCAATTTATTTTAGTTGATGAGAATTTCCTGATGATTATTACGATTCAATGAATCCATACTGAAATAGCTCATTGAGTGTCAGATGTAATTATAGCAATACTTTTTAAATCCAACTGAGAGTTTAAATTCAATTCTTCTATTTTGGGAACAATGATCTCTGGCTATTTTATTATTACATTTATAAATATCTTGAATGAACTGATTAACTGAGATAAACTACTTTTGTTAGATGTATTTTGTAGTTAATAACAGTTAGATCATACAAATATTTCATGCAATTTGTTGTTGCAATGATCATAAGCCGTATTCAAAGCAATTTATCTTCAAGTGCTGCAGTACGGTGCCATTCAAATATTTGAAAATTATTTTGAATATTAAAGTCGCTAAAGAAATTTTTAAGATGAAATTCATTTTTCAAAATCCAAAAATATACCGGTACAGCTGTATATATATATATATATATATATATATATATATATATATATATATATATATATATATATATATATATATATATATATATATATATATATATATATATATATATATATATATATATATATATGTATATATATATATACCGGGCATTTCAGACCACCCGTACCACTCAAATATCTCGCGAAATGTTGAACGGATTGAAAAAAGGAAAAATACGTGTAAAATGATTTCTAAGATTCTATTGAACAGTAGCAAATTCAAGTCTACCCCCTCACCCCCTGAGGGTGGGGAGGGTGCATCTTTCAAATTTCGAATGGCAACCCCTTCATTTTGATGCAGACTTGGATTCTCATCTAAAAAATATGAAGTTTTTGTCTGAAACTTTTTTCCATGCTCTTGACAGATGGCGCTGTAATCGCAAAGATTAGTTATTTTTCGTAATTACTTCAACGGCTAATATTAAGTAACCTAGGCTTGCACAGTCTTCAAAACACATTTTTTGAGTGTGGAGTGCGTTCGGGAAAGCGTTCTTGCCATTTCCTGGCGGCTGCTCTGAACCCATCACGGCACTCGCCCAAAATTTGCAGCATGTCAGTAGCTTCCCTATTGTTATAAACCATTCTAACAACAATAAAATTTTACAAACGCTTTGACTCTTATGACAAGAAGTCTTGCCGGATGTTGTTTATAAACACGTCTCCTACGCCGCAATGTTAAAAACAATGTACGGCTGGAATATTTATTTATTACTCAATATTAGCCGTTGAAGTAATTACGAAAAATAACTAATCTTTGCGATTACAGCGACATTTGTCAGGAACATGAAAAAAAGTAACAGACAGAAACTTCATATTTTTCAGTTGAGAATCCAAATCTGCATTTAAAAGTAGGGGTTGCTATTTCAAATTTGAAAGTTGCACCTTCCTTACCCTCAGGGGGTGAGAGGGTGGATTTGAATTTGCTACTATTCAATAGAATCTTAAAAATCATTTTACACGTATTTTTTCATTTTTCAACCCGTTTCACATTTTGCGAGATATTTGAGTGGTACGGGTGGTCTGAATCATATATATATATATATATATATATATATATATATATATATATATATATATATATATATATATATATATATATATATATATATATATATATATATATATATATATATATATATATATATATATATATATATATATATATATATATATATATATATATATATATATATATATATATATATATATATCTATATATAAATGTATATTCTGAAATATTAATCTAATTTTATGATTTTGAAAAATAAATTTTGTTCTATCCGTTATGGGTTATCACAGCTCCATTGAAGTAACTGGATTTCTCGAAAATTTAGAATATGTAATAGCATACTTCAATGAAACGGCGATAAATCATCGCACAGTATATAGCACAGCAATAATGTACAATGGGCAGGCATTGTATCGAAAAATCACCACTACAAATATAATTATAAGAAAATAACTTTGTATAAATAAGTTCAACACCCAGATTTCATAAACAGACATCAAAGTTTTGAGTGAAGTGAATAATAATATAATATAAAATTACGACTGGTGCGCACAACATTGAATTACTGTTCAAGGAGAGTAAGGTCATGATGACCTTGAGAACGTGCTTCTGCTACTGAAGGGGAATCTATACGCAGGTCACCGCGACGCAAAAACTCGAAAGCGCACTCCTTCGGACACGTCTGCGCTTTACCTAAACGTAATACCGAACCCGGAAATTATATCGTTCGACGAAGACAGAATATTTTACCCAATTTATTTTTGTCCACTTGCAATTTTGCTAGAAACTAGATATTGCTATTTCATTGAGTGTTTATCTGTTACAAGGTTTGAATTATTTGATGAGCCTAGGAAATTATAGAACAGAAACATTCAACTTGAATTTGCTTATTATTATTATTATTACTTGAGAAAACTTGCATCATGATGACCATATTGGGAATATGCTCCTTTAGTATTATCGTTAGACTGAGACACATAGAAGTTACATAGAAGTCCCATAGATATATCTTGAAGCTATTCTGAGTTAGTAATCGTGATAAGAATTGTATCAACAATAGTTAATGAACAGGATGATCATAAATAATTAATCGTTGGCGTTACTTGATCAAAAGTCAAAATTATATTTCACGGAATATCTCATTCTTTGTACTTTGTGATACATATTTTGGTCACATCTTGTTCTTAGAAATAAAAGAAAAAGTAAAGAGCTGTATTGAGTTACTTTTCACATCAAACTATCATTCATTCAATTGGTTAGATTATAATCATCCATCAGTCGTAGTCACTATCATAACGATGCGGCAAAGAAAAATTCAGAACGAGGCGGCATCGTCAATCATTTATGATCCTTGCACAAAACATTGAGCTCTGTAACGTACTGGAATGAGTCATCAGTTGGAATGCATTATGGAAAATGCATTAAACGTTCGTGCCGCCCGCATTTTTGCTAATTCAACTGGTTGTTTCACAGACAGTTAAAAAATAGTTACACAATATTATTCAATATATTGACATTGAAATTGATTAGGAAATATACCAATCAGATAGATCAATTTTCCTTACTTTCGCTGTATAATATTGGATATTATTGCGTTATCACGTTATTATAATTTGGGTTTTATGTGGATGTAATGTTCACTTTTATCAAATTAATATTTTTCTTTTTGTAAGACGTGCACCGAAAGTTCCCTATTACTGAATTGTTTCCAGCTTCGAAAGTTCTTGATTCCAAACAATGGATACTATTATCTTCACTTCTCCGTTGACAGGGAATTAATAATTATTATTTTTCTACTGAGAGGGAAAAATGATAATTGCGGATCATGGATGCTGTTGTTATTTTTTCTTTTTAAAATTATATAGCTGACATTTTGAAAAAAAAAATGTATTATTGGATGTGTTCGTTACAGTGTTTGTAGTTTTTTGTAAACGTGGTAGCACAGTAAATGTGAAAAAGAAAATGTAATATCACTCAATAAAATAAGTCATGTGAATTATATTTCGTAGTATTAGTTTTAAGCATTCAAATAAATTGAGAAATTCAGTAATTGAGTATTTCGGTGCGCTTGTTTCAAAAGGTCATTATTATCACGGATGAAATTGGCTGCATGAAGTTATACCTCGGGCTTCACCCTTGCCTTCGTCGAGTGCAGCCAGGTTTGCCCTGGACAATAATAATATACTATTTTGTAACACGAAAGAACCCTATCACTGGACAGTTTTCAGCTTGAAAAGATCTCAAATCGAAATCATGGAACCCTGTAGACATGGTAATGATTATTATTTCTCTGCTGAGAGGAAAAAATGATAATTATGAATCATGGATGGCGTTGGAACTTTCTTATTTTATAGTTATCTGTCAAATTGACATTTGGGAAAAAATTGTATTATGATATGTGTATGTTATAGGGTTTGCATTCGCTGTAAACGTGATAACACACATAATATTAAAAACAGAATGTGAAATCAATCAATAGAATAAGTCATGTAAGCTATGTTTCATGATATTAGTTTGCTGGAGATGTGATCGCAATTGCAAAAATTAGTTTGTAAAATCAATAGAATATTTTTATTACATTTAAATAAATTCAAAAAATCCAGTAATGGGGTATTTTGGGCCACTTGTACAAAAGTATCATATGCAACACTGACACTGAACGATCTTTATCATTGTCTCGGGTGAAGTTGGCTGCATGAAGCTACGCTTTGCGTTTCGCCCTCGCCCTCTGCAAGATTTGTAAATTGTGCTGCTCCTGTTCTACTCTGAACGTAAATAAAATATAGTTATCTTTGGTTGCAATCAAATGAATCATACTCTTAAGAATAAATAATTTATATACGCTGGTTTTCATCACTACTGAGAAAAACTGGCTTTGTGGTGAAGTTCATAGTTTATTATTTAATTTACACTATCACAATTATCAATTTTTCAACTTATTGTCCAATAATTTTCACACAAAAAATATATTAACATTATTATCAAAAACACTGCTGTGCTGTTGCTTATTAAAAAGGTTTCTCTCAACTTTTGGACATTTCTTATTATTGCGCAGCAATTATAATTTTTTCAAATTTTGCGAACGAATTTTTATACATAGAGATCAGACTCCTTACATAATATATTCTTCCTGCCCTTGGCTATTAATGGGCAAACATTTGGAAAATACTGTCAAAATACAGTTTTTTGTACTTTACTGATTCGTTGCATGATCTTGATACAACTCGAACTTTGAAAATAATCTGAATATTATGAGCTCAAAGCGTGATTACAAATCATATCTCTTAACTGTATATTCGAAGCTCTTGTTTTATAATTATCATAATGCATGTGATCATAATAAATGGAACGTTACGTGACTTGCAAAAATTCGCCTTATGGTCTATTATATTCCACGGACTAAAGATAGTATAGATTATAGGAAAAGATTGAATGAATAGCATGGCGTCATGGGCATGAGAAACGTAATAATGCTCCAATATCAACCCTGCAAAATTTGAATAACTATGTAATGATGCTACATATTTTTTAAACCAAAGGAACACATAATGGCATAGTAGGAGTTTGATGAAAAATATATTTCAGTAATGCTGGAATGATAATAAACACTTAACACTTGTTATATTATTTTTAAAAATGGAAATACAAATTGTTGTTTTCAGGGATATTTTGATTGGAGACACTAATCACTTTTCATTTCACACTTCAGTTCAATTGCCTCTTTTAGTTAAAACACTTGACATGTGTTATGTGTGTATTTGTCGTCGTGCAAGTATACTTGTTTTCATTTATATTTGAAAAATAATTTTGCATTATTTAATCATCGTCTCTAAAATAAGGATCAAAATATTATTCCTCTTGTCTAGAATATTATTATTATTATTATCATCATTATGATTATTATTATTGCATATGAAACCAGCATAGCATATGATTTAACATCGCATTAGAACTATTATATAAATGTAGTGGATGCGACGTCATCACTTCATATATAGCACTAGATAAAGCACAGCAGACTCGTCCGCCATTTTGGAGCCCACTGTCAGTTGTTTGCCGTTTACCGATGTATGAACTTTAATATAATTTAATAAAATAATTGCAAATGACGAGCTGTTCTGGGTCCAGTTGTATTATTCATTCAAGATACGGGTTCTGATTCTACAGATGAGTAATTCTTTTTTCTCAATACATCATTTTAATGTGGAGAAATATATTCTGAATTACTTAACCTCAATTTAAATTTCGAGTTTAACTGTTCGATTGTAAGAGGCAGAGTGCATTATTCAGAGTAAATGTCAGCATTATAGCAAAAATATTTGATCTTCAGTAATATTCTTAATGATTTGTTACAAAATTGTCATAATTTTCCGAAGTTTTGCAATATTGCAAATTATTTGTTGGAGCACTACATTGTTGTAAGAGGTTTGGGAATTATGAATTTTGAAATTTCAAACAAAAATGAAACCACCAGCTACAATTCCAAATGAGCTAACAAAAAAAATACAAAAAGCAAGTAATTGTGTTTCATTCGATTTGAACTGTTTTTTAAATTTTTATTGAATTTTCTATGATTACCTTAAGTGATATCTCAGAAGAAAATCTTATTTTTTTTTTTTCTTATTATTATTCATTATTCAACCTGCTTTGACCAAAGCAGATATTTAGGTACTTACCAAGGTACCTATTTGTTTAAATCACCATACTACCTTCTTTAACTTCATAATTTGAATATTAAACATTTACTGATTTTGTGTAGAAAATTAATGCTAGCAGATAAATTTCTTAAAGATCAAGATGCACAACTGCCTGCTATTTTATTCTTGTCATTATTCATCTAGAAACCTACATAATTAACACAAAATCATAAAAATAAAGATATTAAACGTTTCACAGATTTGTCAGTGGGCTCCAAGATGGCGGACGAGTCAGCTATGGTTATCTAGTACTGTAACTTCATACAAGACGTCATGCTTTTCATTCAATATTTTCCCTATATGTACATATTTTATTCATGAAAATGGTTGTTGTTCCTCACTGGTGGGAATTCAGTCAAGAGTTTTACTATTTCTCTCTACTCTACAGTCTTAATTATTGTTGAAATTCACTTAGGCTCGGTCCTTCCATCTCCGGATATCTTTATTCTCTAGACAATTTCTATGGTAACAATTATTGCAACAATTATTGCTCTAAAATAGCACTACTTCCTAGAAATTTATGACTCTCTCTAACCATCTCATGTTTCATCATATAGCACTATATTCTTTTATTGAAATTTTTGCTGGAGTAGCGCTCATTTGAGAGGTGAGAATACGGACCAATATGTTTTTGTATTATTATTGAACATGTGCTATCCAATTTTACAGATTCTTTTCACTCCTGAATATGGTCCAGATGAGAACAAAACTGTAGAGTAGAAAGAAATATAAAAATTCTTGACTGAATTCTCATAATTTAATACCTATTTTATTAATATTTTATTTTTCCTACTTGATTGCTGTACATATTTTGGTTATATCTCGTTCTCCGGAATAAAGCAGTTGATAGAGAAGAAATATTGTGGAGTAATTTTTAGAATAAACTGTCATTTATTCAAATTGATAGGTTATAATGAACCGTCAACCGAAGTCATTATCTCTGCTAATAAAAAAATCAAAACTGGGCGATACGGTCAATTATTTATGATCAATCTGTTTATAACATTCAGCTTATTATTACGGATAACTTATTTTCAAATTTTTTTTACAGTTGAATCATCAAGAACTCAGGAGACTCAAGATACTGCTGGCGGCGCGGCGCTTTTGCTTGACGTACTTTTCACACTGCATTAATGCTTTAGAGTACCTTCTTTTTTGTCATCTTACTGCTGACGGCAATTGCTAGATACGACTCAATTAGATATTGCTAGCAACATATTATGTGACTATTATATAGTTATAGTTATATATATTAATAAGACCTGCAATATTACGTTTTGACAAAATTCTCTATTTATTCGCAAAATTTTTGTTTATGTGGAAAAATATACGAAAAGAAATATTTACGTGCATTAATAACTTTTCTTATGACTAATTGCACTGCTGTCCCTTAAATTATAAGTGTTACAGAATAGATATAAGTGTAAAAATCTATTGTTTAATACACGAGCGACTTGGTTAAAAATACGAGCGAAGCGTGAGTGCATCAAAGACATTTTACACGCGTGTCTTACAATGTTGTGTCTTCGATCGTCTTATCGTATATTTTTTATTTTGTTGATGTCACTTTGACGGTTACTATTGGTAGCTGAAGAAACGGTATTGTGAAATGAACTGTTGTAGTTGAAGTTGATATGAATATTCTTGGAAGTTTGAGTAAAAATATTAAGTTGAAAATGTTTGAAAATAATTTTAGTATTGTAAATCACTTTCGAAATACCCTCCAGATATTCATAATACTGATAATTTCACTGACAGACACTTGAATTGAAATCGTGAGATAAAAGTCTGCAATTAAACTTTTAATGTACAGTTTTTCATTAATCTATTTCATACATTAAAAATGAAGTGAAAAACTATAACTTTTATATACGATCGTAGATAAAAATATTTGAAATAAAATATCAATCTCGCCTTTCACGCATTTTTGTGTGTGGCACACACACATCATGCTGTGTGATTCAGTAGTTTGAAATTTTTGTTCTGTAAGCGCGGTTATAGCCGTCAAAGTTAGGTACTCATGGGCCTTAGTAGAGGATATATGAAATGGAGATTGTTTGTAGCTGAAAACTGATTGCGTCGTTTGACCCCGCCTAGGATAGAACAGGTTCACCAGAAATCGCCAAAGCTGAAGTCACGCGTCAGGTGTCACGAACATTTGTACATGTCACTCTTCGATCCAGCATCTTTTGTTCAAGTGACATTTAAAATTAAAGGTACAGCAGTGCAACTGGAGAGCTTCCGATTATAAAATGATCTTCATAATTTTTTACAGCAAAAGAAGGTCCCCCAAAATTATTCTGGACAATTTTAGTTTTTGAAAAGTATTTAAACAAGATTTTTTTTTTGTCAAACAATTTTTCAAATCAAAAGTCAATGTTTTTTCTTAAAATTACTAATTTATTTCATATTTTGTCAATATTGAATGACCAATGTGCTGTATTTTACTCCCAATTCATCCTTTCTTGACAAAAAATGAAATAAAATAGAGCTCGCCTTGTTTTTAATTGCGAATCAAATGTAATGCAGAATAGGCCATTGTTTTATCCGGACTTTACTTATCTCAAATTGAGGATGCAACGATAGTTGACTTTTTTTGTATACGAGGGAGGATTTGAAATATAAATATCAAATAATGTCATATTGACATACCACGATAAGTGACGTGGAGAGAAAAAATTATTTCTCTTCAATCGCCGAATAAATTTATCAGCCAGATAACTACTATGAAAGAAATTATTATTATAACAATTGTTGCTATGGAAATCATTCGGTGATTTTTACCGGGTCTTAGTAGATAATGTTTCTGATTCTGTATTTTTTTGCCAGTAAATCATTCAATGTAACGTTTTTGAATATAACAAAATAGAAATTTTAAATCAATATAAAGAAAAAAAAAAAATTTTTCCAGACCTTGATTACACCATGGACAAAACAAAAAATACAATATTATATTATGTACATTCCTCACTTTCATATGCTAAGCAAAAGATGAGGGTAGTTACATTACTTATGTCTATCAAATACTCTTGAGACAGAGAAGCTACTACATTGCCACAAAAAATAAAATTAATTTATCCTGAGAAGACATCTTTTCAAATTCATATTTAACTGTAACAAATTATTAAACTAAAAATAAGTAGTTTACGTCTTGAAAAATCAAAACATTGTTCTGAAACAAACCATCCACTTGCTTGAGTACTTTGTGAACGGTTTCAGATTAATTCTTTAAAGGTCAATATGTCCATTGGGAAAAAAAAAACGCTAGTGCATTTATCGCCTAGTTTCTCATTTTGAGCTATATGTGTTGAATAGTTCGTAATTCATAAAATTATGGTTTATTGTCCTAGAAAATTGGGAAAGTCTGTTCTGTCATTTGCAATATTTTCTTATTTTTCTAAGCTTGTGTGCTGAGTACAAGGCGGACAAAAATATATTGCATTTTTTGGCAAATTGCAGATTATATTATTCTTGGCCCCTATTGGATGACAATAATTCAATGCCATGGCACGCACTGAAGTATGGGTTGGACTATGGGGTAGTGTAGTGATAGAGTCAAAATGCAACGATGCAAATATAGTTAAAAAATAAAATAAAACTCGTTAGAGGCGTTTTATAATATCTGATGTCGATGGGCTATGGGCGATGGGCATATCCAGGATAGGATAAAACAGAGGTGTGGGCGTTTTGGAAAGGTAAATCAACAATGAGACGCAGACACAGGAGGAGGAGATACACATCTGCCGAGCGGTCAGCTAAACGATCATAATCAATCATTTCCATTCAAAGAAGTGTTCTCTGTTTTTTTTTTTTAAATTTTTAGTTTGGTGACGAATTATTTGTTTATTTACCGCATTATTTGTAATTTTTTTCTCGCCTTTTCGTTAGTTTTTATTGTATTTGTATTGTTATTTCATCTTGTATCTTTTGTGAACTAAAAGAAAATACTGCAACGGAAACGTGTTTCAGAAACTGCGCCGTCGATCATATTAAATACTGTGTCAGAGAAGTACATGGAACGCATAAAATACTTGTACAGCAAGGGTGGAATAGAGCAAAAACGAGTTCAGCAGAAAGAAATTGTCCATACCCAAAATTTATTTTTGTGTTCTACAAGTGAAATTTGAACTACTAGGTGAAAAAACACTATTTTTCGAAGAATATTATTGAATTTTCTCGGCTCTCTATGTAATTAATTTGCATTTGTACAGAGATTTTGAGTCGTATGATGAATATTATGTACTTATTTATAGAGCATGAGTCTGTGCGTCCAACGAAATTTTTAATTTTTTATTATGAAACATCTGTTGTCTACATATTTTTATATTCTTTAAGCTATCAGATGATGAATTTTATTGTATGACTAAGCTAAACTGTAGAGAGAGCCGAAAAAATTCGCCATTATATTCCAAGTAAACAATGTTCTACTCTTCAAAATTTTGGAGACGCTTTGACTCTTTGATTCTATTACACACTGATCAAACTACGAACGAGGTATTAAGAATGGATTAATTTCGTTACTGTCCGAGACCTATTTCACCCGTATTAATAGTTCAAATGTCAAATCAATCACAACTGTATGTCGCAATAGCAGCAGTTTGAGAAAGACGTATATGCACTGCAGGTATGAAGTAGTGATAGACAGAACTGATACAAAACAGAATGATGTAGATGAAAGTGATGAGATAAACATACATGACGTACACAAACAACATGGCAACATGACACAAACATTGTACAGCAGGTTTTATGCACGTTCACTTTTGCAGCAGGATAATTGGAAACCCGAAAAGTAAGGTGTAGTAGCATTTATGAAGATTATGAACATAGGTTGTTGTGTTGCTGATCACTTATTAAACACGCTTGATTGTTTTGTTTCCTGTTTGCATATTTTGTTTCCATTTTAGAACTTTGGGCGTGTTTAATCAATAAACAGACACTTATTTCAAGCTTTACATGGAATAAAATAAAAGTAAAAGATTATTGCCAGGATTTGGATTGAGAGTTGGTGATAACAATATGAGAAAGGAGTTCAGCAGGTTTGTATAAGTATAAATGCGACATACACAAGTACAAAACACAGACAGTGACGAGTAAACAATACAGGGGGCAGGATTCAGCAGCAACAGGCTAAACAGCGGACAGCGGGCGGCACACACTAGGCAGCGTTAACAATGAACGTACTGTATACATATAACGTATATAGAGAGAGACACGAGTACAGACAGTACAGTAGTTACATTAGGAGGATGCTGCCACTTACCGCGGTGTAAAGGAATTCCAGAACTCGCTACAAAGTGTGGGTAAACGCAGCAGCGGACATAGGGGACACAGAGAAGACAGGACAAATTACTAACCACACGATAATACACTACACACCACATACATTACAATTTATTCATTGATATCAAGAAATTTTATATCCGACATACATACTTTTGTATCCATAAATAATTTTTTTTTCACGGTGGAGTGAACATTTGAAACAACTGTGTATTTTCAAGCGGAATTGGAAACGAGCGATAACATCGATCGATGAATGTCGGTTTCGTTCATGTATGTGGCTGCATGTAGGTACTACGATAAGCAGATATGCCACACATCAAACATACGAACGTAGTTATGTTTGTGTGTGATGAACGAGTATGTTTGCGTGTAGCATATTCCAGTTTTAGACAAACAATTCAGCTTCTCGCTCAGTCGCACTTCCACGAGTCCTTGCTCCATCTTTTCGATGGTAACAGCTGGATTCGAGGACCCACAGCACACATCTTACATTCGCTCATAATTAAAACAAGAACATAAAAACGGAACACAATAACAAACATTGTACTGTTAGCTACAGACACAATGACAGACACAAGTTAGCAGGTCTACTAGCAACAAACATACAGAGAATACAGTAACCAAATGTGGAGCGCAATGATCATATTAAAAAATAGCGCAACGAATAATGAAAGAATACCTATGAGAAAGCTCAGGTATTATTAAAATGATCCAACAAAACAAGTATAATTGCCTCGCTCAACTTGTGTCCACCATAGTATTGATACGTACCTAGCCGATTATCAATAATTAATCATACAAGGACTATTATTATATTAGAAGTAACAGGACAATACTGACTGATGTTTCACGTCACTTTTTGAATAGTTTAAATGAATCTCGGCGATGTAACACTTACAAACGAAATGTACTGACTAGATAATATTTCTTGTACTATTGAGTGATGTATCGTAACTTCAAGCAATCTGATGATCGCTGACAACGATACCCTAAAAGGATAAGGTAACAGACGGGTTAGACGCACACAGAGGTACACTAGACGAGACACAATGATCTCCCACACGCACCAGGGCCCTATCAACCGCCAAGAACAAATACCAGTTTCTTAACAAAGAAAATAATTAATTAATGATTATTTAAGAATAAACGCAAACAAAATAACTCAACCGAAGTCGTAATATAGAAGAGGAATACATAATAAAAATAATAGTTTTCGTTCCTGGAGCAATGATATACGTTGATGTCTCGTTTGCGATTTGATAGGTCACAATGCGTAGAGAGGGATAGATGGACAGGAGGGGGCGGCGTTTTCGAGGCTCTTTGGGGCCAAGGAGTGCGTTACAGCTCAAAGGCTGTCAGATGCGTCATGAGCCTTACAACTCGTACCGATCGCCTGAACTAAAATGCCAACGCTACACTAGAGATTTAGCTTCGGCGGACTTTATGGCACAGGCTGTAAGTTTTACTCAACTCTTTTGACAACTCAATCAAATATAATACGGTAAGAAAAACTAAAACTGAGTTTCATTTTTTGATATGATTCGACAGTGAGGGCCAGCCATACTCGCGTGCACAGCACTTATACAATATAGACCGGTGATTCACAGTGAGGTCGGTTTAGACCGATTATGATGCAACTGAAATTTCGACGGCGCAAACATTCACCATCACGTAAGAAGAATTATATTCTGTATACTTAATTCAAATTCAAGAACAAGTTTATTTAATTAAACTAAATATATTTCTTCTCGTGGGTAGTGAGGCTCTGCGAAGCTCTACACGTATTCCGATTTGGGATAAAGTTGGTAAAAGTGCCGCCGCACTTACCTCTCGCTGTACTCATCCATGTGGGCATACGACTGCACAGAATTCTCTTCAATGAGGAATTTCACGCGCTGGTAGAACGAAGCTGTGACCGACGGTGGTTGTTTTCTAAGCAGCACTTCTACAGGATCATTACTTGCTAGACACATAATGTGGTCGGCACATGCTGAATGCGAGCAACATTCACTGTCAGAACAGTCCGTCATTCCATCTGTGAGAAAATATAACATTGAAAGAGAACGAATTAACAGAAGTAATTTTGAAACAAAAATTAAAGAAAGTTTTATCACTTGCCATGATCGTTATCCACATCATCTTGGCAATTCATTTCAAGTGGAATACTGCAGTCTGAACCAGCCCAACCTTCAATACAAACGCAGCGATATCTTCCATCTTCTAAAGTACATTGTCCATGACGGGAACAACCGTTTTCGCATCCAGCTGAAAATATTAATCCACATATTATTACAAAAGTGGTAAGACTATTATTATTTACTTGAAAGAAATTACAAAATGAGGGTATATAATGTGCTGGGACTAAAAAACTTTTATTATTGGTCTAGTGCTCAGTTCATACCTTTAATGGCCAGTTGCACCGTTGTCCCTTAAATTTTAAGTGTCGCCTAATTGAACAACATCCTATCAAGGCTCAAAAGTCAAATGTGACATGAATATTGCTGTCATTATTCCGATTCGATATTTTTTATTTGAGCGGAACTTGAAATCTAAGCTGGTGCGGTGCAACTGACTATAAGATATATATTTTGAATCTCAGGATATACTACACATAAAAACGAATAATTATGATAGTGTATGCTTGCGTGGACGCCTAGACTGGGCGTATCTAGGATAAGATACGCAGAGCACGTGCTATGGGTGCCAATAGCAGGGGGCGCCATTTGGAAAATTATAACAACTTGTCTAAATAGACAAGTTGATATAATTAGCTCTTAAGCATATTCTTAATTTTTCACTTTGTCACAAAAATAGCATGCTCATCACGTAAGAAAAGCGATATTACTTTACTCGTGTAAATTTGATTCACGAGCTAGTAGACTCTCAATTTTATCTACTTATTGAACAATATACTATTTTTTGCTTGACATTGAGTTTTAAAAGGTATTAATACGCTATTGAAATATGTAAACGTAAACTGGACTTCGGCCCAACATGAGAAATTAAATGTTCACTTCTCGGTTGTCTCGATTTCAAGTTCAGTATCACAGGTGCGCGAAGTACGATTCGGTTCTATGTGCAATCGTAGAAAGCTAATGTATCTGCATACTAGCGGCTTATCATTCAAGATTTTGCATTATTTTTTTTTGTTAAATTCATTCAAGTTAGCTAGCTTTGCTCGCATTTTTAAAAACATCCCTTAGTAGTATAGAATTGCGCTACGCGCGTCTTTAGGATCAAATCTGAAGCCATGACAACTGAGAAGGGTGCACTAAGCTTTTCGTGTTGGATTGAAATCCAGTTTTGGCTAGTACAAGATCAAGCGAGTTGTTTCTTCGAACAAAATATTTTTTCGGTGAAGTGAGACACAAAAGGTACATCACTGCAAAATTTCATCATAATCGATGAGCATTTATGTTTGGAATATTCTCAGGGTCACAACAAAGATCAGATTTTAGATTTTTGGGCGTACACGAACTCGGCACCAAGAACATGAACTCGGCACCAATGCTAATCCGATTAGCGTGGGACGCACTCGAACTCGGCATTGTCAATTTTTAAAAAAAGCCACGATGTACCTGCAAGATTTGGTTTTATAAGTGTCTATATTTTATTTCAAAATTAATTTGTATTAAAAATAATACTGCAAATAATATTTAATGAAACTTCAGAAAAACAAATTATTAAAAAGAAGACTTATTTATACATATTAAAAAGAAGACTTATTCATACATATGTCCGTACATACCCACATTATTACAAAAACATACAAATATGTATGAAACAAACTGAGACATTAAATTTTTTTTTGTATTTTTGACATTGGAATTTCTTGTATCAAATGGAAACAAATTATTTTGTCTACGATCTGCAGGACTTTTGAGTTGTTGATGTCACACGTGTGATTAGATTTATTTGAAAGTACGGCTAAATTTGAGTCTGTTTTATTATTAATATAAAATCGCATGTGTCCAGAGAATCTCACTCAGGTAGAACGATTGAGTCACAAATCCTAATCCATAGCATAGTGCCGAGTTCGAGTAGGAGATTAAAGATCCAGATAGTTTGGTGCCGAGATCGAGGCCGCCCAGATTTTTGATAGTCCATTGGATTTCATCGAGTATGGTTCGATTAAGTGAAATATAGTTGAAAGCAGATGATGAAGTTGATATAAGTAGGAGCAGTAGCAGAGAAAGATTAAGGCAGAATCAAAATGCTAAGCAAAACAAACAGCTATCGTCTGAGAATCAGTTAAAATTTTATCTGAATAATACAAAGTTGCTGGACTGGAATAAATATTTTTCAATTCACATAGTTCCAAAGTTGTTCAATACCATGATTAATCGAGATTCCCCAACAATGAATATAAATATCATTTCACCAAATTTTTCATTTTAGCTCTTGTTATGATTAAAAGTCAAATTATGAAATTTTTCGAACATTTTCACAAAATCATCTTTTTCTTAATAACTAATCTAATCTAAGAAGTAATGCAAGATGGCGATGAAACTCTACAAATAGAGTTAACTCTGTAATGCACAAATTAGAAAAAGAATAAAAAAACTCAATAAGAGTACTCACAGGCGTTATCAACATCGTGAAAAACTTCCAGAATTATTCTATAAGTCTATATAATTCGGTATAAATAGATTTCCTTTTCAAAGTTGTGACACGTGAAATTGATCTTTTTGAAAAAATTAATATTATTTTCAAAGAGACTATCAATTTTTGTGCTTAGAGATATATGATGCGTGAATTAAAGCAGTAGATTCACTTCATGGGCTACTTATTTGACAGGATAAATTAAAATCACCAAGAATGATAATATTATTGCCATAAATAAAAGGAATACTTCTAAAAAAATCATACAATTTGGTGTTACGTGTTTATATATAATATAAAATATTCGTTGACGAAATCAAAAGATCACACCTCGCTTATTATATCCGTGAAATTATTGAGGATATTTTGAGGATGCTGTAAAATTACTTCACAACATCTATCAAACACTAAGCTTCATGAGCTATAAAAGAAAAAAATATTCTGATTCTTACGTAAACTTCACTCTTGGCTGAACAATTACGTATAAAGCAATGAAAAATTGTCTGGACCATGCCAATATAATTGCTTATAGGTAATTATAGAATTTTTACTTTAAATTCCAATAAGCTTCTAGGCAGATCATAAACAAAGAGATTCGGGAGAATTGAGTAAATTCATGCTTACCTATAGAACAATAGGAATTATATATCAAATAACATTTTGAAAAAAAACTTTTCAGAACTCATTTTATAAATAAATATGTTGTCTTGACAATTTTGTTTATTTATATTTATATTTATTTTCACTTGAAAAAGGCAGCACTTTGCTGTTGAAACGTTGTGTTTCTAATAAATTTACAGAACTTATACCCAATAAAACATATTTATTTTTAACATTTTGAAAGTTAATATAATATGAAATTTAAATATATAAAATGAAATTGAAATTAAAATTCATCTTTTTTAGTTCTGGAGATATCTTATAATAACAAGCAATTTGAGTTTGTGATTTCTCCATCATCAGTTTGCTCGATTCTTTGTTGAATACATGATAAACATATTGGTACTTATTATAAAATCGCAATCAATAAATAATCTAAATATACTTACGTAATGTGCAATGCCGTCCATTCCACCCTTGTGAACATACACAAGTCCCATTCTTGCACTGTCCATGTTCATGACATCGAGGGTCACAGGGCAACAGTTCACAATGTGCTCCCGTCCATCCAGTATCACAACGGCATTTTCCAGCATCACAACGACCGTGAGGACCACATTCCAAACTGCATAATGCTGGGACATGGTAACAAAAATCCACAAATGTAAATTGGAAAAAAATGGAGATTACCTATTTGTTCATGTATCACTACTAAATAAAATCTCAATTTCACTAAAATAAGTAACATGTTATGAAATACGATGTATGTATTTCCGAGTCATAAGTTCATTTATTCAAGAAGATAAAACATTGTCAGATTTTGAAACTTGAGCTTTATAGGATATGATACACAATATAATATTATGTAGCTATTGGTACATAGCTTAAATTCAAAATTTTCATAAAAAAAAATACGCACACGAGCGTTTTTGATTATTTTTCAGATGTGAATAAAATAAAATATTTATGACTTTAAATTCGAAAGTAAAGAAGGCTGAGTTGAAAAAAATCATGACCTTTGAAATACAGTGAAAATTATAATTTGCGATCGTAAAAGAAAACAAAGTCTCGCAACTCGACTGTTCTCGTAAAATGAGTTCGTAATAAAACGATCTTGCTATCGGACGCTGCACACCCAGAGCATCCACTAAACTGTTTATATTTTCTTTACTGAAGTGAAACAGTGTTTATACAGTTATAAATTTCAAGATAAACTGGTTTACAAAACTTATAGAAAACGTTTCTCAGCGTAGTTAGAAGATTACTGCCTTTGAACACGACAAAGAATACTTTCGTCGAAATATATGACTATTGGTATTATCTTTTATAACCGAGATCAAAATATTGGAGTAGAACTTAATTTTGTTGCAAAATAGTTTTGTCAGGAACTGAGCAAACTTGTATAAAATGTTACATTGTTGATAAGAACTTTGTGTTGCTTTAAAGTTTAAACTAAATGCTGTAAACTAGAGTCTGGACTATAAAGTCTACTAATAAATGTTTCATATTCTATATTAGTTTGGAAACTAAATTTCCAAAACTAATAGTTCTATGTGACGATATAATTTTATTTTATATTTTGTGGAATAGGTCAGCTTCAACTGTTATCCGGTCCTGTTTAATAGGATGGTCGTATCTACATATACATTACATAAATTCCAAGCAAATGAAGATTTACCTTAAATTATCTTGGTACTCTGCCTACTTCATGCACTTAGAACAAACTTTCCAGTAATAATCTATACATTTTTCAGAATTTTATTTGATAAAAACGACTCTTGACTTTAAACTCTGTATATTTATTTGATACTTTGACGTTTCGATCCTTTGACCAAGAATCCTTGGTCAAAGGATCGAAACGTCAAAGTTTCAAATAAATATACAGAATTTAAAGTCAAAAGTCGTTTTTATTAAACTTTGCAGTATATGGGAAAACTGCAGATTTTAACTTAGTACCTAGGTTCAAAATGAGTCATTGCATCCATAAATAAAAAAATCCAAGTTCCACAAGTTTTGAAAAAAATTCAAAATGCGACCTTCTTGCTTAGCAGGGCATTATGGGGTACTGAAATTTGCAAGATATTTTTAACAATGTTCGAAAATTTGAAATAGGTATCTTACCTTGGCTTTATTACAATACTGAATACTACTTATTCTTGATTATACTCTAGTGTGATATAAAGTTAAGAATTGTGTATAAATTAAACTTCAGATACTATAAACTAAGTATTCAAGTATTTTCAATGTTGAGAAGGATCCAAAATAATTTAATGTTAGGAAAAGTAGGCCTTGAGGAATCCATTGAGATGTCGATAATATTTCTCATGTGAAATAAATATCATCGACATTTCAATGGATTCCTGAAGGCCTACTTTTCCTAGCATTTAAGTATTCAAGAAGAACAATTCATGGAATTTAGGGCGGATTCATTGATAAAGTATAGTTTCTATACACATATAGCATGCAGAAGTAATAATAATAATAGATAAAGTGCAATGAATGTAGCGATTGATTAATAGATATTTTTTTGACTCGTTAACTATATATTGTGAAGTATCTGCCATTTGATTTTAATTTTAGAATTGAGGGATAAATAGAACGCGTCGAATTATGTTTTCTTGTGGTATCTTACTATCGATTGTTCTACATATATTCAGATTTGCTATTACGCTAACACAATCATTGATTACCGATGAGATTTTAACAAATAGAATAGTAATTTTTGTGAAATGTGATAAATTAGGCCTGAAGGGCGAGTAGTTACTTTTCTTGAGTGACTATAATTAATTTCAATTAAGAACGGTCCAAGGGCTCTTATGAGACTACGATTTAAGCCTTCTAATTGGCTGAAATGCGTACACGATTCACTCACATTAAATGCAGGATTTGAGACAAGATTGCTGTAAATGAATTCAAGAAATGAAAGTAACAAATATGTTCACATATTACTCAATAGATACAAATTCAAATCTTCGAGCTATTATATAAATCTATTTATGATAATTGATGAAAGCCTGACAAATGATGCAACGGACAGATAGCCGATTGTGATTTTTGTGTTAATTGGCATTTTGGCCAATCAGAAGGCTTAAATCATAGTCTCATAAGAGTTCTTGAACCGTTCTTGACTGAAATAAACTATAATCAAATTCCACATAAATTCGGCATACTCTTGGAAAGGCTTAAGTCATTTTCATATGTTACTTAATTGTTTGACACTGACAAGACATTTGAATGCCATCAGTAAAACATGGAAACTACAAATCTATTATTCTTTTACTGAGTCATTATATTAATTAGCATATTATGAATTGAATTTCTATGAGCTATTATTCTACGCAGATTCTCATAATCTTTATTAGGTACTTTGTTTTCTTATAGTAAAATATTTTGGGCATTACTTGAAAATGCCTCGAAAATCAAAGAGATACATTATTTTTATCAATTTGTCAGGACTTACATAATTAAAAGCTTCAGAAAAACTCTAAGGTTTGTTTACCCGCATTTATGTAGTAATGTAGAATATTATTAGAAAAATCTGACGTGAACATCACGTAACTCACTTGTACATCATGGAATATATATAATACGATGTGATTGGATATGTATAATCAAACACAAAATCTCATCGTTCCACAGTTAATCGTTTTGGATTTACCCAAGAGATTCCAAGAATCTGTCAAGTAAAATGCGCTTTCAGCCAAGTCGGTTGATATGGAAACAGTATGCCATTATTCTTATACTACAACATTCCTGAATACTTATTTCCAAAATTCAACGACTACCAACAGATCTGAATTTATGCGCAAAATTA
Source organism: Dromius quadrimaculatus (assembly GCA_963989225.1). Lineage (NCBI taxonomy): Eukaryota > Metazoa > Arthropoda > Insecta > Coleoptera > Carabidae > Dromius > Dromius quadrimaculatus. Next base: position 26,715,806 of record OZ022324.1, read on the forward strand.
AAAAATAAATGCCTACTGAAGTGCACTTCCGGTTCAGTGTATTGTTATGAAAATAGTAGGCAATCATTCAGATGCTACAGCAGACTGAAATACCAAATTTCAATATTCTACACCTGATCTTTTCGAATTTATGCGAAAAATTCCAAAAGACTGTCAAGTAAAGTGCACTTCCGTCTCAGTGGATCTCAATAAAAATAGGATATGAGCATCTAGACGGTATAATCGTCCTAAATACTGAATTCTAACAATCTAAGTTCAATCGTTTTGGATTTATGCGGAAAATTCAAAAAGTGTTTCGAATAAAGTGCTTTTCCGGCTTGGTCGATAGCAATCATAATGCAAGGTGTACAACTAGATATTATAAAAGTGTCTAATACAAATTTTAAATATTCTACGACTGATTGTTCAGAATTTATGCGAAAAATTCAAAAAGTCTGTCATATAAAGTGCACCTTCGGCTTAGCCGATTGTTACAGAAATAGAAGATGACTATTTAGATGCTACAGCAATTTCAAATGCTAAATTCCATTATCCTACGGCTGATCATTCTGGATTTATGTGGAAAATTAAAAAAAAGTCTCAACTAAAGTGCACTTCCGGCTTAGTCAATCGCAATCATAATGCAAGATGTACAATAAGATGTTATAGAAGTGCTTAATACGAAATTTCAATATGCTATTGCTGATCATTCTAGATTTATGCAAAAAATTCAAAAAACGTTTCAAGTAAAGTGCACTTCTGGCTTGGCCGATTCTTACAAAAATAGCAGATAACCAATCTAATACATCATTACGTTAAAATACTGGATTTCAACATCTTACGGTTCATCATTCTGGATTTATCCGAAAAATTCTAGAAAAGTTTCAAGTAAAGTGCACTTCCGGTAAAGACGATTGAAACCATAATGCAAGGTGCTCAACTAGACCCTATACCAGTCTTAAATACAAAATTTCAACATTCTACATTCGACCAGTTTTGAGATTTGCGAGTTACGAACGAACGCACGAACGCACATACGTACCGACATCAAGCCGAAAATAGTCAAAATGGATTCAGGGATGCTCAGAACGGATATATCCATCAAAATCTCGATAGGTGAATTTTGTCGGTTTCACAATACTTCCTTGTACTTAATAGTACAAGTAAGTAAAAATAATGAAAGCGCTTGTTGTATTTTTTGCTAGCCAAATTATTGTTATCAGTGCCTGTTCTTACAAAAAAAAATCTTGTTGGCATTACATTCACGAAATCACAAATGTCTTGTGAAATACCGGAACCAGACTAATTTACTGGCCTGAGTGAGAGTTTGAATCAAGTTGAATATTCACTATACAAACACTACAAGCAGAGTGAAGAAACTTGGTGGACATAATTCCTTAAGCCTTTTGAAGATTCCGTACATTTAAAATTATGCCATTGGACGTTATGGAATTCGATATTCTACAGGTTTGTCGACAGCCGGAAGCTCTTATTCTCAAAATGAGGTATATGTGCTTAACCTCTCCCATATTCTTTTATATTTTATAATTATTATCTATATAAAGCCAGTATCACATGGTACATATCTTATACACTAAATTCTGGGCAGAGATTCAAGTATAAACCTGTTTTTGTTCAATACTCAAATCGTAGTATTTTAATTGCATAGAAGATCATTCGGTAAAAAAAGTATAAAAATTCAGAATATTCCAATTTCACGATCTAATTCAAATATTAGTAATGCAATTAGTGACAAAAATTGCATATCAATCCTCAAAAAACATTTTTCCATTCCTATTTACATATTTCAATTTCAAATTGTAGATTTTCTGTTTTATCCAACAGAATTTGTGAGAGTGAATATATTGGAATAAAACTTTATAAAGCAATTTTTTTCAACATCATTTGTGGGTATAAATTGATAAATATTCATTGACAAAAATTAAAGATGCCCATTTTATATATACAGAGTGTACCAAATTACTCGGGTTTCGCTTTATGCCGCCCAGTATTTCTTATTGGTGTAAGGTGGGTCCACTATTTCAAATTATAGATAAGATATATCAATTTTTATATATGTAATGAAACGCAGTTTTCTGACTGGATTTGAAATTCATCACATGATGAGATTTTCAAAATATAAGATATTGGGATAAAATTATATATTCGAACTTTGGATTACGAAATGCACATTGAAAGTATTCCGTTCGACCGTTATCTCAGAATTTAAAATATTTATGCTCAACTCTATAATGCAGTTAATAAAACTCATCAGTATTTACCCACCTCGGCAACTTTTCTTCAAATATATTATGTACTATTGTTTTTATCTCTTAATGGAAAAATTCACTTGAATAATCGATCTTAGTTTTGAATAACAAGGATTATTGGGAAAGTGGACTCAACAGAAATGAAGGTCACTATTTTCAGTAACTCACAAATTTGTTTTTTTTTTGAAAACTGATATTAATTGTTTGAAATTATATTATAAAAAATTATAAAGTGTAATATGAATATGAGCCCAAAATCATATCATCTGGCCCAGCAAAAACTTTTCGAAATTGATATTCAATAAACTTTACTGTGAAAGTACAGAGAAAAATCAATTAACTTAGTACATATATTTCTTATGGCGACTGGAAATTTGCGCCAACGCGTAAAACCAGGTAAAGATAAAAATGATCAACTGCACCAAAGGATTGAAGTCTAGTAAACGTAGATCATGTACCTACCGTAAGGACTTTTCCTTTATTTTAGAAAGTTTGAAAGTCTTACAATTTTTTTAATAGAGTATCTATTATTCTGTATTCTTCTCTTATTAATTTGTTATTAATGTGAGTTATTTTTAATTATGAGGAAGTAACTATGCAATAACTGTATGTAAATGTGAGCCTCGATGTTTTATTCTAGTTGTGTTTTCGGTATTCTTTCTTATGCTCCACGAATGAAGTACCTCATGTTCTGTCTTCACATTGTTGTAATTTAATTTTCCAATTGTAATATGATTATTTTATTTTTGTAAAAAATTATAGTCCATTGATTTTCTTCAAATAAATTTATTGGAATTTTTCACAAACGGAGATTATTCCAATGTATATTCAAATATTATATACCTTGCTCGCTTTTTTAAAATCTATTGCAAAAACTCCTGTAACACTTAGGTGAGTATATGATGTGTTATAATCTGTTTTTATTAAATAAAGTGATGATGAAGTCTATATATTATTGAAACTCAATACAGTCTTTCTCAGAATCTGTCGTACTGACTTCTGAATTATCTAAATGAGGGTCGGGAGTAGGAGTTGTTCAGTGCAAATGTCCATATTTTTGGATAGGATTAAATTCATGACCAGATTAAGAGCTTTTCACATGCACAATGGCATACGACCGTTTCTTAAATGGTGTAGTTTCGGTTACTATTTATGAAAAAAATTGCAAGTAAATAATCATGCATTAATATAAAATCGCTAATTAGGAAATATAATTCATATCGTTTGGCCCATGAGTACAAAACTTGCATCATCATATTTCTCTTTAAGAGTGTTGTATGGAATGAAACAAATGCATATCATTGTTTGTTCATAGATCACTGACAATTAGTGTAAGAATAATAATTTTGCAATTATGGTTCGTGGTAGAGCTGTGTCAGACGATTTACGTGAAGTTATAGTTAAATTGTTCAATTCTGGCGATTCTTGTGGCAAAATTGTTAATCTATTGATATTATCCCGTTATACTGTAAAAAATATTGTAAAATTGTGAAAATCAATTGAATCAACGCAGAAAGAATTGAATTTGGGAAGAAATTCTGCAGGATCGGAAGAAAATTTAAGATTTTTGTGCCGTATATTGAAACTAAATCGTGGTGCAACTAGAGAAAATTTTTAGAGGTTGACATGTTTTTGTGCTATCAAAAAATTAAGCTTCAACTTCTATAAGATGAATATCTTAATCAAGAAAATAAAATAATTCCATAGAATTCATTCAAATCTGTAGGCAAAAGAAAAACCATTGTTAACAATTGAATAGGAAGAGAGCCGACTAATTTGGACCAAAAGTTATAAAATTAGACTCAAATCGAATGGAATTCAGTCATTTGGAGTAACGAATTCAGATTTGAAGTTTGTGTAGGGGATAGTAGAAGTAGGGTTTCAAGAACAAAAAATGAAGCATATCAAACCGTTTGTTCAATAAAAAAAAATAAATTTTCTGCATCTCTCATGATATGGAGATGAGTGTCTCTTCAAGATGTTGGAATATTGTACTTTTTAAAAGGAACTAATAATGCTGATAAATTTATGATTATTCTTTGAGACAGTCTGATACTATTTATAGAATTTTTGAAGTCTGCAGAAAATCAGTACATTTTGTAGCAAGATGATGCTGCATGTTACACAGCTAAAAAAGTCAAGACATGATAATCGGAACATAATATTAACTTGTTAAATTGGATACCCTGTAGCTCCGATCTATCACCTATTGAAATGTTCTGGCATAAGATGAGAGAAATAATAGCAAGCTAATCCGGCTAGAATAGTGTCTGAATTGAAGGAAATAAGTGGTAATAAGAAATAAATTTGGAATTCATGCACTCCAGACGATTGTCAAAATTTGGTGAATACAAGCGTAAACGAATTCAGGAAGTTTAAAATCGAAAAGGCGATGTTACTCAATGGCTATGGGCCTATGGGCTAAATGAATTGAATCACTGATATAATTAGTAGTTTTCTGTTGATTTAATAATTTATTATAATTGTTACTATCATTAAAATATTCAAGTTATACATTACTGATGGAGGTATTTTTAAATTTTGAGTTTATAATGAAGAAATTTGCAGAACTCTTTTAAAAATCTTATTTGAGCCAGATGATAGGATTCTGGGCTCGTATATCCCTTTAACATCTGCGTCTGTTATTTGAATTAAGCCGGAAATATGTATCACAGAATTTATAACTCGGGAAATTAAATCCTTCGAGCTTACAGATAAAATTTACATACACATCCACATGTTAAAATTTATGATTAGCTTTCATATACGTTTTCATATACTTATATATATAAAAAAAAAAAATAGAATCTTGAGGAGATTTATTTGCGACGTTAGTCAAGTATTTTGCCGTTTTAAAATAGTATATTTTGCAACAAGTTTGGAATGAGGCATATTCAGCATGAGTGAAAAAGTTTGTTGATTCACGAGTGCTGAATAGCCATTCCAGATAATATTCTTAAACAGTTATGGGTACATACACTTTGCTGTCGAAACGTTGTGTTTCAAATTAATTTATACAGAACTGATATATCCAATAAAACATATTTATTTATAAAATAGTTACTATACTTTTTTTCTTAAGGGGGGTCTCTTGCAATCATTGACCATCTAAGGTCTTGCAGGTGTAAAGGGGACGGTAACAGAAAGCAGCATTGTGGGTGGGGTTAAAAATGAGTATTGACTGATAAGGAGGGAGGATCGTCAGTACCTCATCAACCAGAGTGGGCGCACGTCAGTTCATGGCACGCCGTTTTGCTATTTAATAGAAAAAATTTATTCCACTTAAATTTAAATTATACATATTTTTTATCTTGCGGAATAATTTAATTCATTGGACTTTTATGATTGAATTAAAATTACGTACATAATGAAAATTCAGAATTATTATTAACTTGCAAGATTATTTTAATGCATTGAATTTTTATGATTGAATTAAAATTATGTACATAATGGTAATTCAGAATAATCATTATCTTGCAAGATAATTTCAATTGATTGAATTTTTATGATTGAATTAGAATTATGTTCATAATAAAAATTCAGAATTGTCATTACTTTGCAAGATAATTTTAATGCATTGGATTTTTAAGATTGAATTAGAATTATGTACATAATGGTGATTCAGAATTATCATTATCTTGCAGGATAATTTTCATTCATTGAATTTTTTTGATTGAATTAAAATTATATGTACATAATGAAAATTCAGAATTATTATTATCTTGCAAGATAATTTAAATACATTGAATTCTTACGGGTGAATTAAAATTATGTACATAATGATAGTTCAGCATAGAGACTATACAGCAAAATTATACGGAACCGTTGAATTTTTATAATTGAATTGGAATTATGAACATAATAAAAATTCAGAATTATTATCATCTTGCAAGATAAATTTAATGCATTGAATTTTTATGATTGGATTAAAATTATGCACATGATAGAAATTCAGTATTTTTATTATCTTGCAGAATGATTTTTATTCATTGAATTTTTATGATTGAACTAAAATTATGTACATGATGGAAGTTTAGAATAATTATTTTCTTGCAAGATAATTTCAATGAATTGAATTTTTATGATCTAATTGAAATTATGTGAACAATGGTAATTCGGAATTCCTATTATCTTGCAGGACAATTTTGATTCATTAAATTTTTTCAAATGAATTAAAATTATGTACGTAATGGAAATTCAGAATTATTATTATCTTGCAAGATAATTTTAATGCGTTGAATTTTTATGATTGGATTAAAATTATGTACATAATGGTAATTCAGAATTATCATTATCTTGCAAGATAATTTCAATTCATTGAATTTTTATGATTGGATTAAAATTATGTACATAATAAGAATTCAGATCATCATTATCTTGCAAGATAATCTTGATGCATTGAATTTTTATGATTGAATTAAAATTATGTACATAATAAAAATTCAGTATTCAGATTATCTTGCAGAATGATTTCAATTCACTGAATTTTTTTGATTGAATTAAAATTATGTACATAATAGAAATTTAGTATTCTTATTATCTTGCAGAATAATTTTTATTTACTGAATTTTTTGATTGAATTGAAATTATGTACATAATGGCAATTCGCAATTATTTTTATCTTGCAAAATAATTTTAATACATTGAATTTTTATGGTTGAATTAGAATTATGTACATATTGATAATTCAGCATAGAAACTTTCTAGCAAAATTATACAGAACCGTTGAATTTTTATGATTATGTACATGATAGAAATTCAGAATTATTATTATCTTGATAGATAATATTGATCCATTGAATTTTTATGATTGAATAAAAATTAAATCAAAATCATGGATATAATTTTAATTCAATCGTAGAAATTCGATTGGTTGAAATTACCTTGCAAGGTGATAATAATTATGAATTTCTATTATGTACATAATTTTAATTCAATCATAAAAATTCAATGAATTAAAAGTATCCTGCAAGATAATGAGAATTCCGAATTCCCATTATGTACATAATTTCAATTCAGTCATAAAAATTCAATGTATTAAAATTATCTTGCAAGAAAATAATTATTTTGAATTTCCATTATGTACATAATTTTAATTCAATTATAAAAATTCAATGAATTAAGATTATTCTGTAAGATAATAAGAATACTGAATTTCTATTATGTACATAATTTTAATTCAATCATAAAAATTCAATGCATTAAAATTTCTTGCAAGATAATAATAATTCTGTATTTTCATTATGTACATAATTTTAATTGAATCATAAAAATTCAACGGTTCCGTATAATTTTGCTAGATACTCTCTATGCTGAGTTATCATTGTGTACATAATTTTAATTCAATCACAAAAATTTTATGTATCAAAATTATCTTGCAAGATAATAATAATTATGAATTTCCATTATGTACATAATTTTAATTCAATAAAAAAAATTCAATAAATAAAAATTATCCTGCGAAATAATAAGAGTTTCTGATTTCCATTATGTTCATAATTTCAATTGAATCATAAAAATTCAATGCATTAAAATTATCCTGCAAGATAATAATAATTATGAATTTCCATTATGTACATAATTTGAATTGAATCAAAACAATCAATGAATTAAAATTATCCTGCAAGATAATAAGAATTCCTGATTGTCATTATGTACATAATTTTAATTCAATCATAAAAATTCAATGCATTAAAATCATCTTGCAAGATCATAATATTTCTGAATTTTCAATCATAGAAACTCAATGAATTAGAATTATCTAGCAAGATAATATAAATGTATAGTTTAAATTTAACTCGAATAAATTCTTGCTATTAAATAGCAAAACAGCGTGCCATATCAGTTCTTTGTTTGAATATTTTCGTATTTGAAATCAAGAATCATCAGAGACTAGATTTTATGCAGAATACATGTTTTTGTTTTTGGGTATTATATTTTTTCATACTTCGTCGGAGAATATTCATAAAGAAGATGGTTACCATCTTTTTGAAATTAATTTTCTCATTATAATTCTCGTCTTGCTTAAGCGAACCGTTGTTAATACTGTATTAAATATTTAATATTCAAAAATATCATAACACTTAGAAAAATCAAAAACCAACAAAATCCACAAATCAACCACTTTCACTTTCTATCGGCAATCGAGTGACGAAAAGTAAAAATCCTGGTAAATCCCTCAAAAATCAACAAAATTCACATTTATACCGCTTTTACTTTCGAGTACCTAACAGTTCATTCAAAAATTTGTTGCTATGGAAACAAATTGGGAGGCGGAGTTATGCCAAAGGCTAGTCTTTCAGAAAATATATCACTTCACTAACGCCATCTATGGGCCAACAAAATAAATGATATTTACAATTTCATTTTGCTAATTACCCCGAATACAAGGGTTTTTTGACAAATATATGGCTAAAAAATGAGAGATAAAGATTGAAAGTGAATCAACATATAAGTATTTGAACTGATTATCTGATTTTCATACAAGAAAAATAGGTTTGAAAAGTACATATTTTAGTGAATTTCACAATTTTTTTACTGAAGACTGGAATAATTTTTTGAAAATTCCATACGCTAATTTGAAGCTAACAGTGATATCTCTCATATAGTTAATTTTCATAAGTGTAAGTCAAATCATGTTTGAGTTAAAACGATTTGAAAAGCCTTGAAATCAATATTTGTACTATGCTTAGGGGCGTTTTACTCTGGAACTAGAAAAGATTATCAAATTTCGATACGTACAATTGTTCATAAGCCCCTAATCTTCAAAATAATATATAACATTTGCCATTCCAATGATAAATGAAAGCTGTATAACGATTTGATAAGTGACAATTATCGCCTTTTACGCAGAGACCCGCCTTAAGATTGACCATTTCTGAGAAAGAGCCATTCTAAAGTTATATTGTCCATAAAAACCACACGTTTTCACGCCATCTACGAGGTACTGTACTAGGTGCATATTTTTTAACGTGGTCTCTTCGGTGGTTCTACTCAAGTTTAATATAATATTAGATATTATTCAACTTCTTCTTCTTCTTCTCTTCTTGCACCTCCCTTTTTTTATCTTCATCTTCCTGAGTTGACGTAAATTGTCCAAACAGTGATACATTAGTTGTTTCGTCATTGATATAAGGATCATCTTCTGTTGGAGATTCTGTAATGAACATAACTGGCCTTGTCAGCTGGTACATGCTGATGAACAAGTTAATCTACTTTTTTGCAGCCGCATTTCGAATTACATTCCTTTTTGTAGTTGCAAAAAATAGTATTAAGGAGCTTTTCCGACTCACACTCTTCTTCCACCTACTATTTTTCGCAACTGCAAGAAGAGATGTAATTCGAAATGCGGCTGCAAAAAAGTGAACTTACTTTGTTCACCAGAATGCACCAACTGTCAAAGCCAATCGTGCCTAGATACTGATCTCCAACAGAAAATGATCCTAACATCAACAATGAAACAACTGATGTATCGCAGTTTGAACAATTTACGTCAACTCAGGAAGATGAAGATGAAGAAGAAGATAGAGTTAGAGAAAAAATAATAAGAAGTTGAATAAAAAGATCTAATATCAAGTATATTAAACTTCAATAAAAAGACCGCGAAATAAGCCTATTAGGGAGATCACGTTGAAAAAATACGCACCAAGTACAGCACCTCATGCCTCATAGATGGCGTTAAACGTGTGCATATTATGGAGAATGTAACTTGAGAACAGCTCTTTTTTAGAAATGAAAAATCTTGGGAAAAAAAAGTGAAAGCCATTATTGCAGAGAATTGAAAGATCTACAACTTCTCTTCATAAAACCAACTGTTTCGCTAAAAAAAATCAAAAACTCCATTTTTGCGAACTTTGACCTCGCATGATTTTTTTTTGTACATACGGGATCAATGGGAACTTTTCACAACTTCATTGTAATGGTATCCCTAACGTTTATGTCAATTTTCAGCTTCTTGAGAATTTATACAAGGATACTTCTATTTCTAGAGCTAACTTGACCGGATTAATTGCACTTTGGGCAAGTATGTTTATTGATCTATACATTTTCCAGAATTTTTATTTTTTTTTTATTGCGAAGTTCAGAGATATTTCGGCGCTTGGCCACTAATACCTCGGTACATTAGTTTTACATAGAAATTGGTACATTATATTATATTATAAATATTTGAATGCTTACACTAGTTGTATCTGTATGGTGGGTTTATATTTGATTATAGATATTAGTTTGTTTAAGAAAGTTCATCAAGTTTTCAATATTTTTATTATTGTTTGATAATGCGTCTTTAAGTGTTGGTGGTATTTTATGTGCTTGTCTTTCGATAGAGTATCTGTTGCAGTTTATGATGATGTGTTCAACTGTGTTTGGTGTGTTGCACATGTCACACATTTCTGGGGCAGTCTTTGATAGTAGATAGCTGTGTGTTAAGCGGGTGTGTCCGATTCTGAGCCTTGTAAGGACTGTTTGGGCTTTTCTTTCCTTGGGTATTGGCCATTTGGTGACTTCTTCTTTTATGTTCCTAAGCTTGTTGTTCTCGGTTTTCTTCCATTCATCTTGCCAGATTTGTATTAGTTTAATTTTTATTGCGTTTTGGATGTCTTTGAATTTTATCGGTGTATTTAATACATCACCATTTACTGCCATTTTTGCAGCTTGATCTGCTTCCTCGTTTCCTGGAATTCCAGTGTGAGATGGAATCCAGAGTATGGTCACTTCTTTATCTTGGTTATTAATGGCTTCGTGTATGTTGTCTTGAATCTCCTGGATGGTTTTATTTTTGGAGTATAGGTCTGTTATATTCTGAGTGACACTTAATGAATCTGTGCATATAACAGATTTGTTTTGATTTAGTTGTTTGAGCAGTTTTGTAGTTTCTTTCAGGCTGAAACTTTCTGCTGTATATACGCTGCTTGGTTGTGGCAGATGGAATTTTGGCGTTTGATCTCCTGTGACAATACTGGCGCCAGTTTTGTTATTGATCTTGGATCCGTCGGTATAGAAGAAGCTACACTCCTGCAGATCTTCTTTGATGGCTGAGAAATAGTTGCGGTAGAGCTCTGGGAGGGTATCGTGTTTGGTGTATTTTGTAAGAGTTAGGATGATTTTGGGATGTTTTATTGTCCATGGTGGGTATATGTTGTAGGATTTCTCTTCTATGTTAGGGAATGGCATCTGGAGTTCTTGGAGATAAGACAGGATCTTTTTTTGTAGAGGAGTGTCGTTTTTTATTTTTGTTTTTATTTCAAATATTTTGTCAAAAGCTAGGTTGTACGGGTTGCTAGATAATTTGGTTACGTAGTTTAGCGTTAGTTGCTTTCTTCTTGAGTTTAGTGTAGGTTCCCCAGTGTCTACCAATCTTATATACTAAAAGGCATAAGATACACTTTCAGTTAGCCACGGCTACAGCCTAAACGAGAACTCTGATTAACATGATTTTTTTTTTATAAATTTGATATTCTTGACGAGCAGTGCCTTTTGGGGGTCTCAATTTTTTCAGTCTTATAGGTTTCGTGTAAAAAATCAAAAACCGTCAAAAATTCCTCCTGGACATAGTAGGCATGTACAAATAATTGTTGAACATCGATGACATCTGTCAGCTCTGACGTTTAGGTTTCAATATTATTTCATTGAATATTGCAAAATGAGAAAGATTTCCACAAATTTATATATTAATACATCTATTACAAATATGAGCAAATCACTTGTGATACATTTTGAGCTTATATTATGCTTAAATATTAAAATTACAATTTTTTTGACATTTCAAGAAATTCAGTAGTGCCAACTTATTGCCAAAGCGAAGAATGTACATGCGTACTCGCTTTCATGTAAAAATAGTAGCCATGTACAAATAATTGGTGAACATCGATGACAATGTATTGATCCATCTATAACAAACATAAGCAAATCACTTGTGATACATTTTGAGCTAATATTATGCTTGAATATTAAAATTATTATTTTCTTGACATTTCAATGAATTCAGTATTGCCAACTTATTTCCCAAGCGAAGAATGTACATGCGTACTCGCTTTTACGCAAAATTTCAATTCCAGTTTTCAACAATGTACACATCTAATAAATAGAAAGTAAGTAGTTTAATTGAATAATATTAACAAAATGACAATTTTATGTAATATTTTTCAGGCTATGCTCAAACATTTTTTGAAATAAAGTAATATGTCACGATATTCATGCATTTTTAAGGCAGAATATGCCTGATCGCAAAATGGATTAGTTGTTGGCTAAGTTATAGAATGATTTCAACATATAATTGTTATGAAGAAATCGATTCTTATAATCAAGGGATATTTTGATTCATGATGTTTCTCTGTTGTGGATGAAATAAGTACTGAAGATTGAATGAAGTTTGAAACATATCAAGTATAGTTTAGCTGGTACATGTGGTAAATATTCAACAATGCTCGAGTATTTATTTAGATATTCAATATTTTTTAGTAATAGTTTAGTTCATGCTATTGTCACATCTCTTTCAGTTGAATAAATTTGAGTTGAAGACTTGATAAACCCAGCCAATCGAACATTTTGCTTGAGTCAACAATGAAACAAGCAATAATCAACTGATTATAATATTACGATAATGGAGCCATCAATCAATATTTTGTACTTGTTGAAAGATATAAATCATACATCACTCAATGAACTTAAATAACTTCGTATTTGAGGTTATGTAGAGAGTAATTCTACTAGAAGCGGCATTGAGCTGATGAAACACACTAAGCTTGGGTGAGAACGATGATGAAAATATCGATTGTCATCATTTATTTTGAAAAATGTAAATTATAGCATATTACTGAAATAAACTGTACGTAAATATTCTGTATAATACTTGTCATTTTATTACAATATCAAAAGTCACTAATTTCTTATTTAGTGTGGATGTTCCTATTCAATTGGTATACAAAATTGGATATGAAATATTTTCTTGATGACAAGTGCATTGGGGAGAGTAGCAAATCTCAGTGGTTCTAAAACTTTGGTCTGTAGTTTTTGACATCTAATAGTCTAGGCTCTAATGTTGATTTATTTCATGAGTTAATGTTTTAATACGTAGTATAGGCAATTCTGATGTATGCACTAGAGACTAGAGTGTGATTGTTGGAATCATGAAATCATTATTGTACACAGGTTGTACACAACAAACATAGCCTATATGGACTACAGAAGATAAGTACCTGAATAATGCTTGATTAAAATTATTCTCTTCTTGAAGAAGTCTTCAATAATAGCGTTGTACGAATTATTCAATTCAAACATTTTTGCTCTCTTTACGTTTCAAATGAGTAAATCAGACATAGACATATATATTGCAAGTACCATGAGATCTTAAACTGAAAGTTGAAACGTGCATCACTACTGTTAGTGGTACATTTTAGGACTAAATTTCAATAACCCATAGATAAGACCCTTGTAAGAATAGACATATACGAACAAGATTTTAGAACCAAATTAATTCATCTACTTACATACAGGCCTGTCAAATTGTTAAATATTAACGAGATTCATGGCTTTTTGGATATTCTTGGCCTCAAATTGTACAATTTTATTAAACGTCAACAAAATATATCTTTGTATTTAAAAACTACAGATACGATAAAATGGTAGATGACGTGAACGAAGATAAAACGAAATGAGAATTATTGGTTAGAACTTCCAATTTAATAATAATCGGTAATATCGATGAGAAAAATCATATATGGGATTGGAAAAAATTAATTTCTCAAGAAATGTGGGGGACACAAGATATGGATAGATTCAGTGCTTTATTCTCAGATTATACGTATTCAAGAAAGGGTTTTTGCGGAAAATGTTGATAGATGATACGGGTTGCTGCAAGTGAAATTTTACTGTTGTAATCAGCTGATTCTAATGAATGTCATTGAAACAATCAACACAGACATCTATTCCAACAGTTGGTAACATTGTTAGGTGTGACGTAGACTCTCGGGTGTGCGTGCGCAGGCGCGTGCGTAAGAAAGAATGGATAGAGATATTTTGTGAGAATCAGATATTATTTTTCTTTTAGTGTTTGTTCATAATATCAGTTAATGAAATATATTGTAATAGTTGAGAGAAATCATATATGGGATTGAGAAAAGTTAATTTCTCAAGAAGTGTAGGAGACACATGATATGGATGGATTCAATACTTTATTCTCAGATTAAACGTAGTTATTCAAGAAAGGGTCTTCGCGGAAAATGTTGATAGATGATACGGGTTGCTGCAAATAAAAATTTACTGTTGTAATCAGCTGATTTTAATGAATGTCATTGGAACAATCAACACAGACATCTATTCCAACAGTTGGTAACATTGTTAGGTGTGACGTTGACGCTCGCGTGCGCGTGCGCAGGCGCGTGCGTAAGAGATATTTTGTAAGAGTCAGATATTATTTTTCTTTTAGTGTTTTTCATAATATCTGTTATTGAAATACATTGTAATTGTGAAGAACATGAGTTTTTTGTTGGGTATTAAGGAATCGGATGACGAGTAGTCAGATGATACAACAGCTGTCAACATTTTCATTGCTACATTCATCAATTTCATTATTTTGATCAATTCCTTGATATTGTTTTCTATTGAATAGGCACTCTGAACAACTAATATTGATTTAATGAATAATGTTGAATTGATTTCAATACAAGTTAAATCACAATTCCAGAGAAAATTGAATATTGTAGCTCCGTACAAGGAGTCAAAACATGTAGCGTGGGCTTGTGAGTAGTACCTGAATGAATAAGAAACATGTTTTTGGAAAGCAAAAGTATAGCAGAGTGCATGAGCTCCAAAATTATTACTATAGGAACGTGGAACATGCATGTTCCTCCGAATGTACCATTGGAGCTAAGTGATTAAGACTCAAAGCAGTGATTTAGAAGGAAATCTATGGGGATCAATGTTACTACGGAGAAAATAGTCGGTCTTTCAATCTCGCAATTGATCTCAGAAATCAGATACGCTAATTCATGGAAGGAATCAACTGAATGATTCTCCTGAGAGAAATATTTAGGATAATGGGTGTAAGTGATGAAAACACAAAATTTCAACTGAAATTCTATTTTACTTTTCCACTCGATATTCTCGGTTCCACCTGGAGTAACCATCTTTTTGTATATTCGATGTACATGCATCATTTCAGTCAGCATTATCAACCATATCTATTCAAAATAATAGTGAGAGTTGCAAGGAGACAGAAAGATTGTGATTACATACAAATTGACGAGCGAAGCAAATTGTAAGGATGTAAGTATGTCGTCAAAATAAAACAGAAGGATCACATGAGTTGTAATAACTAATACTCTAATTTGTATTCGAAAACAATAAAGCAATGACTGAGAATATGCGAAACATGGCACAGACATGTTATCTCGCTGTGAAGTTTTGAATTTAGACTTTGTAATTCGTAGAAGAGTTGGAATCAATTCATCCGATTGATGAATACATGGAATAATATTGAGAATTGTCAATAAAAAACAGTGAAATCACGAGTAGGGAAAAATGCACAAATATAATACGGAGCACGAGGGTTTTGTGGGCTGAAAATGTACTTGGAATTTATCTTATAGAGACAGAATTTTTGCCGGAGGCGGTTCACATATCGAGCTGCGAAGCCTAGGGCTTAGGCCTGCGTAGCAGGCCAAGCGCTAGTATACTACTAATCGGACTTGTTCTATAAGCTCCTGAGGCTAGCCGTAAAGCCGTATTTTGTATAGGGTCTAGTAGTTTGAGCTTCGACTTACTTGCCGTAGAGTATATTATGCATGCGTAATCCAATATTGGTCTTATAATGGCTTTGTATATATTAATTAAAGATGTTTTGTGATCTCCCCACTTTTGGTGGCTGAGGGCTTTCATGATGTTGAGTTTCTGTGAACATTCTTTTTTAATTTTCAATATGTGTGGTCCCCAAGACAGTTTCGTATCAAATATTACTCCAAGAAATTTTACTGAGCTGACATATTTAATGTTCGTGCTGTTAATTTTAAGTGTTGGGTTAACATTGCATTTTCTTGTTTTACAGAAGTGCATTGCTTGTGTTTTTGTTTCGGAGAAGCGAAATCCTGTTGTAGATGACCACTCTTCTAGATTGTGTAGTGTATTCTGAAGCTTATCTTTTAATGTGTTAATGTTTTTCGTTCTGTGGTATATAACTAAGTCGTCTGCGAATAACGAGAATTGTGTATTGTTGCTTATGTACTGTTTTATTTTATTTATTGCTATTAAGAAGAGCGTCACGCTAAGGATCTCTCCTTGTGGTACACCGTTTTGCTGGTTTTTTTCGTCGGAGAGGCAGTCGTTCGATTTTACTTTGAATGTTCTATTTTTCAAGAAGTTAGATACGTATTCAATGATATTTCCGTTGAGTCTGTATTCTTTCAGTGAGTTTAAAATATTTGGCTTCCATGCATAGTCGTATGCTTTTTGTATATCCAAAAATATGGCTATTAGATGCTGTTTGTTTTTGTAGGCTTCTTGAATTTCTGTTTCGAGGGCAATTAGTGGATCCAGTGTACTGCGTCCTTCTCTGAAGCCGCTTTGCTCTTTGATCAATATGTTGTTTGTCTCTAGGAACCATAGTAGTCTTTTGTTAACCATTTTCTGTAGGATTTTGCTCATGCAGTTCGATAATGATATTGGTCTATAGTTTGTAGGGTTGGTCTTGTCTTTGTTTGGTTTCAGTATGGGGATGGTAATTACTTCTCTCCATTTATCTGGGTAGATGTTTTCCTCCTATATGAGATTATAGATATCAAGTAGGTGGAGCTGGGCTTCTTCAGATAGATTCTGTAACATTTGGTAAGGTATGCCGTCTGGACCTGGATTGTTTGTACCTTTGGTGTCTTTTAGTGCTTGTTTTATTTCGTGCGTAGTAAAAGGTTTGTTTATTGTTAGCTCGGTTTCTGTGATCTGCGATGTGGATGCTTCATCGTTTACGCTATTCATTTTATTTTGCCTGAACTCCTGAGTGAAGCATGAATCTGAAGAATTTTCTTGGAATGCGTCGGCCAGTGCGTTGGCTATATCCTGTGGTTCTGTGATGATTCCATCTTGTGTTTTCAGTACGGTTGTTTGTTGAGCTATTTTACCGCCTCTTATTCTTCTAATTTTGTTCCATATTATTTGTGGTGTTGTACTGGTTGTGATTGTTGACACGAATTTTTCCCATGAGTCCTTTTTGCTTTGTAGGATTGTTCTTCTTAAAGTAGCTTGAGTTTTCTTTAGGTCTATAAGATTTTCTTGTGTCTTGGTTTTTCTGTATTTATATAGGGCTTTTTTATTTTGTCTTACGGCATCCTTGCAGTTACTGTTCCACCAAGGTACTGTTTTGTCGTTGTTTCTATGGCTCCTGTCACCTATCGCAATGTTTGCTGCTTCTGTTAAGTTGTGTACGAAATTGTTCACTATATTGTTGATGTTGTCTTCTGGTTGTATACTATGGTTTGGTGTTGTTAGTGTGGAGAATAATTTCCAGTCCGCTTTCTTTAGATTCCATTTTGTGTATATAGAGTGTGGTTCTCTGTTATTGTCTGTTGGGGTTGATATAATAATTGGCAAATGTCCATTATTGAATGGGTACTGTTGTACTTCCCATATGAAATTGCAGGCGATTTGTGGTTCACATATCGTTAAGTCGATGCTGGAGAAGTTGCCTGTTCGAGTACAGAAGTGAGTGTTTGTTCCATCGTTCAAGAGTATGAGGTCGTTGTCGTTTATGATCTTCTGTATGATTTTACCTCTTTTATCAGTGGAATTTGATCCCCAAATATTGTTGTTGCTATTGAAGTCTCCGAGAAGTATAAAGGGCTTAGGTAGTTGTTGGATTAGATTTTTTATGTCTTCTTCTCTTATTGTTGAGTTCGTTGGGATGTAAATGGATCAGATGGTTGTGTTTGTGGTGGATAGTGTTTGTATTGCGATAGCTTCTAGATTTGTGGTTAAGTTTATTTCTCTTGAGTGTGTGTCGTTTTTTGATAATATCGCAACACCTCCACTTGCGTTCGTTGGGTTGTTTCTGTCGTTCCTGTAGATGTTGTACCCTTGGAGTGAGATTTTTTGTGATGTTTTGAAGCGAGTTTCTTGTATGCAGATATAAGTTGGATTATGTTGAGCGATTAGTGTTTTAATTTCACCTATGTGGGCAATAAAGCCATTGCAGTTCCACTGGATTATCATATTATTGGTGCTCTGTTATTGATTCGGTACTGGATTTGAATGTTAGTGATTCTTGACTTAATGAGAAATTAGGGTTGAGTTCTCTTTTGAGCTGTAGTTTAATTTTATTAGTTATTTTTGAGAATCTTGTTTTTAGAGATCTTTCGCTTAGCTTTGGGTATAGTGTGGTCATCATGTTGATTAGTGCGGGTATATCTATTGTGTAGTCTCTTGCTATGGCTAGAGGATCTGGGTTTCCGTGTGTGTTCTCCAAAAATTCTTTGAAATTTTCGTAGCTTAATATATATTCGTTATCTTCTACGTCATCTTTAAGTGGTTTCAGTGCTTCTTCTAGTTGTATGTTTCCTATACTGTTGGTCCTTGGTTTTTTAGGTATCGGTTTTATTATTATCGGTTCAAAAATTTCCTTGTTTGTATCCCTTTCGTTAGTATTTGGGGTTGTGTCGAGGTCAGTTGTTTCTGATTGAGTTGCGGGTCTTTTTGATGAATTTGGTAGTGATGGTGTAATGTCTGTCATTTCTTTGTTTTCGCATTGATTGCTGGTATGACCTGGTTTCTTACAGATAAAGCAGGTGATGTTATCTTCGGTTATGAATATTCTGTATTCAATGGATTCGTATCTGATGAGAATATTTTCTGGGATGTTCAGGTTATCGTCAGGGGAGATGTAAGCTTGTCTTCTGAAGCTAAGAACATGAGAATATTCTGTTTCTTGCATTCCGACTCTTAGGAAGCTTATTGGGGATACAAGTTTTAGTCCGGTTTGTTTTAAGTGGTTTTCTATGATGCTGTGAGGGATAGATGGGCATACGTTTGAGAGAATGAGTCGTTTTGCAGGAGTAATCAAGCGTCTGATATTGATTTCATGGTTCTGGATTTTGACAGTTTGATGGTTTTTAATTATGATATCTACAAGTTCTTTTTTCTGTAGATATATACAAATTCGATTATTGGAAATTTTAGAGGCGAAAAGGACGTTTTTCGGGCCTACAATATTGCCTACGCAAATAATATATTCTTTTATTTTAATGCCATCTATTGAATTCATTACAATCGCTTGTTCTTTGCTGGGAAAGGTGTCTGTAGCTGGTTTGCTTGCAACTTTTGCAAATGTTTGGTTTGCGTCTTGGCTTGTGGTGACGGCTGGAGTTTGTGAAGACATGTTTAATTTGGATAATTTAATTTCAGTGGAGTATACAACCGCTGTAGTCAGCGGTTATTATTGTCTGGTTTGGCTATTATTTTATAGATGGTTCTAGTGGTACTAGAATTGATGATTTGACTTAAGTTGAGTAGGTGTTAGGTTCTGTTTTGGGATCGGGTTAATTAGGGGAGTTTTTGATATAATAATATATTGAGAGGGTGGTGAGCTCTACCTTATTCAGGCTTCTTGTGGTCATCTGGTGACTGCACTTGTTTTGATTTACTTTTCACTAGTCATTCACTGTGCTAAGTAACACACGTGTTAATCACAAATGTTCTGTTTACACTATGTCCAGAATTTTATTGAATAAAAAAACCACTTTTAATTTTGAATTCTGTATATTTATCTGAGACTTTGACGTTTCGATTCTTTGACCAAGGATCTTCTTCAGAAAACTATCGATATAAAAATAAAACAAGGCAAATAACTAGATACTGTAAATATACAGAATACTATGTGATAACGTGGATATGTTTGCTTCAAATTGTTGCCAATAATAAATAGAATCATTTATCAATAATATATACATACCTTCAACTTGTATTTTAAAGAATTTTGTAATCGGGGGCATTTTCCTACATTTGTCCCCTACAAAATGATTCATAGGGGGGTCTGTGCCCCCATGCCCCCTACAACTCTACGCCTTTGACTTAAATGCAATAAAGTCATCAATACGTGGTCTTAATATAGCTCATTTATCATTAAAGTTTGATTTTTGACAATAAAGGCAAATATTTTTTTTTTAATCTTCCATTTTCTTTCGTCCATGTCTCCTTCAATACTGATCCTAGCGAGATAGTGTTTAGGATTCTTTTAGTAATGCCTCGACCTCATTCCAATCATTCTTTTCTTCTCTTTATGGGCACACATTATTGTGGTCCTCTCGGCACACAGTTCTTTCGTTATATATCACATGATTACACTTACATGCAGTTTAGTTATTAATATGTGACCTGAGTATAGATTTTAACAATAAAAACAATGTTTAATTATCTCCTATTTTTCCCTCTCCATATTTCCTTCAGTACTGATCCTAGCGAAAAAGTGTATAGGACTTTTTGTAGAACTCTGAAATCATTCCGATTGTTTTGCCTTTCTCTTCATAGACGCACATGATTGTGGTTAGCACCGCACACAGTTCTATATATTACATGGTTACACTTACATGCAGTTGAGTCATCAATTCGTAGTCCGAGTATAGTTCATTTATCATTAAAACTTGATTATTAACAATATAAACAGATGTTTTTTATAATTTTCCATTCTTCTTTTTTCCATATCTCCTTCAGTATTGATTCTAACGAGAGAAAGAATAAGATTTTTTTGTGTAGTGAGTTTCATTTAAATTGATTTAATATATTAATATTTTTTCGTCGGAGACCATATTTTTCGACATATCAACGTAAAACTGAAACAAGGGACCTTCAAATATCCACCACCACCTTAGCTTGACTCCCACCCATCAGGAAGGATACCTTGTCCTACAACTGTGACAAAATTGGTTTCTACATGAATAATTGCATCTATATTTCCTTTGTTATCTGGGCTATTGAGTCAATCACGTGGCAGTGCGTGTACCCCCATTTTGTGCTTCCGATTCGAGATGTGGGTTGCGTTGGTAGAGAGTAGCATTGCCTCAGCTGGCGTCGATAAGCCTATTTATAGCCGTTAATTTTTTAGAGCTTTACGACTTGCTCGTGAATTTTTAAAATCGTGAGCTCATCAATGCAACCAAACGCATCAGACTTCAGTGCTAAGCTCTTACGAGAAAAACATCAAGCTCATGACAAAATATCCAGAAATAATACGGCCCGACGGCGCCTTCAAATCGCTAAAACGTCGAACAAAACATCATATTAGGACGACAACAGGTCCACCAGTCATATAAGCCACGTAGCTCAGCTTCCGATAAATTAAGCGCTGTCAAGAAAGAGTTCAACATGTTGAAGCCGTCACAAAGCTGCTGGTCGTTCCCACAGCGAAGAGTAGAGGTCGGGTGGCAACCACTGTAGTCTCAATCCTCGAACGAAGCCTGACCGTTATCCGATCAGGCATATCCAAGACTTTGTGCAGACGATGGCTGATAAGAACATTTTATTCAACTATTGATCTGGTTATAGCATTCAATCAGATACCAATCACTGTAAAATATATTCCAAAGACGACAATAAGAACGCCGCTTAGATTGTCTAAGTTCGACTTTATGAGCTTCGGACCAGGAATGTTGTGGATGCCGATTTGCGGATGCGGATGTTTAATATCTTATATGTATAAACATACTATATGAATGAGGAATTAAAACAATAATAAAGTAATTATGACCATTTTTATTAATGAAAATTAGTATTTAGTATAATGCTCCAATTTTTTTTTAACTTCATCTACTAATTTTCATATTAATAAGTGAAGATGAAAATGGGAGCATTATAATCAATAAGGAATAATATTGCCGCCTTTTTTGATTTAAGGCGGATACGCAGAGGTTCGTAAATTAAACCCGCGCTACTAAATAATTGTTCGCGAGGAACACTGCCTGGTGGAGTAGATAGAAATCATCGTGCTATCGGTGATAATATCTTAAATTCCTCTCGATGAACACTTCACCATTTAAAAGGATTTTCCTGCACATTCACTCTTTTTACTTACTTGTACTAAGCACAAGTATTGTGAAACCGACAAAATTCACTTATCGAGATTGTGATGGAAATATCCGTTTCGAGCATCCCTGAAACCATTTTGACTATTTTTGGCTTGATGTCGGTACGTATGTTCGTGCGTGTGTAACTCGCAGATCTCAAAACTGGTTGAACGAATAATGTTGAAATTTTGTATTTAAGACTGGTATGGGGTCTAGTTGTGCACCTCGCATTATGGTTCCAATCGTCTCTACCGGAAATGCACTTTACTAGAAACTTTTTTCGAATTTTTCTAATAAATCCAGAATGATCAACCGTAGGATGATGAAATTCAGTATTTAAACTTGATTTTGTATCCAAATGGTTATCTGCTATCTTTGTAATAATCAGCCAGGCTAGAAGTGCACTTTACGTGAAACTTTTTTTGAATTTTTTACATAAATCTAGAATGATCAGCAATAGCATATTGAAATTTCGTAATAAGCACTTCTATAACATCTTATTGTACATCTTGCATTATGATTGCGATCGGCTAAGCCGGAGGTGCACTTTACTTGAAACTTTTTTTTGATTTTCCGCATAAATTTAGAATGATCAGCCATACGATACTGGAATTAAGCATTTGAAATTGCTGTAGCATCTAAATGGTCATCTTCTATTCTTGTAACAATCGGCTGAGTCGGAAGTGCACTTTATATGACAGACTTTTTGAATTTTCCGCATAAATTCTGAACAATCAGTCGTAGAATATTTGAATTTTGTATTGGGCACTAATATCTAGTTGTACACCTTGCATTATGATTGCAATCGACTAAGCCAAAAGAGCACTTTATTCGAAATATTTTTTGAATTTTCCGCATAAATCCAAAACGATTGAACGTAGATCGTTAGAATTCAGTATTTAGGACAATTATACTGTCTAGATGCTTATATCCTATTTTTATTGAGATCCACCAAGCTGGAAATGCACTCTACTTGACAGTCTTTTGGAATTTTTCGCATAAATTTGAAACGCATAACAATAGACTGAACCGGAAGTGCACTTCAGTAGGAATTTATTTTTTAATTTTGTGCATAGATTCAGATCTGTTGGTAATCGTTGAATTTTGGAAATAAGTATTTAGGAATGTTGTAATATAAGAATAATGGCCTACTGTTTCCATAGCAACCGATTTGGCTAAATGCGCATTTTACTTGACAGATTCTTAGAATCTCTTGGGTAAATCCAAAACGATTAACTGTGGAATGATGAGATTTTGTGTTATATTATATTATATCCAATGATATATATGATCAAACACAAAATCACATTGTATTATAAATATATATCCAATGATGTACAAGTAAGTCACGTGATGTTCACGTCAGATTTTTTAGTGCGGTGAAGAAGTAATTCCTTTTTAAGTACAGCTTCAATGGTACCATTTTCTGATATTTCCTGGCTCTCATCTTCACTTGACGAATCAAACATTATAGCAAGGTCGTTTTTTGAGCAATTTTTGTTATATTCGTATGAACATCAGTATGAACATCCGCATTGATTATTGCGGATGCGGATGCGGATGCAGATGTCCAAATCTATGCGGAAGCTCCGCACTTGCGGATGCGGATGCGAATATCCGCAACATCCCTGCTTCGGACTACGCAACGCGTCTCAAATATTTCAGAGGCTCATCGATGGAGTTCTTCATAGCCTAAACTTTTTTTATGCCTATATCGATGATATTCTGATGGCGTCATCCGCACCTAATGAACATCTAGAGCAGGGGTGCCCTGCCCAAATCGTTTGGTGAGCCAAAATTTTTTCTAC
This sequence comes from Dromius quadrimaculatus, assembly GCA_963989225.1. NCBI lineage: Eukaryota > Metazoa > Arthropoda > Insecta > Coleoptera > Carabidae > Dromius > Dromius quadrimaculatus. The sequence goes on from OZ022324.1 coordinate 26,739,899, forward strand.
TGAGCTGAGATGGACCGCACATGTGAAATTCAGTATATAATATGCAGTGTTTATTATTGCAAAACTCTACAATTCAGTCTATATTTCAATCGTCTGATTCAAATATCTAAAATAATATGGACAATTGAAAACTACAATTGGGCTGCAAAGAGTTTTCAAATGGGCCGCGGGTTGGGCATGTCTGATTTAGGGCATCAACAGATTCTTTACGAGCGGTTGAATGGTTATAAATCCTGTAAAATATGTAATGGGTCAACCGTCAGTCAAATTTATCGACTATCAGTACCAGAAGTAACCAACCTCTACCGGATAAGATTAAAGCGATTCGTGCGTTTCCATATCTGGATATAGGTTAAAAGTTCAGAAAATTTTTAGGGATGTTGAACTTAAAAAAAGACTTGTCCAAACCTGAGACTGTTGATATACAAGCAGCTTTAAACGATCTGCTATGTGGTAAAGAGAGCTTAGCTTATGAAACCTGTTAGCTCATCCAAAGCTGAATGCGCCGTTAGCGATCTTTTGTGATGTATCGAGTCTTATGGTCGATGCAGCTCTGTAATAACGAGTCGATGATGCCTGACAACAACTCGCGAAAGTAAGGTATGGCCGTGCGCAATTAATTAGCGTGTGATCGGAAACTTCTGGCAGTATATGTAGCTGTCAAATATTTTCGCCACATGGTGAGAACCAGAACATTTTCTATCTTCACCGATTATAAGCCCATCACTCACGCCTTCCAGAAGAAAAACACCACGGTATTTCCACTACCTGGACCTTATCGGTCAATTTTCCACAGATGCCATATATTGGGAGAGGAAAATGTGATGGCCGATACTCTTTCACGGATTTAAGTGGTTGAATTCGTGTTATATTTCACGACACTGGTGGCCGCGCAGAAAGATGATGTAGAGCTAACAATTCTGCTGAACGACAGATCCTCTGGTCTATAATTTGAACTTTTCAAAATACCAGACACTGCCACTTAGATAATGTGTGTCATCACCACGGCCACAGCACGGTCATTCATCCAAGTTCAGTTTCGTAGAGCAACATTTAACACCAGACATCGGCTGTCATATCCTGATGTCAAACCGACGATCAAACTAGTGATACGACGTTTCATATGTCCGTCACTTGAAAAGAACTGTTGAGTTTGGACTCGCTGCCTACGAGTAAGAGTCACTCGCATTACAGCACCAGGCATCTGGAAATTATTTCAAGTTCTATCCACCTTTAAACTTTGATATCCCTCAAATTTCAGCGCCCGCAGCTCGAACCTCGCGGGCATAAACCTAAATTCGCCTCTGTTGAATTATTGCGAAATTGGGAAGTTTTCCAACCAGAACAATAAACTTTCGTTTTAAAAAGTCCAGCTAGTAATGAAATTGTCATTCGTTGCATAGTATCATTCACAACTACAAATGAAACATCAGTAAACGTTATTTTTACTTGATACTGTGGTCGTCTGCGCATTGGAGTTTAGAATCATCGCGGATGAGTTTTGGAATAAATTTTTTGTTAGAAGAATCTAATATATTGTCTCCAAGACCCAGAAAATATGACTTAAAATTAATTTGAGTCTAAAATACAGCTTAATATTAAATAGAGAATTTGTTTCAATTGGGATCTATAAGAACTACAAGGTTAGTTGAACAGAATAAGAGCTGGACACATTATTAGCCTCAAAATTTGAATCAAATCCTCGTGGCCAAGATACAGATTAAGAACTTGGAATTAAATATTTTAATTTATATTTAGGATACTAATTTACTTGACTTTACAATTAATAAACAGAATTGACTGATCAGATATTTCAATTTATCTTAGTTATGCCTATAACATTATATATTAATACTTACTAAGATTTTTTGCACTAAATCCACTAAATTATAGAAATATACTGGTACAAGCTGTCCTCTGTTGAACAATAATGACTTCATTTGCTAATTTGAGAAATTCGTGAGGAAAATGAAAAAGAATCGCTACATTCTCCATTTAAAATATTTGTGTATGCCAGGTAGCACTAGATTCTCTTATTTGTCAATAAGGATATTCAATAACTTTATCGTAAACATTTGTTCATTTAGAGCGCACAGCAACATTCTCAAAACAGAAGATTGAAATATTTAATCAATCAGCTATTCAAAATATTTTCAATCAGAAAACTAAAAAAAATTTTGATGAAGTCTGAAATTTCGTCTAATTTTCTAATCATTCTGACATTATTCATTCATCTTTGTTAGATATTAAATAAATCAAAGTACCCAGATTGTAACAAGAGAAGATTTCGAATGAAGATTAAGAAATTTCTTCCGAAAGAGATTGAATTTATATAAGAGACAAAAATAAAAAATCATTTAGAGACTTTCTGTGATCTTGAAAGCTCAAATTATATATTCCTTCTTTCATTGAATTTAATTCATTTGGTTGGAGATATAATTCTATCTTTCGATCATATAAAAGTGGAATAAATCCTATTCAAGTTGAATATGAATCTTTCGAAAATGATTTTAAATATCTAAAGAAATGATATAATCCGCGTCTTCCACCGTATTCGGTGAAATTCACAAGAGCACACAAGAGCACGCAAGAAGACGACAGATAATTATTATTTGATGTTGATCTTCTCAACATAGTGTCGTCTATGAAACTCTAGCCGCATCAGTAAATCTTCAATTTTTTTGCCTAGTTAAACAAAAACTATTATTGTAGTTTTTGTAACAATGAATCACAGAAATAATAGTATATTCCTATACAAGTGCGGAATGGAGATCATTCCATGCGAATGTGAATAATTTAGCCACGAGACGAAGTCGAGTGGCAGAATTCACATGAACATGGTATGATAGATTCGCACGAGTGACGGATGTTATTTTTTCTACAGTCAAAGATGTCCGCGTGAATATCTATAATCAAAATATACTGTTCTGTGAGCAAGAATTTGCTTCATTGATTTCATTCCCATTCATCAATTGTTGATAAAATTACTCATATTGACTCCATTTTGTGGAGAAATGAAAAGAAAATCAAGGAGAATTAAAATTATGACAGTAATGAAACAGTTTTTTCGCGGCACCACGCGGCTTTCCTAGGAATCCTTGAGCGTGCGGAATGACCCCTATTCCGCACGCTACAGCGTGTGGACTGGGCATCATTCTATAGTGACTGTAGAAAAAAGATTCTATATATTATTCATCGTTGAGTGTATATTGATGACTCTTCCTAAATAAGTAACAAACGCTATGCACATATTCCTAATTAACTTGATTTTACTTTACTTTTGTGTAAAACAATATTTTCTCTACTATACTGGAGTTGAAGAGATATATAAACTACTCAAAATAATTAAAGGGTCAAGTTTTCTTTTGTCTACTAGATTTAAACGTTTTGCACTAAAATCTTGGGCACCTGGTTGATTATTATTATGACTGTCAATTATGTACAGTGTTATTGGAGGAAGGTTCTGTGTTTCAATATTCAAACTCTTAATAAAGTTCCAATCTTATCTGAAATATATACCATTGCTAAAAAAACTTGACTCTTTGATTATTTTGAGTAGTTTATATATATATATATATATATATATATATATATATATATATATATATATATATATATATATATATATATATATATATATATATATATATATATATATATATATATATATATATATATATATATATATATATATATATATATATATATATATATGTTAAAATATCCTTGAAAATGCAAAATTTTGCTAAACGTATCCTCACTCAACATTAATTATAGTAGTATAAAATATATTATAATAAGTTCTCAAAATAATCTCTTACCACTAAAATTAAACATGAAACCCATTCAAATATATTAATAGCCGGTTTTATAGAGGACTGATTATTTGACATCAATGATTCTTCAGTCATGAAGGAATTGAAATGATTAGAGTACGTTACATAAAATTAATTTACTCTGGCAGTAAATTTAATTGGACTTTCATAAAATCGGCTGTTATACGTGACATCAGTCTCTTAGACGTTAGTTCCAAAAGAATCGCTACGGCACTGCAATTTTAAAATGACATGCCAATTCTTACTTATTGTGGCTAGTTTTACAATAGCTTGCTTGCGTCGTTTCTATTTCCCAACAAGATAGTCAGTGATTTTATTGTTTAGATTTTCAAAAAGCCACATTGACACAACCAAAACAGTTTTTTCCAAGTGTGAGTAGAAAATTTATGTTTCAAGTAGAAATTATCTCTCAATTATCAATATAAAAAAAAGAGAATATTGTTGATATATTTTTGATATTCAATATGTAATTATAATAGATAAATTATCTTATCGCTGGTCAACATAAAATGTAGGATTTTACTGACAGATTATATTCGGATATATTATACTTTTCATCAGCCTAGAAAGGAAAAATGTGGCTGTAATTTTTCAATTAAATTTTCAATGTGAAACGTCAATCGCGGCTATAAATGTTTCTACTGTCTAGTCATAATAAAAGTATTCCTTAATGTACGAGCGGCTTGGTTAAAAATACGAACGAGGTGAGTTTTTCTGAAATCTCCGTGAATGCATTGGATATTTATTACAAGTGTGTTGAATAAACTAATGATTTCTGCAAGTGAAAGTGCAATAAAACTTTTGTTGCACAATTTTCATGAATGACAATTTTTTACGTTGAGAATGATATATAAAGCTGCTACTTTCTCTACTATCGTACATAATAGATATTTGAGATACAAGTATAAAAAGTAATTTTTTAATGCACGAGCATAATGTAACCACCATGATCCGTCACTAAACCATGGTGGTTTCAAATCGTAGAATGGATTCATTCAATTACTACCCAATAAAATATAATATATGTATCTTGAGTACAAGAATACGAACAAAATATTACAAGGACACACATTGTTTATTTCTGCTGATGACGGGCTCCTACAGCTCGAAACTTCCTTACATACACAAATAATAATGAATCACAGTAGATGATCCTACATCTCTCCTCATATTATATTATTGGATCCTTACACAAATCATAAAATATTAAGTGTAAAATGTGAAAAATTCATTTTAGGGTTGTAGATGAGTTTCAAACTATCCTCGAGATGTTCAAAATACTGATAATTAAGAACCATGTTAAAATATTCACTTTTTATACGATCATAGATCGCTTCACTCGTATTTTCAACTAATCCACCCGTATATTGAAGATTTCTCACAAGTATGTCCTACGATGTTTTATCTTCAATCGTCCCAGTTTTCGTAAAACAGTCAATTATATACGATTATTCTTTCTTTTATGAATGTCACTTTGACGGTTACTATTGGTAACTAAGGAAACAATATTATGAATTGAAATTTTATCGTTGAAGTTGACATAAATGTTTTAGGAAATTTAAATTTTAATATCGTGTTTAGTTTTCTAGATGAGTTTGAAAATATCCTCCAGATGTTTGAAATACTGATAATCGAAACTGATGGTATTTTCCATTGAAATTGTGCATTTAATCTTACTTATTACTCATGCGAGATAAAATAGTATATTGTACAACAAGTATAGAAAATTACCTATTTCTCACGAGGTGTGTAATTCTCAGCACGAGACGGAGTCGAGTGCTGGAATCACACAAGTGTGAAATAGGTGATTCTATACGTGTTGTACACTATACTTTTTCTACGATCACAGTTTTAAATGAAATATGTAGGTAAGTCATTCGTATAGCTGAGATTTTAAATCTATTTTCACAAATATAAAATAATTTAGGCATTTTAATTGTTTGCTCTGCTTATTTATTGTGATATTAATTTTAGTTATGATTTGGAACATTATTGATATATTTTCTATCAGTTGATTGACATTTCATTGTTGTGTAATCTAATTGTTGCAAACTACGGAAAGATTGTATCTGATTGGCTCACTCTCACCAGGCGACCTTCTGATTGGTTTATTAGTTAGAGTTTTCTGTGATCTGGGGTATCGTGTTTTCTAAATTTTCGTCACTAACCATTTTCCAACTGCAGTAATGATATTTGTGGATATCTAATTTTGGTTATGATACAATAATTACATACATAATTTCTCGATTTCAACAGAATGTGATGGAACGTGTTTTGTCTGCTTCAATTTGACAGTTGTGATTCGTAGTGTTGCCAACCTTCGGAATATATATTACAAGAATAAGAAAATAATTCCAACAGAACTTAGTGCAATTTTGTTATTTAAATGTGGCTTATAAAAGAGCAAACAGAGATTAATCAATAATCTTGCTAAATATATCATATATATCACCTAAAGAATATTCAGAATGAATTATTAATATGTAAGTTGGTCAAACTGGTGTAAAAAATGATTTCTCACGACTTTTCGCACAGTTGTGTGAAATTGTAAGTTTTCTAGTTGTGTTTTGTATGAGAAATATGTTGTTTTCTATAGTGATCGTAGAAAAACTATTTTGCGCACGTTTTTCTGGGTGGTAAATGGCTCTTTGTCTTTTGCATCCGCCAAGTATAAATTGTGTGCGACAAGTTTACCGCCCGGAAAAACAAGTGCAAAATAGTACTTACGCCGCATTCGCAATAAAAAATAGTATCTGCAACTCGTGCGGTGTTGTCAGTTGCCACACTTGTTGCACAATATACTATTATTGTACAGTTTTTCATAAAGCCTAATTTTTACATTGAAAACTATATAAATAACTATCACTTTTCATACGATTGTAGATAAATGAGATTCAACGAACAGGTTACCATGCTGTTCAGCAATGGCGGGTCACGTAGACACTGTGAAAATGAAGTACCCCCTTTTTCGACTTTCGATAAAAAATTGAGTCTTTTACCTTCAATTCTTTCTTCATACTTGTAAATATATAGTCTTCAAGCTTGTCGTCAGTAGCCGTTCTCCAATTTATTAAAAACATTCAAAAATATTTGTATGTAGTGCTGACTTTTTTAAATGAATGGATCAGGGTTCGGGTGTTTTTCAATTTCTACATAATGTTATTCAGAATCTTGAATTATGAATACCGTCACTTTTATTTTTTCCAAAAAGTGTTTAATAAAGCCGAGAATAATATATAAAGTCCTGATGACGTCATAGCTACTAGAACGTAAGAATGTTGTTGAATATACGTAGACGCTGAGATAGAATGTAAACGTATGTCGAGTCATTTGCAGTGGCGCTACCCAACTAAACATCCCAACTGATTACTAACAGAAAATATGTGGTCTACTGTACAACCCTGTGGTACTTACAGCTGGACAAATATAGTAGCTGTTACGTCATAAATAGCGCATGTTCAAATAAACATTTTCATTTTAGTAATTCGAGTTTGATACTGAACAAAAAATGATAATTTTTATATTTATATCAAAAATTATCAACTAACTTTTATGTGCAATATGTAATTTTCGAATTTCTAACTCGATTATAAATTGTTATAATTTAGGATGAAGCAAACAAATATCAAAATTTGTTCCTTCAAGATCTTATCAAGTTTCTGAATATTTCTTTTATACATATTCATTTCTTTTTTACCCCTACTGATTTTATTTACGATCCACCACTTCTTGGCAAACTCTTGGCCTCGATCATCTTAAGTATGACCTGAAAATGGCACAGGTCTATTAAGCACGGGCTAAAGTTAGCTTCATTGATTTTTACTATATCCATCTAACAAAAAGTAGAGAAATTAATAAAGGAAACCTACTAACTCAAGTGTGTAGCCCTTTTTTCTTTGTTTCCTATGATGTGATACTTTTATTGGTTATATTATGCGACAATTTTTCGAAATTAACAAATACCACAATACCCATTAAATGGCGAGAAAATTAATATAAACCAAAAAAATGAATTCTCAATAATTGCAATATTTTACCAACCATCTAATTTACAGTTACAAAAATTAGAAAAACAGGCCGATGCGACGGGTGCAACAAATTTCTAGGACATTAAATAATCGAAAGCCTAAGCTCGAATCAGAAATTGTTGCATATCTGAACAGTAGATTATATCAGTTGTTGGGAATAAGGTGATAGATGGCAACTTAATCTTCTCTATTTGTGAAGGATTTAACATTCATTTGATTACTAATATGAAACTCTGACTCGATAAGAGTAATAGCACATTGATAATAAAAAATTTGACGTGGACATCCCGTGATTTACTTGTACATCATTGGATATACAGAGTGATCAATAATGATTGTCTGACAGGTGACAGGCAAAAGTTCGCATTATGATCAAAACTATCTTCATGGAATAAAGTTAGTATGAATTTATTTATTTTGAAAACTACATTATCGACATTTCAAGAACACAATGGCGTATATTTTGCATATTTTATGACGGATTCATCCATAATCTGATTCAATAAACAAAAAAGTAAGTAAATAGCTGTATTATTGACTGATTTTTGAGAATTTATTATTATTCTATCAAATCATTAGGTTAGAATCAGTGGCGTAGCGACTATAACTGGCGCCCGGGGCACGACATACTATTGGCGCCCCCTCTCCCTCCATCCCTCAAGAATCTCATAATAGTATTATAATATATAGAATAACTTTATAAATTCTCTTGAAGAATTGAATCATATTTGAAAGGTTTTATATTTTGGTTTAAGTTCTGTACACTTTATTCATTTTTGACGTTTTGACTTCATCAGAGAAACAGTGATACAAATATAAATAAGGCGAGTATCTGGATAATGGAAAATGTACATAATAGTGGATGTGAAAATGTGGATTCGACATTAAGTGCAGAAAGAATAAAATTCACCCAAATAAACCACATGGAGAGGGATCAATAATATAAATCTCTACAATTATTGAGAAAAGAGAATTAATTAATATTACACAATAACGATGACCCGTTTTTGCAGACGCACACAGTTCCAATGCACAAAAACGTCTAAAAATTTTGTCCACCAAAAGAACCAAGTCTTAATGATGTACATGAACGTAACAATAGTAAAAATCAAGACAAATGAATATCTTACAAATCATGTATGTACATTATTTATTATAGAAAGCCAAACATTTGCCAACTCAAAACCATCAGTATGGTTGAAATTATTCTAATCTTCAATTATTTCAATCGCTTCTCTGACCAATCTACCATGAACGATGAGCATCTTGCGATTAATCTTGTTTCTTCGAACTTGATCTCACGCAAAAATTCAATAACATGATCAGCAACTGGAAATTTATTTGGATAATTGAATCTTATGCACCTCCTATGTTCAGCAATACGTGTGCTAACAGTTCTGTCCGTCAGACTACAGGTACTAGGATCTTGTGAATACCCGAAGATTTTAAGAGAATCACGTCCTTCATAGGTCTCATGAAGTGCTTAATTCTCATTATAGGAAAGTGGGCAACTTTGAAATTATATCTGGACAAGATCCTTCCAATCTTCTATTGAACTTTACTCACATAAAGTGAAGAACCATAATTTTTCATGTTATTATCTACAACAATAGCATTGGTAGACTTTGGTTGACGTACTTTTTTAATGGAATGATAACTCAAACCATTTCTCTGAAATATAACTCCTAGATTATTATTCTCTTCATCAAGTTTATCAGGGCGACAAATATTATTAGCTCTTTGGATCGACATTGTTCTATACTTCTGTGAAGGATAGTGATGTGATTCAGAATGAATATATTGGTTTGTGTATGTTGGCTTCCTATAAACAGTATGTAGGTCTCTGCCATCATTGCTTCGTTCTAGATTGAACATAATTCAAATAATTCAAAAAACTTTCCAAACGGGATAAGGTCCTTGTGTGTTATATTATTTAATTAATTCTTTTTCCACAATGATATTAATCGTCAAGACTCATATTATTGATTCATCTGTTTGAGGTTGTTTCACACAGCTTTTTCCTCAGACCTTGAATGGATGACATAAGAATTTTATTCTTTCTGCATTAAATGTGAAACATACGTTTCCACATCTGGTATTCTGTATATTTTCAATTATCAAGATACTTGCTTAGTTTATTTTTGTATTATTGTTTTTCCGATGGAGACTCTGGGATAGAGAGTCGAAACGTCAAAAATAAATAAAATGTACAGAGTTTAAACTAAAAAAACCTTCCTAATAAATAGAATTTACTCGTAATATGAATATAATAATTATTATTAATTTAGAATATGCTTCCCAGAAATCGATCAAAACAGCAATTGAAATTCGGAAAATCTTGTTCGTCTTGGAGACCATTTGGCGCCCCTCCGTGAGTGGCGCCCGGAGCATAATAGACCCACTTGCACCCCCCTTGCTACGCCACTGGTTAGAATAGTGTTTTCAGAGGAACTGTCATCTGTCACTTGAATGTCACTATCTCAAGCAGGCGACAAAGAAAAAATCAGAACAAAGCGGCACGGACAATCATTTTTGATCACTCTGTATATAATCAAACACAAAATCTCATGGTTCCACGGCTAATTGTTTTGGATTAAACATTCTGGAAATCTGTCAGGTAAAATGCGCTTTTAACCTAGTCGGTTGCTATGGAAACAGTAGGTCATCATTCTTATGCTACAACATTCTTAAATACCGATTTCCAAGATTCTACGGCTAACAGCTCTGAATTTATGCACAAAATTGAAAAATAAATTCCTTCTGAAGTGCACCTCCGGTTCAGTCTATTTTTATGAAAATAATAGGTAATCATTAAGATGCTATAGCTGACCGAGATACTGAATTTCAATACTCTACAGCTAATCGTTTCAAATTTATGCGAAAAACTTCGAAAAACTATCAAGTAAAGTGCATTTCCGGCTCAGTCGATCTCAATGAAAATAGGATATGAACATTTAGACGTTACTATCGTCTTAAATATTTGATTCTAACATTCTTTGCTCAATTGCATTGGATTTATGCGAAGAATTTGAAAAAAAATTGTACAAGTAAGTAAAAAGACTACCATTAGATTTGATCAAGATTCAATGGAGCAAGTTCATATACACAAATAGTTTTTTTTCGAATATAACTTTGAAGCTTTAACTCCATGAGGTCAGTAGTTGAATCAAGATTTGTATCTACAGAAAGTGATAATACTATATTGTTTTAAAGTTTCGTTGATTACATCGGTAATAGTACATTTCTACAGTCAGATCTATTATTATTACTAGGGAGCTAAGTTATGGAAAAGATACTTATATTTAGATTCCTACCTTGAGAGCAGTCAAGCCCAGTCCAATGGCGATCGCAAACACATTTTCCTGCTTCCAAATCATATGTGCCATGATCTGAACACCCAGGCAGACACCGATGCACTTGTTCATCAATAATACTACAATTCTCTCCTTGCCATCCGGCTTTACAGTAACATTTTCCAACTACACAAGCACCATGACCATTACAGGATGGGTCGATACAATCTTGTTCTTCGCAGGATTCGCCTTTCCATCCAGCACGGCATTTGCAAAGACCACGAACGCATTGGCCACGACCAGAACAATCAGGAATTTGACAATCGTGTTCAGGGATGTCACATTCAGGACCTTTCCAGCCCTCTTCGCAGTGGCACATACCACCACCATATTGACCATGAGATGAGCAGAGGACAGGACACACACCTGAAAGATAATGGATATTTTTAGTTGTAAAGTGATGACAAACTCAATGTATCAATATCTGCTACTTCTACATTCACAAAATTAGCCTTGAAAATTGAATAGATGATAATTATTAATGTTGTTCATCATTCCACCAACCTAATCTTACAGAATACTCAAATGTGAATCATTCAATAGTGAAAACAATCTCGAATATAATTTTTGAATCATTAACAAAGAAATAGCTCATATTACTAGCACTGCATTAATTATTAAAACAATCTTATGAGAATGTTGACATGGCAATGTTCCCAGATATTTGACATGAAGTTAACTTATTGATGTCATATTAGTTCGATTTGAATTAAGGAACACACCATATCGCATACTTTTCTTTATTTCAATTATAATCAATTTGGAATTGTTGTACTATTCATGTACAAGTCTTCTTGAAGTAAACAGGGGTAAAGGTCGTCAATTGAATCATAAGAAAAATGTACGACGCTTAGATCAATGACCGTTTAATACGTTAATCGTCTTAGCTGATAAACACATAGCTGAATGTTTAATAATAGTAGCTGACGTGTAATCTTTCCTCCACAACATGGCTGAAATTTTTTCCCTCAACTATTATTATGTAAAGATTTATAATATAAATTTTGTTGCGGTATGAAATTAATTGTGGAAGTGTTTTTTTTTTGCGTAAGTTTAACATCTGTCTGCAACCATCTCCATCGCGAGACTGACTGCTGAATCTTGTTTTGATTACTATTAATATAAAATCTTTCTACAGAAATTGAAATAAACCAAAAATGAAACGCTGCTTCCCATAAAGAATCATTTACAACACGGTCGTGCTGCCGATTCCACTACCGATGCATTGAACAAAGATTCAAGTTAAAATTAGTCTTATTTTGTGGGTTGACAGGTATGTCGCATAAAAATAATAGAACGACTGCGGATTATGAGTAATTATCGTTCCACAAGAAGATCTCGATCGTTATGGTCAAAATCAAAACATCATAGACGACGTCATGTTCGCGACCAATTCAGGTTCACAGTGCCCGCAGTCGAGAAGTGTGTCGAAAAAGTGTCTTTCCAATTTCTATTTTGATTTCAAACTGTATTGATTGATTCAAGATTCCACAAGTTCTGTTTTCAACTATTTAAAAGTGTTGTTCTAGATTTAGAGTGTTTAGAGGCAATAAAAATGTTCTGATTTATTTGAATGAGAATATTTCAAACGAATATTGTGGACAATTGTGTTCTCTATATTTTCTACTCGGAGATTTCTTTTCAAAGTAATTTGGAACATTTTTTAAATGCTTTTTAAAACAACGTTCTCAAAACAGTCAAACACTGAGCTCGTTGTACGGGATAATGTGTTCCATAACCCGCTATTTTCTATTCTATTGTTTCAAGTGTCAACCTGATTTGATTACAATAAATCAAAAATCATAGATTTTTTGAAAATCATCTCGATTTTTTCAAATTTTGTCAATTACTTAAAATTGCAGCGAACAGAAGTAGAATTACTATTCCATCATCTATATGTATAAAAAATTTGCAGCAACAGATTTTGAAAGACAGCTTTTCGATAAGCAAAAGAATATTGATGGGCCAGTAGTGGATAAAATAGTAGATATATCGGAGAGAATATTATTGTGGACCTCGAAATGAATTGAAAGAATTGGAATTAAATTAATTTCAGAATTTTTTAATTAATGTTTATGTGAAAATAGTGCATACCTCTGCTCTATGAATAATTGATGAAATGAATATAAGATCAAGTATTCTCTTTAGTGGATGTGCATTGCTAAGTAGCATCGATGCCAACGTTTAGATCTAAAGAGCATTTAATTTATCATGTAATTACAGTGTACAGCAAACAAATGAATAATAAATTCTTGCATATCGTGTCAGTACACACGTTAAACGAATTGTAAATTGATGAAGTGAATTGCATACCGAAGATGTAAATAATTAGTCAATTGATGTACATTTAATTCCGCATTGATTCGTGGAAAATACGTATTAGTGATGTAACGAATGTTAACTTTTATGCATTTGCGAACGCAAGTGCGAATGTGAATATATCTATGTGGCGCCAGTATTTACGAATGCGAATATTCAGTTATCAAAACATAGGTTGGCACTAATGAAGTTTTCTGCTATTATTATGATAAATTCAGTGATTTTGAACATCTTAGTACAAAAAAATGTGAATACTTGTCATTTTTCATTCATAATTTCGAATAATCAATTGACGGTATTCAAAGTGATATCTCAGTTGTAGAAATGAGAAATGTGTATAGTCACAAGTAAATATTAATACATCTTTTATAGATATTATATATTCATTTTGGTGCTTCAATTTATTTTGAAATATATTTTGGTGTTGTAGTAGGATGCTCAAATTCTATCTGATAAAATATTTATCGTCATTTGTCAACCAAAAATTGCATCTGATATAACCGTGCTTGGTAACTTTAGAAGATTTTTTAAGCCCATTTTCTTGTATTCTAACTCTATTTACAAAACAAGAATAAGACCAAATATAAATGATAACAAAATATCATATATGTTTCAGATTGAAATATGTGTGTAGTTCTCATTTTGATCACAGCAGCAGTTGAGTAAGTTACAATTGGAACATCATAAATGAATTTGAAGTATGATGAAATAGTGGCAGATTCCATTGTTATTGTGACTGACACTCGCCCTAGGATAACTTGTCGGTACTACCGGTGGAGCCACCACAAATTTATTACAGATTACATTTTACTCCGAGAATTAATGAACTGATGCGAAATAAGCCGATAATATTTATAGCACTAAAAGTAAGAATAATGTTAAAGAATTGGCATTAGAGTTTAAAAGAAGAAGAACGTTTTTGTTGGTCTCACATTGATATGTTTTAGTTGTGGTTGATTATTTGAAACACTGAAATTCATCAATACTATGTAAATTAAAACTAATGAAGTGTAAGAGGAGAATATGTTTTTGTTTGTTTATTTTTTTTTTTTTGTTTTTCAATAAAAAGTTGATAATAAAGCGCTAGTCCCAACTGTTGAAATAAAGGCTGATAAGAGATATGCAAGGTTACCTTGGCAAAAAAGTTTGAGTAATTTTTGAAAAAAGAAGTGAGAGGAAAGAATCTTTTCTCATAAAAATATTTAGGATAGGGATATTTTTTGTCGTAATTAATATTATTTCAACATTTAAAATAGCATATATGATTTTTTTTTCTAATACTGATATTCGCATAATTCTGCGAATGTCAAAATTGCGAATATCCACAAATGTAAATGCGAGTGTGAATATTCGTTACATCACTAATACATATATCAAAATCAGCAGTTGTTTAAAAGAAAATCAATACTCCAAACAAACTGAAACAATTGAATGTGACTTACTTTTGGAGCAATCAATTCCCTGGAACCCGTCGATACAATCGCATTTTCCAAGATAGCAAGAACCTCTCCCAGAGCAGTCGTTGGGACATGTTGTGCTGACACCCTCCGCCTCGGAGATCACCATAGCAACGCTGTGAGGCTGCAGTTCATCGTTGTAAACGGACAAGAACCATCTTCCTGTGTCCAAGTATTGTAGAAGACTCACGTTCACCATCATCGGCTCCAAGCCAGTCGATCGCTTTGAAATGATGTGCTCGTCTAACGGAATATCCAAATCTAAGGTAGGATGAGGTAAATCCGTGGAAAAGTCTGTGTTTCTGAGATGATCTATTTTGATGCTATGGGGAATATAGAATGGTCCTCTAGGTTCTGAATCTGCGAGGATTTTCTTTGTTCCTTCATACGAGTTTGAAATTGAATCCAAAACATCAGATCTATGGGCGTTCTTTTTATAAATAAATTTTAATTCGGGCTTAGAAAGTTTCTTTTGCTCTTCACTAACATCACGTTTGCGTAGACGATGATCAACTCTTCCCCCTTTGACAAATTCAACAAAATCGTATTGGGTAACACTTGGAGCCACGTTTCTTCGGCCATATACGGCAAAATTGGCGCCCCAAGGTAGCGTGAAATTAAGTCTGATGAACGCGGGTTGTTTATTGCGAAATTCAGAGTTCCAGAACTGATAAGGAGGAATTGTAGCCGAATGTAGTACGTTTAATTCACGTAATTCCAGTACCGATGGCCATTGCTGAGACTGGCTCTGTTGTTGAGGCTGCTGTTGAGATATGTGTTGAGTCGTTACACTTGAATGTTCTGCCGTACTTGTTGGAGGAGATTCTGAAGAGAAATGATATTTTAATACCACAAGTAGCTGCAATATTTACGAAACTAATTTTTATTCAAAAAATGAGGAATCACTGATTTAGTGTGCTTAGTTTGTTCGATTAAACCTTGAAAATCAATGAAAACTTATGATCCGTATTCCTTTGCTGCGTTCTGATTGGTTGTAAAACTATGGAAGTTGAGAGGCGAAGAATTTTTTTGTATATAATCTTTATATAACACAAGTGGAAACAAGTATTATTACTTCCGAACAACTATTTTTGCGTTTCGACAAGTTTCGACTCAAAATACTTGCCTATATGTTATAATGCTCAAGCTCACACTCTTGTTGCGAAAATATATATATTTTTTTCAACAAATATCACGGAAACAAAGTGCGTTATGAAGAGTTTATATTGATATTTGAAGACTGCTGATATAACCAAAAGTGCACACCCAATCAATTATTTCCGTATACTTAATTGTTAAATAGATAACAATAATCAATCAGTTATTGAATATGAATGTATACTGTAGGGTTTTTCTACGACCTCAATAATTTCATTTTCCATTTCATAAATTGCAAAGAGATCTTTAAGACAAAAATTAATTATGGAACGCAACTTTGCTCATGTAACTGATTGAAATTAATGAAATTATTACTCTGAATTTAAATAGACTTTTGAATGAGTTATAGATTGAGAGATTTGAAGAAAAAGAAAATTTGTTGATAATACGACCTCTAGCGTGTTCAGTATGTACGTTTAATACAACTAACATCGTAAAAGATGACAAATTATAATATAAATTTTGAGACCTACTAAAATAAAAAATGGATTCGATATTATCTGGATCTTGGACGGAAGAATCTCTACTTTTCAGGAGTTCATGATTTTCATAACTTTTTGCAGTACAAAATGGATTCGCGATGGCTCTGACGCGCGGGACTAAAGCGTGTCTCCTCTCATATCGCGACGATTTATGCAATACTGTGAGTATCGTGAAACAGTTTACATTTAAATAGATATCTATTTCGTACATTTCTGATGATTTGGGTATCCTTGCACTTACAAGTTTGAGACATGATTTCAAAAATATGTAGTTCATAGGATTATTTTTCTGTATTTTTTTTATCTTACCTTCAGTGGGTGACTGCGTTGATATTGAGTCTTGAGTGATCTGATCATGAGTAACAGCATCCTGAACTAAAATGCAGTTCGTCGAATCCATGATATTCGGTTTCATTGAGCTCACAGCTGTAACAAAAAACATGACGTTGAATCAATATGTGAGAATTTGAAGCGTTGAATATTATGCAAGAATATTGATGAATGTTCAATTTTTCAAGCAAAGGTTCTTAAAATAGAACGACCTAAACGTATTAAAAATATCGATTAAATATTAGGATTGTAGATCTTTAATAGTAAGTTATTATTTCATATTTGAGGCCTAAGGATCATATCAGAAGGCTTGTTTACGACGAATCAGGGAAAATAGTCCTTTTTCATGAATGCTCTGGACGCATGTATAATTTGTTCATCATCATTTGATGTGCATAAACAACATTTTGTGGTATGCCAATAACATGGATGGTATAAATTTTCGTGAGGCTTATGGCAAAATTGAAATACCAAAAAAATAAAATGTAGGAAGAACTAAAAAACTGAATTTGTGTTCGTATATTAATTTATTCATAGATCAAAGAAAAACTTATACTGATCTATACATGTTTTTCAGAATTATATACATTATACATAAATTCTGTATATTCATTTT
This sequence comes from Dromius quadrimaculatus, assembly GCA_963989225.1. Classification (NCBI taxonomy): domain Eukaryota; kingdom Metazoa; phylum Arthropoda; class Insecta; order Coleoptera; family Carabidae; genus Dromius; species Dromius quadrimaculatus. Next base: position 26,757,478 of record OZ022324.1, read on the forward strand.
TATTTTAATGTTTCGACTTTTTATCCGGAAGTCTTCTTCAGAAAAAATAAAACTTTTGGATATAAAGTGGAACGTCCAAATGAAAATGAATATACAGAAGTCAATCCAAAGAATCTATTTATTAAAAACTTATATTATTGATGTTAGTGGTAAGCCACAAATTGTTGTTTATGTACGTCAAATGTTCATGATGTGAATTATTGCACCTGATGATGGGTGATAGCAGGTACATGTTTTCGAATCATTCTATAATGAAGCACCTACTGTTTTCCAAGTTATCTGTAAATAGGCTTTCTGATATGATCTTAAAGCCTGGAATATAAAATATTATGGGAAATATCGCAAGATGAGTAAATTCTACGAAAAATATTGGAATGGTTCTTATTCCAAACGTACGAAAAGTTTGCATCCCGAGCCGATGACGAGGACCACGGTTCACGAGTGTGGAATACATCACTCCAAGAATGGTGTAGTAGACTATACTTTCTCAACCACATACAACATACTACTTTAAATACAGGGCCTGTGAGCATATGAAAAGGTCCAATCGTGCAAAAATAATTCTACAACACTTAAAAATTTTTGGAGGCTTTCTGTAGTGAAGATAAAAAATATCGTACATCGAAAGATTTGAGCATGAGGAATCTATCGGAATGAGAAGATGCGCAACTACAAGAACTCAGTTAAATGGAGCTATGCGTATATTAATATGAATCATTCTCTACATTTGGAAATAGTCGCGAATGAACATAAAAAAATCATGTACTGAATATTATACAAGTTTAAAATCTGGGAAATTATATATTTTAGAAGACTTCTTGCAGTGATAGCCTTGAGTACATTTACATATATTTGAAAGAACTAGCCTCAAAATGGTACTAATTTTATATCGTGCTATTCTTGGGGCTAGGACGTCAAAACTACATTCGCCCGTTACTAATTAGTGCATATTTAACCCAGTTTCCTGGCCTGGACCGTTTCAATGAAATATTTCTTCTTGGAAGTTCAACACGGCTTCTTTTCAAATATGGAATGTAGCTTTATTCTCTCAATTTATCAAATATATACTAAATCAAAATCATATTCATGGAAAAAAGAAAATAGGGACAGAGTATATAATAATAGTAGATGTGGCGAAATTACAATGTTACAAGAGATAAAATTATCATCGTCCGATTTCGTAAGTATCATTTTATTGATTCAATTAGTTATATGATCGCTCATAACTGGATGATGAGTTTTAAGTTATTCCGTCAGTTCAGTTTTATCGTCCAGATAGTAAAAGCTTTGGTATTACAGAGTTGGTGAAGTGATAGTACTAGTGCTAGGTGAGTTGAGTTACTGGATGTGTGTGTAAGCGTGAAGTGTTAATAGTACATCCTGGAGCCGGGCGTGTGTAAGAGTTGGCCTGGAGCTGAACATGTGTGATGCGACTGTGGTAGGTTGCCGACGGCTCCGCGAGCAGCTTCGGGGTGTAGCATGCCGTAGCTGACCTCCAAAGATGCTGTGAACAGCTTTGGGCTGTAGTAACCCTTGCTAGGTTACCAACAGCTGAGACAGTGGGACTGTAGCAACCTTGACCAAGTTACCAACGGAGGAAAAGTGTGTGTAGGTATATATTGTGTGCTGGAACTGCTGACACCGATAGTTCTTCACTGAGCTTTGTGCTTGGCTATTTTAACACTTTCAGGGCTTCAGGTTCAAGAAGACTGTGGACTAACCCGGACGCTACAACACAGTTGTGTTTGACATTTGCAATTATTACAGGAGATAAATAAAACATATTGGGTCAGAATCTTGAGGTAATATTTTTTCAGTTGTTATAGCAAGCGCACTCTCGAATTTGACCGATGCGAGCCCTGACCGAGCACTTCAAGACCGAAGTGCTACATTGATCTTAGTACATTCTATCGCCGGTATAAATTGTTTACATATTATTTTGTGTTGATTTTCAACAAATTGAAACTCTCCAATCATTTAAAAGAAAAAATGATATTAAAATGCACTTAACATACCTACTATACTTCATAGTTGGAAGATTTTATTGGTTTGAATTCTAGATATATTGTTAAAAATATTTTTGACATTTTGACTCTCTATTCAAGAATCTTCATCAAGAAAACAATGGTACAAAAATAAACAAGACAAGTATATTGATAATAATTAGAAATATACAGAAGTGAAAACATGGGTTCCACATTTGGTGCAGCAAGAACAAACTTTCTCTGACATTCACCCAAAGTTTAAGGGAAAACCACGTGAAGCAAGCTCAAACAGAGGAATCAATAATATGAATCCTTACAATTATGATTGTGGGAAAAAATCTGATTAATGTAACACACAAAAACAATGTACCGTTCCTGCAGACACACACAGTTCCAGGGTCCAAACATGTCATAAAAATGATTTTACCAAAAGAATGGCCATCACGATGAGGTACTGTGTTGCTGTGCACATGATTCAAGTCTTGAAAATTCTATTGCCTAATAATGATAGCACATCAACAAGATATCCAATAAACTTGAGTTCATCTGTCAGAGGTGCAAAAGTTTAATGATAATAGCATGTGCACAAGAACGCAATAACCTGTGGCACTTGAAATATTGGTATGTTATATTGAACGTACCGACAAAGCATTGGTGACATAGACGTATCAGTAGAATATGTATAATATTTATGCATATATGAGAATATGTATAATATTTATGCATATATGCGAACTGTACTTTATTATTTTTCGTTCCCAAATAATTTCCTTCCATTGAAGCTATTTTTACTGAATTATACTCTCCACAAAAACTAAGAGTACCCGTAGCTTGACGACTGGTAACTGCACCCTACGGCTGAAAAAATATCAATCAATCTACCTAGTGCAATATAAGTGTTTGTCACACCCGTAGCGGATAAAAGGCGTGATTGATATATATTTTTTTGAAGCTATTTGGATTTTATCATTCAATTCATATGCACTACTGAGTGGAAAATGACATATATAAGTTACATCACCTCAACATCCTGAGAACTCCTAACGTTAGCAGAAACCAAGCACATTCTGCTGCTGTTTGTGTAATATGAACTTTCATGTATTTTCCCACAGTATATTTTACCTTACGTAGTTTTGTAGTTAGTAAGTTAGTCTGAATCTGTTAGCTATCCAGTAAACATAAGAATTGTAGTCCTTGTGACAATAAAGTAACTTTTTAAAAACATAACGACAAAGTATAAAACTATAAGTGGCGCAGTCGGTAGGATTGCCAAAACAAGATTAACGAATATAATTTTGTTTCGTATTAACGATTAATTTGGCAATCAATAAAAATCTTGTCGTTACAAGAAAACGTTGTTCGTATTGTGTCTGCTGTGTACCTGTCCGCTGAACAAACATCAGCCAAGCAGTCCAGAGCCAAACGAGTCGAGTTATTCACCTCTCATCTACAAGGAGGCGTTCGAGAAAACATCGAGCCCAGCAGCTGTAGAAGACGACGCTACAATCTTCAGGACCAATGTACTGGATTCTGTCGTGAGTACATGTCTTTTAGAGATTCTGACTCCGATCTAGACGATCGTATAATACATAGAAATTCCAATAGAATAAATTATATTCTCAAAAATCCAATTTTACTCCCAAGTAAAAACAATCAAATCAAAATGCCAGAAACCGGAATACCCGCCGCTGTACCTATTCTAAAGAAAGAATACTTAGATATGGTACCGGACTTTCACGGTGAAAGAGAATTATTACCTAGATTTTTGAGTTTTAGCGAAAAGTTAGTTAATAAATTCTATAATGCAGTTAATCCCGAAGATTTCCAAAATGAATTTTTAATGTTAAGTCTTTACAATAAAATAAAGGGTGAAGCAGCAGTAAATATCGCATCTTGTGAAATAAAATCATGGGATGACTTAAAACAGGCATTACTCAACACATATGCCGACAAACGAGATATCTACACATTAAATGTAGAATTGACAGAGCTTAAACAAAGCCATAATGAAAACGTTTTTGACTTTTATATTAAAATACAACACATTTTAAATTTATTAGTTTCCTATATTTCAACTCATGAACATTTGATATCAGCACCAGTTTTAACTGATTACTTTAGGAATTATGCTTTAAGAATACTATTACGTGGACTGAAGGAGCCCATCGGTCAATTGATGCGTGCCAAAAATCCTTCGAGTTTAAATGAAGCATTAAACATGCTTACTAATGATTTTCAGTTTGATAATACAAAGAATATAAAATTGCCTCAGAATAATTTTTCTAAACAAATAGCAAAACCTCAGACACAATTCAATCCTGTAAGAGCCCAACAATCAAATTTTGCATATAATTCACGACCTGCACAACCAAATTTTGCGTATAATTCGCGACCTGCACAGCCAAATTTTGCATATAACTCGCGATTTGTGCAACCAAAAACGCAACCTAATGCCAATCCTCAGTATTCAGGAAATAAAATAATTCCAACAAATAATTTCAAATCTTTCACGCAAAATTAAAATACAAAATTTGCTACTTCTAACACATACAAACCCACACCTATGAGCATATCAACAAGAAATACGATCTAGCCAAGAGCAGGACCGTCTCATAGTTTTTCTAGACCCGCTGAACTTTATAATATCGGAAATGATGAAACAAATTTGCACGTTGATTCGATTCAGAGCTATGAACATCCAGCTGAAAATTATTCCAGCGAGAATACCGACATTGTAGACGAAAATAATTTTTTAGATGTAGTAGCCTCGGAAATAGAGGAAGAAAATTATCAAAACTCGAATTGATGAATTTGACCAATAATCAAAGTAAACTGCCGTATATAATTTTCCCTGAATATGATTTAAAAGTTCTTATCGACACCGGTAGCACTAAATCATTTGTAAAACCTGATATTGCAAAAAAGTACTATGAAAAATTTATTATTAATGATCCATTCCAAATTTCAACCGCTCATGGTACTTCAATTGAAAATTATAGCACGAATATACCAGTTTCAAAAATCTTTAATTCAAATGAAAAATTATATTTAAAATATCATTTATTCAATTTTCATGACCAATTCGATATTTTGTTAGGGCTAGATAATTTAAAATTATTGAAAATAGTGATCGATTTGGATCAAAATTTAATCATAACCCCAAACAGTAAAATAAAGATTCATCATCATAATTTTATTAATAAAATAAACACAAATAATATTCTATTTTCTGAAAATAAAGTTACTCTGAAACCAAACAATGAGAAACAAATTAAAATTCAAGTAAGTCAGAAAGAAGGCACTGTTTTAATTCCCGAAGTGAAAAATCATAACTTAGTTATACCTGAATGCATTGCTATGGCCCAAGACTATCAAGCTTTTTGCACCGTTATAAATTATAACAATACCGAAGTTAGTTTTAAACAATCCAAGCCCATTCCCGTTGAAAACATGGACAATTACGAAATACTTTCCAGCACAAATTTTAATTCAATTCATTCAGAGAAAATCAGATTTGACATTTCAAAAATACGTACCGATCACATGAATGCCGAAGAAAAATTAACTATAACTAAATTGATTGGCGAATACTCAGATATCTTCCACTTAGAAAATAACAAATTGTCATTCACCAACCAAATAAAGCATTCAATTAAATCCACGAGAATAAACAAAGATTCTTAGTACAGTTTTCGAAATCAGGATTTGAACAAGAAATAATAAAATTCATGAAAGAATATATTGTGCCGAAAGTTAAATACCATTTATATTTTGAAAATGATATTTATGAAAAATTTAGTAGTATCCTCCAAAATTATTTCAAAAATTCACAAATTAAGCTGGTAAAATGTAATCAAAAATTAATGGACATTTTTGAGGAAGATGAAATTATCCAAATTATTCAAAATTATCATGAGGGTAAAACTAATCACCGAGGAATTGACGATACACTTGCCCGTATCAAACAACTGTATTACTGGCCAAAACAAAAGAAATCAATCCAAACTTATATCAATCATTGTGAAATATGTCAACTCACTAAATATGACAGGAACCCATTAAAACTAAAATTTAATATTATTCCTACGGCAACTAAACCATTCGAAATTTTACACTCGAAAATTCGAAATTTTTCACTATTGTAGATTCGTTTTCAAAATATGCGCAAGCATATAGATTGAATTCATCTCAAGGAATAGAAATTGTGAATAATTTAATTAAATTTTTCACTCATCATGGCATTCCTGATACAATTATTTCTGATAATGGATTGGAGTTTAAAAATTCATTGGTAAAAGAACTTTTGGAATTGCACAAAGTTAAGATTCACTTTGTTAGTTCCCAGCACCCAGAATCTAACGGCATTGTCGAAAGATTCCATTCGACGTTGATAGAACACATAAGGTTTTTTAATAATCAGGATGAATATAAGAAGAAAAATATAGAGTCAAAAGTGAATTACGCATTGTTGGCATATAATAACACCATCCATTCTTCAACTAAGTTGAAACCTTTTGAAATCATATTAGGCCATTTAGATACAAAGTCTCCTTTCAATATTGTTTTAGAAAACCAGCTCATAAATAATTATATTTCGAATCATAAGAATAAAATGAAATTTATTTATCAAAAAGTTAACGAGAAACTCCAACAACAAAAAGAAAAAACAATTGGAAAGTGCAATGAAATTAGATAGGATTTACCTGAAATACCAGACGAAGTATACGTCAAAAATAGACAGAAACAACGCAAAACAAAAAATAAATATAATAAAGAGAAAATTAATAGTGTCAACCGTACATTAAAAACTGCAAAAATTAATGTAAGACACGGTAATACTCATGACAATATACACTTATCAAATATCAAAAGACCAAAACTAACAACTTACAAGTTTCAAAATCTTCCAGGTTCCTCGGACTCTGCTATGGAGCCGAAATTATAAATATCACGGAAAATAGAGGTATCCTACCAATCAATTTGGGCCCTGCTAAGTTGGAAAAAGCGACACATAAATTCGTACACTATTATGACTTAGTTTCTTTAATCACCGAATTCCAGACCTTGAATAAGCAATACGACCTTTTAAAATCGAGTCTATTTAATAGTACTAAATATTCATCGGAGTTTGACAATAATGAAAAAATTCTTGAATATGTTCAAAATAACATTGTAGAAAAACTAAATAGAATGAACTTTTATTCGAAAAGTAGATCTAAACGTGGTTTGATAAATGGCTTGGGAAGTATATTTAAACAAATCACAGAAAACTTGGACGATGAAGATGGCAAAAAATATAATAAGATCTTAGACCATTTAGAGAAAAATCAGCATCATTTCGAGAATCAATTAAAACTGGCATATTCTGTTATTATTCAGATGATTAAGAATTTTAATGATACAGTAGAAAACATTAAACATAATGAATTTGTTATAAAATCAAAAATTGAACATTTGAATGAATTAATAATTCAGAATTTTGGTTTAAACGAGATTTTATATGCAAAGGATTTATTTAATCAATTCACAACGCTTTTTAACATAATATTGAGTATTTTACAAGATATCGAAAATTCCATAACATTTTGCAAGATGAGGACCATTCACCCCTCTATTATACACCCACAACAATTAATTAAAGAGTTATACAAAATTTCAGGTTATTATGATGGTCAATTACCCTTCGAACCCAAATCGGAAAATATTTTAGATCTTGAATCGTTGTTGAAAATTAATTGCAAAATTTCACCAGATCAAATTGTTTATTTCATTTCAATTCCAATAAATTTTGAAAAAGATTTCGAATTGTATTATTTACACTCGTTACCAACTAGACATGAGTCAGAATTTGTCACAATTATTCCAGAAGTTAATTATTTTTTAAAATCAAGCGAAAATGAAATTATACCTCTAAACGGCAAATGTACTAAAAATAAAGTTTATCAGTGTCCCAATGAATATCATTCTCATTACAATCCGTCTTGTGAAGAAGAAATTTTGAATGAAAGAAATACCAGTCGTTGTCATTATACAAAACTCAGTGTTATTAAAAGCCATGTTGAAATTATTCCAGAAACAAATCAATATTTAGGAATATTTCAAGATGAAGAAAAAATAATTGTTCAGTGTCCGGACAGTACTAGTGTGAAGATATTAACAGGAGTTTATTTGATAAAAGGAGATAAATGTTTCATTATATTCAAAAAGAAAAAATTAACATTTTTGGAGAAGACATTTGGAAGTCCTTTATTATTACCCAAGTTGGATTTCAAAATCCAAGGAAATAAGGTTTCAAATATGACAATTGAATTGAAGAATATTAAAATTAAAGACATTCCGATAGATTCTTTTGTGATAACAGAGAATAAAGAAATAAAAGATTATGATTTTAAAATTTGGACAGTAGCGTCGTATTGTGGATTATTGATTGCGATAATTTACCTTATATCAAGACAATTTAAAATAAACTGCTCTACACAACGAGCCAGGCAACAATCCCAAAGACAGCCGATTGAACTTGAAGAAACTCGACTTCCTGGGGGAGCTTCAATCTGATGAGGGAGGAGTTACATCACCTCAACAACATGAGAAGTAAATAATTATCATTTCAATGCTGAGTTGTGAAGCTGTGATCAATTTTAATGTTTATGCATCCGCGATAGCGGACCACTTTCTGACAAGAATACTTTTTTCAAATTATAAATTGAATTATGGTATTTACGAGAAATGTCATCCATTTGCTGAATATTGATTATTCATACTTGTGCACTTTGCTTTGTTTGTGCTATACGTCCCTTATAACGGAAAACAACTCAATAACATTTATAAAAATAAAACAAGGAATTAAATTTTGGTACCACGCATAGATACTTTTGCATAAGCTATATCTTTTCCACCTTTAGGTTTTCCATTTTTCTGCATACATTGCCTATGATAACAGAATTTAAATCAGTGATTTACTTAGGTGGAGATTTTACAAAAAAAAGTTGTTCAGAATCGTTTGAAATGATCAAATTCCTTTAAGTATTTGTCAATAATTTCTACTCGTCCCTTTCGTTGTACTCGGGCGTTCGTATATATTCCTATTCTATTTGAGCAATTATAGATGAATCATACTTCGGAATACAATTGAGTTCATTGAATGTTATTAGTATTTTAAGGTGAATTCCTGAATATAAATATTATACACATGTACCTAATATAATGATGATATTCATTTCACATAGATTATGTTTACACCATATCAAAAGTATTACAGTGTATCTTGAATAAAATTGCCAGGAAATTCTTTTGATATATCCAGAATCCAATAAAATCCATCCGTTTATAGTAATGTGTAGAAAATTGACGAATCAAATCGATAGTATATTTAAAACATACGTGCCCAGTATAAACGACGGAGTAAATTTATTTCCAGAGTGAATTTATTTTATTTAACAAATTCTAATCGAATTATTATTCTTCAAGACAGTAAAAGCATTGCTGTCAAAAAATCTACTGTCACTTCTCAGAGTAAACTTTATTCGCTTTGAAAGTGAATTTATTCGTCCTTTATAATACTGGGCATAAGACTATGTGATTTTTTCCGAATATCCTTCGATTCGATCATAGATAAACACTTATAATTTCGACAGTTTTATCAAACATGATGAATAGGTCCCCGCACTACGTCGGATTGTCAACAAGTAATATGCTTTCAAATCATTTCGCGTAATTTGTTAATGCCCCAAGGATCTTATGGTTGCAAATAATACGGGTAAAAACAAACCATCGCAAAATTACAGATGACAGTATATGCTCATGTAGTCGTTTGTTTTATTTATTTAGCAGCCATTAATTATCATGAATAATTTGACGAACGTTACATTAAATCAATTATTTAGGAATAGGCGCATAGAATTCAAGTTTTGACACTTGTCACTTGAATAATTCGAGGTTGGTACAATTTTTCAGTTTTAAAATAGTTAATGGACCAATTTTTATTCATGTTTGTGTAAAATAATTATTTTGAATCACTTGACATGAACATATGATTATATAATTTAGAAAAGCCACTACAATTTTTAACGATAAAAAAAGTTTCAGGCTTAATGCGTACAAAAAATACGATTTTGGGATTCGTAAGATCGCTGTATTGAATTATTATCTCAAAATTGATTGGGAATTGATTTTACAAGCTGATTTAGATGAAATTGCAGAGGAATTAGATTTTGGATATAGATAGGTATTCGAGTTTAAAGTTAAAAGCTATGTTATACTCTTTGCATTTTGACGTACAATTGTTGAATTACATAACTACTAGATTCTGATCTGATTTTCCTGTTGGCAAGATTAGCGTTGATATAAAGAGCGCAGTGGAGACAAAACCGGACAAAACTGATTATTTTTCTCTTACCAATTCGATATCGTTTCATTAATGAATTTCTGTCTATAATTTGATGTTCAATGTGATTTGAGCAAAGATAAAGGATGAAACTAAAACAGATAAACAAAATTTATTGAACACAGGTGGAAATGAATGAAGAGATGTAAAAATTTTCAGGCCTCTTGAAAATATTTCATATCATTTTCAATTGAAATCATTTATATAAAATCGCGTGCGAATGGGAACCTGAAAGATATATCAAGTAGGGTTGAATTTTTTATGATTTCATACATTTCTTTGTTTGATTAGATTAATTATGACTTTTGAGTCATCTACTGTTGCAGATCTAAAACTAGTATTTTAAAATAAAATACAAATCGGAATGTCTTATATTTTATATATAAGGACCTTATTCGGTAGAATAAGTAAAAAGGAAATATGTCAAGATCCCGAATATATTCTGAACGCCCAAAAGAAAACAAAATGAAATGGAAATCCAGTTTTCTGTTATTTGAATGAATAAAATTTACATATAGAATATTTTCTCAGTTCACTTCCTTCTTAATTTTGAATGAAGGTGAATATCCACGGCAAGTTAAATTGATACTTCTCAATGAAAGTGAGTTTTGAGTCATGTCATGATTATATGTACTGTACGTGTACATGCTGCCTCTAGCGAATCTTCGCTGAACTAAAATAGAGTATATGGAGATACGCTTTGTCAATGATCTCAAAATCGAAATGTGTGAATTCTGAAAATGCTAACAATTTTTGTTCATTATTCATTTTACTTTTTATAAAGTTTTAAGGAGCCCAAAAAAGTCGAAAATAAGAATAAATTTATCAATTACTCCATTAAATGAACATTGAATAAATTCCATTTCATTATCATTAACATTATTTCAGAATATAAGACCACTTAATTTGATCTTGTAGTTTCAAAGATTTGCTTGACGAAAGTTAACTATGCATTTTTCACGCATCCTCAATGCCTGCATTTTTGTCCATTTAAAATATAATGATGATTTATGTGAGTATATGCTGTCAGCTGTCATTTTGCGATTGTTTGCTTTATCAGTAATATTATTTTTATATTAAAATAATTCAAGATACTGTAATATTTTTGATATAATAATGTATAATCTATGAGAAATGTATTCTGATATTATATCAGGTACATGGTAGTTTATAATATTGATCTATTGTTGATCGACTTTAAAAGCCAGTTGCACCGCTGTCCCTTAAATTTTAAGTGTCGCTTGATTGAACAAAAGTCAAATATGACATGAACATTGCTGTCATTATGCCGATTCGATATTTTTTGTTTAAGTGAAACTTGAAATTTAAGCTAGAGCGGTGCAACTGGCCATAAGACTTCTAATAGGAAGCAACGATTGAACAACAGCAAATCAATAGCATCCAAAAATGGTTTCTAGTACTGTTTGGATAGAATCTACATATTCACTTATCTCTTATGTTCTTAATTTATCCAACCAAACCTACCACGATTAGAATTAGAAAGCTACAAGATAGTAAAATCATCTTTTGAGAATTTGTAAATGTCATATTCAGTTCATAATCATAAGCAAAAGGTCCAAAAATGTATTCTGAAACACCAACACATTTAACCATTTTCCTTTGTAATTTGGAATTTAGCGCTACGACTTCATTTCTATAATCCCTCTTTTTCAATTTAATTTCTTCTTCAAAAATTTTCTCGATCTGATATAGTCTTTATTCTATTCTCATGAATATACTAAAATATAGTCTTACAGTCTATTCTAATTGTCAACGGTCTAAGACTTGTATGAAACTACGATTTAAGCCTTCTGGGACCCGTTGCATAATAATATAGAAATTAATATTATTAATGAAAATTCAGAAATTACTAATAATATTACTTGAATTTTAATTTTATTATACAACAGGCCTCTAATTGATAGAAATGTGAACAAGATTCACTAGTAAATGCAGGATTCAAAGCAACTTTTCCGAGAATGAATTCAAGAAAGCAACAAATTCACATCCTAGAATCGATACAAAAAATCTTTGAGCTGCACAAAATTGAGTTGAGGTAACTGACAGATAGCCAAGTACGATTTTTGTGTTAATGTACGATTGGTTCACATTCCGATTAAGACTTGAATCGTAGTCCTATAAAAGCCCTTGGATCGTTCTTAACTGGAATAAACTGTAGCACTCAAATACTAGCTTACCTAAATTAGTGAACCATTCTCTGACTTCTTCTGGAATTCTTTGCTTTATGAGTTATACAAAATTACTTATTTCAACCTATTCGACCCAAAAAATTGGAATTTATTCTCATTTTGCGCAAAGTAGGGGTGCCAACTTTTTTGACGTCTCCGAATGCACTAGAGACTTTTTACTCGTGTGTCTTACAATTTTTTATCTTTGATCGCCTTAGTTTCTTTAAAGCAGTTAATTATATATGAATTTGTTTCTTATAAATATCACTTTGATGGTTATTATTGGTATCCAATAATATTATGATCGAACTGTTTCCATTAAAGATGACATTATGTTTTTGGGAATTAAAATATCAAGTTTAAAATGTCCGAAAGTGATCTAAGTGTTGTAGATTAATGCCGAAATATCTTCTAGATGTTTTGTATAGAGATAATTAAAATCGATGGATTCGTCCACTGGAATCATACATTAAAAGCGTGCCATAAGTTTTTTATAGTACAGTTTTCCATAGAAGCCTACTTTTTACTTTGAAAATGATATATGAAACTGTCATTTTTTACACGACCGTAGATAGAATCATAATTCGCTTTGTTCCATTTGATATAGATACGTCATTTCGCGAACTGAATATAATAAAATACTAATTAGATCAAAGTGAGTAAGTTTTTACTTTATATTTCATATTCCACAACTGAAATAACACCCAGTTATTTATTAGCAAAAAAAGATAATCCTCAAAGGTCTACGTCAGATAGTTGGATTGAATTCATACTCGTTAGTAGAGACGTTGGAAGCTTTTTCGAACCAGCACGATTCAGATCTTCGAAGGAGTTATCATAAAAGAGGTGAAAGATGTTGTGCTGACTAATTTCTTAAATGCAGAAATTATGTTCAAAAAGATGAGCAGTCAAACCAAGCCTGATATAATTGAAGATGAACTCTTGTTTCTGCAGGATAATGTGCCATATCAAAATTTGATATTCAATTGCTAGAGCTCACCCACTATTTTGAATAAATGCCGTGAATGACAAACTTATCTTTAAGAAATTCAGGTTGGTAGATAAAATTTTTTGAATTTTGAAATCATGGCAACCAAAAGTATATGTTTTGAAGAAATGGCCCAAGTATTTATGATGACTATTCAGATTTTAGTGAAATCAAGTAGAAGATGACTATGTTAAATTAAGAAATAGTTCACTTGATATTCAATTGTTCTTTCTCCCAAATTAGAAATTCATTATTTGAATACAAGTATTTGTTTTTCAGTTGTATCAGCAAAAAATAATTTCGCATACAAATAATTGGTAGTTCAATGAATAAGAGAATTTCTAATCTGAAAAGTCATCATAAATACTTGGCCCATTTCTTCAAAACATATACTTTTGGTTGCCATGATTTCAAAATTCAAAAAATTTATCTATCAACCTGAATTTCATAAAGATGAGTTTGTCATTTACGGTAGTTATTCAAAACAGTAGGTGAGTTCTATAGCAATTGAATATCAAATTTTGATCATCATCATCATACAACTAGAGCCTCTATACCTTACGGTGTCAGGCAACCAGTAACACCGAGCCGTAGAGTGATAGTATACTTTCTTTCAGGTGTTCACCTATCCTAGTTCTAGCCTCGTCAATCAACAACACGTTCGTTGTACTCATTTTACCGTACCGTTGGATTTATCAAATTTTGATATGGCACATTATCCTCCAGAAACAAGAATTTATCTTCAATTATATCAGGCTTGGTTTGAATGTTCATCATAAGATTGAAAAACAAATACTTGTATTCGAGTCGATAGAATTATAAGCCTATTTTGCAGGCGAATAAATTGATCATTATCATTATGATGATATTCACACTTGACACATCACGAATATATTCCCAATTTTTGAAAGAGAGTATCCTTTTTCCACGTTTGTATGAAATCTAATGATCTGGATAATATTTAATGACTCCTTATTAACCTGAAAGTTTGTAAATAAATACACTTTGGAAATAAATCACTAACACAGCAATCGATTTTCAACTTCACGTCAGATAACGCTGTTCAATTTGAACAAAGTTTTACATCCTGTCTTGGTGATTCAATTTGAATTTTTATAGCGAAAATATTGTCATTTTTACACTAAAAATGAGATAAATGCTAGTTCATTTTGATATAATATTTTCTATACCGCCGTAACTTCAATAAATAGTGGAATAAAATCATAATAAAGCTATTAAAACAGCAATATTTAGGAAAATTGTAGTCTAATAGTAAACAGTTATACATTTAACTATGTGAAGTTTATTACCTGAGAGACTAGTGTAATGAGCAGTGTTAAAATTTAATCCAATTTAATAACTTTGCTAATAATCTAGTAATGCATTAATGAACTAGTTTAGAATTTTATTGATAACCAAGAGGAATTATAAAATGAGTTCATTAATTTTCTCTACAACCGTAATCAAAGTGGCATTGAACAAACTGCTTTCCGTGGCATTAAATAACATTATATATAATTTTTTTAGGAAAATCCGGAGCTTCGGTCGTTTCAAAATAAAAATTTTATAATTTTACTGAGAAATCTCCTCCAAATTCTTTATGTGGTTCTCGAAGATCTTGTCCACCATAACTATGTCACCGAAATTTATACATTAAGCAAGTTTTTCCAAAAAATTGTAGAAGTACAGGCTTCATCAACCGTGTCCAAATATAGCCGGCGAAGTCTGAGGACAACTAAAAGATTCGACCATGTTTTGAATGATGTTATGGCAATCTTCGTGGTACTTGGAAAATAAGTATTGGCATTACCAGTGTCTATTCTATGTTAGACAACGCTGGTCCTTCTCTTTGCTCCACACTGATATTGAAGATTTATTTTTGTTAAATGATTATGTTCGTGATATTTTTACATTGTTCGTGCTTCAGATCTCGGCCAGATATAGCTACCGGTTTAAGAGGCTCTCCAGAAATTTTCTTAGATGAATTTAGAATGATGTTCATTCGTCTGATAATTGACGTTAATAGTGTTTCGATAATGTTCATCATTTTGATATCTGGACTCTGAAATTATGACGCTTCTGGCAAGAATGCTGTGCTCCAGATTGTCCTTCAAAGTCACTCCACTTCGTTCCGGAACCAGGGCAAGGCCGTGCCGTCCATAAGGACGAAGTCGGACGGCATCAAACGGCGCAACGCTGCCTTCAAAATAGATAATTAATTTCTATCGTGTTTGGTATCAAATTAAAACTCCTGCAGAAATAATTCTAGTAGAAGTGTCAAAAAGGATAAACGATTGTCAATTGTTATTTTTAAAAGTTATTCAAATGGCGTCTAGTTTAGTTTCAATTGAAAGTTCTCGGGGAGATAAGCTTAGAAGAAATCTAAAATAAATAGATAATATATAATAAGTTTGGGATCATCTGGAACAACCGCATAGGGAACTTATGACATGACCATTGCGAAATATAATAGTTATTTCATAAAACCACTTTCTGTCACTTCGAAATATGCAATTGAATTATTTATCACTCTAAATTTAGCAAATAGCAATGAAACTGGTTATAAAATCATGGTCGGTGGAGTACTGTATGGCCACAGCAGATTTTCATAATCATTAGCGCATTTTGAAATATATACTTGATAAAATTTTTCTCTTAAAATGTTCAGGGTTTATTTCTCATACTAATAAAATTCGCATGAAAGTTACTCGATATAACCAGCTTCTCTGCCAATTTCAGAAAAATTGCAATATATATTTTTGAATAGTGAATCATTTCGAGAAAGGGGAAGGAAAATGCATAAGAACGACTTGCAAGAGAGCATGAATGGCTTTGCGCGACTCTGAACACGGGTATTCTCAGCAAGTATTACAAACGTGGTTTTTTCTTTCTCTCGATACAAAGCAAGCTCTTCTATATCAATTTACAACTCTTCGTATCTTAAATTCAATTTGAAGTTATGTGTTTCGATGATGTCTATGCCAAGAATAAATTTGGCCTCTACATACTTCAGCTATAAATAATGAATATCTGATCTATATTTTGCCGATTGTAATGTGACTTAACCATGAACGATTGCTGCATCCCTTGTAGCTGAACCATCTTGTTAGTGGAATCAATTTTGTTCTTGTGAGTGAATCGGGCTCAATTATTGTCCTTGTCGTACCCGTGTCAATTGATGAAGCATATATTATTCCATCGATGGATCTATTAACAAATAAACTGTTTACGACATGTGCAATATTGTTTGGGGCATTACACTGACATTTGCTCGATGGCATCAATCCGATTTAATTATCAGAAATTGCTGCTTTGGATACCGTTTTCCTCTGTTCGCGCTGACTTCGTACGTGTTCGAGCTGACTACAATTCCAACAGCGAGGTTTCTATCCTCTTGACAACAATTCTTCTAAAAATTTTAGCAGTGTTGTCACTGTTGCTTCTTCTTGATCTTCTCTATCATAGATTTCTATCACGCAGACCTGATTTTGAGGTCTCTAGACCAACTCGACTGCCTCAATTTTTAGTACAAGTCTGTGGACAAGCCAGAATTAGCACCTTCTTGGTCTCATTATAGCGAAGTCCGCCAACAAGGGCCAAGGACTTGCACTGCCAACCGTAAAAGAACATTTTTCAGTGCTCCACGATTCGCCAATTAGACCACACGAGCGATATCCGTTTCAGATTCCTGCAGACCTTAATAAGCTTTCTGGAGTCCTTCAACTACGAATAATATTTTCTCTAAATGTGCGTGGCCATATATTGTTTCCAAGTGCTGAATCAGTTACTCATGATTATTTTGTTTCGCAAGTGTAACTGTTTGTTATATGTCCAAGGCATTATAGTACAGGTCAATTTAATTTAGCATGACTTTACTTGCTAATAGCATGGTGAACCGGGGCACAGCATGAGTTCTATTTACCTTTTAAAAAGGGTGGTATTAAGAATATTTTTCTTTCAAGTAAATTTCTGTATTTTTCCTAGAACATGATATTCAGAAGTAAGAAAAAAGTATTTGGTAATTATTTTATATATATTTCAATTTAAAAATTTGAATTAATACTTAAACTGTAACTTTATTTTAAGTTCAAGCTAATATTAAAATTGAAGTCAAAATAATTTCAGTACAGCCCAGGAAAAAGAAAATTTATTAGCTGCTTATAGCCCCCTTACTGTGAAGATTTCCTAAAGCCATGCTAAAATAATTTGTCCTGTACTATACCACGAAGTGCAACGATCTAATATGTAGCTCTCTTTAGCGATGTCCAGCCGTAAGCTCTAGCAGCACCTTCAAATTATCTTAAATAAATGAATCACGATACCTTGCCGTCGAACTGCGGTGGTTTCATATGAATTCTCTGTATCATGTCCAGGAATCTTCCTTCGTTTCTTGTTCTTCTACTTTAAATACATACTGGCACTCTACATCTGATTTACGTTGCTGTAATAATCGTCCTCATTTTCTTTGTTCTTCGTATTCTCTGAAAAACTTCCCTTGTTTGCTAGGAACTTCTATTTCATAATACCTGCATTGAAACAACGAGTTTCAACGCCTGATTTATCAGTCGAAACAAGACAATTTCAGACAAATGCGAGTGTTGCCGAGTAGAAACAATTTGTTTTTTATATCACATTTGTTCTATGTCAATTTGTAAATAAATATCATTATAACTTCTGTTAATTAGGCAGTTACATACGTGACAATAAATCAAATTGAAGGAACGATAAGTTCCAACGAAAAAAGTATTGTCTTTTATACCATCATAATTTTCCTCATCTTAATATTACAAGACTTTTTTGCAGAATTAGTCTAAAATTATCTAAAACTGGTTTAAGACATTGAAACTCTTAGTTTCAATTCAGGTAATATGAAGAATATGGTGTGTGATATGGGACAAGACACGATTTCAGTCTTTGAGTGATGTCAGCCATCACCTCGCTCGGGCAGGCAACTCAACGCTGAAATCATCTCATTTTGTCCCCAGCCACACAGCATATAATTAGTTCTTTTAATAAGTTTGTCGAATATTCCTCCCGTTTATTTTGAGATATTTTAGAAAATTCTTCTTGCTTGCTAGCAACTTCTTTCACTTCCTGTTTCAATTCTTGTTTAAAATTTCTGCAAGCTGCCTGTAGTTCTCCTGTCATGATTCCTAGAAGCTCTAGTAAATTTCGAGGCAATTCCTTGGCATTTTCTTGGAATTCTTTTTCAAGACTTCTAGAATTTCTTACATAGTTTTAGGAAACTCTTCTTCCAAAGTTTTGCTTACTGGTAACCTCTTTTACCTTTTCCTTGAGGCTTTCAAAATATTTTTCTCCTCAACTGGCAGCTTGTATCAAATTTTTTTCCAGACTCTTAGAATTTTTCACCGGAAGCATTTTCAATCTCTTGTTATTTTCCTCTACTCGGTATCAAAAATGTAATGATAGGGGCTTTTTCATGTTCTAGGAGTTTTTCAGTCACAATCTTCAAGTTCTTGTTTGAGATCACTCGTTTCACCAATTTACCTGATGTATCGATTCCATTCAATATTAGTTAATTATTCAACTGAGCAAAAAACATAAGATTTACTGACACGGCTAGAATTTAGGCAAGGCAGTAAATCTATTTTCCCGTGTTGAACACATAATTTTTTGCTGATTAATTTTATGATTGATATAAATATTTTAAAAAAATGTTATCGTCATAAAATTATGTTGCTATGCATTTGTTGATTAGTTGTTATGCATCTGTTGGGCGGTGCTGTGGCAGCCACATTCTTACTGCCCAGGCAGTAAAAGTGACACTTCAAGCTTCGTGTAGACATTCGAGCGAGAGCAGTGTGAGCCGCTTGACATGAGTATGCCAAATGTTTCAATTGAGCGGCGCAAAATGAGCATGCGAGCTACCGCCGTTTGCGAATCTCTTTCATCTCGTGATCAGGACAGGATGTTGTTGCAAGTGTTGTTTCCGTTTTTACTTACTTGTACTTAGTACAAGGGGTTATTGTGAAACCGACAAAATTCACTTATCAAGATTTTGATGGAAATATCCGTTTTGAGCATTCCTGAATCTGGTTGAACGTATAATGTTGAAACTTTGTATTCAAGACTGGTATAGGGTCTAGTTGTGCATCTCGCATTATGGTTCCAATCGTCTGTACCGGAAGAGCACTTTACTTGAAACTTTTCTCGAATTTTTCTAATAAATCCAGAATGATCAACCGTAGGATGTTGAAATTCAGTATTTGAACTTTAAAAAAACCTAATTTTTTGTGCCTATTATTATTTATTATTTAAGCTGCTTTGACTAAAGCAAATATTTAAGTACTTACCTAGGTACCTATTTGTTGGAATCACCATACTACCCACTTTTACTTCATAATTTGAATATTAAACATTTACAGATTTTGTGCAGAAAATTAATGCAAGCAGATCAATTTCTTTAAGAACAAAATGCACAACTGCCTGCTATTTTAATCTTGTTATTATTCATCTAGAAATCTACATAATAAAAATAAGCATATTAAACGTTTCACAGACTTGTCAGTGGGCTCCAAGATGGCGGACGAGTCTGCTATGACTATCTAGTGCTGTAATGGAAACATGACGTCATTAGTTGAAAAAAAAATTAAGGATTCATGGATTTGCATCCATCACCAGAATTCGCCTATTATGTTTAATAGTCTGTGAAACGTTTAATATCCTTATTTTCATTATGTAGATTTCTAGATGAATAATAACAAGATTAAAATAGCAGGCAGTTGTGCATTTTGTTCTTAAAGAAATTGATCTGCTTGCATTAATTTTCTGCACAAAATCTGTAAATGTTTAATATTCAAATTATGAAGTAAAAGTGGGTAGTATGGTGATTTCAACAAATAGGTACCTAGGTAAGTACTTAAATATTTGCTTTAGTCAAAGCAGCTTAAATAATAAATAATAATAGGCACAAAAAATTAGGTTTTTTCATGAGATATCAGTCAAGGTTATCATAGAAAATACAATAAAAATTTAAAAAACAGTTCAAATCGAATGAAAAACAATAACTTGCTTCTTGTATTTGTTTTGTTAGCTCATTTGGAATTGTAGCTGGTGGTTTCATTTTTGTTTGAAATTTCAAAATTCTTAATCTTCAAACCTCTTACAACAGTGTAGTGCTCCAACAAATAATTTGCAATACTGCAAAACTTCTGAAAATTATGACAATTTAGTAGCAAATCATTAATAATATTACTGAAGGACAAAGATTCTTGCAATAATGCTGACATTTACTCTGAATAATGCACTCAGATTCCGACAATTGAACATTTAAACTCTAAATTCAAATTGAGGTTAAGTAGCTCGGAATATATTTCTCCACATTCAAATGATGTATTGAGAAATAAAAGTTACTCATCTGTAGAATCAGAGCCCGTATCTTGAATGAATAATACAACTAGGCCCAAAACAGCCCGTCATTTGAAATTATTTTATTAAATTATATTAAAGTTCACACATCGGTAAACGGCAAACAACTGACAGTGGGCTCCAAAATGGCGGACGAGTCTGCTGTGCTTTATCTAGTGCTATATTTCCATACATACGTCACAGCTACAACACCTCGCCAGAACGAAATATTCCATCATATTCCATGATATCAGAGTTGAAGTTTGAATTTCTTAGGTTATTTACTAGCCATTACCATGAATTCAACATTAGTAGCTTTAGTTGCAAGTTTTGAGTTTTCTTTGATAACAATGAATTTTTTATGTTTGACAGTATAATATAGAATATCATTGATAATTATTAATCTCAAATTTTTTGACACTTCTTTTATTCTAACCAAAGTTTGCAAAGAAAGACATAACCGAATAGGAAATATTACGGAGAAGTAATTAGTACTTATTCACAAAAGAACTTTTATAGACATTTAAAAATGAGTCAAATCTCTTTCAATGAACTTTTTGAAATCATTGAAAATAAAAGCTGGACAGAAGAGTGAGAAAGAACGACATTTGGAGAAGGATAGGCTACATGGAAGCAGCTCGCTTGCAGTATCCATGAATCCGTGGTATTACTAACTCATGACGTCATGAGTTCGTCGCCAGAAATCTGAATATTCCATGTTTCCCACGAACACAATCTCGAATCCATCGCCAGAACTCCCTTAATATTTTCTCTTCTATCGCTTGAATACGACGTCATATTATAACACTGTACTACAGACAAAAATTCTCCATTTCGGTATTTCAACAAGTTGCTATGGCAACTGTACAATAAGCAATAATTTTTTGGACAAGTACAAAGAAAAATCTTGTTACATATCAATTTCATGTGCCAGTCATTTTAGTGGAATATATTACTTAGAAATAGGCCCATGGAATTAAATCTTTGACACTTGTCATTTCAATAGTTTGAGGTTAGTACAATGTTTCAATCTAAAATAGTCGATGAATAAATTTTTTGATTACATCAAGATCAAAACGAGATTACAAATAAATTGTTTTCATGTTTATGCGAAAATAATTATTTTAAACCTCCTGAAGTGAACATATGATTATATAATTCAGAGAAGAAAGAGAATGTCACTACAATTATCAAGGATTTAATAATAAATCACGATGAAGAAAAAAGTATTTTTTATCAAATTTTCAAGTCAAATTCAGTAAATTTGGGTTTCTTCAAGCTTGAAATCCTAATTATTCTAATATTGCTTCAGAAAATTGACTTGTCTTGCATTCAGATTCTCCCTTACATATCGTATTCGATTATTTCTCAATTGCGAATAGTTAGGAAATATTGGGGAGTTTTTACAAGTCACCAGTATTGATACGATAATAATGTTGACTGTGTCCAGTAATTCTTGAAGTTCCTTCAATGAGTACGGTAAAATTTAAGTGTATATGGGTACAACTATTCAACAGAAATTTGCTGCCTTTTGCTGTTGAAACGCTGTATTTCTAATTAGTTTTGCACAGGATAAAACTTCCAATAAAACATATTCAAGGTGAAACATCACCCAGAACAACTATCTTAGCACGAGATTTGAAATGATGAAGCAACATGTTTGATAAATACTTTCTTATAATAAATTAAGCGGTATGTATGTCAAAAATTATAATTTATTTGAATTATCAATTGATATTTTGATCTGTCATTTTACTTCTCAAAACTAAGAGTTAAACAATATAGATGTATAGTATTATTTGGAAGAAAATAAAAAGGCTGTGTGAATTATTTGGACGAATAATTCCAATCGAATCGAATAATAATACTGGATTCGAATCTACATTGTTGTCAATATAATGAAAACAAAAACAAAAAATGGAAGGAACAACTACGACAACAGGATTAGAACAAATAGGCTGGTACCACAAGCTCTGTTTTTGGCTATACTAGCAGTGTTATTTTAAGAAGCGTTTTAAGGCAAAATAAATATTTCAAGCTATTTTAAAGGAAAATATTCAAATAAATTTTGTAGACATATGTGTTTTCCGTAATTTGTATCTGAAGATTATTTTCTGAAGTATTTGGGAAAATTCTAATTGCGTTAAAACAACTCTTGACACAACGCTCTTAGTAGCGCCAAAAACAGAGCTCGTGG
Source organism: Dromius quadrimaculatus (assembly GCA_963989225.1). Classification (NCBI taxonomy): domain Eukaryota; kingdom Metazoa; phylum Arthropoda; class Insecta; order Coleoptera; family Carabidae; genus Dromius; species Dromius quadrimaculatus. The sequence goes on from OZ022324.1 coordinate 26,780,588, forward strand.
TACCAGCCATAGTGATTTTGAATACTTTAGTCGTTCCTCGACACAAAAAATCGAGGCTTTGCTCAAGAATTGGATATTTCGAGAAGCTTACCATGGTGTATTCCCTCGAAAGAGTTGCATCGTCATGCTTACAAAGTTCAGTTGACTCAAATACTGAAGCCTTCTGACCACACAGCGAGAATAGTTCGTTGAATGGATTATGAGACAAGAAATATTTACTGATTTCTCGAACAAAATTAGTCTCAGCGACGAGACTCATTTTCATCTTAATGGCGTCATAAATCATAAAGAAGAAATTGAAATTGATCGCTTGTATCAACGAAATTCAGTCATATTTAGTACTTATGTAAAACAGTCATGATAATTTCTACAGGAGTCCGTATGTGCCAGCAAAGCTGTGGAAGCCATTTGCTCCATATAATATTTCATACATAACCCTAGTACTATATACTTTATGATTCAATGAAAAATTCATAGTTTTCACTTTTCAGTTTGAAACCAGTTTTCTATCAAAATTATATAATACTTGTACTGTATACTTCATGATTCAATGAAAAAACATGATTTAATTTAAAAGATGTCTTCTATAAAAATTCGTTCTTGCGTGAAGTTTGGAACACTTTTATATCATAATTTCGTATTGTCATTATTAAATAATTCCATTGAAACTCATATCTTTGTAAACTTAAGGCTGGTTTATGTAAGCTGTAACTTCACGCATTTGCCTTAACCATAAAATTATACTTTTCATTAAACTTGGTACGGTTCATGTATATCTTAGTGTGAGCCAATGAAGAGTAGGCCGATAAAAATACAATCCACGAGATCGACATGTCAATATCTGTCAAATTATATCAGTTGTACATCTCTTTCTCCAATCATATTAATTTTAAATTTAATTTGCAATTTATATTTCAACTTTCAACACCTTAAATACAACTTACATACACAAAGGTTATAACGAGTGACACTAATTGCGGAGATAGTCGATGTAAACCGATCGATACAAACATAAGCATGTATGATTGGTCAGAGTTAGCATTATGCCTGAGAAATTGAAAAATTTCCATATTTTAGGGTTACAGCTTAATGCAAGACAGCTGCGTGTCAGCACTAGTACCGTAGCACGTAATTCTATATGATTGAAAACCTAATAGTGCTAATGATAAAGTAAATGCATAAGGTTACAGCTTACATAAACCAGCCTTTATTTTGTATGCGAGCATTAATTTTAGTAAATTTCTCGATAAAATGTTTTCCTCCTGGAATGTCAAATTTAAATTCTTGTCTATCCCGCCATAATCACTGACCTTCCATAAGCCTCACTTACTCCAAAACAAGATTGGACTAGACAAAGATAACTTGCCCAGTTTTACCTTGATAAATACATTATTCAGTGAGCATACGCAGAGACCATCTGACGAGTTTTGATGCAACTTTTCAATGACCATCTAGCGTAGGCTAGCTAAAAGTTAGTAACGGTGTTGATGTTTGAAGTGACAGTTGCCACGTGATCATAGTATAGTTTGGACAGTCATATTACTACATAACACACTATTGTTCGTGATCTAGGTGTTCTCTTTGATCCTGCACTAACTTTTATACTGCATCTTCAGCATATAAAATGCTTGGTTTTGTTTTACATATTACTCGTTCATTTACTAATATCAGTGCCATATTTTCACTCTAATTTTTCTTGATAAGATCTAAGCTTCAGTATTGTGCAATAATATGGCCACCGTCTCATAGCGTTCATATTGATCTGATTGAATTAGTTCAGAAAGAATTCTTATAATATATTTACTATAAAATTATGAGATCATATCCTGATCATATCTTATGAGATACTATTGTCTATTTTTGATATTGAGTCTCTTACTCAAAGAAAAAACTTTTACATCATGCTTCACCTGTACAAACTTATCCATAATATTATTGATGACCCGCATTGCTTGAGTTTAATTAATTTCAATGTGACGGCTATCCAAACTCACTCTAAATTTTGTTTCAGTGAGCTCATTACGCGCACTAATATTCTATGCCAAATATCTTTATACCGCACGTTCAGGTTACGCAATGAGTTTTCTGACTTAGTAGATAAGTATTTTTTCTTCATCGATCATTAGTTCTTGTAAAATTTTGGATTCAATTGTAATGTAATAATTTTTTTATTTTTGTGCTTTATGCTTTCTGTTCATATTAGTGTTTTCTTTGTTAGGTATATACTTTTTGTATTACATCTCTGTTTTGTATTGCAACCAATTATTTTTTTGTAACCTTTATTTCCCTATCCTTCCACTGGACTTGCCTGTTGGGTAATGTATGGTAATAAATAAATAAATAAATAAAAACGCCGTCAGAATAGACGTCTCTTAATATGAATATGATTGATTCAGTTTATCTCCAAAAATTATTGATTATTGTAAGGTAAATAAATAAATTTCAATCTGTCATGTTGTTAATCTCTGTATTGTTCATCTCATTGGCTTTGGTTATGTTGTCCCGACTACGTCGCGGACTGAATGGGGAAAGACGGACAGTTCTATTCTAATATCTATTTCATACCAAATTTTAAATTTATCTACTAAGCCACTATTCTGTCCCTATTTCTGCACTTGTGATTCGTCCTTGACTTGTGATCTGAACTAATGTGGAATAACGCCCGCCTATATCTCTACCTGCGTTGCATCTGAAACAATGTAGAACAATCGAGAGTGTGCTTCCAGAGCTTTGCTGGAATAATCCTGGACTCTAATAAGGGAAATTCGTCACAGTATCATTAGTGAATGCTTGCAAAAACTTCTTATTTCCATAATTTCGTATATTTGTAAAATTATTCGTATTGTATAATTCCGTGAAGAAATATAATTTCCCAATCTTAGAATGGAAAAGTGATAATAGTCTATTATACTAGTAAGTAATGTGATATATTAGTCACGAAAAAAAGATATTTAGCCACGACGCCTGAAAAGCGCATGGCTACTTTTCTTGAGTGAATTACTACATTTCACACGAATGCAGTACAACGTTTCATCTAACACCTCTCTTAGAACGACTTAAATTATTTCCATGTGTTGATTTAATTTTGGACACTGACAAGACATTTTGATGCTATTTGTAAAACATAGAAATTACAAAGTAGTCATGACATGGTTGTTATAGTAATTACTGTTTCTTGTGACTTTTCGTAATTTTCTCACCAAGTGATATTATTTAATTCAAAGGAATAGAGTAAAAAGCTTATCATGTACTTATCGGTGTTGGATGAACATATTTATTTACTTGAGTGATAAATAATACTGAACAAAATTAGAATGAAATTCATAGAAATAATACCTGCAAAATACGCCAACATTGCCGTGAGTGCCACCACAAGAAGAATAAGCACAATACTGAGACATTTCCAAGAACAGCGGTGTTGACATCTCTTATCGATGTGGAACCTGGACGGCGAGTATGGAGAGTAGTGTGGCGTGTGTGAGTTATGTGCAGCACGTAGGGGAAATACAGGCATCACCAGAGGTGAGTTACCCACCCCTACACCAAGAGTTCCGCCACCCATGGATGTTGGCTGTGAAAGCTGCGTTTGCTGTTGTGGGGTTAATCTGCAAAAAAAATAACATTCAAAATTACTATCTAGATTTTAGAATGAACAGTATATTATACATCAAAAGTGCTTCTTGTAATTTATCTATTTGGCGTCTTGTAGGGCTACAAACATCAATACATAAGTGACTGTTGGATTGCCTAATCTAAATTTAATTTTTCTGTGAATTTAAATTGGTAGTACTGCGTAAAACAATTGCTACTGATATGTTTCGAATTGTCAAAGTCTAATTTATATTTTGTGCCCTTTTCAATGTCGGATTTGTTGGTTGCAAGAGGATATGAATATTACTACAATTTTGAACAGATTACTTGAAGAATTAAGAAAAAATATAACTCGATGTATGAGTATCTTAATGAGAAAAGACGATAAGGTCATAATTGTAGTAGCGCATTTTTCCCTATTTCTAGAGAGTGAATACATTGTCTGTATTCTTACCTTTTGTTCAAATGCAATTTCTGAGAAATTTATACAATCTTATTTTTCTATTATTCATCTTCTAGTAGCGAGTCATCTCTATTCATTCTTTTATTTGAGGTGAGAATATGGACCATTACTTCGTGTCATATGGAAATAATTTCATTACCGACTTTGAAAAATTAGGATAATAACAAGATACTTTATTTAGCATGAATGCTATATATATGAATACAATTTTCTACAATCTATACGATATATGAAAAAATATAATAATTCAAATAATAAAAACAGATACAATATTGAGACCAAAAAATAGTTCCGGTGTATCTCTATACAGAGGAACTTAATAGAGTAATATTATAGTACATCATCTAAATACATATTTTTTACTTTCTTACATAAGTTTCTAAGCTCCAAATTTCTTATGTGGTAAAATAAAATTTTCTGCATTTCTGGTTTAGTAACTATGTGTATCTCCAAAGGTTTTCAATACATTGCAAAAATATTCCGGCATCAAACTTAATTTTATTTATTGAATGAATATAATACTTTTCATTTCAACAAATTTATCTATTTTTATCCATTCCAGCTTATCTAGCATTGAATCAATACTGTTATAGCGATTGCAATCTAGTACTATTCTCATTGCCCTATTTTGTAAGCGTTGTAGCCTTTCTTTATCACCAACATTGGATAGATAAACGATAGTTGCAGAGAACGTAAAATGTGGCAGTATTATAGTATTATACACGGTTTCAGGATTCAGGATTCAAATAAGGTTATGTATCGATGTGTGTCAAATGTAAATGTGATTGGAATTTGCCAATTTTTCGACTTACTCATTTGTCGGTAAGAACATTCTATCACTTCCTACTCCGGTGGAACGATAAATTTAAATAGAATTTGATTTATCAATAAGTCACCAGTAAATTATATTGCACAATAATAATTTGTATCAATGATATAAAATACAGAAATCTGAAAATAGTACTGAAGAAAATTGTTTTCAGGAATTTAAAACTTTTTGAAATGAATCTTTTCGGAACAAAATCTATGTTTATGGTTTGAAATCCTCATGTTGAAATAACTGACATGACTGTGAAGTGGAATAACTTTAATGACAGCTCAAAACATGTACTCAATAACATTGAAATTCACATAATTTTAAACGGATTCAAATATGTATATAGAAATATTACACTTTATACCGCTAGGCAGCACGCGAGTCGCATTAAAACAGCTATGTTTGTAGAGTATATGAACTTATTCTTTCACTAATCTCTTATTCATCCGGAAAATTCATACGTGGGAAATATACTTGTAATTGCATTCGAATAACTCGTATTTCATAAGTATATATTTTTCTCCGTTTGTTCTCTTCAAGTTATGTTAGTATCCTCTTGGGGAATAAGTCTAGAACATAAATTTCATATATCTGAAACGAAAGTTCGAGGTTGCGAGAATAGTAACGATAATATTATAATATGACGTTTGTTCCTGAATTTTTTGACATATTCAGAGTTAAACCAGGAAGTCAAACGCCACGAGTAAGTATTACTAATGCTAATATTTTTATATTTCACATTTGATAATTATATTCGAATACATAATCGAAAATTAAATATAAACCAGTCAAAAAAATTACTTGCCGAATTATTTTTTGATTATTATTGACTAAAGAATATTATTATAATTTAAAATTATTTTACCGAATTATTGATATTAATGAGTATTTGTCGATAAATAAAACCAAGCAAACTTTCGTACATTTATCGATTACCCAGTGTTTTTAATCCTTGAAGTGACCTCTTTCCATCAGCCCGAAAATTGTTTTTTTTTGCATGAATAGAATTCAAGTGGAAGTATCTTATTTTTCTCATGTTCTTCTATTTATAGTGTTTGCGGAAAAAGTGTAATGAAATTGGGTCAAGCACGATCGATAGATTTGTTTTGGGTTACACGTGTTCGACTATAGATAATCTCGATTTATCCTCCAAATAGCGAGCAGGTTATTTACAAAAGTGCAACTAGAATTGCAACTCTTATATAAGCTGCTTTTATAGCGACCTACTTAAAAGCGAACAATGGAAAATGCTTTTTCACTTTTTTACGGGAATTATTTATTATAATTACTGCTTCTTTCTCTGGATTTAATTCAGGCCAACAACATTTAACAGGAGAGTTATTTCGACAGATACATACATTTACATTTTTATTAGCTAAACACTAAATATTTATTTTTTTATCATCCTCTTTTTCTTGAGCACGAAAAATTCGACTAGGGAGAGAGGATGTTTCTTTAAAAACCATTCAATAGTGCTTTGTAATTTTCTTCTATCTCAATATATAGGATGAAATAAATCCAAACTTTGAATGTTCTGTAATACTTCAGATTTGAAGTTTTATAGATATAACTTGCATGATATCATGTTCAGGTAACATCTGAAAATTTATGTTGGGAAAAATAAATTCTTGTTTTCATATATCTATTTGTACACCAAGGGCAGAAAATAACATATTATAAAGAAGATACCGTCTAATTTTCTGTCTTCACCATTCTATTAATTATTAAATTTCAATGGAGTTGATTAGTTACTTACTTCAGCGTTTTATTTTAATATATCCAGAAACTTAATTAACTGATTTAGAAAAAATATTATCCTATTTTTCAGAAATAAAATTTTTACTCTTGTCCAGGATGAAGAGACATTCCGCTTTTGAATTCTCAACGAGAAAGAATTCAACATCTCAAGGATAGAAAGAGTGTGATAGCTATAATCAAATTATGTCTCGAAAAATAAATTTGTACAAATAAGAACTGAAGTCGCAAATCGAAGACTGATTAGCATAATTTAGAATCAGACTGCAGGATTTTAGTTTTGCTCATTAAGGCCCAGTTGTACAGTCTAAGCTTATCCAGAGTTTAGTAAAACCAAGTTTAATTTCTATGGTTACAATTGCTGAAATAATTGTAACCATAGAAATTAAACTTGGTTTTACTAAACTTTGTATAAGCTTAGACTGCACAACTGGGCCTATGTGGTTTAAACATCATTTATTACTATGTTTGTTCCAAAATTATTGTACCCTGGTTGATTGTCATTCCACATGGAGCTATGGTGTATATATAATCTGCATACACCGTTCAATTATTTTATTATTAATTAATGTTTCCACTGAATTTTATTAGAAACAAACTTTTCATGTAAGTATCTCACAGTTGAACAAATTGTTATTATTTTTAACTTATTAATCGCTTATATCATAATTTATAGTTCCTGAGGATGAAACAAGTTGTGTCGAAACTAGTCGAAATCGAAAAATAAAAATAAATTCCATTGACTGCATTCCAGAAGTTTTTTTTTTCCTTTTCATCAAATTTCCAGTCAAGAAGTACATATTTTCATAATTACTTTTGTCTTAATTAACCTTGCAGGGAATAAAAAAAGTGTGAATGGACATCAGAGAAGTACCCAAAATATCGAGAATTTTGAGCCAAAATTCAGTGGCCGATGTCAAAAAAAAAAAAATTATTCAAATATATATAATTTTTGAATACAAGACTTTAATTTTCCTCCAATTTTCAATATAAATATTATACTTTTAGAAGTGCACAGAAAGGGTTGTAAGCGGAATATTAATCAATAATTTTTGCACAGCACTCTGCAGAATAATGTCATCTATAAGTTTACCAAATTTTGTCCCAAAAAACTGAATAATCTCTGAGAAATTAATATTCTCAGCACTAATTATTTTTCTTCTCGAAATTATCACGTTCAATTTTCATGAGAATTTTTATATGATAACTGTAAGTATAGCGCCTAGTATATATATTTTTTCCAGATAAGTGGTTTCCAAAGTCTCTGAGATATAGGATTTGCATGCTAATTTTATACGTTAGCACTAATTTTATACGGATTTATTGCAGATATAATGAAACTTTGACAAATCATCTAATTTTTTATATACACGCCACTAAAAACTTTGTCAATTTATTATAAGAAAGTATTTATCAAACATATTGCTACAAGATTCATCAATTCAAATTTCGCGTTAAAATAGTTGTTCCGGGTGATGTATCACCTTAAAGGACCATTCTAAATATACACGTGTGTTCTTTTTTTGACAACAGAAGACAGTTTTCAGGTTATAAGAAACCTGAGAATTGTCTCCGGATGTCAAAACGAAACCTGAAAACTGTATCCCGTTGTCAAAACGAAACACACGTGTGCTGTAAAAACCTGCACAAGAAACGATTCATTACTTACTTGTACTAATTACAAGGAAGTATTGTGAAACCGACAAAATTCACCTATCGAGATTTTGATGAAAATATCCGTTTTGAGCATCCCTGAGTCCATTTTGACTATTTTTGGCTTGATGTCGGTACGTATGTGCGTGCGTGCGTTCGTAATCTCAAAACTGGTTGAGCGTATAATATTGAAATTTTGTATTTAAGACTGGTATTGGGAGTTACAGAATATAATGCGCCACTCACGGTTTTGTAGTGTACTAGAAATAATTAGGTAGAAATGTCAAAGCCCAGAATGAGAACAAAAATTGAAAAATACTCTGCTAATCTGAAAGGATCTCATATTCTATAAAATAGTCCACTCAAGTTAGCCTTAAAAATAGGGGTACCCTTGCATAAATTCCCAAGAAGCTGAAAATCGACATGAAAGTTAGAATTACAATTATAATGGAGTAGTGGGAAGTCCCCATCGATCCCATGTGTGCAAAAAATTTTATACGAGGTCAAAGCTCACAAAAATGGGTTTTCCGGATTTTTAAGTGAAACGGTTGATTTTATGATCAAAATAGTTGAGATAAGAATTGTAGATCTTTCAATTCTCTACAAAAATAATCACCACTTTTTTTCCCCTAAGTCTTACCATTTCTGAGAAAAAGCCATTCTAGAGTTATATTATTAATAATATGCATGACCACGCTGCCTATGTACATTATTGACGTATAATATGGATCAAACTGTTGATCCGCGTAACTAGTACTCGTACATTGATATTGAATGATAATTTTAAGAATATGAAATGAAAAGAAACCCAGTCCCTCATTTTATGTGACTATGTGGCCCTAAGCAGCATCTGTCTGTTGTTCCATTGTCAACGTAGCAGTGTCCGTCTATTACTTATTTTAAATTACTTGTATAGATAAATTACGTTACATATCTTTTGCAAAACATACACGTAATAAAAAACGTGTTCAATTAGCTGGTCTTCCTCCAACCTTGGCTTCTGCTCATCAACATTTTTATCAAGTATATTAGCAGCATCAAGTGCGGCTTGAAAATCAACTGGACCCAAAAGAATGGGGTTGGAAGCTAATAAATAATATATTGGAATCAATCCACACTCTACTTCCACCTCAACCAGAAAAGCTCCTTAATACTATTTTTTATAACTGCAGAAAGGGGAGTAATTCGAAATTCGGCTGCAAAAAAGTAAGCAGACTCTGTTCACCAGCATGCACCAGCTGTCAAAGCCAGTCATGTTCAGATACTAAATCTTCAACAGAAGATAATCCTTATATCAACGATAAAACAACTGTTGAATCGCTATTTGAACAATTAACGTCAACTCAGAAAGATGAAGATGAAGAAGAAGTTGAATAAGAAGACCTAATATTATATTAAACTTAATAAGAAGACCGTAAAGTAGGCCTTCCGGGAAAACCACATTGAAAAATACGCGCCAAATACACTTACTGATAGGTGGCGTGAAAACGAGTGCATATTATGGAGAATATAACTTAAGAATGGCTTGTCTCAGAAATTGTAGATCTTAGGAAAAAAGAAGTAAGGACCATTTTTGTAGGGAATTGAAAGATCTATAATTTGTGTTTGAGCTATTTATATCATAAAACTGATCGTTTCGCTAAAAAATTCAAAAAACCCATTTTTGCGAACTTTGACTCCGCATAAAATTTTTTGTACGCACGGAATCGTTAGGGACTTTTCACAACTTCATTAAAATGGCATCCTTGACATCATGTCAATTTTCAGCTTCTTGGGAATTTATGCAAAGGTTAATGTCTATTTTGACTGGACTAAAAATTGAGAGCTTAAATATTGGAAGTGCTGTATTATTGACAGACAAGAGGAAAATTTCGATTTTGATTTTCTGGAGTTACAGAAAAAAAACTCAACGTCTTTGCATCTAAAAAATGGTTCCTGAACGCATTGACAGATCTTAATTGTGATATTGTGATCTACGCAACTGAAAATGAAGTAAAACGATAATATGTCATCAAAAGAAGTTTATTCCAAGCAAAATAAACGTTTTTAAGATTGAATACCAGAATGACAATTCAAATTTGATTATCTTGAAAACTCTAGGTGGAGTTTTATGTGGAATACTGCATTTTCAACCTTCGTTAATTGATAATAAAAGTATTTTCTCTCAAACTCTACTTGAGTAGGCATTAAAATTCCAATCAGATCCGTAGCTAATTTCGCACATTTTTTCAGGTTAGTACAATATGAAAAATAATTTTGCATTTTACAATTTATTTATTATAAAAATCTTATTCATGAATTTAATTATTGATCAATTTAATGTAGGATTAACATTTATTCACCTGTATTCCAATTTGATTGCATCTATAACTAATTTTACAAACGACAGCTCAGTCGTTCTGCATATTATCACTAATCCTGTAAGTCCCCATAGGGTCTAGTTGTGCACCTAATATCATGTTTCCAATCGTCTGTACCGGAAATGCACTTTACTCGAAACTTTTTTCGAATTTTTCTAATAAATCCAGAATGATCAACCGTAGGATGTTGAAATTCAGTATTTGAACTTGATCTAATATCAGAATGATTATCTGCTATTTTTGTATAAATCAGCCCAGCCAGAGTGCACTTTACTTAGAACATTTTTTAATTTTTTTTTTGCATAAATCTAGAATGATCAGCCACAGCATATCAAAATTTAGTGTTTGAACTTGTTGTAGCATTCAAATACTTATCTACTATTCTTGTAGCAATCGGCTAAGCCAGAAGTGCAGTCTATACGTATAACAGACATTCAGAATTTGCCGTATAAAACAATCAGTCAAATTGAAATGATGAGGTAGGCAATGATAATCTGTTGTCAAGTTTTTGATTTTGTCTGACATTGTACATGTCAAAATATTATTAAAATTATATTAATTATAATCTGAAGTGACAGAAAACATTATTGATTATATTTGTGTATATATCAAATGATGTACAAGTGAGTCACGTGATAGTAATAGTAATAGTAATAGTAATAGTAATTTATTCGCCCAACAGTTCAGGTTGGATTATTTTCATTTATCTTTTAAAATGTATTAAACTGTGACAAAATTTTACAAAATGATAGCTTCTAAAATTCTTAATTTAACCGAGATAAAATTATATTATGAATTTTCAAACGTAATTATCCTGATGAAGATTTGAGCATTAAAATCGAAAGCTTGGTAAATTTCAAATGAGTAGTGTTTGATTCAATTTAGCCAAAATTCAAGACTGCTTAAACCCGTTATATATTTGTTTTTATAACTAATCGACCAGTCGCGATTACCTCAAACTATATATATATATATATATACATATATATATATATATATATATATATATATATATATATATATATATATATATATATATATATATATATATATATATATATATATATATATATATATATATATATATATAATATATATAAGTAAATTAATTTACGGACTCGCCAATTAAATTTACATTCAGTATATATATATATATATATATCTATTTGTTTGTAACTACTGTCAGCAATTCTATCTCGAATTCTGAATTCTACTCCGAACATAATGGCAGTTGTAGTATATGTAGCCAAGTGCCTGAGGTATAATGTGATATCGCAATATCGTCTATCATATGGGATATACTGATTTTGCAGAATTGGCAACTATGCAGGAATGGAATATCTGTATCCTGTAACTGGATGCAATAGATCGGATACATTATATGTAATACACAAATTTGTGTGCTGCAAGTTGAATACAGAATATATTTTAGCAAATTTACAACAATAAAGTACACAATATACAAATATTACGGAAATGCGACAAATCTAATTTTTGTGTTCAAAATCATTGAAGATTTTATAGTATATCTTATCACAAATGATGTTTATCCCTTCACAATTGAAATTTTATCCGAAAGATATATCTCTTTTAATGGATCAGTAATTTGCTGATCTGGGACCTCGACACTGGGACGGGGTAAGTCTCTATGAAATTTTAAGATGTAGAAAGATATAGAAGTTCGGTCAAAAAGGGCAGATAGTCAAGTAAGCCCTATCAGCCATAATCTCAAAGCAATACAATCTTATTACCAATCATGGTTTAATGATTTTTTCCTAATTATGTTAGTTCCTGTTCATTCTTTAACTATTATCAATTTATGGAATAGAATTTGATTGAAGGTATCAGATTAAAATAGAATTCGTTGATCCAAAATTGTATACTATGTCAATTTCTTTTGAGAATACAGCGGTTTAAGATTTAGCTGATCAAAATGTCAAAGAGTCGTGTTTGATTAGGAGTTTCTGACGCAGATTCATTGCAGCTTTGAATAGCATGGTTTTATTATAGGTTTGTAAGATTGTGTATAGTAATGCATGTTTATGTGTGATACTCCCAATTACTACTATAACATGACTTTTCTTGTATTAGTTAGTATGGAAGCTATATTCATAAGGATTTCTTGGCAATTAATTTCTATGGGATTTTTCTTCCATCAGGTCAGCTTACTAATAATCTTTCATATGCAGCTTCATCAATTATTATTGTTACCATTACAAGCTTATTGAATATAATATACGGCTTGGTACAATAAAACAGTGTGCTTATCAATAAAAATTGAAATAGTCACTCTATAGAACAATGTATGCTTTTTGAATAATGCAGAAGCTATTTATCAAATAATATAGAATCAATAAACACAATGTATTTTTTAACTTCAACAAAAGAAAAATAAATCACTCAATATTTAGTGCTAATATTGATGTACGTACATTGCTTTAATAAATCAAATGACAAAGTACTTTTATTTAAAATTGGGGTAAGTTTGACAGCAAGGATATCGACCCTTGTACACCCCTACTGTTTCAACCCCTCCTGTGTCTTCGGTTGGAGCGAAACTAATAACTCTGATTTATATCAGTGGATTTGTGCGTTGTTATCCAAGATCTATAATAATATGGTCGCAGTTCAATTGTAACCCTTACTTCGAAGTAATAAATTGCACATTCACTGTTTTTGTGAAAGGTAGAATTCAGGCCACGCGTGGATTAAATGTATTTAGAGAAATTTGCATAAATCAATAATGAAATGATAATTTTTTGGGATTCTGTCGATATCGGTTTTGGAGCGCATTTTAACAGACATTATTTGATGAGAATTGAAAGCAAATCGGCAACTTTGCCACTGAAATTGAAAATAGTATATTATATAACGAGGGAATTAAGTGCTTGGTTAAATCCTGAGGGTGGAGTTTATTGCACGAGACGGAGTCGAGGGCAATACTCACCTGAGGGATTGAAGGCACTCAAGTCATGTGTTATCTACGCTATTTTTCGCACTACCGTATTATATTGAATCACAATAGTCTAAAAGCAGATTAATTAATCTTACAATTTTGACAACAACAAACTTCATCCAAAAATGTTGACTAAATTCACCATAGTAACAAGGCTGGCTACAACAGTTGTTAAATGAATAAACTTGCTGTCAAAAAGATGATTGAGAAATTTGATATTGATACGATTGCACAAGAGGTAACTGTAAAATTATTTTCCCAAAAATCTATAGAATTCACGAACGACAGTACGATGCATTTGCAAAATTGTGTCGATAGCGATATGCTAATATAAATCATCAATAATAAAGATTTGAATTATAATGAAAAAATTCCATTTGGCATTTAGGTAAGTACTTTGATTATTTAGTTGTCAAAGAAAAATTTGTTTATTTTACTTTAGTCCCTTGGGATTATTGATCATTTTAGATCTCTAGAGTCTAAACTCAAACTTAAGTCCCTGAAATGAGGGATTAAATTCGTGTCTTACTCCCGGGAGTGCGAAAAAAATATTATTCCACGTTAAAGTTCGGTTATTATCACGTTTTGTAATGAGAATACCTGCTGCTTATGAAGTATCTCGTGCGTTGAAAACCTACCTGTTATGTTAATGTAAAGAAGTGAAAATTAGAGAAAATTGGTTGTAGAAGCATGAAGGGTGCGTAAATGAGCTTTCTGTGAGGTGTTATGAGGATGTACTGTATGTGAGCAATACAAAATTAATTGGTGTATGGATAATGCAAATATATATAGTTGAAAAAGTAGAAATTGGTCAGTTGTGTTGGTTTAACAACGGAATGTCGAATGTAAAAAATTTGAAGAAAAATTGAGGTTGAAGGATTGTGGATTGATAGGATGTAATTATTGGTATGTGAAGAAGGTTTGCGAAGAGGAAGAACGAACAAACTTGTTCGACTAGAATAATTATTCCTATCTTTTCAAAAAATATAGTTGTGCAGACGTTATATTAAAAAAAATTAGAAGCTTGATTGATTCTTGTTCCAATTTCCTAAATATGTAGTATAATACAATATAATTCAGTAGAGTTGTGGTACCTGAAAAATTTGACAAAAGACAACTTGGATCTATCAGAAAAAAAAAATTGTTATCAGATTGTTCACTTTGTTATGACCAAAGTATTTCCTGTTCCTCATGGTAAAGTATAAAGGCATTTGTTCCAATAACTACCACTATAAGTTTGAGTATTATCTACCTTATCTCCGAATTTATGAAAAGTGGAACGTTTGTGATTTATAGATGCACAAAACGGTCATGTGTGTTTGGAGTTTGTTCGAATAGTGGAAAAGTCTGAGAGATAAATCCTGATAATGTTTGTAGAAATAATTCAGGTGGAATTTTTATAGTTTGGACTTCTTACATAAAGTAGTATTTTGGAATTAATGGCGATAAATCTGATGTAATTATGGAAGCTGCGGGTAGCCTGTGGCATTTGTACAATTTATCGTGCAATAAAATTGACCTACATTTTTATAGGATTACGCTTTACTTTTGAGAACTTCCTGCAGAGAATATTATCATTATGTGAGAGTTACTCTGATAAAAGCGATGAACCAAATTAAATTATGTCGTTTCATATATGTAATACATGCAAAAAGAGATAAAAACACGATTTGCCTGGGCATGAATATGCACAAACAATACGTTTCTTCATTTTTTATTTGTCCCTAATTGGTCAGTCCGTAGGTCTGTCACCTTTTCAATCAGAGTTGAATGAAATCAATGAAATGACATTTTCCCAAAAATTCTAAAGTTTATCCTCTTCCCTCTATTTCGAGTAGAATTTGAATATCAGGGACAGATACGAAATGGTAATTTCCCAACGTCATCAATTTTTTTGTCAACTTATGTTGCATGAAAATAATTGAATAATTGCTTGTGAATCAACCATGACAATGAAGAAAAATATCCACAGGAAAAGTATTATGATAATTTTTTCAGTTCTTTAATTATCAAATTTAATGATATATCAATAGGAAATATATTGAAAAAATATCCTTTACTTATAGATACCCTGTTTATGGAGGTGTTGAGTTCATATCTGATCATCAGTAACAAGCTCACAGAACATATGAATTATACGAAATAACCTTTCTCACCCCTTTTTAAATCTGTAGGTAGAATGAGTTGTGAGCAAATGTTAGAGTTATATCAAATTATTTTAAAATTATTTCTCAATTTTCCCAAAATGTCGTCAGTTTGACGCCGAAATCCTTTTCCTCTTAAGATTTAATACGATCTTGTTCAATTAGCATTAACGAATAATTTAATTAATAAATAATATAAATCTGAAAGAGAACGATGCAATGACTCCCTGGAGACATTGTTCATTTTTGCGCCCTTCCTAATACCGCTTCCTTTTACTGTCTTCTTGTTTTCTTTGGAGAATCTGATTTCGTTGAAGACGTTCAAGAAGCACTAATAAGACTTCGAGACCGCATAAAGTTAACAAGCTTTGTAACGTTAGACGGAATATTATCATAAAATTAATGAAAATATATGTGCGCTTCATGTGAAATATCCAGGAAATTATTTGAAAAGTGTTCACAGAATAATATTTGAAACTGCAGTACTTTTTAATGAATTATAATAGATATATATATAGTAATTAGTTCACATAATTATTTATTCGAATTCGTTGTAACTATAATCCTAGTTAATATTGCCGAGGTCGATGTTTAATTGTCGGACATGATTGACAGGCTAAGGTCACTAGATGTTTGGTGGTTGCCAGGCAACAGCTATTAGACAATTGAATGTTTGGCTCATTGTCGGCTTAGGTATATAAGAGCGCGAGCTAGGAGAGAAACTCATATAAACATATATATATATATATATATATATATATATATATATATATATATATATATATATATATATATATATATATATATATATATATATATATATATATATATATATATATATATATATATATATATATATGAATTTATCTAAGCAAATACGTCGTATTTTCTCAGTTTCAAGTCGTCCGTGCGCACGCGGTCTGGGTTGATATTTGCCAATGAGTGAAAATATTTGAAATATTGTAGTTTATTATTAGAGAAAAGATAGAGTGAATAATAGACATGCAATGTCGTTTTTCTTTCTACAGATAAAGCTTTGTAAAAAGAAATTATAAATGTAAGAATTCCTAAATTCGGAATAAAAACTCTTTTAACAGGAGAAACACCATATTGTCTTTATGCCTGTGTTAAATTCAATGAAAATCATATAAAAAACATCTTTGGAACGAAATAATTGTCTAGTTAATGCGCAAAGACGGAAAGACTATATTTTGAATTTGTAGTCAAAGCCGCTGAAGATAGCAAAGCAACACTGTGCTCTGCATAACTCCCTGAGGGAAAAATATATGGTTTGCCGGAGCAACTCCAATTGATGAGTCACTATTCAGAGCTAAATGATGCTGCAATTTTTGGAAAGATAAAAACTTCATTACAAAGACAAAACCAAACAAGGAAGGCATGGATACCTCTTACAGAAAAGTTGAAGAAGATATGAGGAAAATTTTCAATTCAAAGATTACCTGTTGTAGGAATTAATATAAACCACAGGCCCCAAAGCGACCGAAACTAGTGTTACAGAGATAATGTTAACAAAAATTTCAATACCAATTGCTAAGGAAAAGAGTGAGAATTCTGATGATTCTCAATAAAAATCTGGTGTTTGTGCATGAAAAATTTGAATAACAGGGTTTTTTGAAGTACGTTGTACTTACTTATCTATTTACAGTATATATACAAAATTTCAGGGACTCAATTTTTTTCATATTGATGTTCATGATGTCATTGGAGAATAGCATCAAGGTCGTAAAGGTAATCTTTTTTTGTCGAATCGATTGTTTCAGGTGAGGTACAAGCAACGTTTTCAGGCAATCATCATGAAAAATTTGGAATAACAAAATTTTATTCACCTATTTTTTCAAGTCGTCGCGATAGTAAATCTTGGCTTCCGTTGAAATCGTTCCATTTCATGATCATCTATCAAGTTGACATTTAGGAGAGAATATGGATTTATTCCTAATCTAGGCCCGGTTGCATAGTCCTTATTTTGTCCTAAGCTTAGCTCAATTACCTTAGTAACAATTGTTTCAACAATCATTAACTAGACGGTTAAGCTACGATTCCAAAAACGTGAAATTTGACAGATGTTCACAAAAATAGTAATTTGTAGTAAGTATATTTTTTAGGCGATTTGTAGACGAAAGAGTTTATTTATTATTTATTATTTTATTTCACAGTTTCCTATCGAGTCGACATTTTTTAAAAATACCTATCATTCCTCAATTCGTATGAATTATAGAAGTTAACAGAAGAATATAATATGCATCTCGGCAGAAACTGTTTACTAAAGAGTTGATTAAATTGCCTATGTAGGTAGTGTCTACGAAAAAGAATGTCACTACAATTTTCAATGATTTAATAATAAAGTGCAATAGAATAAAATTACTACGTTTAAACGTAAGAAAAATACGATTCTAGGATCAGTAAGGAAGTCGTACATCAACCTTTCTTACCCATTGTTAGAATCTAGCATTTTTTGTACTTGTTGAACAAATAACTATTTCTTATATTACAAAAAGGTATCTACTTTCAATTGTTTATATCATTCGACTTAGATTCTTGAGATAGATACGACGTGGTATAATCGATAGAGCACACATTTTTCTATCGATACGCGTATTGAGTGTTTTCCAGTAGATGATCATCTCGTGTTATATGAATCAAATATAATAATTTTTTTTTGCCTGAAAACGCATCATTCGAATTTTTTGCGTGAGAATATTTGCTCTTATTGATCATTGAAATTTTGAATTTACTGTTTTGGAACTACTTGATGTGTGAATTCTTGTGATACAAAAGTTATGTTCGCATATAATTGATAAATTGAAATATTTGTTTTCAATGCTATAAATCTGGTTATGGATTTGTCTACCTATTACCCTGGTATTTCGGCCAATTTTAGTCGTACGTAACTGTCAGAAAAATAAGACTCGAGGAAATAAAAATCCGAACAACTATTATTTGGAACATTTTTTCACATAAGGGGGCGTCCGTTAATTAGATGAGGCGTCCTTAATTCTAGTTCCGTACTTATGCAATTTCTTATTTATATGTAAGCACATTTGATTGAACATTTTGAAGAAAATTGCAAGAGCTCCAATAAATTCTTGGTTAAATCTTCATCAAGATACGCTCAAATATGTGAATCATAGGGTTAATATTTCACAGAAAATAGCTTCATGCTGAAAGCAAAATCTTTTAAATCCAGGTATTCTCGCAAGAATCTTTTCAAAGAACATACTAAGCGCTTCTTTTCACAGGCGTCCGACCAGCGAACTTTATATAGTACAATATACATAGTGCATTATATGGAAGGTTACTATTATCATGTTACACTGTTGTGCTATAAATTTGCACGCCCTAGATATAAAACATATATGTAATAAGATAAAGTGAAAATGGCCGACGAAATAACATAGGGAGTGTGAAATTTGCAGCTTCACACACAATAAACTTGCAACCTTATTACGTGCTACACTGGGGTATTCTGAATATTGATACTCGACTTCAATGAAGATATTTGCTCTGAAATAGATGCAAAGTTTTCTTGCAAACAGACATACTATTTTTTGAACCACATTTCATACTTATTTTCATTTATAATTCAACCGAGATACAGGCTGTAACAATTTCCAGTCGATAAACACCTCTGTCAATAATCTAAATGATACTAAAATTAGTTTGGAGCATAAATTGATGGAAGTTATATTTATACAAATCTAGGGCATTTTCTCAAGTCCAGAAATAAAAATTATCATTTATTAAAAATTATAATAAGTACTACATTTAGTACTAGTGTTGGAAACCGAATATGATTCGATTTGATTCCGGTTGCACAACTACCCGAGCATCTGGATATTTGAATTTGTAGTGGATTGAAACCAAAACTATGTAGACGGTTTTTGAATTGGACTTAAATACATGGGTCCGGTTAGATCTGAAACTTCATACATAGAGCCAGGTATATCTCGATATATAAAAAAATCAAAAACCCTTACGTTTCAAAAAAAATCTGTTTTTTGATATTACAAATTATGAGACGTTCCACTTTCATGAATATGTTTTTGAATCAATTTAATACTTAATCTTTCGCTTCAATCAAGATCCCCTATCTTTTGTTGTTCAGATCTGATTTTGATTTTGAAAATTAATATAATAATCAGACAAGGAAGTACCGAAAGTGCATTTTACTCAAATTTAATTTTGAATTTTCCGTATAAATCCAAAACTTTTGAACACAGAATGTTGGAGTTCAATATTTAAGACGATAGTATCGTCTAAAATCTAAATGCTTATATCATATTTTTATTGAGTTCAACTGAGCCGGAAGTGCATTTTACTTGACAGTCTTTTGAAATTCAAAACGATCGGCTCCAGAGTCTTGAAATGGTTAGTCAGAGAGCGATGGAATTCTGTATTTGATTATTATCATATTATTATATGCAAAAAATATTATTCAATGATGTACAGGTGAGTCACGTGATGTCCACGTCAGATTTTTTCTTCTTAGAAAATTAACCAATACTACCATTTCGCTATCCTAAAAAACAGTGGTGATAACTTTTCAAACTGAACGATCCATTTGGAATTCTTTAGATCCTGATGATCCTGACCATTTTTTGGCTACAGATGGATATTATTCATTGAGTCTTTAATGGATGCTACTCTCAGAAAAATTATTATCACTATTCAAAATCGCTGATTTAAATTAAATCTTTATGCGTACAACATATATACATTTCAAACTTTCACAGATCTTCTTCTAAAAGATGCCTAATTGTTGAATCCAGTTTTTCCCGGAATATCGTTATACATACTCCATCATCATCCTCGAAATGATAAATTGATTTTATCTATTCAATTTTTTAATTTAGAACGGGAAGCATTGTTCTCATTTGAGAATTGTTCAACATTTATTCAAGAAATTCAAGTCATTGTGAGCATTGTATTCTTTCTTGAAGAATTATTGGGATCCTTGTAGGAAAATGGGAATAGTTTCATTAAGAATCAGCGTCCCTTGCTCTCGCTGAGATAAGACAAAAACATCTATTTAGTTTATGTCTCATTTTCCCGAAAACTTTCACCCTTGTATATCTAAATAAAGAACAGGATAACCCTACGAAGACAAAAGAAATTATTGTCTTCCTAAAAATACGCATTTCATGAGATTTATTGCTTTCGTTAGGAGAAGAAAGTGTCTCTAAACTGTCAGTCTGTCGCGAGTTGCAGCCGAAGCGGAAGCAGCCCAACGGACACACTGTCATTAATTTAGAATTCCCGCCACCTGAATATTGTATATAAACACAATTACACTGATTGGATCTATGTTGGAACAAACGAAGGGCTGAATACGAACAACTTGTTAATAATCAGGGCTGTATGCGCCCTTAAGGGCTCTTACACGTCACAGTTAGTGAATTTGTGACGGTAAAGGTAGAGCTTTATTTAGTTTCAACTTTTATTCATTATTAATAACCATCTCGAATAATTTTTGAATGAATCAAAGTTATTAAAATAAGATGAATTCAAGAAAAAATATGAATTATAGTTTAAATGTGAGAACTTTGAAGGATGTTCGTCACTACATGAGTTACATTATCAAAAAGATCACATAGCCAGTAAAATATCATAATCTTCTGGCGATCATCGAAAATAATTCTGCAGTAGTTGTTTTGTCTTTGAGGATGCCAAATTACGGTTTTCTAGAAAATTCAAAATCAAATATTAATTGTCATTAGCAGTAATTTCTATTTTGCCACTTTCCCTGAATAATTCGAATATCGGATTGATGGAATTCTGTCTTTAAGAATTCTGATAACGTACCACTGACTTCGAACATTGTTCAGGAAATCTACAGCTACAGCACATTTTTGGTCATCAAAAACCAGCCTATACGAAATAGTAATGAGTTTAACTTGTTTATCATAGTTTCCATCAGGAAACCTCCGGTTTCTAACCAGGAAATGCTCATAGGCATAACTAAATTTCAATCACTCGCAGATATATTGCAACTTGTTATTTGGTTACGGTCCTGACAATATTCTGCTGACTATTGATGTGAAACGTTGTCATATTGAACCAGCTAGGCCAATTCATTAATATTCATTAGCGTTGTACAAAGCAGCTGTAATCTTTAAAACAGTGTATGTACGTGTAGCCATTATCTTCTGCTAAATAATATACCCTGCAAATAATTTCCTTCTTGATTAATTCTAATTAATAAGCGGTTACCGTATTTAATTATTACACTTACACGTCACTTAGAAGTCAAGATTAAATTTCTGTTTGTTGAGCTCTGCACTGATTTATAGGCAATTTATTCTATCTTGATTTATTTTTGGATCAGTAGAATATATTCCATGATTATTGTTGTTTATCAGTGTATTATCCTCAATATTCACATGAAATTAGTTACATTGATGGTCAAATTGAAATTAGTTCAGTATGAACTAATGATAATTATTATCAGGGCGGAATATATGGATGGCAATAATTCATAATAAAAGCGGATGGTTATTAAATTATTGCTAATTCTTCCATAAATTTGTCGAAACTAATTTGAACGAGATATTGCAGTTGCATTTAATGCTAAAATATCAAAGCCAGTAGAGCATACGTTTATACTAATTATTACTACAGTGCAATTTATCTGAGATCAGGATGTACCATGCACAACAATGATTTTTGAGAAAGATGCAGTTTCAAATTATCAAAAAAAAAAGATTCATAAGAGTAGTCTCCATGTAATCTGTATTTGAGGATTGAATTCATCCAGAAAGTTCTTTTTGCTTTTGTTGTAGCTATTTGCGCATGAAGATATAACAGGACTGAATAGAGGAAAATCATAATCATTGCATCAAAAAATATAAAAACGGTTGTGGTTTTTAACTACAACATGATTCTAAAGAGATTTCATGATATTTTCATATTGCATAGAACGATTTCGTAATTTCACAGATTTTTTTGATATTTTTATTGACTCTGCTTTTTGAATTCTAATTGAGGCCATGTTCTCAAAAATCATATATGTTGTGAATATTAGTAGAAACGCTAGAAGATGTATTCGTTGATATTCATGCTTTTTCCTTTTTAATGAAAATGTCAGGAGGGAATCAATGCGATATTTACCAAATTAGATTACGATAAGTAATGCAAAAATTTTCTATGACCATTGGAATATGCAGATCAGCTTCAAACTAGCCGATCGACATAAAAAAGTGGGTCATTTTTATAATTTGAGAGCAGAAATTTTTCATTTCTACAGCCTAGAGGAGAAAAATATTGCTATGAGTATAAATTCACGGTCTAGTATGAGATATGCTAATGTAGTAGCATTTTTCAGTCACTCTCCATAATATATTGTATGAACATGGAATAACAATATTCTATTTTCAAAGTGATATTGGTATTGATTATGATAATAATAATGACTTCACGGTTTCTCATTATCATTATTTATTACTAGCAACCCGTGCCGGCTTCGCACGGGTGGACATTTAATGGTATCCAACATTTTATACGAATCTTTAGAGCATAGTTCAATAGTATAAGATGATTATTAAGAATAATATCACATTTCTTGCTTCAGTAACACAATTAAAACATAACCCAAACTGTCAAAATTTCTTGATAAGTGTGTAGACCGTTAAATCTATGTATGGATAGCATCATCAGTATTAAATTATATGAATTACGGGAAATGAAAGATTATATTGCACCGCAGGCAATGTAAGGAATTTTGTTGGTCATTTTTTCATACCTTGGATTAAATTATTGAAGGTTCCGTAGGTAACCCTTTTTTGAAGAAAAAATTTGCATGTTACTTAGTGATTATAGATATATGATTCCACTGGTGGAAGAGTTCTCAAAATCAGTCCTCACGCAAACGCCAGCAGAAACTATAAAAATTTCAATTTAATCGGCTGAACGATACTCGAACGGACGTAATACAATGTCAGAACCTTCATGCGATTGCCAACAACAACTAAATAAAATTTCAGGTCAACCGAATAAACGATGTGTGAACGGACAAATACGGCTCGTGCGCCACGTTGACGACACTACAATAAGAGCCCTCACAAATGTGCCAACAACGATAATAAGTTTCAACTCAATCAGACGAACGGTGCACGAACGAACAAATACGGCTCGTGCGCCACTTATTGCACGTTGGCGATACTATAAAAAAACTTCCACAATAGTGCCACTAACAACTATAGAATGTTTTAACCCAATTGGATGAACAGTGCGCGAAGCAACAAATACGGCTCGTGCTCTACTTAACGTATGTTGATCATTTTTCATTTAAACCACCACTATATTGTAGCGAACAGAATAAATGAGAAACTATTCAAATCGGTCCAGCTGTTTTTGAGTTTTAGCGAGACTAACGAACAGCGTTTAATTTTTATTATATTAGATTTATATGAGAGATTAACTCACACAGGCATATTGAATTAATTCCATTCATTTATACTTTTTGCTACAGGTTAGTTTAATCTTACTAATGAATGACTTTTAGTTCTAATCACGAATTGTCCGTTTATTTGACATTTAACAGTCACTCGCATCGATCCACTTGAAGCACGAACCACAGTTCATATGTTAGTGGAACGGCAGAAACTGCGGTCGTGAGCAAATCGTTGCGATCGCCTAGTGGAACGTACGCAATATAAATCATCGTCACTGTGACAACTGAATCAAATGAAATAATCGTCAAAACTTGCAAAAAATTTTTTACTGAAACGAACAAGAGTTGGAAAAAGATGAAGAATCTTAACAAACTTAATAATGAAGGCATACAGACCTGATTATAATTTACTCAACAATCAATGTAAAAAAGGTGAGCTGCCTTTCAAACTACAGTAATTGTACTACTCTGCCTAGTTAAACTTATTATTCACGATAATAGATTCCCGGCTTATACTCGTGAAAGAATAATATTTTTCGATTTTGGGACACAATACTTTTTTCACAACTATTTATTGTTTGAAATGTGATTATTCCAATTCAAGAATTGAGAATATGAGAATATATAATATAAGATTTTTTTAAAAATTGAAACAAAATATGTACATTATGGTAACCAAGACATCAACAGAGAATCAATCTTTCCGGTACTAGTACTGAAAAATAATTACTTTTCGGTACTAGTACTAATAAATAGGTAGCCCAAAGATTGGGTATAATTTTTCAAACAGTATATTAATGAAATTATAATTACATGAATATGAGACTTAATTAGGCATAATAATTACTAGTTGATATTTCGAAACTTATTTTTTTACAATAATTTTAAAATTAATATTACAATTAGAACAATTATTAACAGATGGTCCAGATAGTCCAGACACAGATGGCATAGAAACTTCTGAACCAAATATTCCGTTTATACAGTTGTTAACATCTAGCGGCTTAGAACTAGTAGTGGTAGATTCCTTTGAATCTTCACGTAAAAAAAATTTATTTGCAATATTTTTTTTATTTTCGATAGAATCTTCAATGTAGCCTTCAGCAACAGCTGAAGACTTCCATCCCCCGTGGCGCTTTATTGTTGTTAAATTTGCTCCTGAATCTGCTTAAAAAGATGCAGAACAGTGTCTAAAGCAGTGACCTGTATACATCGAACAATCTTTTAAGTTAAGAAATTGAGCAATTTTAGTCGGTATTTTGCCCATAGTGTGTAAGCCAACTGGCTGTACGGTACATTTCCATTTTTTATGAAATATAAATAATCGACGGTATCCAGTATGTCCAGGACGAGGACTCAAGTATTTTCTGAAAATATCGATAGAATTGTATGGTGCATCTTCTGGAGCAGTGATAGTAAAGACTCTTTCAATTTTAGTCTTGGCGACCGTCACTTTTACTATTATTAAGGATCCTAGGTCTTGAATATCATCTATAGTCATAGATATCAATTCTTGTCGACGACAAGCACCGGCAATACCCATTATTGCTACAACCTATTACAGAAAAGGGTGTTAATAAAGTATTATCTAAAAGTAACAGATTGATAACCTTTATTAATAAATAATCTCCATCGGGCGCTTCCACCATAAATTTGTCTATCTCTTCCTTGGAGAATATTTTAGATTTTTTAGCCTTGTAGCCCTCCGAATTGCGTTTCAGAAACGCAATTAATTTTAAAAAGCGGCTGATATCTATATTCTCGCGAACTATTAAAACTGCCTTCAGCATGGAATATTTTGACCATAGTGTTGAAGTTTTATAGGTTTCACCTAATGCTGAGAAATACGCTAGTAAAATATTTTTAGACACTTTCTTCATTTTTCCTTGTATACACCAATCTTGGAATTTTTTATATTCATGCTCGTATTTCTCTCGCGATTTTGAAGGCAGTAAATTTAAAGTTGCTGCGTTAGCAGCCTCTGCAAAATCAGGTGGAGTACCCGGATCTTCAAAATCACTTTCATTACTATTTTCGTTCATAATTTTATCGATAACTTTTACTTTTTTTACACTATTACATGAAGCATCTGTCAGAAATATTATTTTTCTTGTTGTCAATAAACATTTTCAATTTTCGTCTCCTTAGAAACGATGAATTGATTTTATTTAAATTACGTCAATCAAAAACTGTATAGGTAATAATGTGTAAATTTTCTTGAGTAACACAATTTTAAAAAAAATATTGTATGCATCTTGTACAGAAAGTGCGTTTTCAGCACTCGCATGATTGCAGACCTCGGCGTTGCCTCGGGCTGCAATTATCCATGCTTATACTGAAAATATGCACTTTCGGTACTTGATACATAAATAACTATTATTATACAGAAGCAAGAAATAGCGATGGTTAAGTACCTAATGAATTTGAAATAATATTTATACATAGAATATTACCTTCTATGAATGCTTCAGATGGTAATGGAGGAGAGATAATGCTCAAAGTAGGGTTTGAGACAAAGATTGATTCAAAGTATAACAATATAGCAAACCATACAAATACAATACACTATGTAGCTTAGTCACATTACTTGTCACAATGTTAAAAGTGATCTGTGACAAGTAGTAATGTGACTAAGTTAGTGTTTTTATAATATAATTATTATTGTGACGATAGACTTCGGAAATTCTGATATATTTAATTTTGATTTGAAATATTGTAGTGAATTTATACTGTTCAGTGTGTTAAGGCAGCGCTCAAGATATCTGCCTCGCTGATCACATCGAAATGAAAACTATAGTTGATTGAGTTTAAACGAGAATACAATATGAGTTTGAAAATTTGAAAAATTTGAATATAAATTGCTGATTATCTCTGCATAATTACTTTGAAGCTTTTAGCATGTTTGTAAACGAACAACATCAAAAAATTTGAATGATAAAAAATTATCAAGCTTAGCAAAATTGAATCAAATTTGAATAGGAAGAATCCTTCTAAGACAATGGATGAATAACTATAATAACTTGCAAATAAGCAATCTTATGTAATAGAAATTAGATGTTATATTGCATCCACAATCTACATATAGGTACTCTGTAAATCGGGAAAAGAATTTATTTTTGGGATTACCACATCGATAAAATGTATAGTACTTTGGTGATTTTTTTTCGAATCCCTGAGAAAACATGTGCGGTTGGCATATTATTTTCCTGTTAAAAATAGCTTATTGCAATATTTTAATGGCTTCAAAACATAATTCAGTGGGAGAACAATAAGTACTTTGTAGTATGAATATATATAATTTAATGAGAGGAGTAATCTCCCACAATTCCAATTTTTCTGTTTT
Source organism: Dromius quadrimaculatus (assembly GCA_963989225.1). Classification (NCBI taxonomy): domain Eukaryota; kingdom Metazoa; phylum Arthropoda; class Insecta; order Coleoptera; family Carabidae; genus Dromius; species Dromius quadrimaculatus. Next base: position 26,808,077 of record OZ022324.1, read on the forward strand.
GAATGGGATATTCAAGCAAATAATAATCATAAAGTGCACATATACATACATCAATGATTCATTAGCGTTCATTGAAATGTTCCACACAAACGAAATACTACTCCAACAATAGCATACATATTTAGATTGATTAGCATAAATTTTATATTGAAAACACCATTATTAGTAGCATGATAATGCATGCAATACAAGCACTGTTTCTCTCAAAGCACAGGTAAAATTACATACGTTACGAGAATCAGTAACGAGATTAGTCCTTTTTGTAGAGAATAATTGGGACATGCGCATAGAAACTACGATACAAAAATTCCGCCTGTCTGAGGGATTAAATCGATTCGAGTTGTTTGGAGATGCGCCTGCTATACAAAGATACCTTTGTTTCTAGTTTGAATTTCGAATTGAATTGAAAAAAACTGATGGCACAAGACCTTTTGTCTAAATCATCAAACAAGCAGCGCCGCATTATTTTTGTTCTTATTAAAATGGGCTAATTATACTTTTTAATGCGCTATATTGGAACTTAACCATGATTACCTCTTTTCTATCATATTAATCAAATAAATAAGAAATAAAGATGCCCTCTAATAGTGAATAAAAAACGTAAGCTCTGTCGTCGATCCATTGGCGAATATTCTAGGCATGACAAGGTGAAAAATTTGTCTTTTTTGCTCATTATAACTTACATCATCATGCATCACATAATTTTTTGTAGGGGACATATCTTCGCGAATCGTATATTCTTCTTATATTATTTATACAAATTTTTATTTCATGCCATCACTTATCTAAAAGTACGAATTGTACTTGTATTATATTTATTAATTGTACTATTGTTGGCTTGTATATCAATAATTGGAATCAGAGCAGATGACCGGAGTCATTTACTTGCAACGATGCTCGGAAGAGTAGTAAGTGTGATTAGTTAAGCTAGGCCTCTCATCGTTGCGACCAATTATCATCGTGATATTTATTATTTACATTTACACAATATCGTGGAATCAAATGTTTTTCTACAGCCTAGGATGAACAAATTGATTTTCGCAGCGCTAGTTTTGCAAATGCAGCACTGCAGATTGAAACGATCTGAAAGAACAATAATCAAATACTGATGCAATGAGATACATGTAACTGTAACTGGTAGTAACCAACACATAGAAAATATTTCACAGTCTTTGTGTATTCTTTCTCCAATAGATATTGTGTTATTCAATTCAGTATTTTGCTTTTTGATATTTTCTCTCATTTCCAAATATAAGAAATCATACCTCCCTACATGAAATACATAATATGCAAAGGAATATTTTAGGTACGCGTTTATATGACTTGAAGCCCGCGTAAGCTATGTTAGCGTGAAACTTCAATATGGCAGAATGCATATGCGACTTGGTCGCACTCGCAGAGTTCTGTTCTAACTACTTTTTCTCTATTCTCATTTTTACCCATCAATATAGTTCAGGAAAAATGAATATATTCCAAGATTTTTATCACTAATATTTAAAATATCTTTGGCAATGTATTTCCAACTGAAATATTATTTCTGTTCAGGAAGTAATCATCTCTCATGAATTCCTGATTTGATATTTGGTGGAACAATTCCTTGTGTATGGAATCTGGCAGATGTGGAAGCGACATTCGTCCAACATAATCATCTCGTCGGCGTTTCCACCACAGACTAATCCGTACAATGAAAACTGTGTCGAATGATCTATCCAGCTTACAAATGTTTAGCTACTTGCTGCCAGCTCCGTAATATGAACATCTATGCAGATCTTATCTCCACAACTTCAAAGACTAGCAAAGAAGGAAGAGACTTTCTCTTTTATTCAAGTATCAGAGCCTATTCGCGCCTGAATTATAACGGCGAAGACAATACTGAATTAAAAATAACTAGAGCCAGCTTATTTTAATATTCATATTACCTTTCATAATTAATAAGGGTCGTGAAAAGATTATAAAACTTTGTGGCTCGTCATAAAAAGTGGGACGGATAACTGAATAGTAGGGTTTTAACTTTTATTAGTAACCTGTAACGGGAATATTTTGTCAAAATTAAGTTTTATCTCAGGTTTGTTATCAAGTATTTAGATGTAACTGTTAATTATTTCATTGCATCTGCTTCTAATGAACATATAGTGCCCTAAGTGGATATTCATTTGAAATTTATTTATTTATCCATGAAATTTAATTATTCATATATCAATTTTTTGTTTGAAGAAACCAAGAAAATTATGAGCCTCTAACTTGTTGCATGGGGATAAAAGTTGCATGGGAACAATAACAATAAATTTGCCGTTTTCAAATTGCTTCAAAAGTCATGCAAATGCCGTATACCGTATAATATCAGTGAAGTAGGAAAAGTTCAGAACTGTAGAACGTTTCTATGGAAAGATTTACAGATATTTGGTCAAAATTAAATAAAATTTTTGCATATTGTGTTTCAAAATAAAATTTTAAAAGACGCAAACTCAAAGTTATAGTTCTTTTTCTTATTGTGAGCATAATAAATAGACAGTTATTGGTACAATTAATAATGAGAGTAGTACTTTCAAGTTTAAAGTTTGATGCACAGACCAAGGGCATCAATGAAACGAGTGAGAAAAAATATAATACCTCTAGAATAGCTACGTAAAGTTTACACTTCAAGTTCCATTGACAATTCTGAAATGATTTCTGATGAATAAATTCGAAATAACTATAGAGCCTGTTTCTAAAGTGAGCTCTTCCACATCATTGGGAACATTATATCGCCTTGGATGGAAACAAAATAGAAATTTGTGTAAGTTTTTTGATTTTCGCACCTTTCTTGTAGATATTGATGCGTTTATGACTATGTATCTCCCCAGATAGAAAAATTCAAGTAGATATTTCGTGAGAGTAAATGTAAAATCGATGTTCAATATTACGAAGTTATTAAAGAATAATATTAAGTACTAGTAATGAAGAAGACAACATTTACAAATGAAATTCAGCCAATTAATTTTGTTTTTGTGAGATTACATATACTCTAATTTTAAATAAGCCACATTTATGTTATTAACTGGAGCCTGAAAAGCACATTTGAGTTAATTAAATTTAATTTAGTTTCATGAACAATGAAATGAGATTTATTTATAGAACACTGTAACGAGAATGCGATTTATAATTAAATGCAATGGAATATTGTGCACTTGATGCTACGAAAACTTTGACAATTTTTTTTCTGTTACTGTCTCATTATGTATGTGTACCAGACTCTATTTTCGATGCATAGCGAATCTCATCCTCTATCGCCAGTACTTGACTGATGGAAAATCTATTTTATATTATTGAATAACGTTTGTTAAAATTTTGCTCTGTGAAGATTGGTATGACTACATCAAATATCCAGAAATACCCATGCAATTGCATAAATTATTCATTTTAAATAAATATAAGGCCACGTTTCATGATCGCGAATTTAATTATTGTGATTTAAATAGATCATTAGGTGACAATATGAATTTCTTCATTTTTGTGTCATCATTGGTTGATCAAACCCAAAGAACGAGTCAAAATGTAGTTTATTGTTTAACTCGTCACTAGCTAATTCTGGTTCAAAGTTAAATTGGACTGAGAAAATACATTTACCAACAAAGAATGTTTTGAATGTTGCAGATATAATCATTATCATATTCAATAAGTGTAAGATTTAATATTTATTGACAATGGATAATATTTTTAAAATTATGTTTGAGTTAAGTTTTACTTCTCATCGCATCTGAAGAAATCCGTATCCTATTTGCTTGGTCGTTCTAAGGAATCGTCACATTATTATCGAGCAAATATAAAATGCCTTATAAAGGTTGCGAAATACTGATACTAATAAAAGATCAGTTAGTAGAAGATTGAAGATAATGAAGATGAGCCAGTGAGCCGCAGTTCTGCGAACATCATTGAATTATTCGGTTACTGTTTGCTCAAGAACAAATCCCATGGACAATTGGGCATTAGAGTCAAGAATTATTTAGTGACCTTGTCTTGTCTTGATTTTCAAGACAAGAAAATAAAAATTTCTTGTCTTGCCCATTTCTTGACGACGCATTTCTTGTCTTGTTTAAAGAATTCTTGATATTTCTTGATCTTGATTTTTAGGGGGAATCTCCTTTCTCCATTGTCTTATCCAATCTGAACACTCAGTTTAACATTAGTGTCTACCCTTTATCCTTCCTGTCAGTTATGTTATGAATCGATTCTAGCAACGTTTCCCAAGATTGCCATCAATAAAAATAAATGAAAGGTCTGTCATTTTCGTGTTTTAATCAGTATTTGCAATTATTATTGTTGTATGATATAGCAATGTTGCTGAGAATTAACAACTTTCTTAGAGTATTGGGGATTCTACCAATACATTTCTCCTCTACATAAACGGTTTGATCACCGAGAACTGACGACTTATGCTTCCGATATGTATCGAAAAAAAAATCTGTGAAGTTGTGTTGTGCGGTTGTGCTGTGATAGCTCCAATAAGAAGCCCAATTTAACTGGGACTTATTGTGTTAATATCAGTGCAAAGTGTACCAGAGTGTAAAGCTAAACCTGACGAAGATTTTTGTTATTAGTTTTCGAGGGAAATATCTTTTTAGAAGCAGTGTAGTATTTAGAAAAACGTGCAAAAGTAAGGTTAAATTGTCAAAACAGTTTACTCAAGGAAGGCCGTCGCTACTGTTCACCAGCTGCGCATGCGCCCTTCGCGCACGGAGAAACCAGTGGCGTAACATATACTTATGAATACAGGGGAGAGAAGCAGAATAAATTCAATTTCACATACAGGCGAACTAAGCAAGAGAAGAAGAAACCATCTCAACGAGGAATTTGATAAAATTTTTAAACGAAGCAAAAAGACAATACGATCACCAGGAAAACAGGTAGAAGAAAAAGATATGGACGAGCTCATGAGGAAGATTGATAATATGACTTCGGAAATTAAAAACGAAATAAGATCCAATCATACAGAACTCAAAAGCGAAATTAATAAAAATAACGAACTAATAACAAAATTACAGGGAGAGTTGAAAGAAAAGGAAGATAAATGGAACAGGGAAAGAAAAGAGTTAAGCGCAAAAATAGTGATGCTTGAAAAAAGGCTGGAATTACAAGACAAAAACCAAAGATTGAAGAACATTGTAATTAAGGGAATAGATCCAAAAGAAAACAATCCAAGAGAAACAGTGGATAAACTAATTAAAAATGAATTAAATATTGATGTTCAGACTACTTCGGCTCAACTAATTAAGACAAAGTACGGAAAGTCTATAGTCATTGCAGAAATACCGGATTGGAATGGTAAAATGGAAATTATGAAGAACAAATACAAGCTTAAAGGGAAAAATATTTTCATTGAGAACGACATGACGAATGAAGAGAGGAAAACCCAAGCAAAAATTAGACTGTTAGCTAAAGAAGAAAAAGCGAAAGGAAATAACGTTAAAATCATGTATAACAAATTAAGGATTAATGGCAAGGAGTATTCCTGGAACAAACACTCCGAAACAGTAGTTGAGCAAAACGCTAGGAGCACTACAAATGAAGGATGTGTATCAAAAAACTAGCAACGAACGGACGGATGGAACAGGTAACGACTAGGCAACAAACAAGGACTATGAAGATAGGTACATGGAATATACGAAGTATAAAAGGGAAAGAATTTGAACTGGCGAACGAATTTGAAAAGTCGAAACTTGATATTTTAGGAATAACAGAAACAAAAATGAAAGGTAAAGGAATGCAAAAACTAAGCGGAGGTCATCTATTAATTCATAGTGGTGTACCAGAAAATGAAGGAGCAAGAGCAGGGGTGGATTGTATAGTACATAAAAACTGTGCTAACTCAATTAAAAGTTGGAACTATAAGAGTGAGAGAATACTAACAGTAACACTAGAACTGGATGGAAAAACAGAAATCATAATAGCTGTCATATACGGAGTGACCGAAGATGAAAGTAAGAAGATTAAAGATGAATTTTGGGAGGAAATACAACAAACAGTAGGAGACATGTCAGGACTTTATTATATAATTGGAGATTTAAATGCAAGAGTTGGTAACAAAAATAGAGGATTGGAGAAAATACTGGAAAAGCATGGGGAAGAAACCCTAAACAACAATGGTACCAGACTAATAGATCTATGCATAATAAATGAGCTAGCCATATTAAACACGATGTATCAGCACAAGAAAATCTATATGTACACTAGAGAAGAAAGAAGCCGTGATGAAAAATCATTAATAGACTACATAATAACACCTGCAAGAGATAAAAATAAAGTGATTGATGTAAGAGTCAAACGAGGTTATGAAATCGATAGCGATCACTATTTAGTAGAGGCCAAGATAAAACTCAAAAATCCGGGAAAACAAGAGGTCATTAAAATGGAGAAGCAGCCAAAAAAGGAGATTCTACAAATCTACCGTTTGAAAAATGAAGAGAACAAAGATAAGTATCAACAAATAGTCACAAAGCTTAGCGAACGACATATGATTAAAACTGAGAACAACGTGGAAGAACTATGGCAACACTTCAAAAGAATTATTTACGAAGCATCAAAATCAGTATGTGGGGCAAAACATCTTGGGAACCAGAAGAAGCTGACACATTGGTGGTGTCAAGAGATTAAAACTGAAGTGGCGCTCAAGAAAACACTATGGAAGAAATATTTACGAACAAACAGACTTGAAGATTATAATGAATATAAAAACCAAAGAAAAAAAGCTAAAGAGCAAATACAAAAGGCCAAATATAATTCATGGGAAGAATATGGGACAAAAATGGAGGTAAATTTCAAAGAAAATAAGAAAATATTCTACAATATTCTAAAAAACCACCGAAAAGAGAAGAGACCACTGTTAAAACAAATAAAGGATAAAAACGGAAACGTTATTATATCTGATACAAATATAATGGCTAGGTGGAAAGAGCATTTTGAAGAGTTGCTTGAGGTAAAAACCGAACATTTAAGATATATTCCAGGAACCTCAGTATTCAATAAAGAGGATGAGATTACTATAGGAGAGATAAATGAAGCACTGAATAAGCTAAAAACATCTAAGGCTGCAGGATATGACGACATTAAAACAGAACAATTGAAATACATGGGTGAAGCGGGAAAAGATATGTTACACGAATTAATAAAACTAGAAAATCTAGAAAAAGACTCTCCATTTTCAAAAATACTTATATTTTAAGCCGCCATCTGTCACCATAACAATGACAGCCGTCACTTCGACAATGACTGCTGTCACTTCGACAATGACAGCTGTCACTTTGAAAATGATGCTGTCACTTTGAAAATAACGCTGTCACTTTGTAAATGACGCTGTCACTTTGTAAATGACGCTGTCACTTTTACAATGACGCTGTCACTTTGAACTATCAGTTTGACAATGACAAATGTCACTTTGAATGTTGATGTGATACTCCTAAATTCATGAAACAGTGATGAAATTGGCCATGAAATTTATTGTCGGGAAAAACTGTGATGACCACAGCAGATTTCAATATTTCAATAATAGAATAATAAATATGCGGATTTGAATGATTAATTGTCAAGATATCAAGATTTGTTGACAAGAAGTCTTTATTCTTGATAATGCGTTCTTGTCTTGTCTTGGAAAATAAAAAACACTTCTTGTCTTGATTTCAAGACAAGATCAAGACAAGATCAAGACTATTTCTGGATTCTTGTAAAACATCAAAAATTTTCGAATGGCACGGAAAGAGTTACGTAGAGAGCCGGAGAGTGCCACACTCCTTGTACTATTTCAGAGAGAGTAGGTTATACAAGAGACTATTAAAAGTCCGGACAAGAATTTCTTCTGAGGCTCATACAGAGTTAGTCTATATTCCTGATGATGCCTTAGCTGTGGAATGATATATAGGCAAATCCAAGTTTTTTTCTGCGATAAAGGTAAGATTTCTACGTTTGCGTCTCATTTATACTCTTTCTGGGGTCTTCGTTGTTGTTATTTATTATTTATACAGTAGATTTTTTTCTTGTTATTGAGACGGATGCTTACTTTCAAGGTTGAGCTTCTCTTGATTATTGATTTCAAAGCCGCCCGCTTTCTTCGAATTTAGTCACTTGCTTAGCCATATTTAATTTCTCCTTGTTAACTTTTATGCTGCATGCTCTTCTTTGCTCAGCGAAAAATTGTTTTTTATCCAAGTGTGACGTGCGGAGTGAGGGGGGAGCTCGTAGAAAAGACGTAGTATGGGGCGGAGCTTCTTCGGCCGCTTACGCCGCACCGCGTCGCAGCCCATCACCCCTCTCAATGGAAGCATCTGGTGATTTCTAGAAATGGAAAGAGTCGCGAAATGGAAAAATTCGAGAACAATATTTCACTATATAAGGCCAAGCAGAAAGACGGACAGTCAGTCAGTAATAAGAGTATTAGTGTGAAATAAATAATGAAGTAACAAGTACAGTGAACAGTGCATATAAATAGTGAAAAATAAATATCTGTGACTTTGATTAAATTAGAATTAAGTGATTAATATATAAATATACTGTTTTTAGTGACATAAGAAGAATTAAAGATTTTATTTCATTTAGATTATTAAATAGTGACTTTTATTTATTTACAGAGTGATTCATCAAGCAATAAACATTACAGTGGTGTCAGAAGTGGGATTGTTATAAACAATTTAGTATTTTGTTTATTGCTGTTTCGTAAATTGGATAATGGCGTCTACGAAGCTGTTGAAAGATTTGAAGGTCGCAGAGTTGAAATATCAATTGGAAGAGCGGGATTTGGAAACCAGTGGCCGCAAACAAGTTTTAATGGAACGACTTCGAGGAGCTATGACTGAAGACGGTGAGGACCCTGATACGTATTTGTTTGAGGTTCAACTTTCTTTAACCGATTTGGCAATAAGTTTAAAAGAAAATTCTATAAATTTAGAATCAAAACTAAAAGAGAATTCTACAAGTTTAAAAGAAGATTTAGATTCAAAATTGAAAGAAAATTGTTCACTTTTAAAAGAAGATTTGGAATCAAAATTAAAAGAAAATTCTACAAGTTTGGAAGAGAATTTAGAATTGAAATTGAAAGAAAATTCTACGGGTTTGAAAGAAGATTTATTAGGCAAGTTAGAAGAAAATTCTAGAAACTTGAGAGAAGAACTGCATGGAAAGATGGAAGAAAACTCAAAGAAAGTTGAACAGCAACTGGAAAAATTTAGAGAAAATTCAAAGGTTTGGGAGGAAGTATTTGAAGATAATTGTAAAATGTTAAAAGAAGAATTGGATGCAAAATTGGATGAAAGAATGAAGATTTTTGAAGAAAAATTCAAATTTGGTGTTTCATCTCCGGAAAAAGCTTCAAAAGCTGAGATAATTGAATTATCCGCACCAAATCTTGACTCAACTACAAAAATGCGTGTCAAACCTCCAACCTTTGATGGTCAAACATCTTGGATTAATTACCATAGACAATTTGAAGCCGCTGCTAAGGCTAACGGCTGGAATGATACTGAGAAAGTTTCAGCACTTACAGTTGCTCTCCGAGGAGATGCGGTAAACATTTTACAGGCTATTCCACCGGAAGAAGACAACAATTATGAAAAATTGGTCAAGCGACTGGAGCTGCGATACGGCCATGCACACTTGGAGGAAGTGTATCACACGCAGCTCAAGAACCGATACCAATGTCCCAGCGAGAGTCTACAGGAGTTCGAAGCTGATGTGGCACGCCTAGTTCGACTGGCATATCCAACTGGCCCGGAAGATTTCTTGGAAAGCTGGGCTGTGAGAATATTTGTGGACGGCATCAGAGACCATGAAACGCAGCAAGCCCTACGTTTGGCGCGGCCGAAGAAGCTGGTGGAAGCATTAGCTCATGCACTGGAATACGAAGCGGCAAAGCAGGCGTCCAGAAGCAGTGCTCGAGTGCGAGAGGTTACCTGCGACTCCGATACCACGGAAAGCTTAGAAGCCCAGGTTCAGCGGTTGATCGAAGAAGTTAAAGATCTCAAGAATTCCAGACAACTTCGGTGTTGGAACCGTGGAGAACTAGGTCATCCAAAAAGTCAATGCAAGAAACCTTTGAAGATGCTACCCAAAGATAACTCCAGACATGAAAAAGAACGCCTCGCAAGAATAAAACTCACCGAACAAGACACCAAGATAAAGCCTAGTTGCGATAAACTTTCGAAGGAATTAACGACCCTATTACTATCCAAGGGTCAACAATTAGACAATCGGCAACGCGCACAAGCAGAAGATCTGATACGCCGATTCCAAGAGGTGTTTGAAACCAGTGAGGGGCAAAAAGGAAGAACAAATATTGTCCACCACAAAATTGACACAGACGATGCACGACCAATTCGGCAAGCACCACGACGACTCCCGATTGCGAAGAGAGAAGATGCTGAAGTCATCATTCAAGACATGGAGCAAGACGGAATCATAGAACCCTCGAACAGTCCATGGGCCTCTCCGGTGGTACTTGTGAAGAAGAAAGACGGATCTACACGATTTTGTGTCGACTATCGCCAGCTGAATAACGTTACCAAGAAGGACAGTTACCCTCTGCCCAGGATTGATGACACCTTAGATACCCTGGCCGGGTCAAAGATCTTCTCGACCCTAGATCTCAAGAGTGGATACTGGCAAGTAGCGATGGATGAGAAAGACCGAGAAAAAACTGCATTTACCATCGGCAGTGGATTGTGGCAATTTACAGTCATGCCATTTGGTCTGTGTAATGCTCCTGCCACCTTCGAGCGACTTATGGAGACCGTACTGAAAGGACTATCGGGAAAAACTTGCTTGGTATACCTGGACGATATAATTGTGATGGGAAAATCATTTGAAGACCATTTGAAGAATCTGGAGCAGGTATTTGAACAATTAAAGAAAGCTGGTTTGAAACTAAGTCCAAAGAAATGCCACTTATTCCAAGAACGGGTGAACTATTTGGGACATGTGGTCTCCAAAGAAGGCGTAGCAGTTGATGCAGAAAAGATAAGGACAATTCAAGAATGGCCGGTACTTGCGGATAAACATCAGCTGCGCAGTTTCCTCGGGCTCTGTACCTATTACAGAAGATTTGTTTATGGATTCGCCAATATCGCCAAGCCACTGACTAGACTGACGGAAAATAATCGCAGATACAGCTGGGATGAAGACTGCCAAGTCGCTTTCGAGCGACTGAAACTACTCCTAGTCCAAGCACCAATCCTGAGTTACCCGAAGACGGAAGGACGTTTTGTTCTGGACACAGATGCCAGCGACGTCGGTATTGGGGGCGTCCTGTCCCAATTGCAGGAGGGTCAAGAAAGAGTAATCGGGTACTTCAGTAAGGTTTTGTCAAAGCCAGAAAGGAACTACTGTGTCACAAGACGGGAACTGCTGGCAGTAGTGAAGTCCATCGAGCATTTCTACAAATATTTGTATGGTAGGAATTTCCTGTTAAGAACTGACCACGCTGCTCTGAGATGGCTACTACAGTTCAAGAATCCTGAGGGTCAGGTCGCTCGATGGATCGAAAGACTTCAAGAATACGACTTCAACATAGAACATCGAGCCGGTACAGCACATAAGAACGCTGATGCTTTATCAAGACGACCATGTCCAAAAGATTGTCATCATTGCTCTAAGATTGAAGCGAAGGCGTTCAGGACAACTGTCATTGACGATGCATGGCAACCACAAGAGATAGAAAAGGACATAAATGGCGACTCAGAGTTGCAAATTATTCAAGAATGGAAGAAGAAAGGAACAAGACCGACATGGCAAGAGGTGGCACCATACTCCCCGACAGTCAAATCATACTGGGCGCAATGGGACTCCATAATCCTGGATGAAGGCGTCTTGGAAGCGTGTCCTGAAGGATCCGGATGAAACCAAGAGTAGAGAACAGCTGATCGTTCCTAGAGATCGGGTTCCGGAAGTCTTGAGACATCTCCATGATGGAGTGAGTGGAGGACACCTTGGGGTAACGAAGACTCTGCAGAGAGTTCGTGGGCGGTTTTATTGGCTAAACTGCAAAGAAGACGTCAGGGAATGGTGCAGAAAATGCACTACGTGCGCTTCAAGCAACGGACCTCAAAAACGACCAAGAGCTCCGATGCGACAGTATAATGTCGGTAGTCCATTCGAGAGGATAGCCATCGACGTAGCAGGGCCATTTCCTGAATCAGACGTCGGAAATAAATACATTGTTGTCGTCATGGACTACTTTAGTAAATGGGCGGAAGCGTATGCTCTTCCTAATCAGGAGGCCGCTACTATTGCAGACGTCCTAGTGAAGAACTGGATCTGTCGTTTTGGCGTACCCTTGGAACTCCATTCTGACCAGGGAAGAAACTTTGAATCCACACTTTTCCAAGGGATATGTGAAGTATTGAATATTCGTAAAACCAGAACTACTGCATTACATCCGCAGTCTGATGGAATGGTAGAACGGATGAATAAGACCATCAACAGACACCTGGCCAAAGTAGTCTCTAGTCACCAGAGAGACTGGGACAAATATCTTCATCTGTTTATTTTGGCCTACCGCTCATCCGTACACGAAACAACCGGACAGACCCCAGCAAGAATTATTTTTGGACGGGAACTTCGGCTACCATGCGACCTAAAGTTCGGCTGCAAACCTGGAGAAGACCTGGCTGGTGAAGATTATGTCATTAATTTAAGGCGTCAGATGGACGATATCCACTCCCGAGTCCGTATAAACATCCAGAATGCCAGCGACCGGATGAAAGAGACCTATGACGTCAAGGCACAAGACGGGTGCTTTCAACCAGGAGACTCGGTGTGGCTTTATAACCCAGGGCGGCGACGTGGCCTGTCTCCAAAATTACAGACATCTTGGGAAGGGCCTTACGAAGTCATCAGAAGAATTAACGACATAATCTACGAAATCAGACGCAACCCTAAGAGCAAATCAAGAGTGGTGCACTTCAATCGGCTAGCACCATATGCAGGAGACAATAATGAAGATCCCAACGACGCACGTGCTCGTAAGATCCACGCGCAGGAAGATTCATTTGAGGAGTTCATGAAGACTTTTTCAAGTGGACGTCGGGCCCGATTCGGAATAACTACCGAAGTGCAGCAGGATCTATTCAGAGTCCCGGCCGACTACTCCTTGGCCCATTGTGTATCAAGAGATTTGGAGATGTCCCGAGGAATAGCAGCAGTTTTCAAGAAGAAGTTTGGCAGACCAGAACACCAGAAGCCTACAGTAGGGAAGACCATCTGTCTGCGGGACAATACGACAACCAAGGAACGCTATATTTACCACATG